>CM038670.1:219746882-220946882 GCA_021605145.1 Aegilops bicornis | reverse complement strand
GAAGCTCGTGATTCTAAGAGGGAACGGGCCACCTTTGAGTGTGAAACGATATACGCTGCCCCCCCCTTGAGTTTCTTAACAAAGGCAACATAGAACTACATTAGTGCCCTATTAAATTTTGGAATTATTCCGGGTTCATTTGTCGTTTTTTATACATTAATTGAGTTTACGGTCATTTAATGTGCATAAGTCAAATTTGAACTACAAGCACATGCTCTCATGCACAAAAGTTGGTTGAAAAATCACATTTGTGTCCTCAGGTGAATTTCTAGGTCCCATGCAAGAAATGAGAATAAAATTAAAACATCTGTGCATCGTGGCTTGGCCGAGAACATTGAGAAACTTGGTTTTAAAATTCTTGTAAATCCAAAACACGCCTGAAAATCATGAAACTTGGCATGGATGTCATGTCATGGTACTACCATGTTGTGGTAAAAAAATGGCCGAATAGGAACAGATTTTGGTATAAGCTTCTTGCAAACCGAAGCTTCTCTCAAGAAGGCTCGTGGTTCTGAGAGGGAATGTGCCACCTTTGAGTGTGAAACGATATACATTGTCCCCCTTGAGTTTATTTACAAAGGCAACATAGAACTACATGAGTGCCCTGTTAAATTTTGGAATTATTCCGGCTTCGTTTGGCCTTATTTACACATTAATTGAGTTTTGGTTCATTTAATGTGCATAATTCAAATTTGAACTACAAGCACATGCTCCCGTGCACCAAAGTTAGTTGAAAAATCACATTTGTGCCCTCCGGTGAATTTCTACTCCCTCCTTCCATCTATATAGATCTTAATGCGTTTTTCGAGGCTAACTTTGACCAAACGTTAGAGCAATAATATATGACATGCAACTTACACAAAGCATACCTTCAAATTTGTATGTCAAAGGAGCTTCCAATAATATAATTTTCATAGTATACATCTCATGTGCTATTAATCTTGTCAATAGTCAAAGGTTGTCTTGAAAAACACATTAGGCCCTATATAGATGGAAGGAGGGAGTAGGTCCCATGCAAAAAATGAGAATAAGATTCAAACATCTGGGCATCGTGGCTCGGTCGAGAACATTTAGAAACTTGGTTTTAAAATCATGAAACTTGGCATGGTGTCATGTCATGGTAGTACCATGCCGTGGTAAAAAAAATTGGCCGAATAGGAACAAATTTTGGTATAAGCTTCTTGCAAATCGGAGCTTCTCTCAAGAAGGCTCGTGGTTTTGGGAGGGAACGTGTCACCTTTGTGTGCATAATTCAAAATTGAAATACAAGCACATGTTCCAGTGCACCAAAATTGGTTGAAAAATCACATGTGTGTCCTCGGGTAAATTTCTAGGTTCCATGCAAGAAATGGGAATGAAATTCAAAATTCTGGGCGTCGTGGCTGGGTTGGAAACATTGAGAAACTTAGTTTTTAATTCCTGTAAATCCAAAACACGCATGAAAATAATGAAACTTGGCTTGGTGCCATGACATGGCACCAACATGTCAGTGGTAAATTTGCGATCCGATTTGCGAAGGCGCACACGTTAACAATCAACAAAGTCATTTTGGAACAAGTGATATCAATGCTACAATCGGAAACACAAGTATTATTGAAACCGTATGCGTTCTACTTACTAGTACCATTTACGTGCCGCCACGCATCCCCATTTTTATTAGCTAGGAGGCTTGCAGGGTAGCTATTTGAGTACGAGAGGCGTGCGATCAGACCCCTACGCGTTCTTATCGAGAGGAGAGCCCTTTGACCTCCATCTGCCGTCCACCTCTCTCCCAAGGTCTCCATTAAAGGCGCCCGAGCCTCTCTTTAATGGCGTGGCTATGTCTCACTCGACTGAGATTTAAGAGAGAAAAAAGAAAAACTGAAAGCACGGATCTTGATGTAAGATTCAACGGACCTATATAGCATCTACTGCGACTTATAGCAAGATTGATGAATATATAAGGACGATTTTTTTTTGATCAAAGAAGGGCTTGCCCCTTCCGGTTTTCATTACTGAAAACCACCATAATTCACAAGAAGTTCAGCACAACTCCAGCCTAACACGAAGGACTAAAAGCTACCAGATTGAAATTGCAACATCCCAAGAGGCCAACAAAGGCCAAACATCCGCGCTAGAACCCAACATTTCACAACCGACGACACAATCCACATCCTAAACCGGTTATTACATCAAAAGAAACCAGGAAACTAAAGGAAGCCAAGCAGCAACTACAAGAACAACAACGCCAGGGTCGCCACAGCAATAGTTTTCTTCATTCCAGCCTCGCAACATTGATCTTCCATAGAAAGATAAGGACGATTAATTGTCTTACATAATTAGAAAGATAATTAAAAAAGCCACATGCGGCTACGCCCGAAATACACAAGGGCAAAAGAAGAAGGAAGACAAGGATCTGCCTCGCTGATCTCTACTTTCTTGATGCATTGCTGCAGGCCGGGGGAACTAGTCTCCGCGGCAAGCGGCGATGAGCTCTTTCGTGTCCTCAAGACGCTGCTTGAGAACATCCACGAATTCCTCCACCAGCCTTTGGTGCTCGTTGCGGAGCATGTCATTCTCGTCCATAAGTTTCTTGACGATGACGCCGGTCCTCTTCAACAAGGCACTGGTCTCCTCGCTGGTCTGCACTTCGGACAATCTTCTCCCTCAAGAGGTCGCGCCGCCCGGAGCCTCTCATTTCCCTCCCTTAGTTGTCGGATGACGCCTGGTAGCCTGTTCAAACGAGGCTTTCACGCCGCCCCGCAACCTCGCCAGCCGGAGATCTCGATCCATCCGGCTATGGACGATCGCATGCATGCGCCGTAATAGCCGCCGCCCGCGAGAAATTTTTCTGCCGGTAGCGGGCGGGCGGGACATCTTCGCTGCATTCGTGGCGTGGCGGGACATCTTCGCTGCCACAGGTGGCGCGGCCGGATCTGTTGCATCGACGGAGCGGCGGGACCTCCAGGTTACTTTCAGCCGGCGTGGCGGGACCATCAGGTTGCTACTTCCGCATGGCGGGACATGTCGGCTGCTCGCAGCGAGGCGGGACATCTCTCGTGCTTCCGCTTCCATGCTCGCCCGCCTAGTGGCAATCTCTCGACCTGTAACTCACGCTGGCCATGGCGCATTTAAGGGAAGGATGCTTGAATGACTTGTTTGTTTTTGTGGATGAGGAGTTGAGGAGGAATGTGCAGTCATCTTGGCATACTAGTATTTATAACCGATTCCTAATACGCTCCTAAGTGGGAAACCGTTTAGGTTGTGATCGGTGTGAACAGGTTTGGAATTCAATATAGCGTGGTACTAATACGCTCCTAAGTGGGAAACTGTTTAGGTTGTGATCGGTGTGAACAGGTTTGCAATTCAATATAGCGTGGAGTAATTTGGAATCAGACGAGACGCAAGCTACTTTATGCATGCATGCATTGCAATTAATGCATTGATAAACATAATTTTTTGAGAAAAACAAGAGCATTAATTAGGTGCTTTTGCAAACTACATAAAATATTCCACCACTCACCAACTTGGTTGGTGAGATTTTTGAATTAAGCCCTATAAACCGAAAAGGAGGGAGTATCATTGTAATGCGTGCAATAACCGGCACCGTCAGATACATATCTTACGGTTAATGGGGCGCTCGACAGAATAGCTGCGTGGCGAGCTCTAGGCTAGTCCTTTTTCAGACGCATTAAAACCTATCTCTCGGGACTTCTCGCACGCACCATCGTGCCACCCACAAAAACTTGTACTCTGAGTTTAGTAGTACGTTATACAGAAGAGAAGAGGTGCACACACGCACTGGCCCTCTCACACATGCGTCTGCTTTTTTCTCAAAAGGAGGATGATGACCCCGACCTCTGCATCTAGGAGTCACACACACATCTGTAGCTACGAATTGTAGTGTTCTCAACCATCCGATTGGCTCTATCATGGATGTACCTATATACTAAAACATGTCTAGATACATCTATATTTTGACAAATGGAAGGCATGTATTGTGGAACGGAGGAAGTGCTTGTCATCAAAATGGATAAAAAGGGACGTATCTAGAACTAAAATATGTCTACATACATCTCCTTTTATCCATTTTGATGACAAGTAGTACTTCTTACCCAAAGGAACTTTATATCCAACACACACAAAATATCCGTTCGACTGTTGGAAATTACTGATCTGATGTCGAAGTAATTGATGCATCGCCACCAAAACCCACCATTTCTTAAGCTAAGTAGACCAAGGTAATCCCTATATTAGCATATTATTAAGATAAACAGAAGGCAATCAGAGAAACATTTAGGACGTGAGCTTGTCAATCTGAATGTGGAGGGACACAAGCTTAGCCCCGCCAGCAGCTTGGGCGGAACTGCCAAGAAGGTCAGCTCGTGACGCCGACGCCGCCGGGATCCTTGCTGCTTGTCACCTCCATTTCCACCTTTGACGGGCGTCGGTCATGCCTTTGGGCTCCCCGGGCCGCTCGCCCATAGCTTGGCCAAGTAGTGCGGCAGTGGGGACGCCCACCGATGCGACGACCGACACGGGCGATAGGCGCGCCGATGTCGAGCACGCCACCGACCAAGAAAATGCGCGGTGGTCCTCGTCCGCGAACAAAGAAGAGCCATGGCTCGGCAGTGGCACTTGCAGCTGGAGCACCTTGTCATCGGATCCCGTGCACGGCATGGGATGCGCGGTGTCGATGTGGTGGTAGACGCCGCGGCGGGCCTTCAGAGCCGCAGACGGGCACGGGCATTTGCGGTGGCGCGAGCGACACACGCCCGGTGATCGGCGAGCTTGTGGTAAGTGACGTAGAGCCCACAACCTTCATGCGGGCACTCCACCCTCACCGATGAAAGGACGGAGTCCACTGTCGTGTTCCGCAAGTTGAAGCCACCGCCGCGCTTGCACTTCTGGCATTGCCCTGGTTCCCGGGCCGCTCGACGTGGCAGTCCGCGCAGGCCAGGTGCCCTCCCTTGCACTGCAGAAATCAATCAAACAGCACATCAATCAAGAAACCTGCAACTTGCTCAATCGGCTGAACGGACAAGGTGTATTCGAACCTCATACACTGTAGGCGTCAAGGGGCGGAGGCACAAGGGGCAGTGGAGCACGGTGAGGTCCATCGAGACCTTAGAGAGCTCCATCGTCCGGGTCTGCTCGTCTGCATGATCTCGCCTCCTCCTGCACAACCATCTCTCGACTTGGGCCGGGTATTACAAAGCTTTACCGTCACATATTTTATAGTACTACTTCAAGGTGCATTAAATCAACACATGCAAGTATCAAAAGAAGAGTCACGGCATGCATGCATGCGTTGTAATTAATGCATCGGTAAACGCAAATTATTGAAATACTCCCTCCTTTCCGGTTTATAGGGCTTATCTCAAAATTTCAGTTTTTCCATTTTATAAGGCTCAATTTGGTTGTTCCTCATCACATGTTCAGATTCCAAGGTGCATTAAATCATTGCATGCAAGTATTAAGAGAAAATTGACCAATGCATGTAATTTATGCATGCATGCATTGCAATTAATACATTGATAAACATACTTTTTTGAGAAAAACAAGACCACTAATTGGGTGCTTTTGCAAACTACAAAAAATATCCACCACTCACCATCTACAGTACCTTGGTTGGTGAGATTTTGAATTGAGCCTTATAAACCGGAAAGGAGGGAGTATATCGAGTGCAGTGCTTTGATGTGTCGCGTCACCTCGTACATCAACGAGAAGTTTGATTATCCTCTCCCTCATGGACTTAATCGCACTCGCCTTTGGCTGTATGACATGTTGGCCACATACCTATCGGGCCCACCTGCCATACACGCAGCGCAGGAGCGCCCTCCCTCGCCCATGAGTGTGGTGGCCGGCAAGACTAGGAGAAGCTGCTACATTTGTCCCTCCCGCATGCGGTGGACATGCAGCAGTTCAATCCGTGTCGGATGGCTGAAGCGTCGTAGTACTCCTCCAAAGGCAAGTAGTACTCCATCATTGTTCGACTTCGAAGAGGCGAAGAGTCAAGCGCAGCCCGACGCCAGGTGGCAGTGTCATGTGTAGAGTAGTCTAGGATAGCGTGTACCGTGCCTGTAAGCTTAAAATCGTTGGGGTCGGCTCCATGCTATGTGGCCGCCTCAAAGTTTTTTTTTTAAAAAATAGTCTTCTGGCCCTACCTGTCACCCTGGTTATTGTAGTTTGCACGCTCATCTGGTCAAGACAGGAATATATATTTTAATTTGTCTTTTTTTTGAAAAGGGGGGACTCGCCGGCCTCTGCATCAGAACAATGCATACGGCCACATATATTTTAATTTGTGGTGGGTAAATGTTAGAGGTTGCAGCAAATATATTGTACACTGCGGGTCTTTCAGCCAAGTTTAGAGGCAAGCATGTGGGGCCAGTGCTATGATGTGTCGCGTCAACTCGCATAATGAGGAGAAGCTTGATTTTACTACACGCCTTTCTCCCTCGCCCATGCGCTGTTGCTTGCTACGCCTTGAGCTTGTGTTGGTTTTCCCCAAGAGGAGAGGATGATGCAGCAGAGTAGCGTAAGTATTTCCCTCAGTTTTTGAGAACCAAGGTATCAATCCAGTAGGAGGCGACGCGCAAGTCCCTCGTACCTACACAAAACAAATAGCTCCTCGCAACCAACGCGGATAGGGGTTGTCAATCCCTTCACGGTCACTTACTTAGAGTGAGATCCGATAGAGATGATAGATAATATTTTTGGTATTTTTGGTATAAAGATGCAAAGTAAAATAAAAAGGCAAAGTAAAGAACAAAGCAATGATAAAGCGTAGGAAGATTAATATGATGAAAATAGACCCGGGGGCCATAGATTTCACTAGTGGCTTCTCTCAAGAGCATAGGTATTTTACGGTGGGTGAATGAATTACTGTTGAGAAATTGATGAATTGAGCATAGTTATGAGAGTATCTAGGTATGATCATGTATATAGGCATCACGTCCGAGACAAGTAGACCGACTCCTCGCATCTACTACTATTACTCCACTCATCGACCGCTATCCAAAGCATGCATCTAGAGTATTAAGTTAATGAAAACAGAGTAACACCTTAAGCAAGATGACATGATGTAGAGGAATAAATTCATGCAATATGATAAATACCCCATCTTGTTATCCTCGATGGGTACAATACAATACGTGCCTTTGCTGCCCCTACTATCACTGGGAAAGGACACCGCAAGATTGAACCCAAAGCTAAGCACTTCTCCCATTGCAAGAACTACCAATCTAGTTGGCCAAACCAAATGGATAATTCGAAGAGACTTGCAAAGATAACTCAATCATACATAAAAGAATTCAAAAAAGATTCAAATATTGCTCATACATAATCTTGATCATAAACCCACAATTCATCGGTCTCAACAAACACACTGCAAAAAGAAGATTACATCGAATAGATCTCCACGAGAGAGGGGAGAACATTGTATTGAGATCCAAAATGAGAGAAGAAGCCATCTAGCTACTAACTATGGACCCGAAGGTCCGAGGTAAACTACTCACACTTCATCGGAGAGGCTATGATGTTGATGTAGAAGCCCTCCGTGGTGGAATCCTTCCCATGGAGCTCCTAACAGGCCCCAAGATGGGATCTCGTGGATACGTAAAGTTGCGGCGGTGGAATTAGGTTTTGGCTCCGATCTGATCCGACGGGGTAATGAGGGTATATATAGGAGGAAGAAGTACGTCGGTGCAGCCTCGAGGGGCCCACGAGGCAGGGGCGTGCCCTAGGGGGGCGCCCTCCACCCTCGTGACCGCCTTAGAGCTTTCTTGACGGAGGGTCCAAGTCTCCTGGGTCTTATCCAATGAGAAAATCACGTTCCCGAAGGTTTCATTCCGTTTGGACTCCGTTTGATATTCCGTTTCTTCAAAACACTGAAATAGGAAAAAAATACAGCAATTCTGGGCTGGGCCTCCGGTTAATAGGTTAGTCCCAAAAGTAATATAAAAGTGGAAAATAAAGCCCAATATAGTCCAAAACAATAGATAATATAGCATGGAGCAATCAAAATTATAGATACGTTGGAGACGTATCAGGCATCCCCAAGCTTAATTCCTGCTCGTCCTCGAGTAGGTAAATGATAAAAAGAGAATTTTTGATGCGGAGTGCTACTTGGCATAATTTCAATTTAACTCTTCTTAATTGTGGTATGAATATTCAGTTCCAAAAGATTCAAGAAAAAAGTTCATATTGACATAAAAATAATAATACTTCAAGCATACTAACAAAGCAATTATGTCTTCTTAAAATAACATGGCCAAAGAAAGTTCATCCCTACAAAATCATATAGTTTAGTCATGCTCCATTTTCGTCACACAAGAATGCTCTCATCATGCACAACCCCGATGACAAGCCAAGCAATTGTTTCATACTTTAGTAATCTCAAACCTATAAACTTTCACGCAATATATGAGCGCGAGCCATGGACATAGCGTGGAATAGAATATAATGATGGGGGTTATGTGGAGAAGACAAAAAAGGAGAAGGTCTCACATCAACAAGGCTAATCAACGGGCTATGGAGATTCCCATCAATTGATGTTAATGCAAGGAGTAGGGATTGCCATGCAACAGATGCACTAGAGCTATAAATGTATGATAGCTCAACAAAAGAAACTAAGTGGGTGTGCATCCAACTTGCTTGCTCACGAAGACCTAGGGCATTTGAGCAAGCCCATCGTTGGAATATACAAGCCAAGTTCTATAATGAAAAATTCCCACTAGTATATGAAAATGACAACATATGGAACTCTCTATATGAAAAACATGGTGCTATTTTGAAGCACAATATATGAGACTCGCTATATGAAGAAGATGATGCTACTTAGAAGCACAATATATGAGACTCATTATATGAAGAACATGGTGCTGCTTTGAAGCACAAGTGTGGAAAAAGAGATAGTAACATTGCCGCTTTTTATTTCCTTTTTTTTGGGCCTTCCTTTTTTTTCTTTGGCCTTTCTTTTTTTGGGACAATGCTCTAAAAATTATGATCATCACACTTCTATTTATTTACAACTCAATGATTACAACCAGATACTAGAACAAAGTAGACTCTATATGAATGCCTCCGGCGGTGTACCGGGATATGCAATGAACCAAGAGTGACATGTATGAAAGAATTATGAACGGTGGCTTTGCCACAAATACTATGTCAACTATATGATCATGCTAAGCAATATGACAATGATGAATGTGTCATGAAGAACGGTATGGTGGAAAGTTGCATGGCAATATATCTCGGAATGGCTATGGAAATGCCATAATAGGTAGGTATGGTGGCTGTTTTGAGGAAGATATAAGGAGGTTTATGTGTGAAAGAGCGTATCATATCACGGGGTTTGGATGCACCGCTAAGTTTGCACCAACTCTCAATGTGAGAAAGGGCAATGCACGGCAATCAAGAGGCTAGCAATGATGGAAGGGTAAGAGTGCGATAATCCATGGACTCAACATTAGTCATAAAGAACTCACATACTTATTGCAAAAATCTACAAGCCATCAAAAACCAAAACACTACGCCAAGATGCATGCTCCTAGGGGGATAGATTGGTAGCAAAGACCATCGCCGCCCCTCGACCGCCACTCATAAGGAGGACAATCAAATAACACCTCATGTTTCAAATTTGTTACATAACGTTTACCATACGTGCATGCTACGGGACTTGCAAACTTCAACACAAGCATTTCTCAAATTCACAACTACTCAACTAGCACGACTTTGATATAATCACCTCCATATCTCAAAACAATTATCAAGCATCAAACTTTTCTTAGTATTCAACGCACTCAAAAGAAAGTTTTACAAATCTTGAATACCAAGCATATTATTATTAAGCAAATTACCATGCTATTTAAGATTCTCAAAATAATCTAAGTTAAGCATGAGAGATCAATGGTTTCTTTAAAAAAATCCACGACCGTGCTCTAAAAGATAAAAGTGAAGTACTAGAGCAAAACTATCAAGCTCAAAAGATATAACTGAAGCACATAAAGTATTCTAACATATTCTAATTCATGTATGGCTCTCTCAAAAGTTGTGTACAGCAAGGATGATTGGGGTAAACTAACAAGCAAAGACGCAAATAATACAAGACGCTCCAAGCAAAACACATATCATGTGGTGAATAAAAATATAGCTCCAAGTAAAGTTACCGATGGAAGTGGATTTAAAGAGGGATGCCTTCCGGGCATCCCCAAGCTCGACTTTTTGGTGTCCTTGAATTATCTTGGGGTGCCATGGGAATCCCCAAGCTTAGGCTCTTTCCACTCCTTGTTCCATAATCCATCAAAAAATTCACCCAAAACTTGAAAACTTCACAACACAAAACTCAATGTAAATCTCAGAAGTCTGCTAGCTTAAAGAAAACAAAAGACCACTTCAAGGTACTGTAATGAACTCATTATTTATTTATATTGGTGTTAAACCTACTTTATTCCAACTTGTATATGGATCATAAACTATTTTACTAGCCATAGATTCATCAAAATAAGCAAACAACACACGAAAAACAGAATCTGTCAAAAACAGAACAGTCTGTAGTAATCTGTAACTAACGCAAACTTCTGGAACTCCACAAATTCAGACAAAATAGGACGACCTAGGAAATTTGTTTATTGATCAGCAGCAATTGGAATCACTATTTTATCACGTTCTGGTTATTTTTAATAATTGTTTTCGTGAACCGAAAGTTTCTGGAAATTACAGCAAGATCAAATAACTATTATCCAAGAAGATCCTATAGGTTTAACTTGGCACAAACACTAATTAAAGAATAAAACCACATCTAAACAGAAGGTAGATGGATTATTTATTACTAACAGCAAGTAAAAATATTGGGTTGTCTCCCAACAAGCGTTTTTCTTTAAAGCCTTTTTAGCTAGGCATTGATATTTCAATGATGCTCACAAGAAAGACAAGAATTGAGGCACAAAGAGAGCATCACAAAACATGTGACAAGCACACTTAAGTCTAACATACTTCTTATGCATAGGCATATTATAGGCAAACAAATTATTGTATCAAGCAAAAACTAGCATATGCAAGGAAGCGGAAAGGAACAATAGCAATCTCAACATAACGAGAGGTAATTTAGTAACATGAAAATTTCTATAACCATATTTTCCTCTCTCATAATAATTACATGTAGTATCATAAGAAAATTCAACAATATAGCTATCACATAATATATTCTCAACACGATCCACATGCATGCGAAGTTGACACTCTTCCAAAATAGTGGAATTATCATTAACTAAAGTCATGATTTCTTCAAGCCCACTTTTATCAAAAATTTCATAAGATTGAATGTTATCAAAATATGTGGGATCTAAAGTTGACAATCTTCCTAACCCACTTTCAATATTATTTCAAACACTATTATCAATCTTATATTCATCATGGGGCTTAAATAAATTTTCAAGATCACAAGAAGAATCTCCCCAATCATGACTATTGGACATAGCAAAACTAGCATCCCCAAGCTTAGGGTTTTGCATATTATTAGCATAATTTATATCAATAGAATTTATAATAAAATCATTGCAATCATGCTTTTTATTCAAAGATCTATCGTGAAGCACTTCATCACAATTTTCAGATTTATGGATTTCAGGCAAAAGCTTATAAAGATAATCTAGTGCATCCAAATCACTAGGAATTGGTTCATCATAATTGGATCTCTTAAAAATATTGGCAAGCGGATGGGGATCCATAGATATTAGCTTATCTGTTTAGGAATAAATACTCAACTATTTCAACCAAGCGAGAAAACGAGCCAAGAAAGACATCAAGGCAAACGAAAAGACGAACGGAAAAGAGAGGGCGAATAAAACGGCAAGGGTGAAGTGGGGGAGAGGAAAACGAGAGGCAAATGGCAAATAATGTAATGCTAGAGATAAGGGATTGTGATGGGTACTTGGTATGTTGACTTTTGCGTAGACTCCCCGGCAACGCCGCCAGAAATCCTTCTTGCTACGTCTTGAGCTTGCGTTGGTTTTCCCTGAAGAGGAGAGGATGATGCAGCAGAGTAGTGTAAGTATTTCCCTTAGTTTTTGAGAACCAAGGTATCAATCCAGTAGGAGGCCACGCGCAAGTCCCTCGCACCTACACAAAACAAATAGCTCCTCTCAACCAACGCGAATAGGGGTTGTCAATCCCTTCACAGTCACTTACGAGAGTGAGATCTGATAGAGATGATAGATAATATTTTTGGTATTTTTGGTATAAAGATGCAAAGTAAAATAAAAAGGCGAAGTAAAGATCAAAGCAATAATAAAGTGTAGGAAGATTAGTATGATGAAAATAGACCCGGGGGCCATAGATTTCACTAGTGGCTTCTCCCAAGAGCATATGTATTTTACGGTGGGTGAACGAATTACTGTTGAGAAATTGACAGTATTGAGATTAGTTATGAGAGTATCTAGGTATGATCATGTATATAGGCATCACGTCCGAGACAAGTAGACCGACTCCTGCCTGCATCTACTACTATTACTTCACTCATCGACCGCTATCTAGCATGCATCTAGAGTATTAAGTTAATGAAAACAGAGTAACGCCTTAAGCAAGATGACATGATGTAGAGGAATAAATTCATGCAATATGATAAATACCCCATCTTGTTATCCTCGATGGCAACAATACAATATGTGCCTTGCTGCCCCATCACATCGGGAAAGGACACCACAAGATTGAACCCAAAGCTAAGCACTTCTCCCATTGCAAGAACTACCAATCTAGTTGGCCAAACCAAACGGATAATTCGAAGAGACTTGCAAAGATAACTCAATCATACATAAAAGAATTCAAAAAAGATTCAAATATTGCTCATACATAATCTTGATCATAAACCCACAAACGGATAATCTTGATATTCCGTTTCTTCGAAACACTGAAATAGGCAAAAAAAACAGCAATTCTGGGCTGGGCCTCCAGTTAATAGGTTAGTCCCAAAAGTAATATAAAAGTGGAAAATAAAGCCCAGTATAGTCCAAAACAATAGATAATATAGCATGGAGCAATCAAAAATTATAGATACGGTGGAGACGTATCATTGCTCGCAAACGAGGACAGGCTTTTGCTTAGTAGTACTTCTACAACAAGCAATCTGTCCCGCTCGCGGTAGACGGACATGCAGCAGTGGATTCGAAACTGTAGAAGCAGTAGTAGTAACATCATTGTTCGTCTTCTCGAAGAGGCGAAGAGCCAAGCGCAAACCGAACGCTGCGCTATGTAACATTGAGCACGCATATAGCCAGGCTCTTGCATGAGACGAAATTGCTATGTGAGCCCACTATTGTACTAGTACGCACAACTACTTGCTAGTATAGCCCTGTAAACTAGAAAGGAGTATTTGCCCTTCTAGAGATTTCAACAAGTGACTAGACTACACCGAGACGGAGTACGTATGGAGCAAAATGAGTGAATCTGCACCGTAAATAAATACGTACTAGTTCTATCGTTTTCCTCTCCGAGGTGCACAATATTGAGTATACTAACTAGTCTCTTTTTGACACGCATTTACGTTTTTTTGACACAGTACAGACGCAAGCGCTCATATACACGTGCATACACTCACCCCTATGAACGCACACACGCACGACACTATCATCTCGAAATTTATGAAGTCACCATAGGCACCTCGTCGTCGACGTGTCCATAGGTGCTTGAATGCCAAGGAGGAAGAGGGTAGCGGTTCCCGAGACGTTGAACGGTCAATGATGCATCCTCAACTACATGCAGAGGGAATTAATTGGAGAAGCAGAATAGAGCCAGCACGATGTGAATGCAATGAGTTTGGACTCTCATATAATAAAGGCGCCCACCACTCCAATCCATCTACTCCCAAGTCTCTGCGCAACACCGCTCACTCCAATCCAAGACCAAGTGACCAGAAGCCACAAGCACCTATGGAGGCGATGGACGCGAGCGACAGTCGGCTGTGCCAGATCATCCAAGCGCATTCTGCGGCCCCAAGACCGCAGCATTTCCAGACGATCTGGCGACCGCAGCATCGTAGCCCTTTGCCGACGCCGCGGCCGCCTCTCGCATGGACGATATGATGGTCAACTCCATCCGCAAGTTCACCGCCAAGAAGCGCGTGGACGACCTTGCCGCATCTTGCTCTCCGTGCGCCCAGGCTCCTCATTGCCCGCCACCCTCATCGGCCTACATGGTGACGAACTCTTTCAAGCTCGTGGCCTGCAGTGCCGGGAGGTCGCGACGAAGAATGTGCACCTCGAGGTCGCTGCCACAAGCGCCTACCGCCATGCAAGAAACCGTCGACATGCACATCCACGCTTCACGAGGAAATCGTCTACATAGGCCACTACAAGGCAAGCGAGGATGAAAGACGTTGGCCTTCTTCCAAATGGGCCGGAATCTTTGGACGCCATTGTTCAGAAGCACATCGACCGCCACGAAAGCCGCTGCTACTTAGGCGCCATTCGTGGGCGGCACTCGAGTCGAGGAGGTGGACGTCGTCGATGGATGCATCTCTTCGTCTTGCCTCCTATAACCAGAAGTGCATCACCTCTTGGTCTTATTGTTTTATTAGTATTGTTCTCCCTCCGTTCTCAAATATAAGTCTTTCTAAAGATTCAAGCAAGTGACTACTACATACGGAGCAAAATGAGTGAATCTACACTCTAAACTATGTCTACATACATCCTGTATGTCAGTATTCCATTTGAACTAGTATCTAAAAAGGCTATATTTATGAACGGAGGGAGTATATGGCATTTTTATTCCAGTCGTAACATTTTCACTTTGAGGTGGGGCCGCAGTTGAGCAAACCCACCCTGCACATCGGGCGTCGGCCGAGTTTAGAATTAGAAGAGAGAAACGAGGGAGGAGAGCTAGCTGTAGCACGGACGTTGTTGTCAGATGGGGCTCGTGTTTATAGAATAGGAGTACTGAGCACTCGTGCCTCTTTTTTTGAGGGAAAAATTAGTCGTATGTCTAGTACCACTAGTTGGGTGCGTGCGACCTATAGCTTTCATCACTTTAGGTCTCCTTTTCGAACCGCGGCTACGCTTCACAGTACATATTTTTTCACGCATTTATCCTCCTATATGTACTCCTAGGCTATTTCCACGTGCTCCCATTCGCCAACATGTGGGACATAGAGCATCTGGGTCGTAGTGCATGCACGACTCGGAGCATATGCCGGGGTACTTTACATTTCAGACCTCACGAATTACATGCAAACCCCCTGCAGAAGAATAAATAAATGAATGAATTACTACATGAAACCGGATTATTTTCATGGAAATCGGAGCACGTTCATTAAATTTTGGACATAACATGTTTATAAAAAATGACCGGACCTAAACCAGTCTAAGGGCTTCTTTGATTTTTCCCGCAAAAAAGGGCCTCTTTGATTCGCAGGATACTGAAAACATAGGAATGGGGAAAGTATGATGGCAATGAACCGAGACGAGGAGAACTCTAACTCATTTAGAGGTTAGAGTTAGATTCTAACTCAGAACTAACTCTAAACCAAAGAGGTGTATGGATGTCATGGTTAGAATGACAATAAATGCTCTAACTCAAAAAATTGAATACTTTGGAACCTATTTTTAGTCAGACTAAAATAAGTCCCTTGGATCCAAGCACCTCTTGGTGTGGCCGGCTCTTCCGTGGCCTCCTCCGCTCACAATTGACATAAACGAACCATCTATAAAAAATCAAGCATGCAAAACGTGATAATTTTTACTTTGTCCATACAAATGAGATATCCCACTTAAACATACAAGTCATCAATCAAGCTTCACAAAATAAAAAACACTTCATGAAACGAAGAATGAGCTAACTCATCACGGAAGTCATTCACGATAGGGAGGGAGCCCGGAGCCCCTCACGCCGAGGAGGAGCTCGCCATCGCTCTTCAGAGGAAGGCTCAGAGAGCCCAAGCCCCGGGAACCCCTCCGACGCCTGCCCTTGCGAGTTGAGGTCGACACCCGGCATGGGTAGCAGGTGGCCGCTTACGATCGGGAACTTAATCTTTGGGCCTCTAGAAATAATGCCTCAGTAACTAAAATACCTAGAAAGGTGAACTGAATCTTTGGGCCTCTAGAAATAATGCAAGCACAAACTGAAATACCTAGAAAGGTGAACTGAATCTTTGGGCCTCTAGAAATAATGCAAGCACGAAACTAAAATACCGAGAAAGGTGAACTGAATCTTTGGGCCTCTAGAAATAATGCAAGCCTAAAACTGAAATACGTAGAAAGGTGAACTGAATCTTTGGGCCTCTAGAAATAATACAAGCACAAACTGAAATACCTAGAAAGGTGAACTGAATCTTTGGGCCTCTAGAAATAATGCAAGCCTGAAACTGAAATACCTAGAAAGGTGAATTGAATCTTTGGTCCTCTAGAAATAATGCAAGCCTGAAATTGAAATACCTAGAAAGGTGAACTGAATCTTTGGGCCTCTACAAATAATGCAAGCATGAAATTGAAATACCTAGAAAGGTGACCTGAATCTTTGGGCCTCTAGAAAGATTTATTACCTCCTCAAGCAGCATCAAACAATTCCATGCGTGCACTACAAATCTATAGCAAATTTGATCAGGATCTACTTTTCCAAATCAGAATTAGTGCTAGAGCAAGCAAGATCAATGATATGGCCGTGAGATGTTGAAGGAACGAACAAACTCACCCCTCTCGCGACCTCCCGGTTAGCGGCGCCGCCGCCGCGCATGACAGAGGGAGAAAAACGACTGGTGAAGGGGGAGCGGGGCGACCTTCGAAGGCCGGAGTAGGGCGGCGGAGGCCGGAGGGAGAGGGCGGCCGGAGTAGGGCGGTGGAGGCCGGAAGGAGAGGGCGGCCGGAGGAGAGAGAGGGCGAGTGGCGCTTGGGCGGGCAGCCCTATGGGGAACAGAGAGGATTCGTGCGAGAGGGGGGGAGCGATCTGGTGCGGGCAGTGAGATTTTTTAGTTCTCTTTTAGTGGGCCCGAGGATAACTAACCCAATTAGAACCTCTCCACCGGGCTAGTTTTTTTAGCTGGGTTAGAGCAAACTAGCTCAAACTAACCCCTCTTGTTTCGATATTTTGAGGTTATTTCAACCCAAACTAGCTCTAACTCGAGGATCCAAACAAAGAGGAGTGTTCTTTGTACATGCTACAGGTGTGGACCGTAGCACATTGTTTTTTATGGCCATATCACCACATTGTTTTCATACTGCTGGTTCACTGGCTACCGTGGTTCGTGACCTTTGGTTCACTGGGCTGCCGTGGTTCGCACTCTTCCGACCTGAGTAGTACTCCCTCCGTTCCTAAATATAAGTCTTCGTAGATATTTCACTATGGACCACATACGGATGTATATAGATGCATTTTATGTGTAGATTCACTTATTTTTCTCCGTATGTGGTCCATAGTGAAATCTCTCCAAAGACTTTTATATTTAGGAACGGAGGGAGTAGTATAGTACTAGTATATACCGCATCATTCTTTGCTCCTTCTTACTACTCCGACATGTGGGAGAGCCAAAGATCCGGTCGACGTGTCATGCACCAGATTAGAGCGCGGAATGGAAGGGGGCATCACCCCGATTGAGCGCCAGATAATTCATGACTATAGTGAGTGGTCATATCACAAATCTTTCCAGCAAGTAGCGCCATCAAATCGCACAGCCCCACTCGCTCACCGCCCTCGCCTCTCGCCAAACCGCCTACCCAAAATCTGCCACAGACGCCCAGAAAAGCCCCGCCTCAACTTTTAACTACGAAAACAGTTCGAGCTTGTTCGTTTCTATATAAATACAAGATTTCATCAGATGTTTATTCACCCGTGGGGTTGTTCAATGAATGGAGGGGCGAGAAGCACAAGTGAACCTTAAATAGAGAGTTTCTTTTCTTTAATGCCACGTACACAAGTTGAAATGCTTGTTGAGGAGAGAAAAAAGATAATCACTCCACTATATATGGACGCAGGGGCCTGAGCGCTTGCTTTACTAGGGTTCCTTTCTTCATTCTCTCATCCTCTCCAGATATAAACAAGACAACAGTAGCGACATTTTCTCTCTGCTCTCCGCTGGTCACAGATCCGGCCGGATCCCTTCGGCCGGTGTGTGTAGAGGACTAAAAGGTGCATCGTTCACGCGGTCATCGCCGCCGAGGAGGAAACCCACACTGCCGGAGGGGCCCGATCCTCCGCCTGTCGTGTCGTTCTCTCCGACATGCGCGCTCGGGAGGTCCTCCGACCCTTCTTCCTCCCCGCCGTATTGTCCGCAGATCCGACCTGCCGCCGCCCGACATCCGGCGCCTCAGGTATAAGTTCTTCGAAAGTGGCCTTGCTCTACTGCCCCAGTGTATGTGCATCTAGTGCCCCTTAGTGATTTTGGTGTATTGAAGACTTATAGGTTAAGAAACTAATGCGTTTGTAAGTGTACACAGGTCTATAAGTCTATGAGGAGTTTGATATTTACAGAGAAAGTCGACCCCTAAAAATGAAGTTCTTCGACTGAAGACTTTGATATTCTGAAGACTTTCTGAAGACTTTGAAAGTGAAGAAATTGGTGTGACCTTGAAGACTTGGTATTCATTTGAGGAACATGAAGCGTAAAGACTTTGTTTTCGTAGTTTCATTTTCTCTTTCTTGAGTCATAGGAAACACCGTACTGTTCAAGGGGGTCGAGGAAATACTAAGGAAAAATTTCCATGTGATGCTCAACTCAAAATCCTACACCTACCAATCCCTTCGAGTGAAGCCTTTGGAAATCTCATTGTAGCGACCCGACCCGAATGGATCAAGTCTCTGTGCTTAGGTGTCATCCCTGGATCAGTAATGCTGACACCACACAGTACCTCGAAGGATTTATAACAGAGTAGCAATCACACACTTATTACATCGTTGTCCAAAGAGGACTTATTACAAATAAATATGGCTTAAGGCCATCTAATAACGATAACAATGAGGAAGACTTGGAAGATAAGTGAGTCCATCAACTCCATCGGCATCACTGAGTATAGAACCACGACCTAAAACACCTTACTGTCGTAAATCGAAAAGTCGCAACATGAGCGTTGCAGCAAAGTGACACATGGAATATCTTGGCAATGTAACACATAGAGTAATGAAGAAATAAGCCTATACTACATGCATATATGGCTGGTGGAAAAGCTCTCTGATTTACATTTTGCATAAAGCTAGTTTTTCCCTACTGCAAAGGAATAAATTTGTTTAACTATTATGGTGGTTGTTAAGCATTGAGAATGTTTGACAGCATCCTCAATCCCAATTAAAAGTACTCATTAAAAACCCAATAACATTAATTAGAGTAACATGTTGAGGTTCACATGATATTCAAGTACTAGATACTCAAGATGTCCATAACCGGGGACACGGCTAATCATGATTAGTTTATACACTCTGCAGAGGTTTGCGCACTTTTCCCCACAAGACTCGATCGCCTCCGTTTGGTTCTACTACATGGTGTTTGAGAGCGGATGGCCGAGACACGATCTTTCGAAGCGCTAGCACCTTACGATGGGTGGACGGTACACCTACATCCCCTACATCTGCTAGTCCACCACTATAAGAGTTCGCACGACTTAGTCAACTATGCCAGAGCCCATAATGGCTTGTGGCTGCACACGTAAGTTACTAGTATGAATAAGCTTATGATCCCTTTGAGCCTGGGTGGCGGTCCGAAGAAAAACAGGCAAGTCCTGATAAAAACCAGGTGCCTCAATCCACCCAGATGTGTGTTTAAGTTGCCACCTTAGATAAACCATTAATTAACAATCTCACATCTGTCATGGATATACACTCACCCAATCCACGTCTACTAGCATAGCATGGCATAATAAGCAAACGTAGAAGTAACTCTCTAGGTTTCGCGGATCGTCAGCAAGGCAAGTAACACTTGATCATACCTTTTCTACTACCCAGTTTTATGCATTAGATCAATCCTCAAACACTTGCATGATTAGGATCTAATTAAACTATGGGATGGGAAGTAGATTGAGGTAGTGCCTATTACCTGTTTTACTTATGAAACCTTGGGAGCTACTTCTACGTTGCACATTATGCCATGCTATGCTAGTAGACGTGGATTGGGTGAGTGATATCCATGATGATGTGAGATTGTTATTAATGGTTTATTTAAGGTGGCAACTTAAACATACATCCGGGTGGATTGAGGCACCTGGTTTCTATCAGGACTTGCCTGTTTTTCTTGGACCGCCACCTGTGCTCAAAGGGATCATAAGATTATTCAAACTAGAAACTTCCGGTGCAGCCACAAGCCATTATGGGCTCGCATAGTTGACTAAGTCGCATGAACTCTTATAGTGGTGGGCTAGCAGATGTAGGGGATGTAGGTGTACCGGTCCACCCATCGTAAGGTGCTAGCGCTCGAAAGGCGTGTCTCGGCCATCCGCCTCTCAAACACCATGTAGTGCGAGAACCAAATGGAGGCGATCGAGTCTTGTGGGGAAAAGTGCTAAACCTCTCAGAGAGTGTATAAACTAATCATGATTAGCCGTGTCCGGTTATGGACATCTTGAGTATCTAGTACTTGAATATCATGTGAATCTCAACATGTTACTCTAATTAATGTTATTGGGTTTTTAATGAGTACTTTTAATTGGGATTGAGGATGTCATTAAACATTCTCAATGTTTAACAACCACCATAATAGTTAAACAAATTTATTCCTTTGCAAGAGGGAAAACTAGCTTTATGCAAAATGTAACCGTGAGAGCTTTTCCACCAGCCATATATGCATGTAGTATAGGCTTATTCCTTCATTACTCTCTATGTGTTACATTGCCAAAGATATTCCATGTGTCAATTGCTGGGCTGCAACGCTCATGTTGCGTAGACTTTTCGCATTTACAGTAAGGTGTTTTAGGTCGTGGTTCTATACTCAAGTGATGCCGATGGAGTTGATGGACTCACTTATCTTCCAAGTCTTCCGCTTTTATCGTTATTAGATGGCCTTAAGCCATATTTATTGTAATAAGTCCTGTTTTGGACAACGCTGTAATAAGTGTGTGATTGCTACAGTTATAAATCCTTCGGCATCGTTGTGTGGTGTCAAGACATCGATCCGTGGATGACGCCTGAGCACAGAGACTTGATCTAGCATAGCATGGCATAATAAGCAAACGTAGAAGTAACTCCCAAGGTTTCATAAGTAAAACAGGTAATAGGTACTACCTCATCTACTTCCCATCCCACAATTTAATTAGATCCTAATCATGCAAGTGTTTGAGGATTGATCTAATGCATAAAAACTGGGTATGAGAAAGTATGATCAAAGTGTTACTTGCCTTGGTCGACGATCCATGAAACCTAGAGACTCGAAGTAACAAGCGGCGCACTCCGGGTGATCTATCGCAGACAAACAACAAGCATACAATAAGTACTCATCTAATGCACAGGTAAAACTCGAATAAAAGTTCTGACCAGAAAGTTCAACTTAAGAACCCTCGTTGCAAAAAGAATCGAATCAAATAAAGCAACAAAAGTCAAACGTCGAAAGAAAATGATTCGGTTCTAGCAATTTGAAACTAGGTCAAAATTTTACAGTAGCAAAACTTTGTTTAAGTTGATTAGTCGGAAAGGCGGTTTCGAAACGAAACTCCAGGCGCTTGAATCACCTGATTCCGATAAACGAGCGAGAAGATAAACTAGATTGAAGATTGGATCTGAAATCGAGATCGGAAAATAACGGATTAAATCCGATTAAAAAGAAAAAGACGAACGGTTAAACGAACGGGCGTTCGTTAACAGAAACTAATCGGTGAACACGTTCGTTAAAACGAACGGATCGGTGAACGTTCACTAAATAACTAAACCGAAAGAAAAAAATAAACCGATCTAGGGTTTTAAAAAAAATCGAACAACAAAAAGAAAACTGGAACGGTTTTTTTACAAACAAAACCGGACCGGGGTGGCGCGGTGGCTACCTCGCGAGGTCGCTGGGGCACCGGCTCGGGTCGGCTAGGGGCGGGGCACTGTGGCACCGGGCGGCGGCGGGCGGCGGGCACCGGCGACATTTACGGCTAGGGGCGGCGGCACGGGCGGCGGGTCATGGGTTGGGGCGGCGGCTGGGTGGGGAGTAGAGAGGGGGGCTTTAAGGAGGGAGGGGGTTGCTTGGGGAGGGGGCAACGGCGGGCGGCGGCGTGGCCGAGCCGGGCGGCGGCGGGCGTGTGTGGGACTCCCAAGGGAGCGCATGAGGAGGGCCGGGCTGGCTGGGCCGGTGGGGCCCTTAGCCCAAAGGGGCGCGCATTTTTTAAAAAAATCGAAAAATGAATTAAAATAAATCTAAACGAACCCCAATTTAATAAAATAAATTTTTCCCCGACTCCTAAAAATGAGTCGAACAAAATGAACTTTAATACGGGGCAAAAATGCAAACTTTTAAAATACGCATTTTTTCCTAAAGCAAATAAACTCCGAAAAATTCAAAAATTGATTTATTATTAAATCTTCATTTTCCTAAATTTTGGGAAAGTCATATTATTCCCTCTCTTAATTTTTTTTTATTGGAAAAATATTCAAGATAAAATAAATAACTGAATGATCCTAGTTTCAAAATTTGAGAAAGCTCAAATATGAAAATAATGAAATCTCCAACTCTCTCCGAGGGTCCTTGAGTTGCGTGAAATTTTCTAGGATCGGAAAATGCAAGAAAATATGATATGCATGATGACTTAATGTATAACATTCCAAATTGAAAATTTGGGATGTTACAAACCTCGAAAGGTGCCATCTTCAAGCTGGTTTGGTACATGTTGTTATAAGAAAACTCTGCATACGGCAAGTTATCATCCCAACTAGATCCATAATCTAGTGCACAAGCTCTCAGCATATCCTCCAAAATCTGATTGACTCTCTCAGTCTGTCCATCTGTCTGTGGGTGGAAAGGCATCTTTGAATTCCAGCCTGGTTCCCAATGTTTCGTGCAATCGATTCCAAAACTTTGAGGTAAATTGAGTTCCTCTATCTGACACGATACTCCTCGGAACTCCGTGTAAACACACAATTCTGGTCATGTATATCTTTGCCAACTTAGCACCGCTATAGGTAGTCTTGATCGAATGAAATGAGCTACCTTCGTCAAGCGGTCGACTATAACCCAAATCGAATCATAGAACGAGCAGTCCTTGGCAAACCTGTGATGAAATCCATGCCTAGTTTATCCCACTTCCATTCGGGTATCGGCAATGGTTGCAACAATCCTCTGGCTTCGATGTTCGCCTTCACTCTCGACATACATCGCAAACTGCTACATATTCCGCAATATCCTTCTTCATTCCGGTCCACCGTAACGCTTCCTTCAAATCCAAATACATCTTGGTATTTCTGGGTGAATCGAATATGGTGAATCATGTGCTTCTTGCAAAATCAACTTCCTGATCTCCGGGTTATTTGGCACATAAACACGGTCCTCAAACCATAGGGTATCGTGCTCATCCTCACGAAATCCCTTAGCTTTTCCTTCGCTCATTTTCTCCTTTATAGAGGCAACTTCCTTATCTGCCTTTTGAGCTTCTCTGATTTTGTCCATCAACGTAGACTGATTCTCCAATGCTGCTACGTAGCCTCTCGGAACTATTTTTAAACATAGTTCTCGAAGATCCTCGGCTAACTCCTTGGGTATTCCTCCCATTATTAATGTATTGACGTGGCTCTTACGGCTCAACGCGTCTGCTACAACGTTAGCCTTTCCGGGGTGATAATGCAATCTCATATCATAATCCTTTATTAGCTCCAACCATCTCCTCTGTCTAAGGTTTAATTCATACTGCGTGAAGATGTACTTCAAACTCTTGTGATCCGTATACACCTCACAATGATTTCCAATGAGAAAATGTCTCTGTGTCTTCAATGCATGCACAACAATTTGCTAATTCCAAATCATGGGTGGCATAATTCAACTCATGAGGCTTAAGTTGTCGTGAAGCATCTGAAACAACTCTTCCTTCTTGCATAAGCACTGCTCCAAGTCCTCGGCGTGAAGCGTGCAATACACCTCATAATCCTTGGTCCGATCTCGCAAAATTAACATTGGTGAGGTAACCAATCTTTTCTTCAACTCCTGAAAACTTGCCTCACAATCCTCGGTCCATATGAACTTGGTATCCTTTTTCAGCAATTACATCATAGGCTTTGCAATCCTTGAGAAATTCTCAATGAATCTTCGGTAGTATCCTGCGAGTCCAAGGAAACTCCGGATCTCTCCAACTGTCGTTGGTGCTTCCCACTTGGTTACGGTCTCAACCTTTGTGGGGTCAACTGCTATCCCTTCTCCGGATATAACATCTCCAAGAAATCCAACTTCCTTTAGCCAAAACTCACATTTGCTGAACTTGGCGTATAACTGGTGTTCCCTTAGTTTCTCCAAAACCAATCGCAAATGTTCCTTATGTTCCTCTTCATTCTTCGAGAAAATCAAAATATCATCTATGGACACCACGCATTTAACTTATCCAAAAACTTCATAAACACTTTGTTCATCAGGTTCATGAAATAGGCAGGCGCGTTAGTCAGTCCAAATGACATAACGATGTACTCATATAGTCCATATCTCGTGGTAAATGCTGTCTTAGGTATGTCCTGCTCTCGAATCTTCAACTGATGGTATCCTGACCGCAAATCGATCTTGGAAAACAATTTAGCTCCATGCAAACGATCAAACAGATCATTTATCATTGGTAGTGGGTACTTGTTCTTGACTGTTACTTCGTTTAATCCACGATAATCAACAACCATCCTTAACGATCCATCCTTCTTCTCCACTAACAGTACGGGTGATCCCCAAGGCGAAGAACTTGGGCGTATAAAACCTTTATCCAATAGCTCCTTTATCTGCTTCTTGATTTCCGCCAAATCCTGGGCGGGCATCCTGTATGGTCACTTCGATATTGGGCCTGTTCCTGGCAAAAGTTCAATCAAAAACTCAATGTCTCTATCCGGTGGCATTCCTGGCAATTCCTCAGGAAATACATCAGGGTAATCCTTTACTACTGGCACCTCTTCCTGCACCACTCCTGATAAGCAATTTACATGAGCTCTCCTTGGCTGATGTCGTGATACATACTTAATCCTTCTTCCTTCTGGTGTTGTGAGAAAAATCGTCTTACTTGCGCAGTCGATGTTCCCTCCGTACATCGATAGCCAATCCATACCGAGAATCACATCAAATCCTTGGGATTCCAAAATGATCAAATCCGTCGGGAACACATGCCTTCCTATACTTAATGGCACTTGAAAACATCCTTGTCTGGCCATATATTCCGCTCTGGTGAGCTTACTAGCAAAGGGTTTTAAGAATCCGAGTAGGTAGACTATACTTCTCTACAAATCCCCTTGATATGTATGAATGCGATGCACCGTGTCGAAAAGAACTAGTGCAGTAAATGACTTAACCAAAACTTACCGATTCTTGCATCGGGCTGATCTTCAACCTCCTCCACATCAATGTGGTTCACTTGTCCCCTATTGAAAGGGTTTGGCTTCTTTCAGAGCTTCCATTGCCACCTTGGCCTTACGGACGATCATTTGCATAATGCCCGGTCTTGGAACACTTGAAACAGGTGACATGGCTTAGGTCTTTCTTGGTTGGGGTTGATGGTGTGGTCCTGTTACATCCATTGCTTCCTCCATTCCGTTCCCATTCTTGGTACCATTATGGTTGTGTGAATTACTTCCTCCGTGGGTATGCTGGCCGAACTCCTTGTTTAGGGGTATAACAAGGCTTCGTGGGGCTCGAGTTATACTTCCCTGTCCATACTTCCTCTTGCGATTCTCAATTTCTTGTTGCTTTCCTTCAATCATGAGGGCACGGTCTACCAACTCTGGTAGTTATTGAAACTTGCTACCATCAACTGCATGCTTAACTCATCATTCAGTCCTTCCGAAACTTCTCCTGCTTAGCTGCATCTGTAGCAACGTCATCTGGGGCATAACGTGCTAACTTACTAAAATCATCCACATAGTGGCCAACAGTCCTTCCTCCTTGGCGTAAGTTGCGAAACTCACGCTTCTTCATGGCCATAGCTCCTGCTGAAACATGGGCGGTGCGGAAAGCTTGCTAAAACGGATCCCATGTGACCGTGTCTACAGGGTAAGTGGCTGTAAAATTCTCCCACCATGCTGCTGCTGGTCCTTCAAGCTGGTGCGCAGCAAACTTCACCTTCTCTCCATCTGTACATCCTGCAGTGATCAACTCCCTTCCTATCTTACGGAGCCAATCATCTGCTACTATCGGCTCGGTGCTACTGGAAAATACTGGCGGATTCAGTCTTAAGAAACGTGTCAAGTGATCCGCAGGTGGTGGTGGTGGCGGTGGGTTGTTGTTGTTGCCTTGATTCTGCACCAATGTTTGGATCAAAGTGTTCTGCTGCTGAATCAACTGGGTGATCTCCGGCGGAAAAACAAACCCGGGGTCGCGTCTCGGAGGCATCTGATGGGTTTTAAGAAAAGAAGAGAATTGAGAATAGAATGAGGTCTAGAGAGAAACACTACCCATATGCACATGAGACAAAACACACAATATCACTCCAATCAATTCAAACAAGGGCATACAACGGTCTATCTATCGTTACAAAGTGCGTGTACTATGATGTTACATGGAGGGAATACTACTAATATGTGGGGGTCATCTATTAATTTGAACCGGTGGAAGACTCCATGATGTCTGCTCAAGCTTCATCTTCAAAGTCGGGTTCACTTGGATCCGAGTCGGTGTCGTCGATGTTGATGTATTCGCTTGGACAACCGGCATACTGGTCTTCATTCTTGAGTGCCAATTTCTTCTTGAGTTCTTCAATCTCATACTTAAGATCGTTATTGTGTCTTGCTAGAGCTACGATCTCGTCCATGTAGTCCTTGCGTGTAGACTTTAGTTCTCCTTCAAGTTCAGTGATCCTTCCCTTAGCATTCTTCAATTCGAGCATATCATTGCACATCTGGTTCTCTGGCGCCGAATGTGCTTTGGTTTAACTCTGGATGAAAGCTGCAATGGATCTATCCTTCTTGGTCTTGACTATCTCCCATTGTTCATCTCGGCGTCATAAATCTGATAGATGGTGTCCTTGAGGTCTTCTAGATAAACTTCTCCAATGCGTCCCATGGTGATATGAGCTGCCATGCTCTTTCCCAGACTCCAGGTTGGTGCACTGAAAGCACTATCTATAGGCTTGGTGATTGGGGCGAACGTCCTTCCGGGTACATGAGCTTGAATCTTCCAGCGCTCCTCTTCAGGCAGAGTGGCGTTGAAAGTCCCGGTGAAACTTGGTAGTCCAATGTTTAGGTACTTAGTGACTTCCTTCAAGTGAAATCCAAAAGGTGTGCCTTCATTAATTTGGGTGTACTTGATCTTCGCGTCCTTCATCCTAAAAGAGTGGAAAAGATGAGGAGTTAGAAATTGAGAAGAGAGTAGTCATCTATGGCTTTAACTTAGTGGTCGTGTCCTACAGTCAGCGTGTGCTCTGATACCATCTCTGTAGCGACCCGACCCAAATGGATCAAGTCTCTGTGCTCAGGTGTCATCCTCGGATCAAGAATGCGGACACCACACAAGACCTCGAAGGATTTATAACAGAGTAGCAATCACACACTTATTACATCGTTGTCCAAAAGAGGACTTATTACAATAAATATGGCTTAAGGCCATCTAATAACGATAACAATGGAAGACTTGGAAGATAAGTGAGTCCATCAACCCCATCGGCATCACCGAGTATAGAACCACGACCTAAAACACCTTACTGTCGTAAATGCGAAAAGTCTCGCAACATGAACGTTGCAGCAAAACGGGTCAAGACATGGAATATGCTGGCAATGTAACACATAGAGAGTAATGAAGGAATAAGCCTATACTACATGCATATATGGCTGGTGGAAAAGCTCTACGGTTACATTTTTGCATAAAGCTAGTTTTTCCCTACTGCAAAGGAATAAATTTGTTTAACTATTATGGTGGTTGTTAAGCATTGAGAATGTTTGACAGCATCCTCAATCCCAATTAAAAGTACTCATTAAAAACCCAATAACATTAATTAGAGTAACATGTTGAGATTCACATGATATTCAAGTACTAGATACTCAAGATGTCCATAACCGGGACACGGCTAATCATGATTAGTTTATACACTCTGCAGAGGTTTATGACTTTTCCCCACAAGACTCGATCGCCTCCCTTTGGTTCTCGTGACTACATGGTGTTTGAGAGGCGGATGACCGAGACACAGTCTTTCGTAAGCGCTAGCACCTTACGATGGGTGGACCGGTACACCTACATCCCCTACATCTGCTAGTCCACCACTATAAGAGTTCGCACGACTTAGTCAACTATGCCAGAGCCCATAATGGCTTGTGGCTGCACACATAAGTTACTAGTATGAATAATCTTATGATCCCTTTGAGCCTGGGTGGCGGTCTGAAGAAAAACAGGCAAGTCCTGATAAAAACCAGGTGCCTCAATCCACCCAGATGTGTGTTTAAGTTGTCACCTTAGATAAACCATAATTAACAATCTCACATCTGTCATGGATATACACTCACCCAATCCACGTCTACTAGCATAGCATGGCATAATAAGCAAACGTAGAAGTAACTCCCAAGGTTTCATAAGTAAAACAGGTAATAGGTACTACCTCATCTACTTCCCATCCCACAATTTAATTAGATCCTAATCATGCAAGTGTTTGAGGATTGATCTAATGCATAAAAAGCTGGGTATGAGAAAGTATGATCAAAGTGTTACTTGCCTTCTTGACGATCCATGAAACCTAGAGACTCAAGTAACAAGCGGCGCACTCGGGTGATCTATCGCAGACAAACAACAAGCATACAATAAGTACTCATCTAATGCACAGGTAAAACTCGAATAAAAGTTCTGACCAGAAAGTTCAACTTAAGAACCCTCGTTGCAAAAAGAATCGAATCAAATAAAGCAACGAAAGTCAAACGTCGAAAGAAAATGACTCGGTTCTAGTAATTTGAAACTAGGTCAAAATTTTACAGTAGCAAAACTTTGTTTAAGTTGATTAGTCGGAACGGCAGTTTCGAAACGAAACTCCAGGCGCTTGAATCACCTGATTAGATAAACGAGCGAGAAGATAAACTAGATTGAAGATTGGATGCGAAATCGAGATCGGAAAATAACGGATTAAATCCGATTAAAAAGAAAACGACGAACGGTTAAACGAACGGGCGTTCGTTAACAGAAAACTAATCGGTGAACACGTTCGTTAAAACGAACGGATCGGTGAACGCTCACTAAATAACTAAACCGAAAGAAAAAAACCGATCTAGGGTTTTCAAAAAACCGAACAACAAAAGAAAACCGGAGCAGGTTTTTTAAACAAAACCGGACCGGGGTGGCGCGTGGCTACCTCCGGCGAGGTCGCCGGGCGGGCACCGGCTCCGCGGGTCGGCGGTTAGCGGCGGCACTGGGCACCGGCAAGGGGTTCGGCGAAGTGGGCACCGACGACGACGGCTAGGGCGGCGGCTAGCGGCGGCTGGGTTGGGTTGGCGGCGACTGGTGGGGAAGGAGAGAGGGGGCGGCTTTTAAGGAGGGAGGGTGGGGTTGCTTGGGGGAGGGGGCACCATGGCGGGCGGCGTGGCCGAGCCGGACACGGCGGCGGCGGCGGGGACTCCCAAGGAGCGCACGAGGGAGGGCACTCGGGCCGGGCAACAATGGGCTTGGGCCCTTGGCCCATGCAGGCCAAGATTTTTTTTTAAATCGAAAAATGAATTAAAATAAATCTAAACGAACCCCAATTTAATAAAATAAATTTTTCCCCGACTCCTAAAAATGAGTCGAACAAAATGAATTTTAATACGGGGCAAAAATGCAAACTTTTAAAATACGCATTTTTTTCCTAAAGCAAATAAACTCCGAAAAATTAAAAAATTGATTTATTATTAAATCTTTATTTTTCCTAAATTTTGGGAAAGTCATATTATTCCCTCTCTTAATTTTTTTATTGGAAAAATATTCGAAGATAAAATAAATAAATCCGAATGATCCTATTTTCAAAATTTGAGAAAGCTCAAATATGAAAATAATGAAATCTCCAACTCTCCGAGGGTCCTTGAGTTGCGTGAAATTTTCTAGGATCGAGAAAATGCAAGAAAATATGATATGCATGATGACTTAATGTATAACATTCCAAATTGAAAATTTGGGATGTTACACTCCTCTGATTCGATCAATTTCTTCAAAGGATGAGACGAAGTTCTTACATTGCTCACGAGGAATTTGTCCCGACCGAGGAGTTAGGAATTACTTGATCTGGATTGCCTACGATGAGGAACATGATAGCCACGAGGAATTTGAGATTCAAATTTCCGACCGTTCTGTGTTCTTGCGCCATTTGTCCCAAAATATCTTATCCACCTAACGGTCATATCATTGAAGGGCATTTATGTCTTATCATGTCGGCTGCTCCCTAGGCTATAAATAGCCGCCCCTACAACCTTGGCTGGTTGGCTGCTCCGAGAGAAACTTGACACTTGTCATTTGAGAGCAATCCATCCTCCGAGGACTTTGAGCGAAAATCATCGAAAGTGAGGAAAAACCCAAAAACCAAACCCCTACAAACCCAAAGTGATTGAGCATCATCAAGAGATTGATCCTGCGTGGATCCGACGCTTGTTACCTTTGAAGACTGTGCTTCTTCCAGACGGTTAGGCGTCATGGTCTAGAGCATCCAAGAGGAATTGTGGATCGCCGAGTGACCAAGTCTGTGAAGGTTTGGAAGTCGCTCAAGACTTACCACGAGTGATTGGACGAGGTGCATGTGACCTTAGTTCAAGGAGAATACGGTGAGGACTTGGTGTCCCGAGCTGCGTGCTCGCCGACCGGGTGTCCGAGACTGTGTGTCCTCGAGTTTAAATACTCACCGGCCTCCAACCAGACGCATAACCGAGACAAATAGCTTGAACTGGTCTACCAAATCATTGTCTTCACCAACCTAATTGGTTCTATTTCCTCAACCCTTTCATTTCCTCATTATTGTGTTGAGTGTTTGTTCATATCTGTGTTTGAAGACTTTGATCAAGACTTTCTCAATTTCCTCAGTTCAATTTCTTGATTTGTTTGTCTTCATCTTGTGCTATCCTCGTGTTTACGCTTTACGTACTCTTTGTTTGTCTTCATTTCATCATGATGACCATGCCCGCATTCATTATGCTTACTTCGAGTACTTATTCCGCTGCAAGTAGTTCTTCGCAAAGGAATTTCCTCACCGCAAATTCCTGAGTGAAGAATTCATAAAAATCGCCTATTCACCCCCTCTAGTCGATATAACGCACTTTCAATTGGTATCGAGCAAGGTACTCCCTTGTTACGTGTGATTTTAGTTTAACCACCGGAGTTTTAGTTATGTCGACGCAGGTATGATCAAGGTCTCAGCAGGGTGTCCTACCTTTGATGGGACGGACTACCTCTTTGGAAGAACAAGATGCGAATGCATCTTGAGGCAATTGACAACGATCTCTGGTATGTTGTGGAAAATGGTGTTCCCTCAGTCACACCTTCTCTGAATGCTGCCGATGTGAAGAGATTCAAGCAACTCGATTCTCAAGAGAAGAATATCATATGTGGCCATCTAAGCAAAGGACAATATGGAAGAGTGAGTGCTTTGGAAACTGCTAAGCTCATCTGGGATAGGCTGTCCAAAGTAAATGAAGGAGTCTCAACTCAGCGTGACTCTCGAGTTGATGTTCTTCGCAATCTCTTCAACCGCTTCAAAAGACTCGACAACGAAAATGTTCAACAAACCTTCGATCGCCTCACTGACATCTCAAAATAGCTTCAATCGCTTGGTGCCCTTGACATCACCGACCATGAGGTGGTGAAGAAATTGTTGAGATCGCTTGATTCCTCATTTGATACTCGGCACTAATGATACAAGAGCGTCTTGACTACAAGTCACTTGATCCGGTGATATCCTCGAGAGGCTAAATACTCATGAGTTCCAGCTTTGAGAAGAGAGATCTCTATGGTTCTAGCTATGGAAAAACACGTGCCACGAAGGCCAAGGCTGTATGCGAATCTAAGTGTGAAGAGTCCGGTAGTAGCCTTGGAGATCACGAAGAATTAGGCGAGGAGCTAGCACCGCTCGTGAAGAAATTCCAGAAGTTCTCAAGGCGTGGTCGCTTTGGAAAATCCTCAAGGAGCAGTGATTCCTCATCCAAAGGACTATAAGAGAAGACTTTGCCACAAATGCAAGAAACCTGGTCACTACATTCAAGACTGTCCTCAGTGGGAAAAGGAATTAAAGAAGAAGAAACACAAGGATTACAGTTCTGATGACGCTAAGAAGAAGAAGAAATCATCGAAATCTTCATCATCAAAATCCTCAAAGCCTTCTTCTCACAAGAAAAGCAGCTCCAAAAAGGCTCGGGCATTCATTGGCAAGGAAATGGACTCTGAAGCTGAATCGAGGAACATGAGGAAGAGGAGGCATCGGAAGAATCTGAGTGCAGTGTGGCAAGTCTAGATCTCGCTCTGCTTTCGTCGACCAAGTCCATCTTCAACTCTGAAGAAAATGACCTCACCAATAAAGCTGATGAAGATAGTGATGACTACGCTCCCACCTATTGCTTCATGGCAAAGGGTGCTAAGGTACTCAAATATACCTCCTCTGAATCTAGTGAAAATGAATCTGATGAAGATCTAAAGCCCAGTTACTCAAAACTTGCTAAGATAGCTGTAAAACAACAAAGGGCTTTTGAAAAGGTACAAAACATGTAGATAAGAGTGATGATATGTTAGGTGAGGAAATGGATCGCACTAAAGCCCTGACTGAAAATCTTCAAAGACTTCAGTCTAGGTTTGACAGCCTTCAAGGTCATCATAACACTCTCTTGTCTGATCATGAGAAACTTTCTTATGAATTTCTTCAAAGAAAGCAAGATCTTGAGAAGCTAAGAGTGAGTTATGAAGATCTTCGAAGGAGCGCGATTCATTACTTGCTCAACAAATCAACGCTTCTCTGGAAGAATTTGTTCCTCCATGCTTAAAGTGCATTGAACGTGAATCTGCTAATTCTTCACCTGAATGTTCAAATGCTTCAACTGTTACAAATTCTTCACCTGCCTCTGCTATCACTAATTCCTCATCTGAGGACATTGCTAGTATCACTGACGATGCAGGGCTGAAGGAATTGTATATGACATGCATGTACAAAAGCCTCAAAGGGCATCAGACTCTTTGTGATGTGCTTAAAAAGCAGATCCTCAACAGGAACCCTAGGAAAGAGGGTATTGCCTTTGAGAGGAAACTCAATGCTGATGGAACATACTGGAAGCCCGAAGCGGTATCCCAAAACCTCATGGGTTGCTGCAAAGGGACCTCTAGTTGATCCATCTAACTTATCTGGCTTTACATGCGAATCTCCTCATTCTTCTGATGAGTCATATGACTCCAACTATAAACTGTTCAAAAATCAGAATGGTGAAGTATTTGCTAGATATGTTGGCACTAACTGCAGGAACGGTTCCCCTATGAAGAAAATTTGGGTTCCCAAGAAGTGCCTTGAAAGTCTTCAGGTGAATGTCCTCATGACACCACCTGTGAAGAATAGGAACCCCAGATCAAACTCTTCGTATGGACCAAATTCTTCATATGGATCCAAGTCCTCATACGGACAAAATTCCTCACGTGGATCAAAGTCCTCAAATGATTATCATCGTGCTAACAATTCTGTTTCGCAGGGTAGAGCTAAGGGCTATGAATATGTGCATTATTCTTCAAACCAATATGTTCATAAGTCCTCGAAGAATTTCTCTGCTTATTCATATGCTTACCCTAACCCCTCTTATGTGAAACGAAATGGTTTGGCCACTATGCCACCATTCTCATATGGTGCTCGCAGAGTGATGAACTCTTTTCCACCCCTTCAGATGTGGGTGGTAAAGAAAAAGAACTAACCTCTTCTGCAGGGTCAGGTCTCGGGCGTGCTTTAAACGTCTCAAGAATTTCTTTGGGGCACGACAAAATGCTCGATAGGGCCTTGAGCTAATCATGATGATATGAACTTTCATTTCACACGTCCTCATCTTGCTTATACATTATCTTGGTTGATGAAATTCATCGATGAACTTGATATCATATTCTTCACCGATGAAGTATATGAGATTGTTATTTGCACTAATTCCTCTGAAGGATGATAAACCCAAAGCCACTTAGTTGGTTGTCGTTAGTTGATGTAAATATCACATGTCTGGTGACAAGAATCTATTGATGGATGTTCTCTTATCACCGTCTCATCTGAAGCATATCATCTTTTTGACAAAGGCAAAAGTCGGTATTGGGTCTTGGTAAGGTTGCGATCTCTAAGGACATACACATGGACAAAGTCATGCTTGTTGAGTCCTTAGGATACAACCTCATGTCGATCTCAATGCTTTGTGATCTTGATATGGTTGTTATCTTTGGCAAGTATAGTTGTGTTGTGATTATGGAAGCTGACAATTCCAAAGTCTTGAAGGCTTTAGGAGAGGAGACTTGTATATTGTTGATTTCTCTCTGAGGACCACAACCCGCCGTGTGTCTACTTGCAAAAGCTTGAGGAAAATTTGGGTATGGCATCGGCGACTTGGTCACGTAGGCATGAGGAATTTGAACACGCTTGCAAAGAAGAAGCATGTCATTAGCATTGAGAATGTCAAATTCCTCAAGGATCACTTGTGTGGAGCTTGTGAAGCTGGAAAAATGACCAAGGCCAAGCATCCAGCGAAGACTATCATGACCACTACTCGTCCCTTCGAATTGCTTCACATGGACCTCTTTGGTCCTAATCATTACTCAGTTGTCACTAATGACGCATCTCTATATGGCTTTGTTATTGTTGATGATTACTCTCGTTACACATGGGTACACATTGTTACTTACAAAAATGAAGTGCAAGAAGTCTTCAAACGATTTTCCTCGAGGGCTTCAACTAACTTTGGTGTGAAGATCAGACACATCAGGAGTGACAATGGAACTGAGTTCAAGAATTCCGGTCTTGATGCCTATCTTGATGAGCTTGGTATTACTCATGAGTTATCTGCTCCCTATACTCCTCAGCAGAATGGCGTCGTGGAGCGCAAGAACAGAACTCTTATTGAGATGGCTCGCACTATGCTTGATGAATACAAAACGCCTAGTCGTTTTTGGATTGATGCAATTGATACTGCGTGCCACATCATCAACAGAGTATATCTTCACAAATTCTTCAAGAAGACTGCCTATGAACTCCTCACTGACAAGAAACCAAATGTGAGTTATTTCAAAGTCTTGATTGCTAAATGCTGGATTAGAGATCCTCATCACAATTCTAAATTTGCACCGAAAGCACATGAAGGTTTTATGCTTGGTTACGGAAAGGACTGCACACCTACAGAGTCTTCAACATCGCTCTTCACAAGATTGTTGAAACTATAAATGTGCGATTCGATGAAACTAATGGCTCGCAAAGAGAGCACCTACCTTACATGTTAGATGAACCAAAGCACCGAGGAATCTATCAGGTTCAAGGCAACTAAGGATGTTATTCCTCTTGAAGAATCATTTGAAGAATTCATTCCTGACTGTGAAGAACGTCGAAATGATGCACTGAAGATAATCTTTGAAGACAATGGTGTTGAGGAAAATGATCAAATTCCTCGACGACAACCAGCTCATCCTCGCGTTGCAAAAGAAGTACAAGTTGACAAGATCATCGATGACATTGAAGCGCCAGGTCCTCTCACACGCTCAAAAGCTTCACATTTTATCTAACTTTTGTGGGCACTATGCTTTTGTCTCTATCACAGAGCCCACTAAGGTAGATGAAGCATTGGAGCTGAGTGGATTCAGGCCATGCAAGAAGAATTACATCGATTCGAGCTCAACAATGTCTGGAACTGGTCAAACGTCGAGATCCTCGCAAGCATAATATCATTGGCACAAAGTGGATCTACCGCAACAAGCAAGATGAAAATGGCCTTGTGGTGAGGAATAAGGCACGACTTGTAGCTCAAGGCTACACACGAGTTGAAGGAATTGATTTCGATGAAACTTTTGCACTGTCGCTAGACTTGAGTCTATTAGCATATTACTCGCCTATGCTAACCATCACAATATCACTTTATATCAAATGGATGTAAAAAGTGCATTCCTCAATGGTAAGCTTGAGGAAGAAGTATATGTTGCTCAACCCCAGTTTTGAAGATCCAAAGAATCCTCGACAAAGTCTTGAGACTCTACAAGGCCCTCTATGGTCTCAAACAAGCCCCACAGGCGTGGTATGATACATTGAAGGAATTCTTCGTGAAGAATGGCTTCACACCAGTTCACTCAACCCTACTCTCTTTACTAAATCATATGATGGTGAACTGTTTGTGTGCCAAATATATGTTGATGATATTATCTTTGGTTGTCTTGACCAACGTTATAGTGATGAATTTGCCTATATAATGAGTGAAGAATATCAAATGTCTATGATGGGAGAGTTGAAATTCTTCTTAGGTCTTCAAATTAAATCAACAACACAATGGCATATTCATATCTCAGGAGAAATACCTCAAAGATGTCCTGAAGAAATTCGGCATGCAAGATTGCAAAGGTGTCAAAATTCCTATGCCCACAAATGGCCATCTATGCACTGATGAAAATGGTATTGACTTTGATCACAAGGTATACCGCTCCATGATTGGTTCTCTATTGTACTTATGTGCATCTAGGCCAGATATAATGCTTAGTGTTTGCATGTGTGCCCGATTTCAAGCTACAGAAGGAATCACACCATAAGGTTGTGAAGCATATTCTTGATATCTAGCTCACACACCAACACTAGGATTATGGTACCCCAAGGGCTCTACTTTTGATCTCATTGGATATTACGACTCGACTATCTTTGGTGATCGTGTGGACCGCAAGTCAACATCTGGTACTTCTCATTTCCTCGGACGATCTTTGGTCTCTTGGTCCTCGAAGAAACAGAACTGCGTATCCTTTGTCTCTGCGGAAGCTGAATACATTGTCTTGGCTCTTGTTGTGCTCAATTGCGTGGATGAAGCAAACTCTCAAGGACTACGGCATCAACGTGAAGAATGTGCCTCTCTTTGTGACAATGAGAGTGCCATCAAGATTGCTCACAACCCAGTTCAGCACTCGAAGACAAAGCACATTCAAATTCGTCATCATTTTCTTCGTGATCATGTGTTGAAGGGAGACATCTCCATCGAGCATGTGAAGACTGAAGAACAGCTAGCCGATATCTTCACTAAGCCCTTGGATGAGAAGAGATTTATCAAGTTGCGGTGTAAGCTAAATATCTTAGAATCTTCGAATGTTCTTTGAAAAGGACACACATCCTGATACTTATGCAAAATTGATGACTTAGATGTGCAACACATGAAGAAACGTTTTTCTTCAATCCATGAAGAATAACACTCTAAGTGTGAAGAAAATTAATGAAGAATTTGATTCTCGAGAACCCTACGACAATTATGCAGCGGTGTCTGAAATCATCATTCTTATACGGATTGGGACACGCCACCACCAAAGTTGAAAATCTTCAATTTGAGTTTTTCCTCGCTTTTGAAATTCTTGAGTTTTCAAATTCTTCAACTTTTCAAAATCTTCACTTTATTTCCGTCGTTTTTCTTCATTAGCTATATATATATGGGTTTATGTCCTCTCTGACATTCACTTATGGCTATTTCTTCAAGTCGCTTTTTATGCTAAGTGAATGTGATCGGACCCTTACCCGTCTATGCTATACTCAACCCAGTCAAATCACAAAATCTTCATGTGCGTTCTATTTGAAACTCGTTCAAAATCTTCCTTGTGTCCTTGTCAGCTGAAGAAATTGCGAACGGAACTTTAAAACTGATCTTATCCAAACTTTCGGTTTTGCCGCTCAAACCGTTCCGCATCCCATGATGCATTATTTTACTCACCCACGATCGTACACGATCTCCACTACACAGTACGTGGGTGACACATGTCGTGAGAAGGAGGATGGTCAGGGGCACGTTCGTCCTAAATCTTCGGGCGAACAGTTTTTCACTGCCTCTATAAATACCCCTCTCCTCATCCTCACTTCTTTTACTCCGCTCGACCTCTCTCTCCCGCTCGAGCTCCTCAAATCCTAGCGCCGCCGCTACTCCATCGTCGCCGGTGAGGAAGAGCTTCGCTGCCTCGACCTCATCGCCGTCGTACTCGCGCCAGTTGCGGAAATCTTCACTCCGCCGCTGCCGTAGCCATCTTCCTCCGCCAAGTTAGGGCGTGGAAGATCTGAAACGAACGAGCTTCACATCTACAACACCCAGTTAAATCGTGTTCTTCATTTAGGTAATTAAAAGTTACTTTTACTGCCCTCGTTGATCCAAATTTTTCACTACAAAATCTTCAAAGGTGTTTTATTCTTCAAATCCTCACACACAAACACCTCACTAGTTATATGCTCTTGATTTGTTTCTCTAAGCAATCATTTTTCTTCAAGATTCCTCAATTGTGTGGATCCTCGATCTGTACAACTCTGGAACCTAAGACAAAGAACGCTTAGTGGAATTCTTCAAGGCTCATCTGGTCAAATTCCTCAAAACTTGTTCTTTTGAAAATCCTTCTGAGAACGCATATGACCTCTCCAAATTCCTCGCAACTATACTCTGTTCACAGTACTCATGTCCATTCTTTGAATCACTAGGTTCTCATCAACTTAACTCATTTGCTGCGTTCCTCGAAGAAAAGTTGCATACTTCTTGAGAGAATTTGTTTGTTCAAATTCCTCGGTGAAGAATATGGCAGAAGGAAAGAAGCCACAGAAAGGAGGAAAGAGGCCTGAGGTCATGACCGCGTTTGAAATCCCCGAGGAAATATATGCTGATTATTGCACACCTGATGAAGCCGAGTTCGGCAAAGAAAACAAAAATTAGCGCAAGGTGCGCATTCAAAGGATTGAACGGAGATGGGCAAGGGAATGGAGGAGTACAGATATGTAACTCCAAAGTACATGAAGAAATTCGCTCTCAATCCTCCATGCCCAAGAGCTCCATTGGCACCTGGTCAAGAAGCTGACCCCACCAGCATCAAGTGTGGTGAGGACTTTCCTGAAGAATGGGCCAAGCGCCAAACCAAATTGGCAAGACAAGCCAACGAGGCAGTGAGGAAATTCAATGAGGACTCTGCTACTGCTGCTGCCACTGAGGCCTCTGTCAAGCCAAGAAAATCTATGGCAAAGAAGCCCGCACACAAGCCAAGTGCTTCACCAACAGTGCCCTCACGGCCAATTCCTCATGCAGCTCCTGCTCCTCCAAAATCCTCAGCTCCTTCAAAGTCCTCAGCAGATCCTCCCAAGTCCTCGTGATTCGACAAAGTCCTCGGCAGACTGTGCATCCGGCCCACGTGCCAAAAAGGACTGCAGCTTCTCCATTGCATCTGGTGTTTGACCAAGTTCCTCGGTGCACCAAAGTCTTCATCTGGCCCGACTTCTGCTTTGAAGACCAAGGCCATGTTGGACGAGGTCCTCGGCCTAGTCCCAAGAAGAAGCAGGTCTCCTTCCAAGAGCCACTGAAGATGATGAGGCTGATGATGATGAACTTGCGGAAATCATCAGAGACCGCCAAGAAAGGGCCGCTAGAGCCAAAGGCACATCTGTGCCACTGCTGTTGGATCCGAGGAAAATCCTCGATTTCATTGATCTCTGGCACAAGGATCCAAACACCCCAATGCCTGATTTTCATCTGACCCCTGGACAAAGTCATATGCTGACCCATTTCATCGCTGAAGAGAAATGGAAGTTTGAAAAGGCAAGAGAGATCAAGAAAGCTCAATACAGAAAGGAGAAGTTCCCCAATGTTGCTGCCCCAACGCAACATGAAATTCCTCAGGCTGGAGCCTCAGCTCACCCGACTGAAGAACATGCCAGCACCGCTGATGAAGTTTAGGCTGCTGAAGAAAATGCTAGTTCCAGGGCTGATGATCCCATTCCACCGCTGAAGAAATTGCCAGGGCATCCACTAGTGGTGCGCCTGAAGAAACTGAACAAGTCAGGGCAACTGCATCAGTTGCGCCTGAATAAAATCAACCAGATTCCTCAGCTCCTCCTGCGCCAACACCAACTCCAATTCTTCCATCTGCCTCTGATGTCAAGAAAACCAAGGCTGCAGAACGAGCTGCTGTGAAGAAACGGAAAGCATCAGCTGCGTCAAATTCTTCGGCTGCGAAGAAAATGAAGCCAATGACCAGCTCCTTTGAAAATTGAAAGTGCGTTATAGCAACTAGAGGGGGGGTGAATAGGCGATTTTTATGAATTCTTCACTGAGGAATTTGCCGGTGAGGAAATTCCTTTGCGAAGAACTACTTGCAGCGGAATAAGTACTCAGAAGTAAGCATAACAGAATGCGGGCATGGTCATCATGATGAAATGAAGACAAACAAAGAGTACAGAAAGTGTAAACACATGATAGCACAAGATGAAGACAAAGCGGTGAAGAAATTGAACTGAGGAAATTGAGAAAGTCTTGATCAAAGTCTTCAAACACAGATATGAACAAACACTCAACACAATAATGAGGAAATGAAAGGGTTGAGGAAATAGAACCGATTAGGTTGGTGAAGACAATGATTTGGTAGACCGGTTCCAAGCTCTTTGTCTCGGTTATGCGTCTGGTTGGAAGCGGTTGAGTATTTAAACTCGAGGACACAGTCCGGACACCCGATCGTGAGCACGCAGCTCGGGACACCAAGTCCTCACCGTATTCTCCTTGAACTAAGGTCACAGACCTCGTCCAATCACTCGTGGTAAGTCTTGAGCGACTTCCAAACCTTCACAGACTTGGTCACTCGGCGATCCACAATTCCTCTTGGATGCTCTAGACCATGATGCCTAACCGTCTGGAAGAAGCCACAGTCTTCAAAGGTAACAAGCGTCGGATCCATGCAGGATCAATCTCTTGATGATGCTCAATCACTTTGGGTTTGTAGGGGTTTGGTTTTTGGGTTTTCCTCACTCGATGATTTTCGCTCAAAGTCCTCGGAGGATGGGTTGCTCTCAAATGACAAGTGTCAAGTTTCTCTCAGAGCAGCCAACCAGCTAGTGGTTGTAGGGGGAAGCTATTTATAGCCTAGGGAGCAGCCCGACATGATAAGACATAAATGCCCCTTCAATGATATGACCGTTAGGTGGATAAGATATTTTGGGACAGCTGGCGTGCAGCACAGCAACGGTTGGAAATTTGAATCTCAAATTCCTCAGGGCTATCATGTTCCTCACTGTGTAGGCAATCCGACCTTTGGCGAATTCCTAACTCCTCGGTCGGGACAAATTCCTCGTGACACGGAAGAACTTCGTCTACATCCTTTGAAGAAATTGACTGAATCGTATGAGATTTCCAAAGGCTTCACTCAAAGGGATTGGTAGGTGTAGGATTTTGAGTTGAGCATCACATGGAAATTTTTCCTTAGTATTTCCTCGACCCCTTTAACAAAGACGGTGTTTCCTATGACTCAAGAAAGAGAAAATGAAACTACGAAAACAAAAGTCTTCACGCTTCATGTTCCTCAAATGAATACCAAGTCTTCAAGGTCACACCAATTTCTTCACTTTCAAAGTCTTGAGAAAGTCTTGAGAATATCAAAGTCTTGATCGAAGAACTTCATTTTTAGGGGTCGACTTTCTCTGTAAATATCAAACTCCTCATAGACTTATAGACCTGTGTACACTCACAAACGCATTAGTTTCTTAACCTATAAGTCTTCAATACACCAAAATCACTAAGGGGCACTAGATGCACTTACAATCTCCCCCTTTTTGGTGATTGATGACAATATAGGTTAAGTTTTCAACGGGGATTAACATATGAAGTGTAAATACTGATATTGAGGAATTTGATTGCAAGATATAGAAGAACTCCCCCTGAAGATGTGCATAGTGAGGAATTTTCTTTTGAGGCAATGCACATTTGAAGAGTTGAATCATGGAGATATCCCCCTATATCTTGTAATTCATACACGCATTTGACATATAATATGAAGAATTTGAAATGCATGATGAAATATGGTGCTTGATGAAATTCAGCATGCGTGCAATAACATTAATGAGGAACAGGCATGCAAAATAATGCATCAAGAGTATCAGAGATCAAGAGAATCAGAGCTCAGTGCATCAAAAGTATCAGAGCATAGTGCAAGAGCACAGTGCATCAAAGTATCAAAGCACCATCGGGTTTAAGATTACAACTCGATCCAATAAAAGTTTCAGAAGAACGAGAGTTGTAACTTAACAAAAATTGCCCATATAATAGACCCGCTTGAAGACTAACTCAATTTTCTCCCCCTTTGTCATCGAATGACCAAAAGGATCGAAACTGAGGACTAACGCCCCTGAAGAATTTCAAGTTGAAGAAGGAGCGCCAGCGTTGTTGGGGTCGGTTGTTGTAGTAGGGCCTGCCGCGGTGTCGTCCAAGTCTTCATTTTTCATCAGTGTCACGCGATAAAGAATAGGAGCTGGCCACCAAGGAAGGAACTTTGACCTTCTTGTATTTCTTCGGAGGAGGTGCAGACCAGTCAAATTCTTCCTTGAGACCCATTGTCGTCAGTTCTTTCGCGTTGTAGACATTTGAAAGAACAGCCAGTGCGTTTGAAGGTTTCATGGAGGTAGTAGTGGTTTTTCTTCACTTTGCATTGTGTGTTGAGGTCATGTTGTGAAGAATTGAACCAAACCGACGCTTGACCCATTTATGATTGCGATCAACCTTCGATGAAGACCGAGGAGTAACTCACGATCGGTCATCACCACAGGTCTTTGTAGCTTGAGGACTTTGCTTGACTGAGGTATTTGCGGCAGAGTCATGTGTGGCAGAGTCATTGTTGGTGGAGTAGGATGCAGCTTTGCGAAACTGACCATCCAATGGACGAATGCCTTCATCTATCACAGCAGTTGCCTTGCCCTTGTCATCAGCTGAGGTAAATGTCCGTTTGAGGACTTCAATAGGGGGGCAAGTAGCTGCAGTGGTTCAGAGTATCAACCTTGTAATTGAGTGAAGACCTTGTCCTGATGAATCTCATTATCCAAGGCGCATAAGGCTTCAGCTCAAATGGTGACATAGCAATGTTTGCCAGAGTCCTCATGAAGAAATCATGGAAGTTGGCCAGGGAGCATACATGAATGATATTGAAAAGCATATTCTTCATGATGCCAATGACTTCTTCATCATTTGGGTCGTGGCCTTTGATAGGACTCATTGTCTTCGTCAGAATGTGATAGACAGTCTGAGGCACATACAGTAATTCCTTGATGAGGAATTTTGTTCTAGGGGCCTGCCCTGGCTTCAAAGGCTTCATCAGCACTTGCATGTAATGATTTGTAAGTTACGGTTCGTTGTAGATACAACGAGCACCATCAAGTGGAGGACCGAGTGGTAGAGCAAGAAGCAATTCGATTCTTTGGTGCCTTGTAGTGAGTATTTTCAGACATCCATCTAATACCCATGAGTTCACGTCTTGGCGTCTCCATTGATGTGCGGCGTTGCATAGAATTGAAGAATGAGTTCTTCATTCGATCCATGAATATCGGTCAGAAATTCAGCGATCTGCGTCGTGAAGAACACCGTGTGGACTGGCTCAAAACTGGCGAGAGACTCCATGTCCACATGAGGAATATGAGCATGATCGAAGACTTTGTCTTTGTTGAAGAGCACCGAGGAATAGAAATTGGCTTGTTGGCAGTCCGTAAACGCCTCTTCCTTATGCGACCAGAATCATATGGATTGTAATCAGTGAAGAATACATGCTCACTGAAGAAGTCTTCAGCCTTGAACTTTTGCTTTGTTGAGAAGGGATCCTTTGGCTTTGGCAGTGGAGTGTCAGTGAGTTGCATCACGACCTCTGGAATCGCAATCTCAGGTTCTTGGTGAGGAATTTTTGTTCCTCAACAGTGCGATCGAGGATCGGCGACAACAGTTCATCGGCGCTAGTGGCTGGAATTTCTTCATGGACAGATGAAGTGGGATGAGTTTCTTCAGAGCCCATTTGAACTGTTGGAGCAGGGGACTGAGGTATCTGTTGGATTGGGGTGAAGAGTGGAGAATTTGGATGCTGGATTTCCCAAAAGTCATCGTTCATCACTGGCGTGGTGCTTCCATAATCCACATATTCTTCAATTTCCTCAACACCGGCCTCTTCAGCTGTGAACTGGGGCATAGGCGAGGAAATGATTGGGGTTGAAGGGATTGCTTCCACTTCAATTTCTTCATCAATCTGCTCCGACGAAGCGTGAGAATGATTTTCTTCATCAGATCCGCTTGGGATCACATAATCTTCATCAAAAGGAACAAGGTCCTTTTATGGAATTGAGGAAATTGGAACAACATCAATAGGATTTTCAAAGGAGTTGGTCATTGGCTTCATTTTCTTTGCAGCCGAAGAATTTGAAGCAGCTGATGCTTTCCGTTTCTTCACAGCAGCTCGTTCTGCAGCCTTGGTTTTCTTCACATCAGAGGCAGATGGAAGAATTGGAGTTGGTGTTGGCGCAGGAGGAGCTGAGGAATCTGGTTGATTTTCTTCAGCGCAATCGATGCGATTGCCTGACTTGTTCGATTTCTTCAGCGCACCACTAGTGGATGCCACGCAATTTGTTCATTGGTGGAATGGGATCATCAGCCCTGGAACTAGCATTTTCTTCAGCAGCCTGAACTTCATCAGCGGTGCTGGCATGTTCTTCAGTCGGGTGAGCTGAGGCTCCAGCCTGAGGAATTTCATGTTGCATTGGGGCAGCAACATTGGGGAACTTCTCCTTTCTGTATTGAGCTTTCTTGATCTCTCTTGCCTTTTCAAACTTCCATTTCCCTTCAGCGATGAAATGGGTCAGCATATGACTTTGTCCAGGGGTCAGATGAAAATCAGGCATTGGGGTGTTTGGATCCTTGTGCCAGAGATCAATGTAATCAAGGATTTTCCTCGGATCCAACAAAGAAGGGCACAGATGTGCCTTTGGCTCTAGCGGCCCTTTCTTGGCGGTCTCGATGATTTCCGCAAGTTCATCATCATCAGCCTCATCATCTTCGGTGGCTCTTGGAAGGTGACTGTTTCTTCTTGGGACTAGGCCGAGGACCTCGCCCATTTGGGCCTTGGTCTTCAAAGCAGAGTCGGGCGGATGAAGACTTTGGTGCGGTGAGGAACTTCTTTGAAACACCAGATGCAATGGAGAAGCTCTGCAGTCCTTGGCACGTGGCGGATGCACAGTCTTGAGGACTTTGTCGGAATCACGAGGACTTGGGAGGAGCTGCTGAGGACTTTGAAGGAGCTGAGGATTTTGGAGGAGCAGGAGCTGCATGAGGAATTGGCCGTGAGGGCACTGTTGGTGAAGCACTTGGCTTGTGTGCGGGCTTATTTGCCATAGATTTTCTTGGCTTGACAGAGTCCTCGATGGCAGCAGCAGATGGCGAGTCCTCATTGAATTTCCTCCTTTGCCTCGTTGGCTTGTCTTGCCAATTTGGCTTGGCGCTTGGCCCATTCTTGGAAAGTCCTCACCACGCTTGATCTTTGGTGGGAATTGACTTCTTGACCGGTGCCAATGGAGCTCTTGGGCATGGAGGATTGAGTGCGAATTTCTTCATGTACTTTGGAGTTACATATCGGTACTCCCTCCATTCCCTTGCCCATCTCCGTTCAATCCTTTGAATGCGCACCTTGCGCTAATTTTTGTTTTCTTTGCCGAACTCGGCTTCATCAGGTGTGCAATAATCAGCATATATTTCCTCGGGGATTTCAAACGCGGTCATGACCTCAGGCCTCTTTCCTCCTTTACGTGGCTTCTTTCCTTACGCCATATTCTTGGTGAGGAATTTGAACAAACGAATTTCTCGGAGAAGTATGCAACTTTTCTTCGAGGAACGCTGCAAATGAGTTAAGTTGATGAGAACCTAGTGATTCAGCAGCGGACATGAGTACCTGTGAATAGAGTATAGTTGCAAGGAATTTGGAGAGGTCATATGCGTTCTCAGAAGGTTTTTCAAAAGAACAAGTTTTGAGGAATTTGACCAGATGAGCCTTGAAGAATTTCACTAAGCGTTCTTTGTCTTAGGTTCCAGAGTTGTACAGATCGAGGATCCACACAATTGAGGAATCTTGAAGAAAAATGATTGCTTAGAGAAGCGAATCAAGAGCATATAACTAGTGAGGTGTTTGTGTGTGAGGATTTGAAGAATAAAACACCTTTGAAGATTTTGTAGTGAAAAATTTGGATCAACGAGGCGATAAAAGTAACTTTTAATTACCTAAATGAAGAACACGATTTAACTGGGTGTTGTAGATGTGAAGCTCGTCTGTTCAGATCTTCCACGCCCTAACTTGGCGGAGGAAGATGGCTACGGCAGCGGCGGAGTGAAGATTTCCGCAACTGGCGCGAGTACGACGGCGATGAGGTCGAGGCAGCGAAGCTCTTCCTCACCGCAGCGATGGAGAAGCGGCGGCGCTTAGGATTTGAGGAGCTCGGCGGAGAGAGAGGTCGGCGGAGTAAAAGAAGTGAGGATGAGGAGAGGGGTATTTATAGAGGCGGTGAAAAACTGTTACTCGAAGATTTAGGACGAACGTGCTTACGACCATTCTCCTTCTCACGACATGTGTAACCCACGTCTTGTGTAGTGGAGATTGTGTCTGATCGTGGGTGAGTAAAATAATGCATCGTGGGATGCGGAACGGTTTGAGCGGCAAAACCGAAAGTTTGGATAAGATCAGTTTAAAGTTCCGTTCGCAATTTCTTGGTGACAAGGACACAGTGAAGATTTTGAACGAGCTTCAAATAGAACGCATGAAGAATTTGTGAATAGACTGGGTTGAGTATAGCATAGAGGGAAGGGTCCGATCACATTCACTTAGCGTAAAAAGCGACTTGAAGAAATAGCCATAAGTGAATGTTTTGTAAAGGACATAAACCCATATATATATATAGCTAATGAAGAAAAACGAGCGGAAGCAGTGAAGATTTTGAAAAGTTGAAGAATTTGAAAAACTGAAGAATTTCAAAAGCGAGGAAAAACTCAAATTGAAGATTTTCAACTTTGGTGGTGGTGTGTCCCAATCAGTATAAGAATGATGATTTCAGACACCGCGTACAATTGTCGTAGGGTTACGAGAATCAAATTCTTCATTAATTTCTTCACACTTAGAGTGTTATTCTTCATGGATTGAAGAAAAGCGTTTCTTCATGTGTTGCACATCTAGGTCATCAATTTTGCATAAGTATCGGGATGTGTGTCCTTTTCAAAGAACATTCGAAGATTCTAAGATATTTAGCTCACACCGCAACTTGCTAAATCTCTTCTCATCCAAGGGCTTAGTGAAGATATCGGCTAGCTGTTCTTCAGTCTTCACATGCTCGATGGAGATGTCTCCCTTCAACACATGCTCACGAAGAAAATGATGACGAATTTGAATGTGCTTTGTCTTCGAGTGCTGAACTGGGTTGTGAGCAATCTTGATGGCACTCTCATTGTCCTGATGAGAGGCACATTCTTCACGTTGATGCCGTAGTCCTTGAGAGTTTGCTTCATCCACAGCAATTGAGCACAACAAGAGCCAACAGCAATGTATTCAGCTTCCGCAGTAGACAGTGATACGCAGTTCTGTTTCTTCGAGGACCAACAGACCAAAGATCGTTCGAGGAAATGACAAGTACCATATGTTGACTTGCGGTCCACACGATCACCAACATAGTCAGAGTCAGAATATCGAATGAGATCAAAAGTAGAGCCCTTGGGGTACCATAATCCTAGTGTTGGTGTGTGATCTAGATATCGAAGAATATGCTTCACGACCTTATGGTGTGATTCCTTGGTGTAGCTTGAAATCGGGCACACATGCAAACACTAAGCATTATATCTGGCCTAGATGCACATAAGTACAATAGAGAACCAATCATGGAGCGGTATACCTTGTGATCGAAGTCAATACCATTTTCATCAGTGCAAGATGGCCATTTGCGGGCATAGGAATTTTGACACCTTTGCAATCTTGCATGCCGAATTTCTTCAGGACATCTTTGAGGTATTTCTCCTGAGATATGAATATGCCATTGTGTTGTTGGCGAATTTGAAGACCTAAGAAGAATTTCAACTCTCCCATCATAGACATTTGATATTCTTCACTCATCATATAGGCAAATTCATCACTATAACGTTGGTCAAGATACAGCCAAAGATAATATCATCAACATATATTTGGCACACAAACAGTTCACCATCATATGATTTAGTAAAGAGAGTAGGGTCGAGTGAACTGGGTGTGAAGCCATTCTTCATGAAGAATTCCTTCAATGTATCATACCACGCCCGTGGGGCCTGTTTGAGACCATAGAGGGCCTTGTTGAGTCTGAAGACTTTGTCGATTCTTTGGATCTTCAAAACACAGGGGTTGAGCAACATATACTTCTTCCTCAAGCTTACCATTGAGGAATGCACTTTTCACATCCATTTGATATAAAGTGATATTGTGATGGTTAGCATAGGCGAGTAATATGCGAATAGACTCAAGTCTAGCAACAGGTGCAAAAGTTTCATCGAAATCAATTCCTTCAACCTGTGTGTAGCCTTGAGCTACAAGTCGTGCCTTATTCCTCACCACAAGGCCATTTTCATCTTGCTTGTTGCGGTAGATCCACTTTGTGCCAATGATATTATGCTTGCAAGGATTTGGACGTTTGACCAGTTCCCAGACATTGTTAAGCTCGAACTGATGTAATTCTTCTTGCATGGCTTGAATCCACTCAGGCTCCAGAAATGCTTCATCTACCTTAGTGGGCTCTGTGATAGAGACAAAAGCATAGTGCCCACAAAAGTTAGATAAATGTGAAGCTTTTGCGTGTGAGAGGACTGGCGCTTCAATGTCATCGATGATCTTGTCAACTTGTACTTCTTTTGCAACGCGAGGATGAGCTGGTTGTCGTCGAGGAATTTGATCATTTTCCTCAACACCATTGTCTTGACATTATCTTGGTGCATCATTTCGACGTTCTTCGCGTCTGAGGAATGAATTCTTCAAATGATTCTTGAAGAGGAATAACATCCTTAGTTGCCTTGAACCTGATAGATTCCTCAGGTGCTGGTTCATCTAACACAGAAGGTAGGTGCTCTCTTTGCGAGCCATTAGTTTCATCGAACTGCACATTTATAGTTTCAACAATCTTGTGAAGAGCGATGTTGAAGACTCTGTAGGTGTGCGAGTCCTTTCCGTAACCAAGCATAAAACCTTCATGTGCTTTCGGTGCAAATTTAGAATTGTGATGAGGATCTCTAATCCAGCATTTAGCATCGAAGACTTTGAAATAACTCACATTTGGTTTCTTGTCGTTGAGGAGTTCATAGGCGATCTTCTTGAAGAATTTGTGAAGATATACTCTGTTGATGATGTGTACGTAGTATCAATTGCATCAATCCAAAAATGACTAGGCGTTTTGTATTCATCAAGCATAGTGCGAGCCATCTCAACAAGAGTTCTGTTCTTGCGCTCCACGACGTCATTCTGCTGAGAAGTATAGGGAGCAGATAACTCATGAGTAATACCAAGTTCATCAAGATAGGCATCAAGACCGGAATTCTTGAACTCAGTTCCATTGTCACTCCTGATGTGTCTGATCTTCACACCAAAGTTATTTGAAGCCCTTGAGGAAAATCGTTTGAATACTTCCTGCACTTCATTTTTGTAAGTAACAATGTGTACCCATGTGTAATGAGAGTAATCATCAACAATAACAAAGCCATATAGAGATGCGTCATTAGTGACAACTGAGTAATGATTAGGACCAAAGAGGTCCATGTGAAACAATTCGAAGGGACGAGTAGTGGTCATGATAGTCTTCATTTGGATGCTTGGCCTTGGTCATTTTTCCAGCTTCACAAGCTCCACACAAGTGATCCTTGAGGAATTTGACATTCTCAATGCCAATGACATGCTTCTTCTTTGCAAGCGTGTTAAAATTCCTCATGCTTGCGTGACCAAGTCGCCGATGCCATAGCCAGCCTTCTGAAGCTTTTGCAAGTAGACACACGGCGGGTTGTGGTCCTGTAAAGAAATCAACAATATACAAGTCTCCTCTCCTAAAGCCTTCGAAGACTTTGGAATTGTCAGCTTCCATAATCACAACACAACGATACTTGCCAAAGATAACAACCATATCAAAATCACAAAGCATTGAGACTGACATGAGGTTGTATCCTAAGGACTCAACAAGCATGACTTTGTCCATGTGTATGTCCTTAGAGATCATAACCTTACCAAGACCCAATACCTGACTTTTGCCTTTGTCGCCAAAGATGATATGCTTCAGATGAGACGGTGATAAGGGAACATCCATCAATAGATTCTTGTCACCAGTCATGTGATTTGTACATCCACTATCGAGAACCCACTCAGTGGCTTTGGGTTGATCATCCTGCAGATGAATTAGTGCAACTTACAATCTCATATACTTCATCGATGAAGAATATGATATCAAGTTCATCGATGAATTTCATCGGTCGATTATAACAGATAAGCAGGTATGAGGACGTGTGAAATGAAAGTTCATATCATCATGATTAGCTCGCCCTATCGGGCATTTTGTCGTGCCCCAGCAAATTCTTGAGACGTTTAAAGCACGTCTGGAGACCTGACCCTGCAGAAGAGGTTAGTTCTTTTTCTTTACCACCCACATCTGAAGGGGTGGAAAAGAGTTCATCACTCTGCGAGCACCATATGAGAATGGTGGCATAGCGGCCAAACCATTTCGTTTCACATAAGAGGGGTTAGGGTAAGCATATGAATAAGCAGAGAAATTCTTCGAGGACTTATGAACATATTGGTTTGAAGAATAATGCACATATTCATAGCCCTTAGCTCTACCCTGCAAAACAGAGTTGTTAGCACGATGATAATCATTTGAGGACTTTGATCCACGTGAGGAATTTTTTCCGTATGAGGACGTGGATCCATATGAAGAATTTGGTCCATGCGAAGAGTTTGATCTAGGGTTCCTATTCTTCACAGGTGGTGTCATGAGGACATTCACCTAAAGACTTTCAAGGCACTTCTTGGGAACCCAGATTTTCTTCATAGGGGAACCGTTCCTGCAGTTAGTGCCAACATATCTAGCAAATACTTCACCATTATGATTTTTGAACAGTTTATAGTTGGAGTCAAATGACTCATCAGAAGAATGAGGAGATTCGCATGTAAAGCCAGATAAGTTAGATGGATCAACTGGAGGTCCCTTTGCAGCAACCCATGAGGTTTTGGGATACCGCTTTCGGGCTTCCAATATGTTCCATCAGCATTGAGTTTCCTCTCAAAGGCAATACCCTCTTTCCTAGGGTTCTGTTGAGGATCTCGCTTTTAAGCACATCACAAAGAGTCGATGCCCTTTGAGGCTTTTGTACATGCCTGTCATATACAATTCCTTCAAACTGCATCGTCGGGTGATACTAGCAATGTCCTCGAGATGAGGAATTAGTGATAGCGAGGCAGGTGAAGAATTTGTAACAGTTGAAGCATTTGAACATTCGGTGAAGAATTAGCAGATTTACGTTCAATGCACTTTAAGCATGGAGGAACAAATTCTTCTAGAGAAGCGCTGAATTGTTGAGCAAGTAATGAATCGCGCTCCTTCTGACGATCTTAATAACACGCTCTTAGCTTCTCAAGATCTTGCTTTCTTTGAAGAAATTCATAAGAAAGTTTCTCATGATCAGACAAGAGAGTGTTATGATGACCTTGAAGGTTGTCAAACCTAGACTGAAGTCTCTGAAGATTTTCAGTCAGGGCTTTAGTGCGATCCATTTCTTCACCCAACATATCATCACTTTTACCAAACATGTTTTGAACCTTTTCCAAGGCATGTTGTTGTTTGGTGGCAATGCAAACAAGTTTGGTATAGCTAGGTTCAATATCATCATCAGATCCATCATCATCAGATTCACAGTCACTAAATTCAGATGAGGAACATTCGGTTACCTCGACACCCTTTTGCCATGAGACATGATGCAGAAGATGATGATTCTGGTTCGAAAGTCATCGTTTTAAGAGATTCCTTGAAGTCCCCAAACTAAGGATCATGACGGGTTCGATGACCTTCATAGACGTCGGACATTCGGTCCCAGATAAGCTTCACATTGCAAAGATGCATAATGCGCTTGAATTCATCTCTAGATAGGCAGGAACAGATGATATCCTTCGCCATGATATCAAGACGAGTGTACTTGCGAATATCATCTGCGTCACGATTTGCATAGATCGATAAGACCAATTTCGGTGACGGTCCACATTTCATGTCCATGGCCATGAGGCGCTTCCTCATCATGGCCTTCCACTTGGGATAATCGTGACCGTCAAAGATAGGGCATGTCACTTTCTTCATACCGTGGTCGACATAACTAAAACACCGGTGGTTAAACCAAAATCACCGCGAACAAGGGAGTACCTTGCTCGATACCAATTGAAAGTGCGTTATATCGACTAGAGGGGGTGAATAGGCGATTTTTATGAATTCTTCTTGAGGAATTTGCGGTGAGGAAATTCGCTGCGAAGAACTACTTGCAGCGGAATAAGTACTCGAGTAAGCATAACGAGAATGCGGGCATGGTCATCATGATGAAATGAAGACAAACAAAGAGTCGAAGCGTAAACACGAGGATAGCACAAGATGAAGACAAGCGGTGAAGAAATTGAACTGAGGAAATTGAGAAAGTCTTGATCAAAGTCTTCAAACACAGATATGAACAAACACTCAACACAAGAATGAGGAAATGAAAGGGTTGAGGAAATAGAACCAGATTAGGTTGATGAAGACAATGATTTGGTAGACCGGTTCAAGCTTCTTTGTCTCGGTTATGCGTCACGGTTGGGCGGCTGAGTATTTAAACTCAAGGACACACGATCCGGACACCCGATCGCTGAGCACGCAGCTCGGGACACCAAGTCCTCACCGTATTCTCCTTGAACTAAGATCACCACAGGCCTCGTCCAATCACTCGTGGTAAGTCTTGAGCGACTTCCAAACCTTCACAGACTTGGTCACTCGGCGATCCACAATTCCTCTTGGATGCTCTAGACCATGACGCTTAACCGTCTGGAAGAAGCACAGTCTTCAAAGGTAACAAGCGTCGGATCCACGAGGATCAATCTCTTGATGATGCTCAATCACTTTGGGTTTGTAGGGGTTTGGTTTTGGGTTTTCCTCACTCGATGATTTTCGCTCAAAGTCCTCGGAGGATGGGTTGCTCTCAAATGACAAGTGTCAAGTTTCTCTCGGAGCAGCCAACCAGCTAGTGGTTGTGAGGCGGCTATTTATAGCCTAGGGAGCAGCCCGACATGATAAGACATAAATGCCCTTCAATGATATGACCGTTAGGTGGATAAGATATTTTGGGACAGCTGGCGTGCAACACAGCAACGGTCGGAAATTTGACTCTCAAATTCCTCAGGGCTATCATGTTCCTCCTTTGTGTAGGCAATCCGACTTTGGCGAATTCCTAACTCCTCGGTCAGGGACAAATTCCTCGTGAGCAGGAAGAACTTCGTCCTACATCATTGAAGAAATTGGTGAATCGTATGAGATTTCCACAGGCTTCACTCGAAGGGATTGGTAGGTGTAGGATTTTGAGTTGAGCATCACATGGAAATTTTTCCCTAGTATTTCCTCGACTCCCTTTAACAGTACGGTGTTTCCTATGACTCAAGAAAGAGAAAATGAAACTACGAAAACAAAAGTCTTCACGCATCATGTTCCTCAAATGAATACCAAGTCTTCAAGGTCACACCAATTTCTTCACTTTTGAAGTCTTCAGAAAGTCTTCAGAATATCAAAGTCTTCAGTCGAAGAACTTCATTTTTAGGGGTCGACTTTCTGTGTAAATATCAAACTCCTCATAGACCGACATGTGTACACTTACAAACGCATTAGTTTCTTAACCTATAAGTCTTCAATACACCAAAATCACTAAGGGGCACTAGATGCACATACACTGGGGCAGTAGAGCAAGGCCACTTTCGAAGAACTTATACCTGAGGGGCGCCGGGATGTCGGCGGCGGCAGGTCGGATCTGCGGACAATACGGCAGGGAGGAAGAAGGGTCGGAGGACCTCCCGAGCCGGCGCTGTGTCGGAGAGAACGGCACGGGCGGAGGATCGGGCCCCTCCAGCAGCTGTGGGTTTCCTCAAAATCACTAAGGCCACTTTCGTAGTTTCATTTTATCTTTATTGAGTCATAGGAAACACCGTACTGTTAAAGGGGGTCGAGGAAATACTAAGGAAAAATTTCCATGTGATGCTCAACTCAAAATCCTACACCTATCAATCCCTTCGAGTGAAGCCTTTGGAAATCTCATACGATTGATCAATTTCTTCAAAGGATGTAGACAAAGTTCTTACATTCGTTGAGGAATTTGTCTGACCGAGGAGTTAGGAATTCGCCAAAGGCGGATTGCCTACACAAAGGAGGAACATGATAGCCACGAGGAATTTGAGATTCAAATTTCCGACTGATTGATGTGTCAAGGCCACTGTCCCAAAATATCTTATCCAGCTAACGGTCATATCATTGAAGGGCATTTATGTCTTATCATGTCAGGCTGCTCCCTAGGCTATAAATAGCCGCCCCCTACAACCACTAGCTGGTTGGCTGCTCCGAGAGAAACTTGATACTTGTCATTTGAGAGCAACCCATCCTCCGAGGACTTTGAGCGAAAATCATCGAGTGAGGAAAAACCCAAAACCAAACCCCTACAAACCCAAAGTGATTGAGCATCACTGAAGAGATTGATCCTGCGTGGATCCGATGCTTGTTACCTTTGAAGACAGTGCTTCTTCCAGACGGTTAAGCGTCATGGTCTAGAGCATCCAAGAGGAATTGTGGATCGCCGAGTGACCAAGTCTGTGAAGGTTTGGAAGTCGCCTGAAGACTTACCACGAGTGATTGGACGAGGTCTGTGACCTTAGTTCAAGGAGAATACGGTGAGGACTTGGTGTCCTGAGCTGCGTGCTCAGCCGATCGGGTGTCCGGACTGTGTGTCCTCGAGTTTAAATACTCAGCCGCTCCAACCAGACGCATAACCGAGACAAAGATTGGAACTGGTCTACCAAATCATTGTCTTCACCAACCTAATCGGTTCTATTTCCTCAACCCTTTCATTTCCTCATTATTGTGTTGAGTGTTTGTTCATATCTCGTGTTTGAAGACTTTGATCAAGACTTTCTCAATTTCCTCAGTTCAATTTCTTCAGTCTGTTTGTCTTCATCTTGAGCTATCATGTGTTCACGCTTTCTGTACTCTTTGTTTGTCTTCATTTCATCATGATGACCATGCCCGCATTCTGTTATGCTTACTTCTGAGTACTTATTCCGCTGCAAGTAGTTCTTTTCGCAAAGGAATTTCCTCACCGCAAATTCCTCGGTGAAGAATTCATAAAAATCGCCACTCCCCACGTGTCCGCATGTGCATCTTTTTCTACTCCCATCGGCTCTTCCAAAGCCACCTAAATTTTAGTATTATTAGAGGTAAAGCTACTTCATGCATTCGAATCTAGGGCTTTGTTAGAACAACAAAGAAAGGGGGAAAGTTGTAGCATGAATCTAGGACTTGATTCAAAGAGGAAATAATATGGTGAAAGTAGTAGAGACCGAATACCCAACCGGGTCTCTTGGTTGAAAAGGAAATAATGGGAAAACACGGTACAAACTGGATAAGGAATGATCTATTATTGGTTGAAAAAGGATAGAAAGTGGCGGTGGTGGACAAGTCAGCAGTATGTCGAGGATTAGATTTGCTGCCATCACATAGTAAAAGGTCTCTGTGATTAGATTTTACGCCCTCACATAGTAAAAAGTCTCGTGGATTAGATTTGCTGCCCTCACATAGTAAAAGGTCTCGAGGATTAGATTTGCTGCCCTCACATAGTAAAAGGTCTCGAGGATTAGATTTGCTGCCCTCACATAGTAAAAGGTCTCTGTGATTAGATTTGCTGCCCTCACATAGGAAAAGGTCTCTGTGATTAGATTTGCTACCCTCACATAGTACAAGGTCTCCGTGATTAGGTTTGCTGCCCTCACATAGCGTGAACAAGCTCGGCATCACCACTTTATGCCTCCTTGTAGGTACATTGTGCCGATCGTCCGTCGCATGTCCTTATACCAACCTTTGCTGTTGTTAATGTAAGGGCATGTAAAATGAAGCGATCACACTGCTTACCTTAGGGACATGTCTAACCAAGTGTTATTGTTAATCTAATGCCTCCAAAGTGATAAGATGCAATTAAACTGTGTTACAAATGGCACTCCTGTTGTTTTCCCCAGTATGATAAGTAAGTTGCTCCTTTACGCTGTTGAGTGCCCTGGTGTCCCCACGGTCCCATGCCCTTAAACCAACTCTTTAGCTGCTGTTGATATACTGTGTCCGGTAAACAAGCAATGCCACCAAGTAATCCCATATTTGAGGAATATCATTGTTGATCGTAATGCTTCTGGTAACATGAAGCATTTCTAACGTTCTAAAATTTCTACTGTCCTTGCGTGATTGCCATGAACATATTTAAGATGCTTCTTTTCATTTTGTATATGTTTCATATATTCTTATTGACCAGCAACTGTTTACTTTCTATCATTTTGTGCAGATAGGGATATCCATTTCACCTTGTTGCTATTGTGACCTTTTGGTGAACTGCACAAAACACTTTTTTGGAATGAGTGTCTTGTGCAGTTCAACTAAAATGTCATGTGGGCAACATCTCTCAATTTTGGTGGAACTGCACAAAATGGTGATTGGAGTTTCCAAAATCTCCGTCAAGTTCTGCTGGTAATCTTGTGCAACATTTTATTAGCCGTTGCAAGATGGAGCCATCACTGTCACCACAATGGCACTTTATTTTAGTGGAACTGCACAAAAGGATAAGAAAATTATAGTTGCACCTTACATGAGCCGGACAGCTAACCTTAATGTTCCTCAATTTTAGTGCAACTACTAAAGAAGAACACCTGACTCACAAGAGCAAGTACTTCTTGCTAGCTGAATGATGCAATCTTTGCTTCATTTGAATTGAAGCAGAAAAAGGCGCATGAATTGAATCATGGAACTCAGTGCAGACCTCATCCAAGTAGAGCTGGATGTTGAGTTCAAGGAGGCCGCTATTAAAGTGAAATCATGCTCTCTGTCTCCTTGTTTGTCTTTGTGCAAACATGCTGACCAAACAGGAATACTCAACTACTGAGATGTTGTGACGGTCAAGAGCATTCACCAAGTTCTTCGATTGTATGACATGGCTAGCCAAGATGGATTTAATCCCGATATTCACTTTATCAAAAGGCTCTAATGGGTTGGTTACGAATCTTGCAAGCTGGGAATTAGTGAGATGTGTAGGCATCTTTATTGTACTTATTATTTGAATCTTATTTGTTGGTTACGAATCTTGCTAGTGGGAATCAATGAGATGTGTAGGCATCTTTGTTGTACTTATTATTTGGATCTTATTTGTTGGTTCTGAATCTAGCAAGCTGGGAATCAATGAGATGTGTAGGCATCTTTGTTGTACTTATTATTTGGATCTTATTTGTTGGTTCTAAATCTTGCAAGCTGGGAAACACAGCATGATGATGCAGAGGACAACAACCATAACAAACATTTCAAACTTGGTAGTATTATCTTTGTGAAAGTGCGACAAATGTGCTGATCGTGTGCGTCCTGAGAATAATAATTCTAATTGTTGTGCATGTTGATCCTGTGGCAATCGATAGAATGAGCGAATGCATTGCTTGTTTTAAGTATAAATTTCTATTGAAGCTAATTAAATTTAAGTAAAGTGACCACTAACTCCTGTTATTATAGTACCAATCTGAGACCGGCTCGTGAACCGAAGCGTGTGGCGGAGTAGGTTTCTTAATGGAGGTGTTTGAATGCGCCGAGGGTGCATCTTCGCCGGTGTGCAGCGGACGAGGGAGGGTAGTAACTGCTTGTCGCCTGTACACACTCAGCTTCTTATTGAATCCAGTTCCCCAAGAGCTGAAAAAGCAATTCTCGCCGCCGCCTACACACTCGTTCACTCGAAGAGACTCCAATGGCGATCCCAGGGGCGAGCCTGCTGGATATGGACTTCAGCAAGGAGTTCCCCTTTGAGTTCGCCGTTCAGTTCTATGGCTGCACCAAGTTGAATGTGATGTACACCAACTATACGGACTCGGTGAAGCTCTGCCTCGCCTCAGTCCTATGGCTGCACGGAGTTCTGGAGCATTCACCCGTTTCATCGGCAGCGCCGACTGCACCTTCACTACGGTGGAGAGAAGGAAGAACGCGATGATTCGGCCATCTGGTGGAACAAGCTTGTCGACATCCAGAAGCAATACAAGATCATCAACAACGGGCAGAGAAGGACTCCGTGGTTGACCTCGCTGAGACCATCATCGACCCCTGATACGCCAACATGAAAGAAGACGATCTGAACACGTGGGAGGTACCTCTGAATCTAGCCAACATAACCTACGCGGCCAAGGACGCATACGCATGCTACGACATGTACAGGCAGATCTTGGACATGAGGGCGTGTCTGCTTCCCGTAACCGACGAGTACACGGACAGCCGCAGCGTCATGATCAAGCGTGCCAGGAAGGTCTACATGTTGTACTTTATCTGTTTATAAGCACTTTTATCATCTGAGTGTTTCATGCATTAGCCTATGTGTCGTAATTATCTGTTTTGTCAGAAATATTTCTTTTAAGAACCCATTAACCTGATTGCTTTTTTAGTGGCTATTTGCTTATGTATGTAAACTAGTTCACTTGTCCGTAACAAAAACTAGTTCACTCGGCTGTCGTGCTTTGAATCTCCTTCCTCCCAACATATTCCTCTCCTCAGGTGGACCCAGCAGGTCTCTGAATTTTCTCCCACTTTCTTTTTCGATGTAAACTGAGTTTTCTCCCAGTACTTTCCCTAGAACCAACTCAACTGTCCCGTCTAGCCTAAAAAATAATAATACCCGTACTATTAACTCATCAAATTAAAATGATATTTTATTTCGTAAGTTGAAAGTTCTTACAAAATAATAATCCAATAATAATTGTTTATATATAACTTGCCAAGTTAACTCCTAGTGATTGCGTACATAAGCTTGCAAAAGATTTTCTTGACGTGCAATCATGTGTTTATGTTTTTATAACATTTCTCCGTCTAGCCCAACATGATATTTTCACCTAGCCCAGCAAGTCATGGATTTGAGAAAAATGCAAATGGGATTTAAACGGGCTGCATAGATGCTACATCATTGTTTCACCCAGCCCACCAAATGGACTAAAAAACAAATGGATCGGCCGACATGTGGGCCAAGAGGGTCGAAGTTTAAGAAGGCGTTGGATTTACATCCAACGGCCGACATTCTTCTTCAATCTCTCGTCTTCTTCCCCAGCCGCTTCCGGAATCGTCATTCAGCCTTTCGGCGTCGGCCCGACGACGTTGTTTTGCGCTCCTCAACAAACGCTACCTCGCCGACGGCCAGCCATCCCTCCACTCCGCACCTCATGTTATTCTCTCGCCGAAGTGTAGGCCCACCTCGCACCGAACCAGTCAAGTTTCCCACTCCTCTGTCTGCGACTCCACCGCCGCGTCTTCCCCATCTCCGGGTCGTTCAAATTGGGGGCCTCGACATCGTCCACCGCCTCGGTGCGCTTCGGCGTGGTCAACATACGAGAGTCATCGGAAGAGGATCAGATGCGTGAGAGCTCGACGGTGGGACCCACGAGGTCCATGGTCGCACGCAAGGAAAGTTCCTCCTTATTACGCGATCAGACGCAGTAATCAGACGTGGGAAGGGCTTCAGTATTTCATGAAAAAACGTTTCCCCATGTGACAGGTCGGACCCACCAGCTATATCTTCGCACGCAAGGAAGTGCCTCCTTATTACGCACCAAAAAATGAATACCCCCTGCTAGCTGGGACCCACCATAATGGGTGGCTGACTTGTGGGCCTACTAAGTTGACGAGGACGGAGGGATTTGTCAACTTAGTCAATATGAACGATTCTAGCTCAAGTGACCGTACGATGTCCATCCAACGGCCATAGTGCTTCTTCAACCTCTGGTCTTCTTGCTCCAGCCGCACAAAGCAGCGCCGATCGTGACGCGTGCTCCTGCCTCTCGTGGCCGGCTTGATGCCGCGGAGGCCTCACCGCCCCCTACTACTCCCACCGCTGGCCCAGGGTATCCCTCTACTCACCCACACCCCCTATTATTCTGCGGCGACGGCAGCCTCACGCAAGCCGAACCAGTGAACCTCGTACTCCTCTCCGCGTGGGCATCCACCGCAGATATTCCCGGCTCCGCGTCGTCCCCTTCCTAGGCCTCGCCGTCGTCCACCGCCTTGGTGCTCTCGGCACAGCGTGGTCAATGTGGTCAATGACCGACTTCCATCGGAAGAGTACTGTACGTGGAGAGGCTGACAGCTGGGTCCATGGCCACAGCCCAGTTTTTTTGTGATTTGCCAAGTAAGTCGCTTTGTCAGGCATGTTGGGCTCCAAATCTTTCAAGACGAGGAGAGCTTCATTCGGCTGGCCGAGAAAATGGCCTATCAGTAATGAGAAATGGGTTGTACATTTTTAAAACACATCAAACCGGCAATTAGTTTCAAATATCTTTTTTCATTCCGAGATTTTAAATTACATTAATTTTTATGCGTGGAGAATTTGTTGGATTTTATATTGATATATATTTATTTTAAAATTAGTTTGAATGTGAGTCGAAATTTCAGGATTAAAACAGTTCGGACCAAGCACCAAATATGCAAAATTTCGTATAATTTTTAACCGTGGCCACAATATGGGCTGTAATGCTAACAAAAAAGAACGTGGGCTCCAAAAACCTTAAGAATTAGCAAATGGGCTGTAAATTATTAGAAATAATGGCAGATGGGATGTATCTTTGTTTACCACAGATTTGAGGCTTTCCTAAAAAAGGTTGACGACACAAAAGGACTGTTGGATGTCCATCCAACGGCCGTCGTCTTCTTCAATCTCTGCTCTTCTGCTCTAGCCGCTTAAACAAGCGCCATGGACTTCTTGCTCCCTCCTCCTCGCTGATCGGCTGTCTTTGCCAAGCAGCCTCACCGCCCCACCGTACTCCCATCACCGGCCTAGCCATCCCTCTACTCACCCACACCTTACATTATTCTCTGGCGGCGCGGGCAGACGATAAACCCTCGTCTGATCGTACTCCCCTCCGCGTGGGAAACAACTGACGAGTCTTCCCTGCCTCCGTGTCGTTCCCTTCCTAGGCCTCGCCATCATCCACCACCCTGGTGCTCTCGGCACGGCCTGGTCAACCTGGTCAACGACCGACATGCATCTGAAGTGGATCAGATGCGAGAGGTGACAGTTGGGTCCACGGCCGCACACAAGGAAATGCCTCCTTATTACGCGCAAAATAATGATTCATCCACCTGACATCAGGGACCCACCGAAAAGGCCTCTGTATTTCGCAAAAAAAATGTTACCGCCGCTGATAGCTCGGACCCACCAGCTATATCTTCGCACGCAAGGAAGTGCCTCCTTATTACGCACAAAAAAATGAATACTCCCCCTGTTAGCTGGGACCCAGTATAGTGGCAGGCTGACTTGTGGGCCTACTAAGTTGATGGGGACGGAGGGCTTTGTCAACTTAGTCAATATGCACGATTCTAGCTCCATTGACCGTACGATGTCCATCCAATAGCCATAGTGCTTCTTCAACCTCTGGTCTTCTTGCTCCAGCCGCCCAAACCAGCGGTCGTTCCTCGTGCTCCTGTCTCCCATGGCCGGCTGTGATGCGGCGGAGGCCTCACCGCCCCCTACTACTCCCACCGCTGGCCAGGCCATCCCTCTACTCACCCACACACCCTGTTATTCTGCGACGACGGCAGCCTCACACCGCAGCGAACCAGTGAACCCTCGTACTCCTCTAGGCGTGGGCATCCACTGCCACGTCTTCCCCGGCTCCGCGTCGTCCCCTTCCTAGGCCTTGCCGTCGTCCACCGCCTTGGTGCTCTCGGCGCGGCGTGGTCAACGTGGTCAAGGAATGGCTTCCATCGGACATGGACTATACGTCGAGAGGCTGACAGCTGGGTCCACGGCCGCAGCAAGGAAGTGCCTCCTTATTACACGCAAAATAATTATTCCTCCACCTGATAGCGGCGACCCACCGCATGGGCCACCGTATTTCGTGAAAAAATGTTTCCCCCTGACTGTTGGGACCCACCAGCTACATCTTCGCACGCAAGGAAGTGCGTCCGGGCAAAAAAAACGATTCGCCCCCTGACTGCTGGGACCCACCAGCTACATCTTCGCGGGCAAGGAAGTGCCTGACAGTCGGGACCCACCTGGTCAAAGCGTACGTAGCGTTGTCATTTTGGTCGCGAACGTGTACGTACATACTGGTCGTTGTAGAGGTGCGCATGTGTCGTAGTAGAGGCGCGCACGTAGCATGTACACGTACTTATAGCGGCGAGGGTGCAAGAAAGAAAATACGGCCACGTACGTACATACGGGCAGGGTCTCGAATGCCTACTCGGCGCAGATGCACGCCGAGGCCTCGTGTACATGGCTGGGTCGAAACGGAGAAACAACGTCGTCATCATGTTCATGGGGAGGCAACAGAACGCGTCGTGTTCATCGGGAGGCAACGGAATGCGTCGTGTTCATGGGGAGGCAACATAATGCGTCGTGTTCATCGGGAGGCAACAGAATGCGTCGTGTTCATCGGGAGGCAACGGAACGCGTGGGAGCCAACCGGCTTGGACGGAACAGGCGATGGAAACAAGGCCTGGCATACCACACAACGGAGGAAACGGACCTCCTACGTTCGGAACGGGGTCCTGTTGATCGGGAGGGGTGTGGCGTACCGCAAAACGGAGGAAACGGTCCTCCTACAGTCGAAACGGGGGTCATGTTCATCGGGAGGGGTGTGGCGTACCGCAAAACGGACGAAACAGGCCTCCTACCGAAACGGGGAGTCTGTTGATCAGAGGGTGTGGCGTACCGCAAAAGCAGACGAAAACGGACTTGTGTTGGAGCGCTACGGTCAAAACGGGGTCCTGTTCATAGGGAGGGGTGTGGCGTACCGCAAAACGGGACTCCATGGGATACTGTTCATCTCCACCGTCGACCTCCTCCAGCCTCGACGGGCTACCGCCGACCTCCTCCAGCCTCCATGGGCTCCTGTTCATCCAGCCTCCACCGCGCGCTACTCCACCAGCTTCTGTTCAACCACCCCTCCACGGGCACCCCTCCATCGTCTATTGTTCATCCAGCCCTCCTCACCACGGGGTCATGTTCAACCACCTCTCCACGGCCACCCCTCCACCGTCTACTATTCATCCAGCCTCCACACCACGGGGTCCTGTTCATCCAGAGGCAACGCCACTGCTCACTGTTCATCCAACCCCCCCCCCCCAATAGAGCTCACTGTTCATCCAATCGATCGGCTTGATTAGCAACATGAGCGGGCGAATCGCTCGATCGGGTTCGATTAACAGCCATCGATCGATCGCTCGAGTTCAAGAACGTAGCTCGCAGTCTGTAATCGCCGAGTTCGATTAGAGCCCAACGCCTCGCTCGGGTTCAGTTAGAGCCAACACCTCGCACGTGTACGAGAGAAATGCGCATCGCTCGGCCCCTGACCTCCCACCGTAACCGGGAACTCCCCGAAATTTTCCTCCCCCTCGCTTCTACCACGTTTTTTTCCGTCATGGACGGCCCAAAGAATGTCATGCAGCTGCGTCTCCGGCCCGCCCAGGACGAAATGTAGCGACCAGACCCGAATGGATCCAGTGCTCTGTGCTCAGTGTCATCCTCGGATCGATGTACTGACACCACACAAGATTACTTCAAGGATTTATAGCGAGTAGCAATCACACACTTATTACATCGTTGTCCACAAGGGAACTTAATACAATAATATGGCTTAAGGCCATCTAATAATAACAGCGGAAGGCTTGGAAGACAAGTGAGTCCATCAACTCCATCGGCATCATCGAGTATAGAACCACGACCTAACACCTTACTGTCGTAAATGCGAAAAAATGCGCAACGTGAAAGTTGCAGCCCGAAACGGGTCAAGACATGGAATATCTTGGCAATGTAACACATAGAGGGCAATGAAGGAATAGGCTGTACTACATGCATATATGGCTGGTGGAAAAGCTCTACGGTTACATTTTTGCATAAAGCTAGTTTTTCCCTACAACAAAGGAATAATTTTATTTAACTATCATGGTGGTTGTTAAACATTGAGAATGGTTGACAGCATCCTCAATCCCAATTAAAAAGTACTCATTAAAAACCCAATAACATTTATTTGAAGTAACATGTTGAGATTCACATGATATTCAAGTACTAGATACTCAAGATGTCCATAACGGGGACACGGCTAATCATGATTAGTTTATACACTCTGCAGAGGTTTGTCCACTTTTCCCCACAAGACTCGATCGCCTCCGTTTGGTTCTCGCACTTCATGGTGTTTGAGAGACTGATGACCGAGACACAGTCTTTCAGAAGCGCTAGCACCTTACTTGTGGGTAGACCGTTACACCTACTTTCCCCTACATCTGCTAGTCTACCCGTAAGAGTTCGCACAACTTAGTCAACTATGCAAGAGCCCATAATTGGCTTGTGGCTGCACACGGAAGATTCAAGTTTTAATAATCTTATTATCCCTTAGAGCACAGGTGGCGGTCCGAAGAAATACAGGCAAGTCCTCGATGGAAACCAGGTGCCTCAATCCACCCAGGATGTGTGTTTAAGTTGCCACCTTAGATAAACCATTAAATTAACAATCTCACATACATCATGGATATCACTCACCCAATCCACGTCTACTAGCATAGCATAGCATAATAAGCAAACGTAGAAGTAACTCCCAAGGTTTCATAAGTAAAACAGGTAATAGGTACTACCTCAATCTACTTCCCATCCCACAATTTAATTAGATCCTAATCATGCAAGTGTTTGAGAGTTTGATCTAATGCAATAAAACTGGGTAGTAGAAAAGATATGATCAAGTGTTACTTGCCTTGCTGATGATCCGCGAAACCTAGAGATTCGAAGTAACAAGCGGCGCACTCAAGGGTGATCTAACGCAGACAAACAACAAGCATACAATAAGTACTCATCTAATGCATGAGGAAATCTCGAATAAAAGATCTAACCAGATAGTTCAACTTAAGAACCACAGTTGCAAAAGAATCGAATCAAATAAAGCATCGAAAGTCGGAACTCGAGAGAGAACGACTCGGTTTAACAATCTGAAACTAGGTCAAAATTTTACAGTAGCAAAACTCTGTGTAAGTAGGTTAGTCGAACGGCGGTTCAGAACGAAACTCCAGCGCTTGAATCACCTGATTCGATAAACGAGCAAGAAATAAAACAGGTTTGAAAATCGGATCGGAAATCGAATCGAAAAATAACGGATTAAATCCGATTAAAAGAAAGCATTTAACGGATTAAATAACGGACGTTCGTTAACAGAACTAATCCAACGAACACATTCATTGAAACGAACGGTTCGGTGAACGTTCGTTAATTAAGAAAACCGAAAACAAATAAAAACCATCTAGGGTTTTGAAAAAAACCGAACAACGAACGAAAAACCGGATCGGGTTTTTCTAAAAAACACCGGATCGGGGCGGGGCGGCGGCGGCTACCTCCGTGCTTCACCGCGGCTCCGTGCGCGGGGGGGTTCGGGGTCGGAGGGTCGGCGGTGGCGACGCTGGCGGCGGCGGCGACGGCGGCGGCGCGGCCCTTCAAGGCGGCGGCTCGGGTGAGGGCGGCTGGCTCGAGGTGAGGAGAGAGGGGGGCTCCAGATAAATAGAAGGGGGCTCGCTGGCTTGGGGAAGGGGCATTCGGGCCTGGTCTGAGGCGGACTCGGCGGGGCTGGGCGGCGGCGGGTCTCAAGGCGTGTGAGGAGAGAGGAGGCGGTCAAGGCTGGGTCGGGCCTTGGCCTGTGGGGGCGCGATTTTTTCTTAAACAAAACTAAACGGAATAAAAAAATACCAAACGAACTCGAATTTAATAAAATAAATTTTCCCCGACTCCTAAAATGAGTCTAACAAAATGAACTTTAAAAACGGCAAACATATATTTTTTTTTAAATGCTCATTTTTGCCTAAGCAAAATAAATCTTCCGAAACCAAATTTTGATTTATTTATAAAATCTCCATTTTTCCTAAATGTTGGGAAAGTCATATTATTCCCTCTCTTAAGTTTTTATAGGAAAAACTTTATGAAGATAATTAAATAAATCCAATGATCCTATTTTCAAAATTTGAGAAATTCCCAAATATGAAAATAATGAAACTTCCAACTCTCTCCGAGGGTCCTTGAGTTGCGTGAAATTTTCTAGGATCGGAAAATGCGAGAAAAATATGATATGCATGATGACCTAATGTATAACATTCCAAATTGAAAATTTGGGATGTTACAAACCTACCCCCTTAAGATGAATCTCGCCCTCGAGATTCGGGTTGGCTAGAAAATAGGTGAGGGTGGTCCTTGAGCAAAACTTCCTCTCTTTCCTGTGTGGCTTCATCCTCGGTGTGGTGGCTCCACCGAACTTTGCAAAACTTGATAACCTTCTTTGCGGGTAACTCTGGCGGCATTCGAGAATCTTAACCGTTTTTCCTCATATGTCAAGTCATCCTTCAATTGAATTGCTTCCAATGGTACTTGTATCTCTTAATGGTACCTCTGCTATCTCGGGTGACATTTCTTCAATCGAGAAACATGGAATACATCATGAACTCCTGACAGTCCTTCTGGTAATTCCAACTTATAAGCAACTTCTCCCATGCGTTGCAAAATCTTATATGGTCCAACGAAACGGGGTGCTAACTTTCCTTTAACTCCAAAACGTTTAACTCCTCGAAGCGGGGATACTCTAAGATATACTCTGTCTCCAACTTCATACTCAATCGCTTTGCGCTTTGAATCGGCATAGCTCTTTTGCCTGGACTGGGCTACCTTGAGCCTGTCTCGAATCAACTTAACTTTCTGTTCAAACTCCTTAATCAAATATGGTCCAAACAACTGACGATCTCCAGTTTCGTCCCATAACAACGGTGTCCTGCACCTTCTTCCATACAGAGCCTCGAAAGGTGCCATCTTCAAGCTGGTTTGGTAACTGTTGTTGTAGGAAAATTCTGCATACGGCAAATTATCATCCCAGCTAGATCCATAGTCTAGGGCACAAGCTCTCAACATGTCCTCCAAAATCTGATTGACTCTCTCGGTGCATCCATCGGTCTGTGGGTGGAAAGTTGTCTTGAATTCCAATCGGGTTCCCAATGTTTCGTGCAAGCTGGTTCCAAAATTTCGAGGTAAACTGGGTTCCTCTATCTCGATACGATGCTCCTCGGAACTCCGTGTAAGCACACAATTCTGGTCATGTATATCTTTGCCAACTTAGCAATCGCTATAGGTAGTCTTGACTGGAATGAAATGAGCTACATTTGTTAAACGGTCGACTATAACCCAAATCGAGTCATATCCTCGAACGAGTCTTTGGCAATCTGTGATAAAATCCATGCCTAGTTTATCCCACTTCCATTCGGTATCGGCAATGGTTGTAACAATCCTCTCGGCTTCGATGCTCGCCTTTACTTTCTCGACATACATCACAAACTGCTACATACTCCGCAATATCCTTCTTCATTCCGGTCCACGGAAAGTATTCTTCAAATCCAAGTACATCTTGGTATTTCTGGGTGAATCGAATAGGGTGAATCATGAGCTTCTTGTAAAATCAACTTCGATCTCCGGGTCATTGGGCACATAAACACGGTCTTCAAACCATAGGGTATCGTGCTCATCCTCATGAAATCCTTTAGCTTTTCCTTTGCTCATTTTCTCCTTTATAGAGGCAACTTCCTTATCCGCCTTTTGGGCTTCTACGATTTTGTCCATCAACGTGTTGAATCTCCAATGCTGCTACATAGCCTCTCGGAACTATTTCCAAACATAGCTCTCGAAGGTCCTCGGCTAACTCATTGGGTATTCCTCCCATCATTAGGGTATTGACGTGGCTCTTACGGCTCAATGCGCTTTCGACATTAGCCTTTCCGGGGTGATAGTGCAATCTCATGTCATAATCCTTGATAAGTTCTAACCATCTCCTTTGTGCGAGATTTAATTCATACGTGTGAAAATGTACTTCAAACTCTTGTGATCCGTGTACACTTCACAATGATTTCCAATGAGAAAATGTCTCCACGTCTTCAAGGCATGCACAACGGCTGCTAGCTCCAAATCATGAGTGGCATAATTTAACTCATGGGGCTTAAGTTGTCGTGAGGCATACGAAACAACTCTTCCTTCTTGCATAAGCATCGCTCCAAGTCCTCGGCGTGAAGCGCCGCAATACACCTCATAATCCTTAGTGCGATCTCGGCAATATCAAGGCGGTGAGGTGACCAATCTTTTCTTCAACTCCTGAAAACTTGCCTCACAGTCCTCTGTCCATCTGAATTTGTTATCCTTCTTCAACAATTCAGTCATGGGCTTGGCAATCCTTGAGAAATTCTCAATGAATCTTCGATAGTATCCTGCGAGTCCAAGGAAACTCCGAATCTCTCCAACTGTCGTTGGTGCTTCCCATTTGGTTACGGTCTCAACTTTTGTGGGGTCAACTGCTATTCCTTCTCCGGATATAACATGTCCGAGAAATCCAACTTCCTTTAGCCAAAACTCACATTTCTTGAACTTGGCATACAACTGGTGTTCCCTCGGTTTCTCCAAAACCAATCGCAAATGTTCCTTGTGTTCCTCTTCATTCTTGAAAAAATCAAAATGTCATCAATGAACACCACGATTTAACTTATCCAAAAACTCCATAAACACTTTGTTCATCGTGTTCATGAAATAGGCTGGTGCGTTAGTCGATCCAAATGACATAACGGTATACTCAAATACGATCCATATCTCGTGGTGAATCTTGTCTTGGGTATGTCCTGCTCCCGAATCTTCAATCGATGGTACCACGATCGCAAGTCGATCTTGGAAAACACCTTGGCTCCTTGCAAAGCGTTTATCAAACAGATCATTTATCATAGGTAGTGGGTACTTGTTCTTGATTGTTACTTCATTCAATCCACGATAATCAACAACCATTCTTAACGATCCATCCTTCTTCTCCACTAGCAAAACGGGTGATCCCCAAGGTGAAGAACTTGGGCGAATAAAACCTTTATCCAAAAGCTCCTTAATCGCTTCTTGATTTCCGCCAAATCCTGTAAGGGCATCCTATATGGTCGCTTCGATATTGGGCCTGTTCTCGCAAAAGTTCTATCAAAACTCAATGTCCCTATCCGGTGGCATTCCCGGCAACTCTTAGGAAAATACATCGGAAAATCCTTCACCATCTGGTACTTCTTCCTGCACCACTCACGATAGGCAATTAACTTGCGCTCTTCCCTACCGATGCCGTGATACATACTTAATCCTTCTTCCTCCACGGGTGGTGAGCAAAATCGTCTTACTTGCGCAATCGATGTTTCCTCCATACATCGACTGACCAATCCATACCGAGAATTACATCAAATCCTTGTGATTCCGTAATGATCAAATCCGTCGGAATACATGCCTTCCTATACTTAATGGCACTTGAAAACATCCTTGTTCGGCCATATACTCCGCCTCTGGTGAGCTTACTAGCAAAGGGTTTTAAGAATCCGAGTAGGTAGGCTATACTTCTCTACAAATCCTTGATATGTATGAATGCGATGCACCGGTATCGAAAAGAACTAGTGCAGTAAATGACTTAACCAAAAACTTACCGATTCTTGCGCATCGGGCTGATCTTCAACCTCCTCCACTTCAATGTGGTTCACATCCCCTATTGAAAGGGTTGGGCTTCTTTCGAGCTTCCATTGCCATTTCCATTCGCCTTACAGGCAGTCATTGGCATAATGCCCGATCTTGCGGCACTTAAAGCAAGTAATATGACTCACGTCTACTTTGGATGGTGTTGACGGGTTGGTGCGATTCTCCGTCTGCTTCCTCCATTCTGCTCCCATTCTTGGTGCTGTTATGGTTATGCGAATTACCTCCTCCATGGGTATGCTGGCCTGAATTCTGATTTAGGGTATAACGAGGTTTCACGGAGCTCCAGAGTTATACTTCCCTTGCCCATACTTCCGCCACGGTTCTCAATTTGTCAGCCGCTTTCCTTCAATCATGAGGGCTCGGTCTACTAACTCCTGGTAGTTATTGAAAGGCTACCATCAACGGCATCTTGAACTCATCATTCAGTCCTTCTAGAAACTTCTCCTGTTTAATCGCGCATCGGTAGCAACGTCATCCGGGGCATAACGTGCTAATTTACTAAAGTCATCCACGCATCGCCAACAGTCCTTCCTCCTTGGCGTAAGTTGCGAAACTCACGCTTCTTCATGGCCATAGCTCTGCTGAAACATGGGCAAAGGCGAAAAGCTTGCTGAAATTGATCCCATGTGGCGGTTGTCTACAGGTGGTAAGTGGTCGTGAAATTCTCCCACCATGCTGCCAAGGGTCCTTCAAGTCGATGTGCTGCAAACTTCACTCTTTCTCCATCTGTGCATCCTGCAGTGGTGGCTCCCTTCCTATCTTGCGGAGCCGGTCATCTGCTACAATCGGCTCGGTGTTACCGGAATACACCGCGGGTTTAGTCTAAGGAAACGAGTCGGATGATCCGCAGTGGTGGTGGTGGTGGGTTGTTGTTGTTGTTGTTGCCACGGTTCTGTACCAATGTTTGAATCAGGGTATTCTACCTTGGATCGGTTGGGTGATCTCTGGCGGAAAAGCGAATCCGGGTCGGCGTCTCGGAGGCATCTGATGGGTTTAGAAAAGATGAGAATTTAGAATAGAATGAGGTCTAAGGGGAATCACTACCCAAATGCACATGAGCAAATACACTCAAAATCACTTCATTCAATCAAACAAGGGCTTACAACGATTTAACTATCGCAAAAGTGCGTGTACTATAATGTTTACATGGAGGGAATACTACTAATATGTGGGGGAGTTCTACTAATTTGAACCGTGGAAGACTCCATAATATGCGCTCCAGCTTCGTCTTCAAAGTCGGGTTCACTTGGATCCGAATCGGTGTCGTCGATGTTGATGTAGTCGCTTGGGCAATCGACATACTGGTCTTCATTCCTGAGCGCCAATTTCTTCTTGGGTTCTTCAATCTCGTACTTAAGATCGTTATTGTGTCTTGCTAGAGCTACGATCTCGTCCATATAGTCCTTGCGAGTTGTCTTTAGTTCTTCTTCAAGTTCGATGATCCTTCCCTTTGCATTCTCGCAACTCCAACATATCATCAAGACATCCGGTTCTCTGGCGTCGAATGTGCTGGTTTAACTCTGGATGAATGCTGAAATGGATCTATCCTTCTTGGTGCCGACGACGTCCCATTTGTCATCTCGGCGTCCGCAAATCTGGTAGATAGTGTCCTTGAGGTCTTCTTGATAAACTTCTCCAATGCGTCCCCATGGTGATGTGAGCTGCCATGCTCTTTCCTGGACTCCAAGTTGGTGCAATTTGAAAACACTATCTATAGGCTTGGTGATTGGGGCGAATGTCCTTCCCGAACGTGAGCGTGAATCTTCCAGCGCTCCTCTTGAGCAGAGTGGCGTTGAAAGTCGGTGAAGCTTGGTAGTCCAATGTTCAGGTACTTGGTAACTTCCTTCAAGTGAAATCCAAAAGGTGTGCCTTCATCCGGTTGGGTGTACTTGGTCTTCGCGTCCTTCATCCTAAAGAGAGTAGAAAAGATGAGGAGCTAGAAAATGGGAAGAGAATAGTGATCTATGGCTTTATCTTAGTGGTCGTGTCCTCATACGGTGCGTGTGCTCGATACCATTCTCTAGAGCGACCCAGACCCGAATGGATCCGATGCTTCGTGCTCGGTGTCATCCCCGGATCAAGAATGCCGACACCACACAAGCATTTCAAGGATTTATAGCAGAGTAGCAATCACACACTTATTACATCGTTGTCCACAAGGGAACTTAATACAATAATATGGCTTAAGGCCATCTAATAATAACAATGAAGGCTTGGAAGACAAGTGAGTCCATCAACTCCATCGGCATCCTTGAGTATAGAACCACGACCTAACACCTTACTGTCGTTCGAAAAGTCTCAGAACGTGAAAGTTGCAGCCCGAAACGGGTCAAGACATGGAATATCTTTGGCAATGTAACACATAGAGGGCAATGAAGGAATAGGCTGTACTACATGCATATATGGCTGGTGGAAAAGCTCTACGGTTACATTTTTGCATAAAGCTAGTTTTTCCCTACAACAAAGGAATAATTTTATTTAACTATCATGGTGGTTGTTAAACATTGAGAATGGTTGACAGCATCCTCAATCCCAATTAAAAAGTACTCATTAAAAACCCAATAACATTTATTTGAAGTAACATGTTGAGATTCACATGATATTCAAGTACTAGATACTCAAGATGTCCATAACCGGGGACACGGCTAATCATGATTAGTTTATACACTCTGCAGAGGTTTGTCCACTTTTCCCCACAAGACTCGATCGCCTCCGTTTGGTTCTCGCACTTCATGGTGTTTGAGAGACGGATGACCGAGACACAGTCTTTCAGAAGCGCTAGCACCTTACTTGTGGGTAGACCGGTACACCTACTTTCCCCTACATCTCGCTAGTCTACCCGTAAGAGTTCGCACAACTTAGTCAACTATGCGAGCCCATAATTGGCTTGTGGCTGCACACGGAAGTTTCTAGTTTGAATAATCTTATGATCCCTTAGAGCCCGGGTGGCGGTCCAAGAAATACAGTAAGTCCTCGATGGAAACCAGTGCCTCAATCCACCCAGATGTGTGTTTAAGTTGCCACCTTAGATAAACCATTAAATTAACGATCTCACATCTGTCATGGATATCACTCACCCAATCCACGTCTACTAGCATAGCATAGCATAATAAGCAAACGAGAAGTAACTCCCAAGGTTTCATAAGTAAAACAGGTAATAGGTACTACCTCAATCTACTTCCCATCCCACAATTTAATTAGATCCTAATCATGCAAGTGTTTGAGGGTTTGATCTAATGCAATAAAACTGGGTAGTAGAAAAGATATGATCAAGTGTTACTTGCCTTGCTGATGATCCGCGAAACCTAGAGATTCGAAGTAACAAGCGGCGCACTCCGGGTGATCTAACGCAGACAAACAACAAGCATACAATAAGTACTCATCTAATGCACCGGGAAATCTCGAATAAAAGATCTAACCAGATAGTTCAACTTAAGAACCCTGGTTGCAAAAGAATCGAATCAAATAAAGCATCGAAAGTCGGAACTCGAGAGAGAACGACTCGGTTTAGCAATCTGAAACTAGGTCAAAATTTTACGGTAGCAAAACTACGTGTAAGTAGGTTAGTCGAACGGCGGTTTCAGAACGAAACTCTAGGCGCTTGAATCACCCGATTCGATAAACGAGCAAGAAATAAAACAGGTCCGAAAATCGGATCGGAAATCGAATCAAAAATAACGGATTAAATCCGATTAAAAGAAAACGCATTTAACGGATTAAATAACGGACGTTCGTTAACAGAACTAATCCAACGAACACATTCATTGAAACGAACGGTTCGGTGAACGTTCGTTAATTAAGAAAACCGAAAAAAAATAAAAACCATCTAGGGTTTTGAAAAAAAAACCGAACAACGAACGAAAAACCGGATCGGGTTTTTCTAAAAAAAAACGGATCGGGGCGGGGCGGCGGCGGCTACCTCCGGCAAGCCACGGCGGGTTTCAGCGGGGCTCCGGCGCGGAGGGGTTCGGGGTCGGGAGGGTCGTGGTGGCGACGTCGGGCGGCGGCGGCGACAGCGGCGGGCGTCCTTCAAGGCAAGGGCGGCTCTGGGTGAGGGCGGCGGCGGGCGGCTCGAGTGAGGAGAGAGGGGCTCCAGATAAATAGAAGGGGGGCTCACGGCTTGGGGAAGGGGCATCGGGCGCTGGGTCGGAGGCGGACTCGGGCGGGCGACGTGGCGGCGGCGGGGTTCGGTCTGGCGTGGCGTGAGGGAGAGAGGAGGCGGTCAAGGCCGGGGGCGCTGGCTGGGCGGCTGGGCCTTGGCCTGTGGGGGCGATTTTTTAAACAAAACTAAACGGAATAAAAAAATACCAAACGAACTCGAATTTAATAAAATAAATTTTACCCTACTCCTAAAAATGAGTCGAACAAAATGAACTTTAAAAACGGCAAACATATATTTTTTTTTAAATGCTCATTTTTGCCTAAGCAAAATAAATCTTCCGAAACCAAATTTTGATTTATTTATAAAATCTCCATTTTTCCTAAATGTTGGGAAAGTCATATTATTCCATCTCTTAAGTTTTTATAGGAAAAACTTTATGAAGATAATTAAATAAATCTAATGATCCTATTTTCAAAATTTGAGAAATTCCCAAATATGAAAATAATGAAACTTCCAACTCTCTCCGAGGGTCCTTGAGTTGCGTGAAATTTTCTAGGATCGGAAAATGCGAGAAAAATATGATATGCATGATGACCTAATGTATAACATTCCAAATTGAAAATTAGGGATGTTACACGAAAAGCCCATTTTCTGTCATGATTTTTTGTCATAGAAGTAGGAGCCCGCCACATCTATGATGATACCGGGTTTTGTCACAATTATCGTCATAGAAGTGTCATATGTATGACAGAAAAAAAAATCGTTCGGCCCAAACTGTCACGGATGTGTCTTTTTTTTGTAGTGGGCCTTGCCAGGAGTGTGGTGGCCTTCCTCGGCAAGGATCTTGCTGAGGATCGTTGTCTTCTAATCCTCATCTGATCTTGAATGTGTCTTCACAAAGATCTTCATGCCACCACAGAGGTGCCTTCCCGAGCCCTGGCCCCACGTGGATGATGGCGTTGGGGACCGTGGGCTAAAGGGTGGCTCGCTCTATTGGTGTGTGGTGAGCTGCCCCGGCAAGGGTCTTGCCGGGTCTACTGAGGCTGCCCCGGCAAGGGTCTTGCCGGGGGAACCTGCTTCTTCCCTCTGCTCTTTGTGGTCTTGGCCTTGGCGTTGCTCTGATTGTCGTGGGCTTCGGTCCTAGCTTGGCTCACCTCCCCCTTTCTGCTTGGCGTGACCGCGGGCGCAGCTCTGACTGCCCGTGCACAGGTGAAGGGGTACACAAGTGCGCCCCTCTTTTTGTACACCGACAGAGCGGCAATGCACATATGAGTAGGAGGCTTCCAAATGGAATGCACAACGGTCTTAGCAACCTCAAAGGGAGCAGTGTGATCAATCATTGCATGAATGAATGGAGCATGAGGGAATGTGCGTGTCTGAAGAAAGCTGGAGAGACGGATCTCATGCCAAATATAATGGGTTGTGTCAAGAGGCTCGGTAGGTGTGTCATGCATATGAACCATCAAATCAATGCAGCAGTTGCGAGCCCTTGAGCGATCTCCCTTCTTAGGATAGAGAGTGCGAAGCACACACTGATAGAGAATGTAGTAGGGAGACTGGAAAATGGATACCTAATTGGGTGGATATTCACGTTCCTCTGGAGTGAGCTCTGAGATAGGCTTAAAAAGAGGCATGCAAGCATCAATCCCTTTATGACTATAGTGATGATCCATACCGTGGATGTGATGAACAACACCGGAGAATCCCAAAATCTGAATAAAACGGTCATAGGTGATGCTCAGCACAGTGTCATCAGTCATCCACATGAGAGTGTTGATTGACCCAAAGAAGAAGGTGGCATAGAATTGAAGGATGGCTGCTTCATTCCAATCACACTTGAAAGTCATTGCTTAACCTAGAGTCATATCATCAATGATCTTGACCATGTTGTCAGGGAACATGGCAGGATGATCATGCATGAACTGAAGATCCAGGTATTTATGAGGAGCAAGTCCACGACCGTGAACGAAGCTAGAGTAAAGATCTTGCTGCATGCGAGTATGGAAACGAGGATCCTCGGCATCAGCCACCATCTCATATGGGTTGGTATCCCGTCGGAACTCAAGATATGGACCAGACCCCACGATGGTGAAGTCGTGTGTGGGGCGGTCCCCGCTGAAAGGAAGCTCCATTGAGATGCGACGCCCATGGACCACGGGCATTGCAGCACCACGGACTTGAGGCACAGGGGCCCTCCTAGTGCCTGGCTTTGACTGACCAACAGAGCGTCTTGGTGCAATATCCACTTCTTCCTCCCCAACATAGTCTGCATCGTCCGGATCAGAAACCGACGGACTCGGAGATGGTGCCTGTCGGTGTCAAAACCGGCGGATCTCGGGTAGGGGGTCCCGAACTGTGCGTCTAGGCGGATGGTAGTAGGAGACAAGGGACACAATGTTTTTACCCAGGTTCGGGCCCTCTCGATGGAGGTAATACCCTACTCTGCTTGATTAATATTGATGATATGGGTAGTACAAGAGTAGATCTACCACGAGATCAAGGAGGCTAAACCCTAGAAGCTAGCCTATGGTATGATTGTTGTTCGATCCTACGGACTAAAACCCTCTGGTTTATATAGACACCGGATAGGTTAGGGTTACATGTAGTCGGTTACAATGGTAGGAGATCTACATATCCGTATCGCCAAGCTTGCCTTCCACGCCAAGGAAAGTCCCATCCGGACACGGGACGAAGTCTTCAATCTTGTATCTTCATAATCTTGGAGTCCGGCCGTGATGATAGTTTGGCTATCCAGACACCCCATAGTCCAGGACTCCCTCAGTAGCCCCTGAACCAGGCTTCAATGACGCATTTAGTCCGGGCGCATATTGTCTTCGGCATTGCAAGGCGGGTTCCTCCTCCGAATACTTCATGGAAGGTTTTGAACACTGTGGATAGTGTCCGGCTCTGCAAAACAAGTTCCACATACCACCGTAGAGAGAATAACTTTTGCACAGATCTGCTGACGTATTCCGCGGCGTGGCATCACACCACGGCCAGGCCTTTTTATGAATCATTTTTTACCGTTCCGCCTTAGCGCGTTTAGCGAGGCAGTTTCCTTGGCACGTCTTATCAAAGCATAGATCGTGCCCTCTTATTCCGGGATTCTCATCAATACGGACGTGGGTAACCCATCCGCGCCATTGATTACGGCGCTTGGGAGATAAGCGAGTTTTACCAAGCTGGTGGGGGACGCATAGCTTCGTCCGCCCATATAAGGGGATAAGGATCCACCTTTTCACCTAAGCCTTCTTCCTCCTTTGCTCATCCATTTCCGCGCACTCGAGCTCTAGTACCCAAGTCCGCACATTCCTCCTCAACCTTCTCCAACCATGTCAGGAGCGGGAGGCAGATGGATGGCCTCCTCCGTCACGGAGGGGCACATCACAAGACTGGGAGGCGGATACTTGTCCAGCGATATCACGACAAAGGCTGCCTGGACGCTGGGGCATCTCATTCCAACCCCAGGCCCCATGAGAGGGTGGTGTTCCTCCCCACTTCCTCCATGGACTAGGTTTTCCACTTCACCCATTTGTCCGGGGCTCATGTTCTACTACGGCCTGGACTTCCACGACTGGCCCTCAATTTCGTCCTCAACATCTCGGCGTTTATTGTTGTGTGCGAGGCCTTCCTCTGCATCCAGCCCCACTTCGCCTATGGTGAAGACTTTAATGTCAGTCAAGGTTGTGGGCGGCCGTCAAGCTTGAGTGCGGAGGCGCCATGGTCGGCAAGATGGCCAAAGTCCTATGGCTCGAGGGCTCCTTTGTGGAGACAATAAAGGGGTGGCAATCGGGTGGTTCTACATCACCGAGCCACGCGACTCGAATGGGTGGCGGCCCTCAATTCAGATCTCGATTCCCCACACGGCTCTCGTCATGGAAAGAGACGGGCCTGAAGTGGGGGATTCGGACGAGCTATCCGGACTCCAGACATGCGTCCGAAACCTGGTGGACAAGAATCTCAGGCTTGTCGACGTAATCCAGGTGATGCTCATCCGCCGGATTCTCCTATGCCAACAACGGGCCTTCAATTTGTGGGAGTTCGATCCGGCACAGCACCGAACCTTGAGCGGGCTCTTCGATACTACGTACGAAGATGCCTGGAAGGTGCTGTTCAAGGACGCCGAAGCCCCCGCATCCGCTAACAAAGATCGCGGATACAGCTTGCGGCGTCAAGCCGGCGAGGTAAGTTATTTTACCCTTTACGGGACTCTTTTTTCATAGATTGACTCTACGTGGGTTCTTAAAACTCCCTATTCCTTGACAGGACTGGCTGAAGACGTCCGGACAGATTAACTGTCCGGCTCCTTTGCCAGAAGACCCAGCGGACGCCCGATTGACGGAAGCTGGCTCCGGCACCCCATGTGGTGCCGGAGAAGAAGGCTAAGAAGGAGGCCACGGAACTCGAAGGAGCTCCCGACGCCAGTGCCGAGATTCTCGGGCGTAATCTTCTCCACGAAGACGAGGAGGAGGAAGAAGAAGCCTCTCCCGGGGAGGAGAGGAAAAGGAAGGCCGCCTAACCGGGAGGCCGGAGGGTCCAAGAAGGAAGAACCCTTCCTCCGGACTTCTCCACCAACGTTGACGACGACGAGGAGGATTGGCCTACAAGGGCCAAGCCCCTGGCCAGATCGTAAGTGTCCGGATACCCATGGCTTTTTATTATTGCAGAGTGTTCTCTAATGTCGAACAATCATGCAGCCCGCCCAAGGGCGAGTTCATCGATTCATCGAGCGGGTCTCTGGGCTCGTCGGAAATGGAGAGTACTTCGCTTCCGACCGCCTCCTCGCCTCACGCTGCGGACGACGCCACGGTGGGGCCCCAAGGGGGGCTTTGTCAAGAGGAGGTGGCGCAGGAGGTGCCACAAGGCAACCTCCTGGACTCCAGGCACGTGGGGGGCAAGACCCCCAGGGGCTCTAAGCCCGACCCTTGTCCGGACTCCATGCTGGAACCTTCAGTGGTTCCGGAGTCCGGCAAGCGGTCCCTTCGCAAGAAGGGTAAGACGCCGGTGTCCTCCGTCCAACCGGAGGCACCGGATAGCTTACTGGAGGCGCTCAACGGCGCCTCCATCGAGGAGGAGCTCAACGGCGCCTCCATCGAGGAGGAGCACCGCACTGTTATGAGTGCGGTGATCCGGAGAGTTCAGTCCGCCAAGAGCGGGCTGACCGAAGCCTGTACCAGCCTTCTAACAGGCTTTGAGGTAAATTTAGAATATGTAAAAATATTACCGCATAGACAGTAGCCCCTGATGCTTAGTTCGGTGTTCGGAAAGAAAAGCCGGACTAAGGATCTAAAAAGATATACGCAGGAGTCTAAGATAAGTATGTCAATATGGGAATGCAGAGGCTCTGACCTCTGCCGCCAGACCGATCAAGGAGGTCGATGCGTTAAAGCAGAGCCTTGAGCGGTCCGAGAACGAGCTCGGCCAAGCCAAGAAGCAGCTCGAGGACAAGGAAGGTACGTAGTACCTTATTAAAGAAATACCATATAGAAAGGTTTCGGTTGCAAAAGATAACATGAATAACATGGGTACTGCAGGGGCCATGAACGGGCTGGCGACCCTGAAGGAAGCGGTGTCCGTGGCCGAAAACAAAGCAGCTGCGGAACGCACCGAGAGAGAGAAGGGGGAGGCGCAGCTGGCTAAGGTACGGCAAGACCTCCAAGCTCTCGTGGAAAAACACGAGAGTTTGGAGCATGACTCGAAGACTCGAGAGTCCGAGCTCGCCTCGGCTCTTGAGAGTGCCAAAGCTGCTAAGGTCGAGGCCCAAAAAGCCCTCCAAGAAATTGAGTCGTTAAAGAAGATAGCGGCGGGTAAGGCATTCTTTATGCAAAGCAAGCATGTGAAAGTGAATTACCTATTACTTACCCGGATTCGAGCTCTCCAGAGCATTCGCAGATTTGCCTCAGAGTGTGTCCGATGTCACGCATTCTACCGCGCCAAGGAGGGGAGCTCGACGGAAAAGGTGTTCTGGTCTCAGTATGCTGAGGCCGACCATCCGGTGCCCCTGAGCGATGAAGGGCCTTATAGCGCGGCTGTGGCCATTGGAGGCCATGCCCGGGAGCTACTTCGGCTTGGTGCAGCGGCTGGTGGATGCCTGTCCACGGATTGAAGTCATCAAGCGCTCCGTCTGCATTGAAGGTGTCCGTTGGCCCTTGCCCGCGCGAAGTGCACCGGGCAAGCTGGATGCGGAGAAGCTTGTGACGGACAGCCCACCGAAGGGCCATGAGCATTGCACGCCCGAAATGTACTATGAGGGCCTCCTGAAGGGTGCCCGCCGAATAGCGGATGAGGGCTCCAAAGATGTAATTTTTGAATAGGCTCGCATTTGTTATCCTGTGCGCTGAAAACTTGTTCATATGCGCTAAGCAACGCTTGTTAATTTAAAATATTACCTTCTGTGCAGCCGTTTATCAAATTTGAGAGATGGCAAGTCGCTGGCTTCAGCCCCCATGCCACGAAAGTCTTTGGGGTGTTCGGGATAAACTTGAGCACTCTTGTTCCCATTCTTGGGTCCATCTAGGAGGCGCTCAACACAACGAACAAGGCAACCGGACTTATAATGCTTGAACACTCTCACTTAGCCATAGAATTCTATAATTTTAAATTTCGTGAAGCCCCTAGTATTCGAAGACCGAAGTTCGGGCGCTTATCCACGCCTTTGGCCGGACAATTCGGTTCCTCGCTCTAAGCGGCATAAGTCTTTAGGGACCCGAAAAACCTCTCGAACAACGCATCGCTCTCGCCTATCATGACGGTCGTTTTAGCTTTCTCCATCGAGGTGCTCGACCCAGCTCAACTGGGGCACAATCGCGATGGTTCTCCTGCTACCTTAGCCGATATAACGGAACGTAAGGTACCAAAACACGGGAGCCGGGCAAACCCAACTATTGACCCAAGACATGATTCGGAGCCGATTCATATAATGCTATAAGTTCAGGGTGCCGCACTTGTGAAAGTGTTCGGACTTATCACACCATAATTTTGGGGTACTTAAGCCCTCGGTGTATTGGCCGCACCAAAGTGTACAGTTGCAACATGTCGTAAAATGAACATATGTATAGATAAAGGAAGTAGAGCAATAATAAGCAAAAGCTATGTATTGTTTATTCAAAAGATACCGCAATGAAAGCGGAACCGATACAAATAGTGCGATAAGCAAGGGATGGGACTATCTAACATGTCCCCCTCCGAGGGTAAGCTGCGGGATGGTATGTAAGACAGGTATAATGCTCGTAATAGAGACCACCTGAACACTTCGACGTGGCTTACTGCTTCCCTGGCTGTTGCATCGTGAGTTCGGCGATTCTAGTGTCAGAAAGGACTTCTGAAAGACGTAGTCCTGAAAGTAAGGAAAAGGAAGAAAAAGGAAAAAAGGAAAAGAATGACACAATTGGGAGCGCCTGGTGCGGTCGAGCCGCATTCTTGGCGTGTCGTGGTCTTGCCCCTCCCCATATGCCCATGGTATCTCCAGAGCGTAATTATGTACGCGTAACCCTAGCTGCGCAATTTCGCGAGGGCTGGGGTTGGGGCTGGATTGCTACGCGTGCTTGAATCGTGCCAGGCGGTCTTGTTGTAGGTTACTCCGGGCGCGCTTGACAGTGTCCGGACGCTTAATGGCCGGACTCGAGAGTTGCTGTGAGAGGCTACTTTGTACCTCCGCTGCGAGGGCCGCCGTGTGCTCCTCCGTTCGGAGAGAGCGTTCGGTGTTTCCATTGACCGTGATTACTCCTCGAGGGCCTGGCATCTTGAGCTTGAGGTATGCATAATGCGGCACCGCATTGAACTTTGCAAATGCGGTTCGTCCGAGCAGTGCATGATAGCCGCTGCGGAATGGGACGATGTCGAAGATTAACTCTTCGCTTCGGAAGTTATCCGGGGATCCGAAGACCACTTCGAGTGTAACCGAGCCTGCATAACCGGCCTCTACACCCGGTATGATGCCTTTAAAGGTCGTCTTTGTAGGTTTAATCCTTGAGGGTCTATGCCCATTTTGCGACCGTATCCTCGATAAAGCAGGTGTTCAGTTGCCGCCGCCATTCATCGACTCTGGTTAGGTGAAATCCGTCGATAATTGGGTCAAGAACCAATGCGCGAAACCGCCGTGACGGATGCTAGTGGGTGGTCCTTCGATCGAAGGTGATCGGGCAGGAGGACCATGGGTTGAACTGGGCGATCGGCTCCATCGCATATACGCCCCTTAGTGCGGCGCTTCCGCCTCCCTTTTGGGTATATGGGTTATGATATCATGTTCACCGTCCGCACTTGCGTGGGAAAACCCTTCGTCTCCTCTATTGTTGGCGTGCCGTGGCTCTTCCTCGCCATCGCTTATGCAGCCCCTTGTCATTCAGTTCGGCACTTAACTTGCTCGCTTGCTTGAACACCCAACAGTCCTGTTGGTGTGATTGGCTGGTTTTTCGGGGTGCCATGTATCCGCACAAGCGATCGAGTATGCGGTCCAAGTTGGACGAGCCACAGGTATTTCTTTTGAATGGCTTCTTCCACGACCGGGTTTAGAGCCTCGAATCCGGAATCGACGGTCAGATCTTGATGTTATCGCCGTTAATCGCGGCGCTTTGTTCTTGTTGCGACGCGACATGCCATTGTTGTCCTTGGTATCCGAACTATCAGGATGTTTGGCCAAGTTGTTGCTTCGAGCTAGCCAGCTGTCCTCTCCCGCACAAAAGCGGGTCATGAGTGTTGTGAGGGCTGCCATGGATTTTGGCTTTTCCTATCCTAGGTGCCGGGCAAGCCACTCGTCGCGGATGTTATGTTTGAAGGCTGCAAGGGCCTCTGCATCCGGACAGTCAACGATCTGATTTTTCTTTGTTAGGAACCGTGTCCGTAATTGTCCGCCGATTCTTACAGCTGCTGGATTATGTGGCTAAGGTCATCGGCGTCTGGTGGTCGCATATATGTGCCCCGGAAGTTATCAAGGAATGCGGCTTCCGTGTCCTCCCAACAACCAATTGATTCTGGCCGCAAGCTGTTGAGCCAATGCCGAGCTGGTCCTTTAAGCTTGAGTGGGAGGTATTTGATGGCATGTAGATCATCACCGCTGGGCCATGTGGATATAGAGGAGATAGTCCTCAATCCGCATCAGGATCTGTGGTACCATCGTATGATTCGATGTTTACGGGTTTGAAGCCCTCGTGGATTTGATGATCCATTACTTCATCCGTGAAGCATAGTGGGTGTGTGGCGCCTCAGTATTGGGCTATATCACGACGTAGCTCATATGAGCTTTTTCATCGTGTTCGCCCGGCCGGGTTTGCTGTATCCGCGCGACGGTAATCATCCCGCGTCGTTATTACGCCCACGCCGATCTGTAGATCGATCTTGTATGTTTTGCCTTATCCTCCAATATATCTTGCAAGTCCGTAGCGTTTTCCCGTGTCTTGGTACTTTTGAGCGGCGCCGGGTGTGGCTTGAGCGGAGGGTCGAGAGGCTTCTCTGTCGCGCCACGGGTGGCCGGGTCTGCCATGTCGTATACCGGTGACTTGGGTGCTTCCTCCTTCCGATCGAGGCAACGGCCTGCGTTTGGGGTAGCTTTTGAGGGGCGTCGGTTTCATACTCTTCGCTGCAAGGACTTGGTCCATCCGCCTAAGCGTGTCTTGGTCAGCTCTAAGTTGTTGCTGCTTTTTCTTTAGGCTGTTTGCCGTGGCCATAAGCCCGCTTGAAACGCCCTGCTCGCGGGATCCTCAGCACGACAAATTAAATGCGCCGAGGCTTGCCTCATCTTCGGAGGGAGGCGCGTAATTATCGCCCCTCGACCTCTCTTTCTATCGCACCGTCATGCCGACTTTGCTTCTCCCTCCTCCCACGCCGAGTCCCGGCCGAGGGGGTTGTCTTGAATCTTGTCCGGGTGTTATTATCTCCGCATCGGAATTACCGCTTTCTTTGTGGCGGGATTTAGAGTGGCGCCACGATGCCGGGCGCTTCGTTGCTTTTTGAGGGGTCATCCTCCGTTGTTCCATCGTCGTTCCCATCTTTTGGGATATCCACCATGTATATGTCGATGACGAGGTGGCCTTCCAGCCTCAGAGGCGCTGGGTCTTGGTCGCCTCCGCATCGCCGCCCATACCGTCGATGTCTTGAGTCGAAGTCTAGCATGTCGGTTAAATCATCGACGGTGGCTACAAAGTGGGTGGTGGGTGGGCGTTGAATTTCTTCGTCGTCCGCATCCCAACCTTCTGTCCGTAGTCCGCCAGGCTCTCCGGATAAAGAGAGAGACTTTAGTGAATTCAGGATGTCGCCAAAGGGCGAAAATGAAAGATGTCATGCAAGTGAACTCCATGACCGCGCCCAATCGGATTCGATTGGCAGGGCGCGGAGGGTTTGGAGTCCGGGAGGAGTCCGCACTCGGAGTCGAGGTCTTCGCGAAGCGAGGATGGAGTTCGGCTCAATCGTCAGAGGGATGGTAGCCCCGAGGCGGTGTCCAACCACTCGCCCTCGATCGGGGAATCCAGCCCGGATTAAGGGTCGGAGCGGAAGCGGAGTGCGGCCTCGTGGCACCGCTCGCTGCAGAGCTAGATCATGCCCATCGAGACAAAGGCGGCACGCTTGGCTGGCTCGAATCCGTCAAGATCAAGTCTCCGCGGATATCGGCCGTATAGTTCAAACTTCCAAATTTGACACGATGGCTGGGGCGTAGCTTTTGATCTCGCTCCGGATGGCAAGTTTAATTGGCCCGCAGCAAAGCCGCCGAATCTTTAAGATCTGTCCGGGAGAAAAGTCTCACCTGGACCGCGTCGTTGTTGATGATCGAAGGAGCCATCGGGCCTATCGATGACGCATACGAGGAACTCTCAATGAAAGCACCAATGTCGGTGTCAAAACCGGCGGATCTCGGGTAGGGGGTCCCGAATCGTATGCCTAGGCGGATGGTAACAGGAGACAAGGGACACGATGTTTTTACCTGTGTTCGGGCCCTCTCGATGGAGGTAATACCCTACTCCTGCTTGATTAATATTGATGATATGGGTAGTACAAGAGTAGATCTACCACGAGATCAAGGAGACTAAACCCTAGAAGCTAGCCTATGGTATATTGTTGTTCGTCCTACGGACTAAAACCCTCCGGTTTATATAGACACCGGATAGGTTAGGGTTACACAGAGTCGGTTACAATGGTAGGAGATCTACATATCCGTATCGCCAAGCTTGCCTTCCACGCCAAGGAAAGTCCCATCCGGACACGGGACGAAGTCTTCAATCTTGTATCTTCATAATCTTGGAGTCCGGCCGTGATGATAGTTCGGCTATCCGGACACCCCCTAGTCGAGGACTCCCTCAGTGCCCGACGCTTCTTTTCAGGACCGGTGGTAGTCTTCTTCTTCTTAGGTCGAGCATGTTTCTCGGACTCGGTGGAACCTTGTTGGCGATCGACTGAAACGGGTACACAAAAGGGATACCTATGAGAAGGAGTCAAAAAGGTATGAACAGGGATAAGAACAATTTAAACAGTGGGGATGTGAACATTTTCGAACATGACCATAGGACAAGTCCAAGTGGTAGATCAAAAATATTAGCATGCCCATGATTAATTTGTTTAGCCAAGTACATAGAGAGGAATTTAGGCTAGGCAAGTGACATTACATCTCATGAGAAGATATATATATCAAAATAGTCACGAGAGATAGCGAAAACCTAGAATGGTTGGGCCAAACACGGATATAGGCAAGAATAGATAGCAACCATACCCCGGGAAGAAGGAGGAGGGCCGCATTGCTTGGTACGCGCCATGAAGAACTCCGGCGGCCGATCCACAAGTTGACGCCCGAACCGGCCCTTCCCGAGTGATTCACACCGCAACCTAGAGAGTGCATTGGATGGAAACATAGATCGGGAGGAGATGAGGGCGTGGGCAGAAGATCGGGGCCGGAGGACGGAGGAGATGGCCGGGGCAGCGTCGGAGCACAGCCCGGCGGCGGCAGTTTGAGATACATGGGGAGAGCAAGGGAGAAAGGAATGGGGAACTGCCCCCACATCCCGGGCTCTCCCCCGTTTTGTGTGTTTGCGGGCAACGGGCCGGACATCCGGGGGCCAAGCCCGGATATCCAGCGACTATAGGTCAGAGAGCAAAATCTAAGGGCCCGGATGTCCGGCTAAGGCCAGGATGTCCGGCCACTGGAGGTGCACGATGGGAGTTTTAGCAGCAAAATCCTGCCAGGGCCCGGATGTCCGAATGAGGAACCGGATGTCCGGCAACTGGACAGAGAGCCCAAGCAGAGGAAAGATTTTGTAAGGGCCAACTAAGATATTTTGATATAGACTCCGCCAAGGAGATTTAGAGATTGTAGGGACGAAAAACTGAGTAATCTATGGCCATACTAAGATGTGCAATAATAAACCAACAATATTTAAGTAAAGAAAGGTTCATATAAGCAATCCACAAGCGGTGACCGAGGTCACCATGTTTGAGCATATGGGACATAGTACCACAAAGATTTCGACTTTGGGTACATAGTCACGAGTCCATCATTTAAAGCACCATAGTTTGAAAACCATGACAACTTGGAGAGTGTTTGTTCTATTTATGCATTATGTAGGGTGAGAGTACTCATGAATTGAATGTCTCCCCCTAAATGTATGCCTACATCAAGACAAGACATTAAGTACATACATGGATGGGTACTAGATTTCACATAATGTTGTCAAGCTCCAAGATACCAAGTTCACGCCTAAGTTGACAAAACCTTGCTTCATCCAATGGCTTGGTGAAAATGTACGCAAGTTGCGATCTGTGCCAACATGAGCAATATCAATGTCACCCTTTTCCACATGATCTCGGAAGAAATGATACCTAATATCAATGTGCTTGGTGCGGGTATGATCTTTGGGATTCTCAGCAATATTGATGGCACTTTCATTATCACATAGAAGAGGCACATGTCTATAGGTGATACCGTAATCCTTCAAAGTTTGCCTCATCCATAGTAATTGAGTTGCACAACTGGCGGTTGCAATGTATTCGGCTTCGGCGGTGGAGAGGGCAACACAATTTTGTTTCTTCGAGGACCAACTTACCAAGGAGCGTCCAAGAAATTGACATGCACCGAGGTGGACTTACGATCCACTTTGTCTCCAGCCCAATCCGCATCCGTGTACCCAATGAGATAAAACTTGGCATCCTTGGGGTACCATAGACCCAACTTTTGGGTGTGAACAAGGTATCTAAGAATATTCTTAACTGCCTTATGATGACTTTCCCTAGGGGAAGCTTGAAATCTAGCACACATGCATACACTGAACATGATGTCTGGTCTAGATGCACAAAGATAAAGCAATGAACCAATCATAGAGCGGTAAATAGATGGGTCGAAAGGGATACTATTTGTGTCTTTAGTGAGTACAATTTTTGTTGGCATGGGTGTCTTACATGGACTAGCATTAGACATGCCAAACTTCACTAGGATATCCTTGAGGTACTTTGCTTGAGACAAGAAAATTCCTTCTTGAAATTGTTGAATTTGGAATCCGAGAAAGAACTTCAAATCTGCATTGAGTAACATCTCAAAGTTCTTGGTCATGGATGCCGCAAACTTCTTGCACAAATGAATGTTAGGAGAACAAAAAATGATATCATCTACATAGATTTGGCATAAGATCAAATCACCCTTGTCCCTCTTAGTAAAAAGAGTGGGATCGATCACCCCTCTCACAAAACCATCATCGAGTAAAAACTTCTTCAGATGATCATACCAAGCACGAGGTGCTTGTTTGAGTCCATACAAAGCCTTATGAAGTTTATACACATAGTCTTTGTGATCAGGATCAACGAACCCAGGTGGTTGTGATACATATACTTCTTCTTGTAGAGGACCGTTAAGGAAAGCACTCTTCACATCCATTTGATGTAATGTAAAAACATTGAAAGGAGCATATGCAAGTAAGATGCAAATAGATTCAAGATGGGCAACGGGGGCAAAGGTCTCACCAAAGTCCAAACCTTCAACTTGTGAGTACCCTTGTGCCACTAACCTGGCCTTGTTGCGGATGATTACACCATTCTCATCTTGCTTGTTCTTGAAAATCCATTTTGTTCCAATGACATTGTGTTCCGTGGTTGGCCTCTTGACTAATGACCACACTTGGTTGCGTTCGAAGCTGTTCAACTCTTCTTGCATAGCAATGAGCCAATCGTTGTCCATCAATGCTTCTTGTACCTTGAGAGGCTCAACACTAGACACAAACGAGAAGTGAGCACAAAAGTTTGTCAATTGTTTACGAGTGACTCTACCTTCCGAAATGTCGGTGAGAATTTTATCAACATCAACACGACCGGCCACACGGGGCATGATGGAGGTTAGGGTTTCATGAGGTTCAACTTCATGTCCATCATCCACATCCTCAACATATGGATCATTAATGTGTGGTGGAAGATCTTCTTCTTCATATTGCATTTGTTGAGGTTCATCATCAATGATCGCACTTTCTTGTTCTTGCACTTTCGGTGATGATCTTGTTCATGGAGATGATCATGACGAGGGACTTGATCATCTTCTTGTTCTTGAACTATGGGCATTGGTTGAGCAATAGGAGCTTGTGGTGGTATGGGTGTTGAAGTGGTTTGATGATGTGTGAAACTTCCATCTTCTTCTTCATCATCATGAGGTTCTTGTTCCATGGGAAGAAGAGCACCAACACCCGTGGACAAAATATCTTGAGACGAATCTTCTTCACCTACATCACTTAGATCAACTTGCTCCCCATGGGAGCCATTAAATTCATCAAACACCATGTCACAAATTTCTACAACACGTCCATTGGATTTGTTGTAGACTCTATAGGCGTGAGAGTTTGATCCATAACCAACAAATATGCCCTCAGTTGTTTTGGATTGATATTTTTCTAACCGTTCTCTTTTGTTGAGGATGAAACATTTGCACCCAAATACATGAAAGTACTTGACATTTGGCTTGTTACCGGTTAGGAGCTCATATGGAGTCTTTTCCAATATTTTGCGGAGGAAGAGCCGATTTGATGCATGGCATGCGGTGTTGACAGCCTCAGCCCAAAAACTATGTGGCGACTTGTATTCATCCAACATGGACCCTGCCATCTCCACAAGTGTATGATTCTTCCTTTCCGCAACACCATTTTGTTGAGGCTTGTATGGTGCAGAATATTGATGCTCAATCCCTTCATCACTAAGAAATCCTTCCAAGGTGTAGTTCTTGAACTCGGAGCCATTATCACTTCTTATTGCCAAGATTTCTTTGTCAAACTTGCGTTGTGCTTGCTTGGCAAAATCAACGAAGGTGATCTTCGTCTCATCCTTGGACTTGAGGAAAAACACCCATGTGTATCTTGAGTAATCATCAACAATGACAAGTCCAAACTTCTTCCCACCAAGACTATCCCATGAAGGAGGCCCAAAAAGATCCACGTGAAGGAGCTCCAAAGGCCTTGAAGTAGACACAATATTCTTGGGTGGGTGCTTTGATTGATGTTGGTTCCTGGCTATGCATGCACTACACACACGATCGTTCTCAAAAAATACATTGGTTACTCCAAGGATGTGATTACCCTTTAAGAGATCTTGAAGATTTCTCATGCCGACATGGGCTAGCCGGCGATGCCAAAGCCACCCCTTGTCGGCCTTGGCTATTAGACAAGTTGCATGGAATGTGCTCTCTTTCGAGAAATCAACCGTGTAAAGGTTGCCATCCAACTCCCCAACAAAGGCCACTTCGAGAGTATCGCTCTTAAAGACTTTCACACCCGTTAGTCCAAAGAGTGTATCATAACCAACAGAAGCCAATTGGCGAACGGAAAGTAAATGGTATTTAAGGGATTGGACAAGCATGACATTTGCAAGAGACATGTCATTTGTGATAGCCACCTTAACCAACCCGACTACCTATCCTTTTGATCCTCCACCAAACATAATGCTCATAAATGGTTGAATAGCTTCCATGAAATCGTAGAGCAATTTGCTATCTCCGGTCATATGATTGGTACATCCACTATCGATCACCCATTTTACTCCACTAATGAAAGAAACCTACACACAATTATGACTTGGTTAGAGGCACCCATTTTGCAATGGGACCTCTCAAGTTAGTCACAAGGGTCTTAGGAACCCAAATAGCATAAAACCGGAATGCATTTCGAGGACCAACAAACTTTGCATAAACTTCTCCATCCTTAGTTTTATGAAGTACATAGGATGGAGGCATGAACTCTTTTGGCTTGTTGAGAGTGGGCATGCCCCTTGTGGCCTTCCCACTAACAACCTTACCTTTCTCCTTGTGCCCTTCTCGTACAAATGTTTCTTTTAGAGGAGTGGTGCACTTTTGAGAAGACGTCTTCTTCTTGCTTGTGCTTGGGTCAAACACGAGCCCCTCTTTGGCACACACCTCATTGGTTGGCTCAATCCTCATTAAGGTTCTTTTGTCCTTGAGCACATGTCATGAGACCTTTCTCGATTTGAGCCTTGAGAAAGCGATTCTCCTCAAGAATAGATGCTAGGTCACTACTAGAGTTAGTAGTACAAGCATCAACATTGATAATAGGAGAAGAGTAAGCCTTGGCTAGAGTTTCATGATAAGTAAGCTTGAGCGTCTCAAAACTTTTTGTAAGAAGGGTGAGCTCTTCTTGCTTAGTCTTGAGGGACACAGATAGAAGCTCACAATCCTTATAGAGAGAAGCATGCGACTTCCCAAGCTTACTTTTATCATTCATCAACTCTTCGCAAGAGTCATTAGCCTTTTTCAAGGAGGCAAGATCTTTAGCATGAACATCAATGTTTGCACCAATTTTCAAGCATAGTTCATCATTTCGTGCTTCCTCATATTGGACTTTCCGCTCAAGGATTTCATATTTTTCCTTTTCCTCGGTTACGAGGGTTTCGAGTTCCATAATGGTGACGGTGTGCTTACCCACCATCTCCATAAGCATACGAAACATAGTGAGCTTCTTTCCTTTGAGGGAGCACATGACCTTATTTAATTTAGCAAACATGGGGTCATCTATATCATTATCATCATAATTATCCTCCGAATCAAGGTACTCATAACTAGGAGTAGGTGGAGTGAAAATAGGAGGGTTTGATCGTGGGGTTACCTTGACCTTGTCAGGAGAGTTTTGATCCTCTCCATCTTCTACCACGGCCTTTGCCATTAGGCACTTGTGAGAATTGCCCTTGTAGTCTTTCATGTAGTTGTAGGTGACAACATCACCACTCTTGTTAACTAGCCTCAAAGTGTTTTGATAATCTTGGGCTACTACGGCAACACCACTAACATCATCTGGATCAGATTCTTCATGAGCAACCATTGCTTTCCCATCACTCTTCTTGAGCTTGGTGTTCAAAGGGTTTGGCAACTTCTTCTTGGGAAAGGTCTTGGGAAACCTTGGTTTATCTTCTCTCTTCTCATAAGGGCAATTGTTGGAGAAGTGGCTGGTTTCTTCACAGTTGTAGCATTTTCTCACTTTCTTCTTCTGGAATGTTCCCTTGAATTTTCCCGCGCTAAACTTCTTGACAAAGAGAGCAATGTCTTCATATGAAGGGCTCTCATCGGAGTCAATCTCATCACCATCTTCACCCTTATCATCTTCCTCTTCTTCACTTTGCCCTTCTTCATATACATGCTTGGCCTTCAATGCAAGATTGATTTTTGATGTTGAGGTACCATGCATGGCAAGATGTTTTGTAGCATTTGCCTTTGACTCTTCAAATAGTTGGAAGGTGGATATGATGTCATCCGGCGTCATTTCCTTGAATCCATGGTGTTTTCTTATGTCCCACACCATTTCATAATGATATGGAGCAAGAGCATGAAGCAACTTGTCCACGAGAAATCGCTTGGTCAAGTTGAATCCATCTTGTGTCTTGTCACACTCACAAGACTCGATGTCAGCGGTGAGAGTCATGAGGCGCTTAAGGAGTTGCTTGGTAGATTCACATTTCTCCATACAAAAGTTTTGCAATTGACCCTTGGCAATTTCACATTGAGCAAGCCGGAGAGTGGAGGTACGGTATTGGTCCTCACAATGCTATCCCATAATTCCTTGGCACTTGTGATATGAATGTATGGTCTCCTTTGCTTGTCAGTCATACCTCTCCTTATGCACATAGTTGTTGTGTCTTTGAGATTCTTGTCATATACCTCTCTTGGAGTAAGATTCTTCGGGTCAACAGCTTGGTAGCCATACTCCAAGATTTCCAACATCTCATCATTTCCATATCGAAGATGATCCTGCATAGCAACTCCCCGCAAAGCAAAATCGGTAGTGTCATCAAGTAAAGGAGGTTTGCCTTGAGGGTTATGCTTTGGTTTCTCTATTTGAGGTCTTGCATAAAGCCAAGGAACACTGGAGTGTTCATTACTAGGAGGTTGTTGGCCAAGTGAAGGAGTAGGCACAGCTGGCCTTGAGGCCGCATCACCAGAAAGTGGTGCAAAGCATCATGGTTAGTGTGGCTAGTCTCATTTGGACCAAGGCCTCAAGAGAAGCATCATGCTCCTCCTTTTGCTTAGCAAGCGCCCGTTCGAGATCCTCATAAGTGAAGTACTTGACTTCCATGGAAGCCGCGCCCGTATTCTTTGGATCCGCAACAAGGGAAGTCCCATTGGGGTTTATCTCTCTCTAGGGCGGTTAAGCCAAAAGAATAGAGCACGAGGCTCTGATACCAATTGAAAGGATCGAGATGGACCTAGAGGGGGGTGAATAGGTACAATTACAAGTTTTAATTATTACTTAGCAATTTTAGGCAATAATGCGGAATATGAAAGTGAGCCTAACAATTGCAGGTATGATGCTAATAGCTAAGCAAGGTAAACAAGTAACGCAAATATGTGAGAAGACAAGCACAATATGATATAAGTAAGGCTTAAGAGACAAGTAACCACAAGTAGGAAGCTACGTCACCGTTAGAGAGGTGGATGTTACCACGAAGGCACACCAACGCCACGAAGGCTCACCCTATTCTCCCTTTGAGACAACACCACAAAGGCGTTTCTCAACCACTAGTAGTAGACCTTGGGGTGGTCTCCAAAACCCTCATAAACTTTCCGAGGGGTAATCACAATGGTTGATTCCTCTCCAAAAGACTCCTACCGCCTAGGAGTCTCCAACCTCCAAGAGTAACAAGAACGATGGGGAAAAGCTCAAGACTTGCTCAAATCACGAATTCCTTTGGTGCAAAGAAGGGGAAGGAGTGGATATATCACTTGGACGGACAACTTCTCTCAAATGCTCTCAAGTCCTTTGGGGATCTAAGATTTGGGGTGGAAGATTGAGAGAGAGAGAGAGAGAGAGAATGAAATGTGTTCTAGGGTTTGGTCAAAGTGAATGGTCAACCCTCTCCCGCGGGGGAATAGGGCTATATATAGCGTGTGAGAAAATATGGCCATTGTAGTGTAAGTGACAGGGTAGGCCGGACATCTGGCCTAATGTAGTATTTGTAAACATAACAAGAAAGCAGAGAATGTAGGGCCCGGACATCCGGCGAGACTGAAAGACCTGGACATCCGGCAAGATGGCCGGACATCCGGCTAGCTCACACAACTGAAGGCGCTCTCTGGATAGCCCGAGCCGGACATCCGGCATGGAGGCCTGATGTCTACTACGCAACCTTCTTCTTGTAGACGTTGTTGGGCCTCCAAGTGCAAAGGTTTGTAGGACAGTAGCAAATTTCCCTCAAATGGATGACCTAAGGTTTATCAATCCGTAGGAGGCGAGGGATGAAGATGGTCTCTCTCAAGCAACCCCGCAACCAAATAACATAGAGTCTCTTGTGTCCCCAACACACCCAATACAATGGTAAATTGTATAGGTGCACTAGTTCGGCGAAGAGATGGTGATACAAGTGCAATATGGATGGTACATATAGGTTTTTGTAATCTGAAAATATAAAAACAGTAAGGTAACAAGCGATAAAAGTGAGCGTAAACGGTATTGCAATGCGTTGAAACAAGGCCTAGGGTTCATACTTTCACTAGTGCAAGTTCTCTCAACAATAATAACATAATTGGATCACATAACTATCCCTCAACATGCAACAAAGAGTCACTCCAAAGCCACTAGGAGAACAAATGTAGAGATTATGGTAGGGTACGAAACCACCTCAAAGCTATTCTTTCGGATCAATCTATTAAAGAGTTCGTACTAGAATAACACCTTAAGACACAAATCAATCAAAACCCTAATGTCACCTAGATACTCCATTGTCACCTCAAGTATCCGTGGGCATGATTATACGATATGCATCACACAATCTCAGATTCATCCAACCAACATAAAAGTACTTCAAAGAGTACCCCAAAGTTTCTACCGGAGAGTCAAGAACGTGTGCCAACCCCTATGCATAGGTTCATGGGCGGAACCCGCAAGTTGGTCACCAAAACATACATCAAGTGGCACATGATATCCCATTGTCACCACAGATAAGCACGGCAAGACATACATCAAGTGTTCTCATAAAAGACTCAATCCGATAAGATAACTTCAAGGGGGAAACTCAATTCATCACAAGAGAGTAGAGGGGGAGAAACATCATAAGATCCAACTATAATAGCAAAGCTCGGGATACATCAAGATCATGCCATAGAGGGACACGGGAGAGAACACGAGAGAGAGAGAGAGATCCAACACATAGCTACTAGTACATACCCTCAGCCCCGAGGGTGAACTACTCCCTCCTCGTCATGGATAGCGCCGGGATGATGAAGATGGCCACCGGTGATGGGTTCCTCCGCAGGTGCCTAACAGGCTCCCGAGAGGTTTTTTGTGGCTACAGAGGCTTGCGGCGGCAGAACTCCCGATCTATCTTCTGTTCTGGAAGTTTTACGATAGTAGGTGTATATGGGTGCAGGGGGTACGTCGGTGGACCGAAGGGGGGCCACGAGGCAGGGGGCGCGCCCCAAGGGGGTGGGCGCGCCCCCCACCCTCATGGGCACCTCCCTTCTCCCCTGACGTGCACTCCAAGCCCATCCGGTAGGTTTCCTTCCAAAAATAACTTCTCCAGTTGATTTCGTTCCGTTTCGACTTCGTTTGATATTCCTTTTCTTCAAAACACTGAAATAGGCATAAAACAAAGACATCCGGTTGGGCCTCCGGTTAATATGTTAGTCCCAAAAATAATATAAAAGTGGATAATAAAGCCCAATATTGCCCAAAACAGTAGATAATATGGCATGGAGCAATCAAAAATTATAGATACGTTGGAGACGTATCAAGGCCCGGAAATCCGGGGTGTATGGAGAGCCCGGACATCCGGCATGGAGGGCCGGACATCTGGAAGAAAGCACCACCCTGTATTGCTCTCTGGATAGCAGGGTCCGGATATGCGGCGTGCGGTCCGGATATCCGAAAGGTGGCCCGGACATCCGGCAAGGCCAGAGGCAGAATAAGCCGGAGAGTATAGTGATAGATCTAAAGGATTTTAGGAAGGAGTTTTGTGGCAAGAGCAAGTGTTTTACTAACCCTACTGGTCCCCTCTTAATAGTGCGGGATCCTATACTCAAGAAAACAAATATGTAATCATTTTGATACTTCTTCCTTGAGTAAAATCCACTTCGTATGCTCACGATCCACACACTTTTGATGAACCGGGGACTAACACCTGAGATTCACTTGACGAACATGGTTAGTCCCCTACATGTATATTGTCATCAACATCAAAACATGATGTAATGGCATGATTGCACTTTCAGTGTCTCAGTCATGTCTAGATAGTTCTCGAACCCGTACGGTCTGCACGCTTAATGTTAGTTGATGATGTAGTGTTATATGAGTTATATGGTTTGGTGACTGAATGTTGTTCGGAGTCCCGGATGAGATCACAGACATGACGAGGAGTCTCGAAATAGTTGAGAGGTAAAGATTGATATATAGGACGATGGTATTCGAACACCGGAAAAGTTTCGGAGTGCACCGGCTACTCATCAGGTCACCGAAAGGGGTTCCGGGCACCCCGGCAAGTGTATGGGCCATATGGGCCAAAGGAGGGGACAGATCAGCCCACAAGGGGGCTCGTGTGCCCCTTCCCTTGGCTGGCCAGCCCTAGGGGAAGGAAAAGGGGAGGGGTGGCCCCTCCTGCCTTTCCCTCCTCAGGAGAGAAAGGAAGGGGGGGCGCCACCTCCTCCTTCCTTCCTCCCGCACTCCAAATAAGGAAGGGGGCGCCACTTGGGGGAGGACCCCAAGTAGGATTCAGCCTACTTGGGGGCGCCTCCTGGCTGCTCCCTCCACCCCCACCTATATATACGTGGGAGGGGGGCGCCTAGCACAACCAGACAATTGCCTAGTCGTGTGCGGCGCCCCCTCCACCATTTACACCCCTGATCATATTTTCGTAGTGCTTAGGCTAAGCTCTGCAGAGATCACTTCACCATCACCATCACCACATCGTCATGCTGTGGGAAGTCATCCACTACCTCGCCGTCTTGCTGGATCAAGAAAGCGTGGACGTCGCCGAGCTGAACATGTGCTGAGTGCAGAGGTGTCGTACGTTCGGTACTCGATCAGTTGGATCGCGAAGAAAGTTCGACTGCATCAACCGCATTGTGAAACGCTTTCGCTTACGGTCTATGAGGGTACGTAGACACACTCTCCCCTCTCGTTGCTATGCATCTTGATACGTCTCCAATGTATCTATAATTTTTTATTGTTCCATGCTATATTATATTCTGTTTTGGATGTTTATTGGGCTTTATTATACACTTTTATATTATTTTTGGGACTAACCTATTAACCGGAGGCCCAGCCCAAATTGTTGTTTTTTTTCCTACTTCAGTGTTTCGCGGAAAAAGAATATCAAACGGACTCCAAACAGAATGAAACCTTCGGGAACGTGATATTTGGAACAAACGTGATCCAGAGGACTTGGAGTGGACGTCAAGCAACAGACGAGGAGGCCACGAGGTAGGGGGCGCGCCTACTGAGGGAGTCCTGGATTAGGGGGTATCCGGACAGCCGGACTATATACATCGTCCGGACTATTGAAGCGTGAAGATACAAGACTCAAGACTTCGACCCGTGTCCGGATGGGACTTTCCTTGGCGTGGAAGGCAAGCTTGGTGATCCGGATATTATATTTCCTTCCTTGTAACCGACTCCATGTAAACCCTAGCCCTCTCCGGTGCCTATATAAACCGGAGAGGTTGGTCCTTAGAAGGCCGATCACAATTACAATCATACCATCATAGGCTAGCTTCTAGGGTTTAGCCTCTATGATCTCGTGGTAGATCTACTCTTGTACTACCCATATCTTCAATATTAATTAATCAGGAAGTAGGGTTTTACCTCCATCGAGAGGGCCCGAACCTGGGTAAACATCTGTGTCCCTTGCTTCCTGTTACCATCAGCCTAAGACGCACAGATCGGGACCCCCTACCCGAGATCCGCCGGTTTTGACACCGACATTGGTGCTTTCATTGAGAGTTCCTCCGTGCCATCGCTACAGGGCTCGATGGCTCCTTCAACTATCATCAACAACATGATCCCGGGTGAGACCTTTCTCCCCGGACAGATCTTCATGTCCGGCGGCTTCGCCCTGCGGGCCAATTCGCTTGGCCATCTGGAGCAGATCGATAGCTACGCCCCTAGCCACCAGATCAGGATCGGAAACCTGAACTACACGGCGGACATCCACGGAGACGGGATCTTCGACTGATTCGGGACTATGCCAGGAGCACCGGACAGTCACGATGAGCACGGCTTAGACCTGCTGTCGGACAAAGCTCGGGGTAACACCCCCGCAGTAGCCTCGGACCTAAATCCGGAACAGGCTGCATTGCCTAAGGACGGAGGGCTGGACCCCGCCCCGCAGGTCGCACACTCATCGGCAGTGGAGCCAAACATGGGCCTTACCTCTGTGGTGGCCTGTGACTCCGGACCCCCGGATTCGTATCCGGATGTTGGTTCCGTCCGCGCACTCGAGCGGTCGAGCCAGGTTGGGCTCCGGTAATGGAGTTCACCGCTGCGGATATCTTTCAGCACTCGCCCTTTGGCGACACGCTGAACTTGTTAAAAACTCTCTCTTTGACAGAAAATTCCGGGCCAAACTATGTCCGGCTCAAGTGGGAAGCAGGCGACGAAGAAATTCGTTGCCCACCCACCACCCACTTCATAGCCGACGTGCCTGACTTTGACTCCGAAGGCATCGACAGTATGGACGACGATGCTGGAGAAGATTCGGAATCTATGGGGCGCTGGACTTCTCCCTTGTCACACACATATACATGGTGGATACGCCCAAAGAGGACAAAGGCGACAATCCGGATGATAAAACCCCATGACAAAAGCCAAAGCGATGGCGCAGATGCCATTCTAAGTCCAGAAACAGTAAAAATAGCGACAAGAGTGCCAGAGGGATCGATACTACAAACAACTCCGAAGGCAATAACGACCATACGGACCCAGCGATGGAGCAGGGCGAACCAGGTCACCACGAACACGATTCGGAGCGCCGAGGACAATGATCCCGACAAACGAGGTCAAGAAACCGAACCAAAGACAGAAAACAGTTCGGATAATGATGCAATCCCGGAAAAACACGTGGAACGAGATAACCTCCACAGAAAGCTTATGGCCCCCGCAAGAAGTCTAAAGAAGCAGAAGCAACGGCTCAAAGTCGCACAAGAAATGCTCAACCGTAGATGGAACAAAGTGCTGGACACTGAAGAAAGATACGGCGATGATTGCCATACAAAGAGCTATCCAAAACGCAAGCTACCGCCGGAATTCGATGACGAAGCCGTGCCACTTCATAACCACAACAAAGCGGCTACCGACACCGCGCACGATTTACGTGAGCACCTGGATAAGAAAGCTGGCGCGGCCAGGTCCATTTATGGATCTAAAGGACACACCCCGGCGAGGGACTATGGTCACCAAAACAATTATGCCAATCGAATACTAGTTCAGAATAAACATCGGACACAACAACAGCCGACGGCATGCCACAACACGTCCAGATACAGAGGGGCTGCTCACCCCTGTGCTTTACCGAAGAGGTACTGGACCATGAATTCCCACAGGGCTTTAAACCTGTGAATATAGAGGCATAAGACGGAACGACAGCACTCCAAAGGCGTCGGATTGAGGATTTTATCCTGCATATACATATGGCTCGTGTGGATGACCTACACGCCATCAAATCCCTTCTACTCAAACTGATTGGAACAGCCAGACACTGGTTGCATATCCTCCCCAAAAATTCAATTGGGAGTTGGGAGGAACTCGAGGACGCTTTCAGGGCCAATTTTCAAGGGACCTATGTCCAGCCTCCGGACGCTGACGGTCTAAGTCACATAATCCAACAACCCGGAGAGTCTGCCCGCAAGCTTTGGAACAGATTCCTCACTAAGAAGAACCAAATTGTCGACTGTCCGGACGCTGAAGCTTTAGCGGCATTCAAACACAAAGATCCGTGATTTAGTGGCTCACTGGACACCTCGCCAAGAAAAGCCGAGGACAATGGCAGCCTTAACAAGCCTCATGACCCGCTTTTGCGTGGGTGAAGATAGCTGGCTAGCCCGTAAAGGCACCAAATGACCCCAAAGACATCGAAATAAGGGATGGCAACGGGAAGCCACGGCGTAATAAAAACAAACGCCCAAACAAGGAAGAGAGCCCGGATAACACAACGGTTAATGCCGGATTCAGGGGCACTCGACCTGATCAGCAAAAGAAGCCATTTAAAGGCAGCAAAGAGGGACCATCCGGTCTGAATAGAGTCCTAGACAGACTATGCCAAATTCACGGCACCCCTGACAAACCTGCGAACCACACGCACAGAGAGTGCTGGGTCTTCAAGCAGGCCGGCAAATTAAATGCCGAACACAAGGGAAGGGAAATACCAAGTGAAGACGAGGATGAACCTCGCCAGCCGAACACTGAGGGACAGAAAAAATTCCCGCCAGAGTTTAAAACAGTGAACATGATCCACGCGACTCACACATCCATGGGCGCGAACGCGTGCATAGAGACGCGCTCGATATAGAGCCCATCGTACTCACACCTAACCACTGGATGCCTTATCCGATCACCTTCGATCACTTGGACGACCGAACTAGTATTCGGCGCGGAGAATCAAAGGCCGTGGTGCTCGACCCGATAATCGATGGATACCGTCTCACCCGTGTCCTCATGGACGGCGGTACTAGTCTCAATTTAATATACGAGGACACTGCCCGCAGGATGGGGATAAACCCATCCAGAATTAACAAAAGCAACACCACCTTTGAAGGGGTGATACCAGGCGTTAAAGCCCACAGCAGGGGCTCCGTCGTACTAGAGGTAACATTCGGCTCTCCAGGCAACTCCAGAAGCGAAGATCTACTCTCATCATCGCACCCTTCCAAAGCGACTATCACGCATTGCTTGGAAGAACGGCCTTCGCCCGCTTCAATGCATTGCCGCACTATGGCTACCTTACACTCAAGATGCCCGGCCCACGGGTGTCATCACCGTTAGCGGAATCACAGAGCACTCTTCACGCGCAGAGGAACTCGCGACAGCCCTAGCGGTCGGACTATAAGCGGCCTCCAATATCAGAAAACATGACTGGTCATTAAGACCACAGACACGGTTAGACGAGTCTGGTCGCCCGGTTAAAATTGAATCAGGGCACCGTATATGTAATCCCATAGTGGACACCAGGGGCTATACATATTTAATACAGCCCCACACTTGGCTCAACCTTATTGGCAGGCCAACGTCTTACACTTTTACTATCCATCGCATACTTACGTTGTACTCTCCTACGAGTTTTTCTTTTTTCACAGACAACGTTCGCACGATACCCTTCCAGGATACGGCACAACAGAGACAAAGGCGCAGACGTGCAGCAGGGCCCCGTTCAACATGTTTATTTTTAGATTAAGCCCCTGTGTAAACATTTTCTATTGTCTCTTGTTGTTTAACAATCCCATGGGTTCTATACCCACAGAGGACACTGCCGTTTTTGGCATTTCATCACGATGATTAACGCGACGCACGGAAACACAGTGGTTTATAATGAATGGGCATTCTTGAGCCCATCGTGCATTATAAAGTCCGAATACCTTCGGAGTGTTCGGCCACGAAGTTTGGCCTTATATGCATCAGCTCGAATCATGTCTTTGGTCAAATGTTGGGTTTGCCCGGCTCTCGGTTTGCCGCCTTACGTTCCGTTATTATCGGCTAAGGTGGCTAAAGGAGAACTACTGCGATTGTGCTCGGTTATTCCGGATGAGCACCTCAAGAGAGAAAGCTGAAATCGACCGTCATGATACTGCAAGAGACCTGCTCAACCACTCAAGACTTATCGGAATCTTTAGGATCCCTCCGCATTAACGAAGGACCGCTTTCTTGGTCATGTACACACGCTACCAGATTCGGATGCAAGCGAAGGTACCAGGGCTACATAGTAGCCCCACCATTAGACTCCCATGGCTAAGCGAAGCGTTCTGACTATATAGTCCGGTTGCCTAGTACGACTTTAGATCACCTCCTTAAAGGACCAAGACGTTGGATAAAGTGTGATTATGCATATTTTTCTCGAACACCCCCGCATTATATGCGTGGGGGCTGAAGCCAATGACTCCTAACTTTCGGATTAAATGTATATATATATATATATATATACAAAACAGCCGCACAGGGGACACAATAATACTTTCGGGCAAAAAGTATAAATATAACCTTATAACCAAAATAACATTGTTCTTACAATGATTCGATTCATCACTCGAATAAGACATTCTTCGAGCACTGCGACTCTATTAGGCGGGCACCTTTTGTGACCTGCGCCAAGTAGTGCTCGGCCGGATATTGGCCCCCCGCCGGATCTTGGGACGCTATAATGGTGGCCTCCATATCCGTCCAATAGGCTTTAATGCGGGCAAGAGCCATTCATGCACCCTCTATGCACGCCGACCCCCTCATAGCGTCGATCCGAGGCACGGCCCCAAGGAATTGCTGCACCAAGCCAAAATAACTGTCCGGCTCAGGCCCTTTCGGCCAAAGATGGTCTATCAGAGCCCGCATTGCAAGCCCGGACAGCCTGTGAAGCTCCGCTACAGCAGCCATCTTGTCACTTAGTGGCAGCGGGCGAGTGGGAGCATTGAATTGCGACCAGAAAAGCTTGTCCACTTGTTTATCACCCTGATCCTCGAAGAACTTGGCAGCGTCAGCTGTACTCTTCGCCAAATTCGCATACGCGTCCGCAGGACTCCAGCGTCCATCTAGGGGAGCGTACTTCGGATCGAAAAACTTTGTCCGCAGCAAATAGGAACCTCCAGCCGTGATTTTACCGGCCTGTTGAAGTTCCTCCCACGCACCCCTGAGCGCGTTCCGTATTTCCTTGGTGGCATTAAGTGCCTTATCCAGCTCGGTCGAACTATCCTTATGCTCCTTTTTAAGGAGCTCATACCGGTCAGCGGCATTTTTTAACTCACCAGCCATTTCGGCTATCTTTTCCTCGCTTCGGCGATGAGCAGCCAGTTCGGCTCTCAATTCTTCGGCCGCCTTTAGGGCAGCCGCATTGCTAACCTGAGCTTGTTCCTTGGCCTGGACAAGTTCTGCCCTCAAGGCCTCCACGGCAGCAGCACCATCTGCAGTCCGAACATATTACATTAATATCATGCCGCCTCCATATATTCCTATACAAAGGAAGGCAGAGCACATACCTTGTGATTTGGCCACCGCTTGCTCACCGTGATATCGGCATCAATCGATCGAATCTGCTGGTCGATTCGCCAACTTCAACGGATCGTTGGGCGTCGGACTCACAGGTGTACCGACATATTTATAGCACAATCATTGATTTATGATCCCCCGTTTGTCGCCTAGGGTGGGCAACCAGAGTCTCAGGGGCTACTATCTATATGGAGCACACCTAACGCGAGCCTCACAGCCAAAAACAGTGTATTCTTCACTACATACCTCAAAGCCTCTGGCGAGACTTGTAAATGCCTCATTCAAACCGCTTGTAGCGGATGAAATCTTCTTGAGCACCGCGCTCATTAATGAGCGGTGCTCCTCGAGAGCGCAGCTCGCTTCCAAAGAGGGCTCCACAAGACGTCTGCCGGACATCGAACTGTGCCGGACCCTTCCCATCGCCCCCCGTGGGAGCAAAACGCTCTGGGCTCAGGGCGGCTGACGCATTGGCTTCCGGCTTCGGCAGATCCGGACTCCTCCGTGACGACACCTCGGTGTCGCCCGTTCATGAGCCGGAGAGGTGGGTGGGGTCTCGCTCTCCATCATCTCTGGAGGAAGATCCTCCGAAGACGAACTCTGTTGAGAAGGGCTGTTAGCCGGACTGCGAAAGACGAATCCTGGTTATTGATCTAGGAGGAACGCAGTACCTTCGAATTAAAAATTAACTTACAGCTCGGTGGAGGGCTGGCCCGCTGGTGGGCACGACATGGTGAGGGTGCCCGTCGGGGCAGAGCCCCCTGGTGTTATCTTTTTCCCTGGTTTAGCCATCTCCGTCTTCGAGTCTTCGAAGGCATCCCTCTTCTTCCCGCGCGGGGAGGAGGCCTTAGCCTCCCCTTCCCGACTATCCTCCTTAGGGGAGGAAACAATTCCCCCCGTTCGGATGCGTAGCGTGTGAAGTTCGGTTTCTTCGTTCTTCCCCTTGTCTTTCCCTGAGGACATTCTGCTGAGTACCCGGTCAAGCATCTTGGCCATGGTGGGACCAGGCGAGCCTTCGGGAGGTGGCGCCGGACACCTGATTCTCTCCGCCTTGCTGAGCCATTCACGCCACGGATGATTTTCAGAATAAACACTTATGACAGATACAAAATAAGGTGTCCGGTATCAAGTTTACTTACTTGGGTATCTAGGCGATTGCAGCTTAGGCCCGCATCCTCGGTGGTGTTCGGACACTTTACTTTCGGTCCGAAGAATAATTTGCACATCCCTTTGAGCTTCAGGCCGAAGAAGTGCTTGACAGTCCGCGGACCCTCTAGATTGAATTCCCACATCCGGAGAGGCCGGCGTTGGCACGGCAACATCCGTCGGATTAACATCACTTGCATTACGCTGACAAGGTTAATTTCCCGCTCAAGAAGCTCTAGGATGCGGTTCTGCAGTATTGGTACGTCACCAGCGGGCCCGCAATTCCATCCTACGTCGGTCCAAGATGCTAGTTGTGACGGAGGGCCCGAGCGGAACTCGGGGGCGGCCACCCACTTTGTGCCCCTGGGAGCCGTGACATAAAACCACCTTCGTTGCCATACATCGGATACTTCTGGGAAGGAACCCTCTGGCCATGGGGCGTCGGCGTTCGCCTTATTACGGCACCTCCGCACTCCGGCGTGTCGCCTCGATCATCTTGACTTCACATTGAAGGTGTTGAGCCATAAGTCAAGTGTGGGGTGACATGGGGAAGGCCTCGCACACTATAATGAACGCATTTAGATATGGAGGATAGCGTCCGGAGCTAGATCATGAAAATCCAACCCATAATAGAACATGAGCCCCCTCACAAAAGGATCGAGGGCGAGGCCCAAGCCATGGAGGAAGTGGGGAATAAACACGACGCACTCATTGGGCTCCGGTGTAGGGATGACCTTCCCTGGAGCAGGAAGCCTGTGCTGGATGTCGGCGGTCAGATGTCCGACCTCCCTAAGCTTCGCAATGTCCTCCGCTTGAATCGAGGAGGCCACCCACCGGCCTTGAGGGTCGGATCCGGACATATTGAAGAATCTGCGGTCTTGGAGCTTAGATCTCGGGTGTTAGAACTCGAGGTGCGGAAAGGCGCGAGGGAGGTGGAAAAGAGGCATAGGCCTCGGCCCCTTTTATAAAGGGGGTGAATATCAAGAGTCCTTAGGGTGACCGCTTGAGGTTTACCTTACGGCACACAGAGTCATACCAACAGCCGTCGTAGAGTTACGCACGCCCTCATTAATGGAATATCCCGTAATAAGAGGAACACGATCTCTGCCTCGACGGGACGTGCCAATAAAACCGCCTCGCAGCGCGAGTCGAGGTGGGGCGAGAAGCACCGGTCCTTGTTGAACTGGGCCACGATGCGAAGGCACGGCGTACAAAGATCGCCAGTGGATCAGATTTATGCTATGTTCCCTACAACGGTATGTAAGAGTCCCCTCGTGGATCCGGACACGATCTAAATGTTCAATAATTACTTTGGAGTATTCGGAGGAGGAACCCGCCTGCAATGCGAAGAGAAGACTGCGCTTGGATTCATCGTCATTGAAGCTTTGGTTCAGAGACTCTTGAGGAGTCCTGGATTAGGGGGTATCCGGACAACCAGACTGTATACATCGTCCGGACTATTGAAGCGTGAAGATACAAGACTCAAGACTTCGACCCGTGTCCGGATGGGACTTTCCTTGCCGTGGAAGGCAAGCTTGGCGATCCGGATATTATATTTCCTTCCTTGTAACCGACTCCATGTAAACCCTAGCCCTCTCCGGTGCCTATATAAACTGGAGAGGTTGGTCCTTAGAAGGCCGATCACAATTACAATGATACCATCATAGGCTAGCTTCTAGGGTTTAGCCTCTACGATCTCGTGGTAGATCTACTCTTGTACTACCCATATCTTCAATATTAATCAAGCAGGAAGTAGGGTTTTACCTCCATCGAGAGGGCCCGAACCTGGGTAAACATCTGTGTCCCTTGCTTCCTGTTACCATCAGCCTAAGACGCACAGATCTGGACCCCCTACCCAAGATCCGCCGGTTTTGATACCGACACCTACCCCCCCAGGCACGCCCTCCACCCTCGTGGCTCCACCGACCTACTTCTTCCTCCTATATATACCTACGTACCCCCAAACCATGAGAAGCATCCACGAAAACCTAACTCCACCGCCGCAACCTTCTGTACCCGTGAGATCCCATCTTGGGGCCTTTTCCGGCGCTCTGCCGGAGGGGGCATTGATCACGGAGGGCTTCTACATCAACACCATAGCCTCTCCGATGATGTGTGAGTAGTTTACCTCAGACCTTCGGGTCCATAGTTATTAGCTAGATGGCTTCTTCTCTCTCTTTGGATCTGAATACAAAGTTCTCCTCGATTCTCTTGGAGATCTATTTGATGTAACTCTTCTTTTGCGGTGTGTTTGTCGAGACCGATGAATTGTGGGTTTATGATCAAGTTTATCTATGAATAATATTTGAATCTCCTCTGAATTCTTTTATGTATGATTGGTTATCTTTGCAAGTCTCTTCGAATTATCAGTTCGGTTTGGCCTACTAGATTGATCTTTCTTGCAATGGGAGAAGTGCTTAGCTTTGGGTTCAATCTTGCGGTGTCCTTTCCCAAAGTGATGTAAGGGCAGCAAGGCACGTATTGTATTGTTGCCATCGAGGATAAAAAGATGGGGTTTATATCATATTGCACGAGTTTATCCCTCTACATCATGTCATCTTGCTTAAAGCATTACTCTGTTCTTATGAACTTAATACTCTAGATGCATGTTGGATAGCGGTCGATGTGTGGAGTAATAGTAGTAGATGCAGAATCGTTTCGGCCTACTTGTCGCGGATGTGATGCCTATATACATGATCATACCTAGATATTCTCATAACTATGCTCAATTCTATCAATTGCTCGATAGTAATTCGTTCGCCCACCGTAATACTTATGCTCTTGAGAGAAGCCACTAGTGAAACCTATGGCCCCCGGGTCTGTTTTCCATCATACTAATCTTCCAATACTTAGCTATTTCTATTGTCGTTTATTTTACTTTGCATCTTTATTTCTCTTTATCATAAAAATACCAAAATTATTATCTTATCATATCTATCAGATCTCACTCTCGTAAGTGACCGTGAAGGGATTGACAACCCCTTTATCGCGTTGGTTGCGAGGTTCTTATTTGTTTGTGTAGGTGCGTGGGACTCGAGCGTGGTCTCCTCTTGGATTGATACCTTGGTTCTCAAAAACTGAGGGAAATACTTACGCTACTTTACTGCATCACCCTTTCCTCTTCAAGGGAAAACCAACGCAATGCTCAAGAGGTAGGAAGAAGGATTTCTGGCGCCGTTGTCGGGGAGATTCATGCCAAGTCAAGTCAAGATTTGACTCCCGTCAACGAGCCATTTCTAGCGCCGTTGTCGGGGAGTCTACGCACAAGTCAAGACATACCAAGTACCCATCACAAACTCTTATCCCTCGCATTACATTATTTGCCATTTGCCTCTCGTTTTCCTCTCCGCCACTTCACCCTTGCCGTTTTATTCGCCCTCTCTTTTCCGTTCATCGCTTTCTTGCTTGCTTTGTCATTATGGCTAGTCCTCTTTCTACTCCGTTGTCTCCCGAGTTTGAAGTTCTTCACTTCAAACAAATACAAGCATAAAACTTAAAAGATGCTTGGTTTAGAATGATGGAATCTTATCGTAATTGTACCCTAGAGGTGAACTTTAGAATTTTGCTTCTCAATTTTTATGTTGGACCGAATATGTCTCATAGACAACTCTTGGATTGCATTGCCAAAGGCAATTTTATCGAAATTAATCCCAGTATTGCGCATGAAATTATAGAGGGTATAGTGGGAACACTACCTCAACAAAAGGGGACTCATCATACCCAGGAAGAAACACAAGTTTTTGAGAAAATTTGCGAAGTAACAAAAAATTTACAAAAATCTCTTGAACCTCTTAAGAGTGTTAGTGGAAATCTTCACCGCATGAATATGCTGATTACTCTTTGCAATAAGCGGTTGGATTCTTTAGATCTGAAAATCTCGGAATATGAAGGGAAGCGTAAAGAACCTCCCGGATTCGAGCATAACTCCACAAAAAAATTAAAGATCCAAGATGATAATACTTAGATCTATCTTTGCTTTTATGCCTAGCTAGGGGCGTTAAACGATAGCGGGATGAAGACCCAAAATTAAAGAGTTGTTGTGGTGATAGTCATACTGCTTACCACCAATGTCTTATTTTGATTCAACGGTATTGTGGGATGAAGCAGCCCGGACCAACCTTACATGTCCACGCACATGAGACTGGTTCCACCGACTGACATGAAACTAGTTTTGCATAAAGTTGGTTGGCTGGTGTCTGTTTCTCCTACTTTAGTTGAATCGAATTTGACTACGGCCAGTCCTTGAAGAAGGTTAAAACTGCAAACTTGATGAATCACCATTGTGGTTTTTACCGTAGGTAAGAACGGTTCTTGCTAGAAGCCCGTAGCAGCCACGTAAAACTTGCAACAACAAAGTAGAGGACGTCTAACTTGTTTTTGCAGGGCATGTTGTGATGTCATATGGTCAAGACATGATGTGATATACGTTATTGTATGAAATGATCATGTTTTATAATTTATCGGCAACCGGCAGGAGCCTTATGGTTGTCTCTTTATTGTATGAAATGCAAACGCCATGCAATTGCTTTACTTTATCGCTATGCGTTAGCAACGATGGAGATTAAGGTGTCGAGCCGGTGACGATGGAGATCATGACGATGCTTTGGAGATGGAGATCAAAAGCACGAGATGATGATGGCCATATCATGTCACATTTTTTGATTGCATGTGATGTTTATCTTTTATGCATCTTATTTTGCTTAGAATGATGGTAGCATTATAAGATGATCCCTTCACTAAATTTCAAGATATAAGTGTTCTCCCCGAGTATGCACCATTGTGAAAGTTCATCATTTCGAGACACCACGTGATGATCGGGTCTGGTAGACTCTATGTTCACATACATCGGGTATAAGACAGTTTTGCGCATGCATAATACTTGGGTTAAACTTGAAGATCCTAGCATGTACATACATGGTCTCGGAACACTCGAGACCAAAAGGTCGAACGTGAGTCATATAGTAGATATGATCAACATAGAGATGTTCACCATTAATGACTACCCCATCTCACGTGATGATCGGACATGGGTTAGTTGGTTTGGATCATGTATCACTTAGACAACTTGAGGGATGTTGATTTAAGTGGGAGTTCACTAGTAATTTGATTAATTGAACTTAATTTATCATGAACTTAGTCTTCATAGTTTTGCATATATATGTTGTAGATCAATAGATCGCGATATAGCTCCCTTATTTTTTGATATGTTCCTAGAGAAAATTAAGTTTAAAGATGATAGTAGTAATGATGCGGACTGGGTCCACGATCTGAGGATTATCCTCATTGCTCCACAGAAGAATTATGTTCTTGATGCACCGCTAGGTGACAGACCTATTGCAGGAGAAGATGCAGACATTATGAACGTTTGTCAAGCTCGATATGATGACTACTTAATAGTTTAGTGCGCCATGCTTTACGGCTTAGAACCGGGACTTCAAAAACGTCTTGAACGCCACAGAGCATATGAGATGTTCCAAGAGCCGAAATTGGTATTTCAGACTCATGCCCATGTCAAGAGGTATGGGACCTCTGACAGGTACTTTGCCTGCATGATTTAGGAGAATAGCTAAGACAGTGAGCATGTGCTCAGAATGTTTGGGTACTACAATCGATGAATCAAGTGGGAGTGAATCTTTGATACGTCTCCAACGTATCTGTAATTTTTTATTGTTCCATGCTATTATATTATCTGTTTTGGATGTTTTATATGTAATATGATATTTTATATTATTTTTGGGACTAACTTATTAACCTAGAGCCCAGTGTCAGTGTCAGTTTCTGTTTTTTCCTTGTTTTTGAGCTTCACAGAAAAGGAATACCAAACGGAGTCCAAACAGAATAAAACTTCACGATGATTTTTTTTGGACCAGAAGACACCCAGGCGACTTGGAGTGCAAGTCAGAAGAGCCACGAGGCAGCGACAAGGGTGGTGGGAGCGCCCTAGGGGGGCCCTACCTTGTGGGCCCCTCGATGACCCCTTGACCTAGCTCTTTGTCCTAAATATTCACATATATTCCAGAAACACCAGAGGCATCCACGAAAACACTTTTTCACCGCCACAACCTTCTGTTCCCGTGAGATCCCATCGTGGGGCCTTTTCCGGCATCCTGCCGGAGGGGGATTTGATCACGGAAGGCATCTACATCAACTCTATTTCCCTTCCGATGAAGCGTGAGTAGTTTACCATAGACCTACGGGTCCATAGCTAGTAGCTAGATGGCTTCTTCTCTCTTTGATTCTTAATACCATGTTCTCCTCGATGTTCTTGGAGATCTATCTGATGTAATCTTCTTTTACGGTGTGTATGTCGAGATCCGATGAATTGTGGATTTATGATCAGCTTATCTATGAGTATTATTTGAATCTTCTCTGAATTCTGTTATGCATGATTTGGTATCTTCGTATTTCTATTCGAATTATCGGTTTGGTTTGGCCAACAAGATTGGTTTTTCTTGCAATGAGAGAGGTGCTTAGTGCTACCACTTAAGCACTGCGTTGGTTTTCCCTTGAAGAGGAAAGGGTGATGCAGCAAAGTAGCATAAGTATTTCCCTTAGTTTTTGAGAACCAAGGTATCAATCCAGTAGGAGGCTACGCGCGAGTCCCTCGCACCTACACAAACAAATAAATCCTTGCAACCAATGCGATAAGGGGTTGTCAATCCCTACAGGTCACTTACAAGAGTGAGATCTGATAGATATGATAAGATAATATTTTTGGTATTTTTATAATAAAGATGCAAAGTAAAATAAAAGCAACAGAAATAACTATGTGTTGGAAGATTAATATGATGGAAGATAGACCCGAGGGCCATAGGTTTCACTAGTGGCTTCTCTCAAGAGCATAAGTATTTTACGGTGGGTGAACAAATTACTGTTGAGCAATTGACAGAATTGGGCATAGTTATGAGAATATCTAGGTATGATCATGTATATAGGCATCACGTCCAAGACAAGTAGACCGACTCTGCCGCATCTACTACTATTACTCCATACATCGACCGCTATCCAGCATGCATCTAGAGTATTAAGTTCATAAGAACAGAGTAATGCTTTAAGCAAGATGACATGATGTAGAGGGATAAATTCATGCAATATGATAAAAACCCCATCTTGTTATCCTCGATGGCAACAATACAATACGTGCCTTGTTGCCCCTACTGTCACTAGGAAAGGACACCGCATGATTGAACCCAAAGCTAAGCACTTCTCCCATTGCAAGAAAGATCAATCTAGTATGCCAAACCAAACTGATAATTCGAAGAGACTTGCAAAGATAACAAATCATACATAAAAGAATTCAGAGAAGATTCAAATATTGTTCATAGATAAACTTGATCATAAACCCACAATTCATCGGTCTCAACAAACACACCGCAAAAGAAGATTACATCGAATAGATCTCCACAAGAGAGGGGGAAAACATTGTATTGAGATCCAAAAGAGAGAGAAAGCCATCTAGCTAATAACTATGGACCCGAAGGTCCGAGGTAAACTACTCACACTTCATCCGAGAGGCTATGGTGTTGATGTAGAAGCCCTCCGTGATCGATGCCCCCTCGTGAGCTCCTAACAGGCCCCAAGATGGGATCTCGTGGGTATGAAGGTTGCGGCGGTGGAATTAGGTTTTGGCTCCGCTTACGATCGTTTGGGGGTACGTAGGTATATATAGGAGGAAGGAGTACGTCGGTGGAGCAACGTGGGGCCCATGAGGGTGGAGGGCGCGCCTGGGGGGTAGGCGCGCCCCCTACCTCGTGGCTTCCTGCTTGATTTCTTGACGTAGGGTCCAAGTCCTCTGGATCATGTTCGTTCCGAAAATCACGTTCCCGAAGGTTTCATTCCGTTTGGACTCCGTTTGATATTCTTTTTCTGCGAAACTCTGAAATAGGCAAAAAACAACAATTCTGGGTTGGGCCTCTGGTTAATAGGTTAGTCCCAAAAATAATATAAAAGTGAATAATAAAGCCCAATAATGTCCAAAACATAAGATTATATAGCATGGAGCAATCAAAAATTATAGATACGTTGGAGACGTATCAAGCATCCCCAAGCTTAATTCATGCTCGTCCTTGAGTAGGTAAATGATAAAAACAGAATTTTTGATGTGGAATGCTACTAGGCATAATTTCAATGTAATTCTTCTTAATTGTGGTATCAATATTCAGATCCAAGAGATTCAAGATAAAAGTTAAATATTGACATAAAAATAATAATACTTCAAGCATACTAACTAAGCAATTATGTCCTCTCAAAATAACATGGCCAAAGAAAGTTCATCCCTACAAAATCATATAGTTTAGTCATGCTCCATTTTCACACACAAGAATGCTCTCATCATGCACAACCCCGCTGACAAGCCAAGCAACTGTTTCATACTTTAGTAATCTCAAACTTTTTCAACCTTCACGCAATACATGAGCGTGATCCATGGATATAGCACTATGGGTGGAATAGAATATGATGATGGGGGTTATGTGGAGAAGACAAAAAAGGAGAAAGTCTCACATCAACGAGGCTAATCAATGAGCTATGGAGATGCCCATCGATTGATGTTAATGCAAGGATTAGTCATTGCCATGCAACGGATGCACTAGAGCTATAAATATATGAAATCTCAACAAAAGAAACTAAGTGGGTGTGCATCCAACTTGCTTGCTCACGAAGACCTAGGGCACTTGAGGAGGACCATTGTTGGAATATACAAGCCAAGTTCTATAATGAAAAATTCCCACTAGTATATGAAAGTGACAAAACAAGAGACTCTCTATCATGAAGATTATGGTCCTACTTTGAAGCACAAGTGTGGTAAAAGGATATTAACAGTGTCCCTTCTCTCTTTTTATTTCTTTGTTTTGGGCCTTCTATTTTTTTTATGGCCTTTCTCTTTTTTTATTCCTCACTTTGGACAATGCTCTAGAAAAATGATGATCATCACACTTCTATTTATTTACAACTCAATGATTACAACTCGATACTAGACCAAAGTATGACTCTATATGAATGCCTCCGGCGGTGTACCGGGATATGCAATGAACCAAGAGTGACATGTATGAAAGAATTATGAACGGTGGATTTGCCACAAATACTATGTCAACTACATGATCATGCAAAGCAATATGCCAATGATGAATGTGTCATGATAAACGAGATGGTGGAAAGTTGCATGGCAATATATCTCGGAATGGCTATGGAAATGCCATAATAGGTAGGTATGGTGGCTGTTTTGAGGAAGATATAAGGACGTTTATGTGTGAAAGAGTGTATCATATCACGGGGTTTGGATGCACCGCTAAGTTTGCACCAACTCTCAATGTGAGAAAGGGCAATGCACGGTACCGAAGAGGCTAGCAATGATGGAAAGGTAAGAGTGCGTATAATCCATGGACTCAACATTAGTCATAAAGAACTCACATACTTATTGCAAAAATCTACAAGTCATCAAAAACCAAGCACTACGCGCATGCTCCTAGGGGTATAGATCGGCAGGAAAAGACCATCGCTCGTCACGACCGCCACCCATAAGGAGGACAATCAAAGAACACCTCATGTTTCAAATTTGTTACATAACGTTTACCATACGTGCATGCTACGGGACTTGCAAACTTCAACACAAGTATTTCTCAAATTCACAACTACTCAACTAGCACAACTTTGATATCACTACCTCCATGTCTCAAAACAATCATCAAGCATCAAACTTCTCTTAGTATTCAACACACTCATAAGAAAGTTTTTACTATTCTTGAATACTTAACATATTAGGATTATTTAAGCAAATTACCATGCTATTTAAGACTCTCAAAATAATCTAAGTGAAGCATGAGAGATCAATAGTTTCTATAAAACAAATCCACCACCGTGCTCTAAAAGATATAAGTGAAGTACTATAGCAAAAACTATATAACTCAAAAGATATAAGTGAAGCACATAGAGTATTCTAATAATTTCTGAATCATGTTTGTCTCTCTAAAAAGATGTGTACAGCAAGGATGATTGTGTTAAACTAAAATCAAATACTCAAATCATACAAGACGCTCCAAGCAAAGCACATATCATGTGGTGAATAAAAATATAGCTCCAAGTAAAGTTACCGATGAAAGTAGACGAAAGAGGGGATGCCTTCCGGGGCATCCCCAAGCTTTAGCTTTTAGGTGTCATTAGATTATCTTGGGGATGCCATGGGCATCCCCAATCTTAGGCTCTTGCCACTCCTTCTTCCATAATCCATCAAATCTTTCACCCAAAACTTGAAAACTTCACAACACAAAACTCAGCAGAAAACCTCGCGAGCTTCGTTAGCGAAAGAAAACAAAAGACCACTTCAAGGTACTGTAATGAACTCATTCTTTATTTATATTAGTGTTAAACCTACAGTATTCCAACTTCTCTATGGTTTATAAACTCTTTTACTAGCCATAGATTCATCAAAATAAGCAAACAACACACGAAAAACAGAATCTGTCAAAAACAGAACAGTCTGTAGTAATCTGTAACTAACGCAAACTTCTGGAACTCCAAAAAATCAGAAAAAATAGGACGACCTAGACAATTTGTTTATTGATCAGAATCAATTGGAATCAATATTTTATCACGTTCTGGTGATTTTTAACAATTATTTTCGTGAAAATAAAGTTTCTGGAAATTACAGCAAGATCAAATAACTATCATCCAAGAAGATCCTATAGGTTTAACTTGGCACAAACACTAATTAAAACATAAAAACACATCTAACCAGAGGCTAGATCAAATATTTATTCCTAAACAGAAGCAAAAAGCAAAACACTAAAAATAAAATTGGGTTGCCTCCCAACAAGCGCTATCGTTTAACGCCCCTAGCTAGGCATAAAAGCAAGGATAGATCTAGGTATTGCCATCTTTGGTAGGCAATCCATAAGTGGCTCTCATGATAGACTCATATGGTAACTTTATTTTCTTCCTAGGGAAGTGTTCCATGCCTTTCTTTAATGGAAATTGAAATCTAATAGTCCCTTCCTTCATATCAATAATTGCACCAATCGTTCTAAGGAAAGGTCTACCAAGAATAATAGGACATGAAGGATTGCAATCTATGTCAAGAACGATAAAATCTATGGGAACATAGTTCCTATTTGCAACAATAAAAACATCATTAATTCTTCCCATAGGTTTCTTAATAGTGGAATCCGCAAGGTGCAAGTTTAAAAAGCAATCATCAAAATCATGGAAACCTAGCAAATCGCACAAAGTTTTTGGAATCGTGGAAACACTAGCACCCAAATCACACAAAGCATAGCATTCGTGATCTTTAATCTTAATTTTAATAGTAGGTTCCCACTCATCATAAAGTTTTCTAGGGATAGAAACTTCCAACTCAAGCTTTTCTTCATAAGATTGCATCAAGGCATCAACGATATGTTTGGTAAAAGATTTATTTTGACTATAAGCATGAGGAGAATTTAGCACGGATTGCAACAAGGAAATACAATCTATCAAAGAGCAATTATCGTCATTAAATTCCTTGAAATCCAAAATAGTGGGTTTATTAATATCTAGGGTTCTGTTCTCTTCAATCCCACTTTTGTCAATTTTAGCGTCAAGATCTAAAAACTCTGAGTTTTTGGAACGCATTCTAGGTAAAGGTGGATCATATTCAGTCCCATCGTTATCAAGATTCATATTGCAAAACAAAGGTTTAATAGGGGACACATCAATAACTTTTAGATCTCCATCTTTATTTTCATAGAAATTTGAAGAACACACTTTCATAAAACAATCTTTCTTAGCATGCATCCTAGCGGTTCTTTCTTTGCACTCATCAATGGAAATTCTCATGGCTTTGAGAGACTCATTGATATCATGCTTATGAGGAATAGATCTCAGTTTCAAAGAATCAACATCAAGAGAAATTTTATCAACGTTCCTAGCCAATTCATCAACTTTAAGCAATTTCTCTTCAAGCAAAGCATTGAAATTCTTTTGTGAATTCATAAATTCTTTAACACTAGTCTCAAATTCAGAGGGCATCTTATTAAAATTCCCATAAGAATTGTTGTAGGAATTACCATAATTATTAGAGGAATTGCTAGGATAAGGCCCAGGATTAAAGTTTCCTCTATACCCGTTGTTACCAAAATTATTCCTACCAACGAAATTCACATCCAAAGATTCATTATTATTCTCAATAAAAGTAGACAAGGGCATATCATTAGGATCATAAGAAACACTTTTACTAGCAAATAATTCCATAAGTTCATCCATCTTTCCACTCAAAACATTAATTTCTTCTATCGCATGCACTTTTTTATTAGTAGATCTTTCAGTGTGCCATTGAGAATAATTAACCATAATATTATCTAGGAGTTTAGTAGCTTCTCCTAAAGTGATTTCCATAAAAGTGCCTCCCGCGGCCTAATCAAAAAAAGATTTCTAGAAGCAAAATTCAACTGCATAAAATTTTTGTATAATCATCCACAAATTCAAACCATGTGTAGGGCAATTATGTATCATTAATTTCATCCTCTCCCAAGCTTGTGCAACATGTTCATGATCAAGTTGCTTAAAATTCACAATATCATTTCTAAGAGAGATAATCTTGGCGGGAGGAAAATACTTAGAGATAAAAGCATCTTTGCACTTATTCCAAGAATCAATACTATTTTTAGGCAAAGACAAAAACCAAGCTTTAGCACGATCTCTAAGTGAAAAGGGAAATAGCTTCAATTTAACAATATCATTGTCAACATCCTTCTTATTTTGCATATCACACAAATCAACGAAGCTATTTAGATGAGTAGCGGCATCTTCACAAGGAAGGCCGGCGAATTGATCTTTCATGACAAGATTCAACAAAGCAGCATTGATTTCACAAGATTCAAGATGTCGGTAAGAGGAGCAATCGGAGTGCTAAGGAAATCATTATTGTTGGTATTGGTAAAGTCACATAATTTGGTATTATCTTGAGCCATCGTGACAAACAAGGAATCCAGCACACGAGCAAACGAGAAGCAAGCGAAAAAGAGGCGAACGAAAAAGAGAGGGCGGATAAAACGGCAAGGGTGAAGTGGGGGAGAGGAAAACGAGAGGCAAATGGCAAATAATGTAATGCGGGAGATAAGGGTTTGTGATGGGTACTTGGTATGTTGACTTTTGCGTAGGCCTCCCCGGCAACGGCGCCAGAAATCCTTCTTGCTACCTCTTGAGCACTGCGTTGGTTTTCCCTTGAAGAGGAAAGGGTGATGCAGTAAAGCAGCGTAAGTATTTTCCTCAGTTTTGCGAACCAAGGTACCAATCCAGTAGGAGGCTACGCGCGAGTCCCTCGCACCTACACATACAAATAAATCCTCGCAACCAACGCGATAAGGGGTTGTCAATCCCTACACAATCACTTACGAGAGTGAGATCTGATAGATATGATAAGATAATATTTTTGGTATTTTTATAATAAAGATGCAAAGTAAAATAAAAGCAACGGAAATAACTAAGTGTTGGAAGATTAATATGATGGAAGATAGACCCGGGGGCCATATGTTTCACTAGTGGCTTCTCTCAAGAGCATAAGTATTTTACGGTGGGTGAACAAATTACTATTAAGCAATTGACAAAATTGAGCATAGTTATGAGAATATCTAGGTATGATCATGTATATAGGCATCACGTCCAAGACAAGTAGACCGACTCCTGCTTGCATCTACTACTATTACTCCACACATCGACCGCTATCCAACATGCATCTAGAGTATTAAGTTCATAAGAATAGAGTAATGCTTTAAGCAAGATGACATGATGTAGAGGGATAAATTCATGCAATATGATAAAAACCCCATCTTGTTATCCTCGATGACAACAATACAATACGTGCCTTGCTGCCCCTACCGTCACTGGGAAAGGACACCGCAAGATTGAACCCAAAGCTAAGCACTTCTCCCATTGCAAGAAAGATCAATCTAGTAGGCCAAACCAAACTGATAATTCGAAGAGACTTGCAAAGATAACCAATCATACATAAAAGAATTCAGAGAAGATTCAAATATTGTTCATAGATAAACTTGATCATAAACCCACAATTCATCGGTCTCAACAAACACACCGCAAAAGAAGATTACATCGAATAGATCTCCACAAGAGAGGGGGAGAACATTGTATTGAGATCCAAAAAGAGAGAGAAAGCCATCTAGCTAATAATTATGGACCCGAAGGTCTGAGGTAAACTACTCACACTTCATCCGAGAGGCTATGGTGTTGATGTAGAAGCCCTCTGTGATCGATGCCCCCTCGTGAGCTCCTAACAGGCCCCAAGATGGGATCTCGTGGAGTACAGAAGGTTGCGGCGGTGGAATTAGGTTTTGGCTCCGTTTACGATCGTTTGGGGTACGAGGTATATATAGGAGGAAGGAATGCGTCGGTGGAGCAATGTGGGCGCCACGAGGGTGGAGGGCGCTGGGGGGTAGGCGCCCCCTGCCTCGTGGCTTCCTGCTTGATTTCTTGACGTAGGGTCCAAGTCCTCTGGATCATGTTCGTTCTGAAAATCACGTTCCCGAAGGTTTCATTCCGTTTGGACTCCATTTCATATTCTTTTTCTACGAAACTCTGAAATAGGCAAAAAACAACAATTCTGGGTTGGGCCTCCGGTTAATAGGTTAGTACCAAAAATAATATAAAAGTGAATAATAAAGCCCAATAATGTCCAAAACAGAAGACAATATAGCATGGAGCAATCAAAAATTATAGATACGTTGGAGACATATCACTTAGCTTTGGGTTCAATCTTGCGTGATTTCACCCAGTGACAAAGTAGGGGTAGTGAGACACGTATTGAATTGTTGCCATCGATGATAAAAAGATGGGGTTTACATCATATTGCTTGAGTTTATTCCTCTAATCATGTCATCTTACTTAAGGCGTTACTCCGTTCTTTATGAAGTTAATACTCTAGATGCATGCTGGATAGCGGTCGATGTGTGGAGTAATAGTAGTAGATGCAGGCAGGAGTCGGTCTACTTGACATGGACGTGATGCCTATATTGCATAATCATTGCCTTGGATATCGTCATAACTTTGCGCTTTTATATCAATTGCTCGATAGTAATTTATTCACCCACCGTATTATTTGCCTTCAATAGAGAAGCCTCTAGTGAAACCTATGGCCCCCGGATCTATTTTCCATCATATTAGTTTCCGATGTACTATTTTGCAATCTTTTATTTTCAGATCTATAAACCAAAAAACCCAAAAATATTTTATCTTTTATTTATCTATCTCTATCAGATCTCACCTTTCCAAGTGACCGTGAAGGGATTGACAAACCCTTTATCGCGTTGGGTGCAAGTGCTTGATTGTTTGTGCGGGTATTGCTGATTTGCACGTTCTTCTCCTATTGGATTGATACCTTGGTTCTTAACTAAGGGAAATACTGACCTCTACTGTGCTGCATCACCCTTTCCTCTTCAAGGGAAAAACCAACACAAGCTCAAGAAGTAGCAGGAAGAATTTCTGGCGCCGTTGCCGGGGAGATCTAGATCAAGCCTACCAAGTACCCATCATTAAACTGTCATCCATTGCATTACATTGTTCACCAATTGCCTCTCGTTTTCCTTTCCCCACTTCTAAAATGATTTTCAAAAAGATTCACCTTTTTCTTTGCCCTTCTTCCGTTCGTCTTTTCGTTTGCTTTTTGGTTGTCCATTTGTTAGATCGGTTTGTTGTCACTATGTCTGAATCTAGGGAGGTTATCATTGAAATCTAGAGGAAAAACTTGGATCTTGTTCTTTGGATCATGAAACTGAAACTCCTCCTAATTACAAAACAAAAACTTTTCGTGTGGGGGATGGTAATATGATTGGAAAAAGTGTTATTCAAGAATTCTTTTATTGTACGGGATCTATGCCTATGAGTAAAAGATCTATTCTTCTCGATACAAATTGTTATGCGAATGACATTTTTATGCTCGTTGAGAAATTAGAAAGAAAATTTGTGCACATCCATTCTCCTTTGCAAAAGGTGTTTTACGAACTTCCCAATATTAATCATCATGTAGCTAAAAATATTGCCACCATCATCCTTATGCGAGAATTTGATTTTATAATAAAAGAAGCTAGGGATATTTTTGCTTTCTATAATAAAGATGTTGAACACCCTCCGATTGAAGATATCCTCCTTGATAAAGAAATTATGTGTAGTTTGGAATCTAGGGATTATCAATCTTATAGCGAGAATCTTAGGAGGAGAGTTCCCTATTCAGAAATCTCTCAAGCTTTGTACCTTGAGGCCTATGAGGAATTTGATTGGATTACAAGGGGAATTTATGTAGGCTTTAATAGGGATTGGTTGAATAAGATGAAAGAACCCGTTAGAAACGAGATACGTGTTCTGTATGATAATATATATGGTGATGATCTTGATTGCGGGTTTATGAATGTCAAAATCACTAGTCAAAGTCCTTTTCATGATTTAATTTCATCTACTAGAAAGGAAATAAACGAAAGGATAGATTTGTTAAGAGGAGTTTTGGGGGATTGGTTGAGAAAAGAATTGCAAACCAAAGTTGACAATACCTAGATCTATGTTTTTATGCCTAGCTAAGGGCGTTAAACAATAGCGCTTGTTGGGAGGCAACCCAATTTTATTTTTGTTCTTGATTTTTTGGTTCTGCTTTGCAATAAATAATTCATCTAGCCTCTGGTTATATGTGTTTTTGTGTTTTAATTAGTGTTTGTGCCAAGTAAGACCTTTGGGATGGCTTACAGTGATAGTTGATTTGATCTTGCTGAAAAACAGAAACTTTTGCGCCCAGAAAAATAATTTTCGTTTTTAACATAAGGGTGATAAAATACTGATTCTTTTTGCGCAATATTGATATACTAATTGCCTCTGTTTCCTAATTATTTAGAATTTTTAGAGTTACAGAAGTATTCAAAGTTTACAGATTGCTACACACTGTTCTGTTTTTTATAGATTCTGTTTCTATGTGTTGTTTGCTTATTTTGATGAATCTATGGGTAGTATCGGGGGGTATGAACCATGGATAAGTTGGAATACTGTACATATTACATCAATATAAATAAATAATGAGTTCAAAACAGTACCAAAAGTGGTGATTTTATTTTCTTATACTAATGGATCTCATGAGATTTTCTGTTGAGTTTTGTGTTGTGAAGTTTTCAAGTTTTGGGTAAAGATTTGATGGGATATGGAATAAGAAGTGGTAAGAGCCTAAGTTTGGGGATGCCCAAGGCACCCCAAGGTAATATTCAAGGACAACCAAGAGCCTAATCTTGGGGATTCCCCGGATGGCATCACCTCTTTCGTCTTCGTCTATCGGTAACTTTACTTGAGGCTATATTTTTATTCACCACATGATATGTGTTTTGCTTGGAGCGTCTTGTATGATTTGAGTCTTTACTTTTTAGTTTGCCACAATAATCCTTGTTGTACACACCTTTTGAGAGGGACACGCATGAATCATGATTTATTAGAATACTCTATTTGCTTCACTTATATCTTTTGAGATAGAAAATTTTGCTCTAGTGCTTCACTTATATCTTTTTAGAGCACGGAGGTGGTTTTATTTTATAGAAATTGTTGAACTCTCTTGCTTCACTTATATTATTTTGAGAGTCTCTCTAAACAGCATGATAATTTGCTTTGGTTATAAATTTAGTCCTAATATGATGGGCATCCAAGAGGGATATAATAAAAACTTTAATATAAAGTGCATTGAATACTATGAGAAGTTTGATTCCTTATGATTGTTTTGATATACGAGGGTGGTGACATTAGAGTCATACTAGTGAGTAATTGTGAATTGTAGAAATACTTGTGTTAAAGTTTGTGATTCTCGTAGCATGCACGTATGGTGAACCGTTATGTAACGAAGTTGGAGCATGATTTATTTATTGATTGTCTTCCTTATGAGTGGCGGTCAGGGACGAGCGATGGTCTTTTCCTACCAATCTATCCCCCTATGAGCATGCACGTAATACTTTGTTTCGATGACTAATATTTTTTGCAATAAGTATGTGAGTTCTTTATGACTAATGATAAGTCCATGGATTATACGCACTCTCACCCTTCCACCATTGCTAGCTTCTCTAGTACCGCGCAACTTTCACCGGTGTATTACACCCACCATATACCTTCATCAAAACAACCACCATATATCTTCCTCAACACAGCCACCATACCTACCAATTATGGCATTTCCATAGCCATTCCGAGATATATTGCCATGCAACTTCCACCGTTCCGTTTATTATGACACGCTTCATCATTGTCATATTGCTTTGCATGATCATGTAGTTGACATAGTATTTGTGGCAAAGCCACCGTTCATAATTTTTATACATGTCACTCTTGACTCATTGCACATCCCGCACAATCAGATGCATTCATATAGAGTCATATTTTGTTCAAAGTATCGAGTTGTAATTCTTGAGTTGTAAGTAAATAAAAGCGTGATGATCTTCATTATTAGAGCATTGCCCCATGTGAGGAAAAATAAAGGCGAAAGAAGCAAAAAATGAGAGAAAAGAGAGAAGGGCAATGTTACTATCCTGTTTCCACACTTGTGCTTCAAAGCAATAGTGCTTCAAAGTAGCACCATGATCTTCATGATAGAGAGTCTCCTATTTTGTCACTTTCATATACTAGTGGGAATTTCTAATTGTAGAACTTGTCTTGTATATTCCAACGATGGGCTTCCTCAAATTGACCTAGGTCTTCATGAGCAAGCAAGTTGGATGCACACCCACTTAGTTTCTTTTTGAGCTTTCATAAACTTATAGCTCTAGTGCATCCGTTGCATGGCAATCCCTACTCACTCACACTGATATGTATTGATGGGCATCTCCATAGCCCGTTGATACGCCTAGTTGATGTGAGACTATCTCCTTCTTTTTGTCTTCTCCACAACCATATTCTATTCCACCTATAGTGCTATGTCCATGGCTCACGCTCATGTATTGCATGAAAGTTGAAAAGGTTTGAGAACATCAAAAGTATGAAACAATTGTTTTGCTTGTCATCGGGGTTGTGCATGATTTGAATATTTTGTGTGATGAAGATGGAGCATAGCCAGACTATATGATTTTGTAGGGATAGCTTTCTTTGGCCATGTTATTTTAAGAAGACATGATTGCTTTATTAGTATGCTTGAAGTATTATCGTTTTTATGTCAATATTAAACTTTTGTTTTGAATCTTATGGATCTGAACATTCATGACACAATAAAGAAAATTACATGGATAAATATGTTAGGTAGCATTCCACACCAAAAATTCCGTTTTTATCATTTACCTACTCTAGGGCGAGCAGGAATTAAGCTTGGGGATGCTTCATACGTCTCCAACGTATCTATAATTTTTTATTGTTCCATGCTTTATATTATCTGTTTTGGATGTTTTACATGCATTAATATGCTATTTTATATTATTTTAGGGACTAACTTATTAACCTAGAGCCCAGTGCCAGTTTCTGTTTTTTCCTTGTTTTTGAGCTTTGCATAAAGGGAATACTAAATGGAGTCCAAACAGAATAAAACTTCACGATGATTTTTCTTGGACCAGAAGACACCCAGGGGACTTGGAGTGCAAGTCAGAAGAGCCACGAGGCGGTGGCAAGGATGGAGGGCGCGCCCTAGGGGGCACGCCCCCTACCTTGTGGGCCCCTCGGTGACCCCCTGACCTAGCTCTTCCTCATATATATTCACATATATTCCAGAAACACCAGAGGCATCCACGAAAACACTTTTCCACCGCCGGAACCTTCTGTTCCCGTGAGATCCCATCTTGGGGCCTTTTCCGGCATCCTGCCGGAGGGGGATTCGATCACGGAGGGCACCTACATCAACTCTATTGCCCTTCCGATGAAGCGTGAGTAGTTTACCAAGGACCTACGGGTCCATAGCTAGTAGCTAGATGGCTTGTTCTCTCTCTTTGATTCTCAATATCACGTTCTCCTCGATGTTCTTGGATATCTATCCGATGTAATCTTCTTTTGCGGTGTGTTTGTTGAGATCCGATGAATTGTGGATTTATGATCAGCTTATCTATGAATATTATTTGAATCTTCTCTGAATTCTTTTATGCATGATTTGGTATATTTGTATTTCTCTTCGAATTATCAGTTTGGTTTGGCCAACTAGATTGGTTTTTCTTGCAATGGGAGAGGTGCTTAGCTTTGGGTTCAATCTTGCATGATTTCACCCAATGACAAAGTAGGGGTAGCGAGACACGTATTGAATTGTTGCCATCGAGGATAAAAAGATGGGATTTACATCAATTTATTGAGTTTATTCCTCTACATCATGTCATCTTAGTTAAGGCGTTACTCCGTTCCTTATGAACTTAATACTCTAGATGCATGTTGGATAACGGTCGATGTGTGGAATAATAGTAGTAGATGCAGGCAGGAGTCGGTCTACTTGACACGGACGTGATGCCTATATTGCATAATCATTGCCTTGGATATTGTCATAACTTTGTGCTTTTCTATCCATTGCTCAACATTAATTTGTTCACCCATCGTATTATTTGCCTTCAAGAGAGAAGCCTCTAGTGAAACCTATGGCCCCCGGGTCTTTTTCCATCATATTAGTTTCTGATCTACTATTTTGCAATCTTTTATTTTCATATCTAACCAACAAACCCTAAAATATTTTATCTTTTATTTATCTATCTCTATTAGATCTCACCTTTGCAAGTGATCGTGAAGGGATTAACAACCCCTTTATCGCGTTGGGTGAAAAATCTTAATTGTTTGTGCAGGTATTGGTCATTTGCGCATTCTTCTCCTACTGGATTGATACCTTGGTTCTTAACTGAGGTAAATACTTACTTCTACTATGCTGCATCACCCTTTCCTCTTCAAGGGAAAACCAACGCAAGCTCAAGAAGTAGCAATCTTCCAGATAAGATAGTCATTGAGAGAGTTCTCTAGTCACTATTACCAAGCTACTAGAACTTCATGATGAACTATAATATGCAAGGGATGACGAAAACGATTCCCGATGCTGAAATCAACAAAGGTAGAAATTAAGAAAAAGCATCAAGTGTTGATGGTTAACAAGACCACTAATTTCAAGAAAAGGGCAAAGGGAAAGAAAGGAACTTAAAGAAGAATGGCAAGCAAGTCCCATGAAGAAGCCCAAAGCTGGACCCAAGCCTGAAACTGAGTGCTTCTACTACAAAGGGAATGGTCACTGGAACTGGAACTGCCCCAAATACTTGGCGGATAAGAAGGATGGCAAACTGAACAAAGATATATTTGATATACATGTTATTGATGTGTACCTTACTAGTGTTCGTAGTAGCCCCTCGGTATTTGATACCGGTTCAGTTGCTAAAATTAGTAACTCGAAACAGGAGTTGTAGAATAAAAAGAGACTAGTTAAGGGTGAGGTGACGTTGTGTGTTGGAAGTGATTCCAAGGTTGATACGATCACCATCGCACACTCCCTCTACCTCCGGGATTAGTGTTGAGCCTAAACAAATAATATTTGGTGTTTGCATTGAGCATAACATGATTAGATCGTGTTTATTGCAATATGGTTATTCATTTAAGTCAAAGAATAATTGTTATTCTGTTTACATGAATAAAACCTTCTATGGTCATACACCCATTGTGAATGGTTTATTGAATCTAAATCATAGTGATACACATATTCATAATAATGATGCCAAAAGATGCAAAGTTGATAATGATAGTTGATAACCCACAAGTATAGGGGATCGCAACAGTTTTCGAGGGTAGAGTATTCAACCCAAATTTATTGATTCGACACAAGGGGAGCAGTTGAGTTGTCAATTAAACCACACCTAGATAACTTAGTATCTGCAGCAAAGTATTTAGTAGCAAAGTAATATGATAGTAACGGTAACGGTAGCAAAAGTAATATTTTTGGGTTTTGTAGTGATTGTAACAGTAGTAACGGAAAAGTAAATAAGCAGAGAACAATATGTAAAAAGCTCGTAGGCATTGGATCGGTGATGGAGAATTATGCCGGATGCGGTTCATCATGTAACAGTCATATCATAGGGTGACACAGAACTAGCTCCAATTCATCAATGTAATGTAGGCATGTATTCCGAATATAGTCATACGTGCTTATGGAAAAGAACTTGCATGACATCTTTTGTCCTACCCTCCCATGGCAGCGGGTCCTAATGGAAACTAAGGGATATTAAGGCCTCCTTTTAATAGAGTACCGGACCAAAGCATTAACACATAGTGAATACATGAACTCCTCAAACTACGATCATCACCGGGAGTGGTCCCGATTATTGTCACTTTGGGGTTGCCGGATCATAACACATAGTAGGTGACTATAGACTTGCAAGATAGGATCAAGAACTCACATATATTCATGAAAACATAATAGGTTCAGATCTGAAATCATGGCACTCGGGCCCTAGTGACAAGCATTAAGCATAGCAAAGTCATAGCAACATCAATCTCGAGAACATAGTGGATACTAGGGATCAAACCCTAACAAAACTAACTCGATTACATGATAAATCTCATCCAACCCATCACCGTCTAGCAAGCCTACGATGGAATTACTCACGCGCGGCGGTGAGCATCATGAAATTGGTGATGGAGGATGGTTGATGATGACGATGGCGACAAATTCCCCTCTCCGAAGCCCCGAACGGACTCCAGATCAGCCCTCCCGAGAGAGTTTAGGGCTTGGCAGTGGCTCCGTTCGTAAAACGCGATGAATCTTTCTCTCTGATTTTTTTCTCCCCGAACACGAATATATAGAGTTGGAGTTGAGGTCAGTGGAGCTCCAGGGGGCCCACGAGGCAGGGGGCGCGCCCCCACCCTCGTCGACAAGGTGTGGGCCCCCTGGCCTTGATTCTTTCGCCAATATTTTTTATTATTTTCAAAAATAATCTCAAGTTTCAGGTCATTCCGAGAAATGTTGTTTCTGCACAAAAATAACACCATGGCAATTCTGCTGAAAACAGCGGTAGTCCGGGTTAGTTCCATTCAAATCATGCAAGTTAGAGTCCAAAACAAGGGCAAAAGTGTTTGGAAAAGTAGATGCGATGGAGACGTATCAATAGTGCAACATACTTGTGGCACTGCCGTTTAGGTCATATTGGTGTAAAGCGCATGGAGAAACTCCATGGAGATAGGCTTTTGGAATCACTTGACTATGAATCATTTGATACTTGCGAACCATGCCTCATGGGCAAGATGACTAAAACTCCGTTCTCCGGAACAATGGAGCGAGCTAATGACTTATTGGGAATAATACATACCGATGTATGCGGTCCGATAGTGTTAAAGCACGCGGTGGGTATCGTTATTTTTTGACCTTCACAGATGATTTGAGTAGGTATGGGTATATCTACTTGATGAAACACAAGTCTGAAACATTTGAAAAGTTCAAAGAATTTCAGAGTGAAGTGGAGAATCATCGTAACAAGAAAATAAAGTTTCTATGATCTGATCATGGAGATGAATATTTGAGTTACGAGTTTGGCCTTCATTTAAAACAATGTGGAATAGTTTTACAACTCACGCCACCTGGAACACCATAGCGCATTGGTGTGTCCGAACGTCATAATCGTAATTTATTAGATATGGTGCGATCTATGATGTCTCTTACTGATTTACCACTATCGTTTTGGGGTTATGCAGTAGAGACAACAACATTCACGTTAAATAGGGCACCATCTAAATCTGTTGAGACGACACTGTATGAACTATGGTTTGGCAAGAAACCTAAGCTGTCATTTCTTAAAGTTTGGGGATGCGATGCTTATGTCAAAAGGATTCAACCAGATAAGCTCAAACCCAAATCGGAGAAGTGCATCTTCATAGGATACCCTAAAGAAACTATTGGGTACACCTTCTACCACAAATCCGAAGGCAATATCTTTGTTGCTAAGTATGGGTCCTTTCTAGAGAAGGAGTTTCTCTCGAAAGAAGTGAGTGGGAGGAAAGTAGAACTTGATGAGGTAATTGTACCTTCTCTTGAATTGGAGAGTAGCACATCACAGAAAAACCGTTCCGTGATGCCTACACCAACCAGAGAGGAAGCAAATGATAATGATCATGAAACTTCAGATCAAGTTACTACAGAACCTCGTAGGTCGACCGGAGCACGATCCGCAGCAGAGTGGTACGATAATCCTATTCTGGAAGTCATGTTACTAGACCAAGGCGAACCTACGAACTATGAAGAAGTTATGATGAGCCTAGATTCCGACAGATGGCTTGAGGCCATGAAATCTGAGATAGGATCCATGTATGAGAACAAAGTGTGGACTTTGGTGGACTTGCCCGATGATCGGCAAGCCATAGAGAATAAATGGATCTTCAAGAAGAAGACTGACGCTGATGGTAATGTTACTGTCTACAAAACTCGACTTGTCGCAAAAGGTATTCGACAAGTTCAAGGAGTTTACTGCGATGAGACTTTCTCACCCGTAGCGATGCTTAAGTCTGTCTGAATCATGTTAGCAATTGCCGCATTTTATGATTATGAAATCTGGCAAATGTACGTCAAAACTGCATTCCTTAATAGATATCTTAAAGAAGAGTTGTATATGATGCAACCAGAAGGTTTTGTCGATCCTAAAAGTGCTGAAAAAGTGTGCAAGCTCCAGTGATCCATCTATGGACTGGTGCAAGCATCTCAGAGTTGGAATATACGCCTTGATGAGGTGATCAAAGCATATGGTTTTATACAGACTTACAATGAAGCCTGTATTTACAAGAAAGTGAGTGGGAGCTCTGTAGCATTTCTAATATTATATGTGGATGACATATTATTGATTGGAAATGATATAGAATTTTTGGATAGCATAAAAGGATATTTGAGTAAGAACTTTTCAATAAAAGACTTTGGTGAAACTACTTATATATTGGGCATCAAGATCTATAGGGATAGATCGAGGCGCTTAATAGGACTTTCACAAAGCACATACCTTGGCAAAGTTTTGAAGAAGTTCAAAATAGATCAGACAAAGAAAGGGTGCTTGCCTATGTTGCAAGGTGTGAAGTTGAGTAAGATTCAAAACACGACCACGACAGAAGATAGAGAGAGAATGAAAGTCATTCCCTATGCCTCAGACATAGGTTCTATAAAGTATGCCATGCTGTGTACCAAACCTGTTGTGTGCCTTGCCATGAGTCTGGCAAGAAGGTACAATAGTGATCCAGGAGTGGATCACCGGACAACGGTCAAAATTATCCTTAGGTACCTAAAGAGGAGTAAGGAAATGTTTCTCGGTTATGGAGGTGATAAAGAGTTTGTCGTAAAGAGTTACGTCGATGCAAGCTTTGACACTGATCCGGATGACTCTGAGTCTCAATTTGGATAAGTATTGAAAGTGGGAGCAATTAGGTAGAGTAGCTCCATGCAGAGCATTGTTGACATAGAAATTTACAAATACACATACAGATCTGAATGTGGCAGACCCATTGACTAAACTTCTCACAAGCAAAACATGATCACGCCTTAGTACTCTGTGTGTTAATCACATGGCGATGTAAACTAGATTATTGAAGTGTACTACGCTCACAATGGCTCTCCCACCTCTCTCCCACCTCTCCTCTCTCTCCCACCTGCTTACCACCTACAATGGCGATCTCTAGCTCCATCGTCCATGGAAAGCTTGCTGCATTGGGATTTTGCTCCGGGCCTTGCCCTTGCAGACCAGGTGAGAAGGAAATTTGGGTCCATTGTTCATTTCTCTCCTTCCCGAGACGCCAAAGAGTTCTTTTTGGTTGTTTCCTTCTCCTCAGCCTCCTTCTCTCTTGATGTTGAAACAGTGGGGATTGCCTTGCAATGCTGTCTTGGAGGGATTTCTTCTGGCTTCAGGGTGTCTCAGATTAATGCCCGGTCTTTTCGCTTCTCTGTGGCTAATAACAAAGTGGGACATTTTGTCTATGGTCTCAAAGACCATATTTGGCCAGACTTTGTTTGCCATTTCCATCTGTTTAATGGACGTTTTGTTAAAGCTCATTCTATTGATCGTCATTGGCATGCTGATACTGAGCTGGCTGAAATCGTGGACCGGAAATCCATTGCTCTCAAATCCTCTCTGAAGTTTCTTACTTCCAAAGGAGACTTGGATCATTCCTATGTGAAAGTTCTTAGCAATTTGGGCTTATTAAGATAGATAACTGGAATTTTTCAAACAAAAATGCCCATGAAGCTTCATCATCATCGCTTCAGGATCAACACATTCATTTTGGCTCTTTTTCTCTGGTTCAAAATTCGAGCGTAATTTCGGCTACGGTCACTAATCGCAATGCATTAATGCACCATTACTTGGCCCAGGCGCAATATGAGGATAATCAAGTCATTGAATTCCTGACCCTTGGTGAATTCAATTGCCCGCTGAATTTGCCCTATGCTCGGCTCCCTCTCTGTTTTTTGAAATCGTCCTTAAAATATGCCCCTACTCATGAGGTTTGGCCACCCCGGCTTAAGGCGCAACACAAAGTGGATTTAGCGCAAGCCCATTATTCTCAACAAGATATTGAAAATCTTGCCACTAATTGGGCGGCATTATGTTCCAAATGTCTACAATGGGGACACACCCGGATCAATTGTGAAGCAAGGATTATTTGCATTAACTGCTCCGGGCCGGATCATAAAACATTTAATTGCTCCAAGCGTGCCTCGGCCCCTCAATTTACTAGGCAAGTTCCATCAATTGGCAACAACTTGATCAATCACACCGGATCTGCTGGAGCACCCATTTCTGATGACAAACCTGCTCGATCATCCAAGCCGTCCATCCGATGTGCTGCATGCGGCTTCTATGGCCACGTGGTCCGAGCCTGTAGGAGGCTCAAATTCCAAAAGAGGTGGAGGTGGGTAGTCAAAGATACACAGCCGCCCCGTCCCCCCCCCCCCTCGCGCTACGCCTTCCGCCTCGAAAACCCAAAAGCCCTCGCTCTGCTCCGTCCCATCACCATTGCTGCCACTCCACCTCTCTGCTCCATCGGCCATGGCCAACTACCCACTAAATCCGGTTCCGTTCCTCCCGCCGGGGTTCGCCGTCGAGCCCGGCCTGGCGTATCGTGTTGTTCGCAGCGGCATGGTGGTTGGTCCCATTGCTCCTCTCAACCATGACTACTTGGCGATTGCTGAATCCAACCAATATGTGCCTCTGCATCACCGGACCATCATCCGCAATCAGATCGTAGCGGCGCTTCATGAACTGCAGCTCTTCACCACTGAGGTCAGTGACCATCCCTTCGGGATTGGGATCTTTGGGTTCGCGGATTCTTTCCTGAGAGATACTGCAGTAGCCACACCTATTGAGTTAGAGTCTGAAGATCTGCTGATTTCATTTGTACCTCACAATGAGGCGCTCAATCGCCGCACTACTTTGTTTGGTCCGGAAGTCTGGCTGATGTTCTTTGGGTTCCCGTATGATTATCAAACGGATTACTACATTACCAAAGCTCTAGGTGGATATGGGTCCCTGGTTTCTTGGTATAATCCAAGGCAAGATTGTAGGTTCATGTTGATTAAGGCGCGTGTCCTTCGTCTCCGTCTTATCCCTAAAAGCTTCATGGTGTGGCAGCTTGGTGGTGCCCGTGATTGCTGGACGGTGCAGGTCACCATCTTGCGCAGCAATGATTGGGACATCTTGGTGCCCGAGGTGTTGCCGGTGGGGGAAGAACCTCCTCCTCCTGACGGTAATCCTCGCCCTCAGTTTGGCCCGGAGCTCACGGCCGAGCAGCTATATCAACAACAAGTCCATAATTGGCTGGTTCAGAACGGAGCGCCTCAAGCTGAAAACAATGCTCCTCATGATCAAGTGCAGAATGAGCAAGTCAATGGAGGTTGGGGGCCAATGGCCGGCTCCTCAACCTGTGCAGTTGCCCCCCATGCCTCCTCACTTGATGAACTATCAGGCATGGCTTTCTGCTCAGGGACTGACGGTCCAGCATGGATTAGTGCCGGAGGACAACATCACTGACAACCCTTTTCAAGCCTATAATGATTCTATTACTACCTCTGACAGCTCCAGCTCTTCTCAGCCTGATCATGGGATTCTGCCCTCCATGGAGACTGCTCTCTCTGATGCCATTGTGGTGCCTGATTCTCTGACAGTGACGGCGGATGTTCATGCTCATGGGCTGCGGTTCGGTCTGTCTACACATGGAGATGAACTTTTGTCCATTCTTCTGAATGAGCCCATTCCTAGGTAGCAGCTTAACAATTTCATCTTCAATGCCATGCGCCCGATCATTGCAAATATTGGCCCCTGGAGAAGAGGTTATGGTCTGAGGAACAATAGTGTTGTTGTAGAGGTCAGAGTTTCTTTGGATAATGCAGGGCTTCACTTCTATCAGTTACAGTATGAAAATCTGGCCATGATTAACACCTTCTCGGTGGTCATTGAACAGATTACTAAAGAAAATGAGGGGCAGAACAATGTTGCAGTGGAGGCAATTTATGAATCTACTGTTGAAATTTGGCACCATTCTGTCTCGAACCGCTCCTTTGAACCACTTTATGCGAATCTGTTATGTCTAAATCTGCGGTTGGAGCTGGCACTACTATGACTGACCTTGTGGCTCCACCAACTGCCAGTGGGTGGCGGGCCAGGCGTGCTAAGGCTACTGCCCCCATCTCTACTGCTGAAGTCAGGCGCAGCTTGCGGTCCAACAAATATGACGGCTTCAAAACACATGCTCCCAAGGACACGCGTGTTGCCTCCTCCAAGGTTAGGCCTCGCCTCATGCCCTCGATTGGTTCTTCCAGCAACGCAGCTAGAACCGATGATGCAGTCCCTCCTCCTACCCCAATTTCCACTCTAGTTGAGATTGGTGTCAACAGCTATCTTGTGGAGAACCAAGAACAAGGAAATCAGCGGGATATTTGGTTTTTCCACACAAGACTTCAACATCTCTAACAATTCCCATTGCAGATATAGTATCTCTATTGGCAAGTTTAATTGTAACATCAATATCTTCTAACTCAAAGAGTGCGATATCATGCATAATTTCTTTATATAAGTCAATGGGTATAACACTAGCACTAGCACCCATATCACATAAGCCATGATAACAATGATCTCCTATTTTAACAGAAATAACAGGCACGCCTACCACAGGTCTATGTTTATCTCTATCACAGGATTTAGCAATTCTAGCAGTTTCACCAGAGAATTGAATGACATGTCCATCAATATAATCAGACAAGAGATCTTTAACAATAGCAATATTAGGTTCTACTTTGACTTGCTCAGGAGGTGTATAAGTTCTAGTATTGCTTTTACGAACAAGAGTTGAAGCTTTAGCATGATCCTTTACTCTAACAGGGAAAGGTGGTTTCTCAACATAAGAGGTGGGAACAATAGGATCATTATAAGTGATAGTCTTTTCTTCAACTTTAATAGGTGCAGCTACTTTTACTTCTATGGGTGGATGATATTTAAACCACTTCTCCTTAGGGAGATCAACATAAGTAGCAAAAGATTCACGAGAAAGAAGCTACTATCTCGAGTCAAGTCCATATCTAGTGCTAAACTTACGGAAAATATCGGTATCCATAAAAGATTTAACACAATCAAACTTAGGTGTCATACCTGACTCCTTACCTTCGCCGAGGTCCCAATCTTGAGAGTTATGTTTAATTCTATCCAATAAATTCCATCTAAATTCAATAGGCTTCATCATAAAAGAGCCAGCACAAGAAGTATCGAGCATGGTGCGATTGTTATCACAAAGCCGAGCATAAAAACTTTGCATAATCACTTCTTTTGAGAGCTCATGATTGGGGCATGAATATAACATTGATTTAAGCCTCCCCCAAGCTTGAGCGATGCTTTATCCTTCGCGAGGCCAAAAATTATATATATAATTGCGATCACGATGAACAAGATGCATAGGGTAATACTTTTGATGAAATTCCAATTTCAATCTTTTATAGTTCCATGACCTCATATCATCACATAGCCTATACCATGTCAATGCGTCTCCCTCCAAAGATAAAGGGAAAGCCTTCTTCTTAACAACATCATCGGGTATACCTGCAAGCTTAAATAGTCCACAAATATCATCCACATAGCGTAGATGTTCGTCGGGATGCTTTATTCCATCTCCGTAAAAGGATTAGCTAGCAGTTTTTCCATCATACCGAAGGAAATTCAAAAGGAGTTTCATTTTCAATAGGTTCAGTAGGTTGAGGAGCAACTCTTTGCTCTCATGGGACGGGATGAAGATACCGAACAAGCCCCTCGGACAATTACTTTCCATAGTAACAAGTGATGTAAAATTTCAGCACACTAAATAAATTTTTCCTTACCAAATTCCACCTACCAAAGGCGCTACACTCCCGGAACGGCGTCGAAAAGAGTCTTGATGACCCACAAGTATAGGGGATCTATCGTAGTCCTTTCGATAAGTAAGAGTGTCGAACCCAACGAGGAGCGAAGGAAATGATAAGCGGTTTTCAGCAAGGTACTCTCTGCAAGTACTGAAATAAGTGGTAACAGATAGTTTTGTGATAGGGTAAATTGTAACGAGCAACAAGTAACAAAAGTAAATAAGGTGCAGAAAGGTGGCCCAATCCTTTTTGTAGCAAAGGACAAGTCGGAACAAACTCTTATAATAGGAAAAGCACTCCCGAGGACACATGGGAATATCGTCAAGCTAGTTTTCATCACGCTCATATGATTCGCGTTCGGTACTTTGATAATTTGATATGTGGGTGGACCGGTTCTTGAGTGTTGTTCTTACTTGAACAAGCATCCCACTTATGATTAACCTCTATTGCAAGCATCCGCAACTACAACAAAAGTATTAAGGTAAACCTAACCATAGCATGAAACATATGGATCCAAATCAGCCCCTTACGAAGCAACGCATAAACTAGGGTTTAAGCTTCATCACTCTAGCAACCCATCATCTACTTATTACTTCCCAATGCCTTCCTCTAGGCCCAAATAATGGGGAAGTGTTATGTAGTCGACGTTCACATAACACCACTAGAGATTAGACAACATACATCTCATCAAAATATCGAACGAATACCAAATTCACATGACTACTAATAGCAAGACTTCTCCCATGTCCTCAGGAACAAACGTAACTACTCAAAAAGGATATTCATGTTCATAATCAGAGGGGTAATAATATGCATAAAGGATCTGAACATATGATCTTCCACCAAGTAAACCAACTAGCATCAACTACAAGGAGTAATCAACACTACTAGCAACCTACTAGCACCAATCCGGAGTTAGAGACAAGAATTGGATACAAGAGATGAACTAGGGTTTGGAGATGAGATGGTGCTTTGGTGAAGATGTTGATGGAGATTGCCCTCCCGATGAGAGGAGGCGTTGGTGATGACGATGGTGATGATTTCCCCCTCCGGGAGAAGTGTCCCAGCGAGCAGCTCTGCGGAGCCCTAGATTGGTTCCGCCAAGGTTCCGCCTCGTGGCGTGAGTCTCGTAGAAAGGTTGCTTATGATTTTTTTCTCATCGAAAGAGCTCATATAGGAGAAGATGGGCGCCGGAGAGCCACCAGGGGGCCCACGAGGTAGGGGGCGCGCCCAGGGGGGGAGGGCGCGCCCCCACCCTCGTGAGCAGGGTGTGGGCCTCCTGGCCTTCATCTTTGGCGACGATTTTTCCTTATTTATTTTAAGGTATTCCGTGGAGTTTCAGGACTTTTGGAGTTCTTGTGAATAGGCCTTCAATATTTGCTCCTTTTCCAAATTGCAATTCCAAATGGCATTCTCCCTCTTCATGTAAACCTTGTAAAATAGGAGAGAATAGCCACAAGTATTGTGACATAATGTGAAATAACAGCCCATAATGCGATAAATATCGATATAAAAGCATGATGCAAAATGGACGTATCACCCCCCAAGCCAAGCCAGGTGGAGGCTTGCCTCCCAAGTCAGGTGGAGGCGCCCCACATCCCCAAGCAACATGGGAAAGGGTGCGGGGGCGCGCAGCCCCTTGGTGGGATGGTTTGCCCCCTCCCCTTGGCCCATGAGGCCCTGCAACACTTGTCGAGGCCCCCAAAACACCTTTCTGTCATGTTGGCCATAGCCTGGTACCCCCAGAACACTTCTGGACTCCAATACCCTTCGTCCAATATACCGATCTTCACCTCCGGACCATTCCAGAACTCCTCGTGACGTTCGAGATCTCATCCGGGACTCCGAACAACCTTCGGTAACCACATACTATTCCCATTACAACTCTGGCGTCACCGAACCTTAAGTGTGTAAACCCTACGGGTTCGGGAACCATGCAGACATGACTGAGACACCTCTCCGTACAATAACCAATAGCGGGATCTAGATATCCAAATTGGCTCCCGCATGTTCCACGATGATCTCATCGGATGAACCACGATGTAGGGGATTCAATCAATCCCGTATACAATTCCCTTTGTCCATTGGTATGTTACTTGCCCGAGATTCGATCGTCGGTTTCCCTATACCTCTTTCAATCTCGTTACCGTCAAGTCTCTTTACTCGTTCCGTAATGCATGATCCCGTGGCTAACTCCTTAGTCACATTGAGCTCATTATGATGATGCATTACCGAGTGGGCCGAGAGATACCTCTCCGTCATACGGAGTGACAAATCGATCCCGATTCATGCCAACCCAATGACACTTTCGGAGATACGTGTAGTGCACCTTTAGAGCCACCCAGTTACGTTGTGACGTTTGATACAACCAAAGCACTCCTACGGTATCCGGGAGTTGCACAATCTCATAGTCTAAGGAAATGATACTTGACACTAGAAAAGCTCTAGCAAACGAACTACACGATCTTGTGCTATGCTTAGGATTGGGTCTTGTCCATCACATCATTCTCCTAATGATGTGATCCCGTTATCAACGACATCCAATGTCCATGGTCAGGGAACCATAACCATCTATTGATCAACGAGCTAGTCAACTAGAGGCTTACTAGGGACATGTTGTGGTCTATGTATTCACACATGTATTAAGGTTTCTGGTTAATAAAATTATAGCATGAACAATGCATAATTATCATGAACAAGGAAATATAATAATAACCATTTTATTATTGCCTCTAGGGCATATTTCCAACAGTCTCCCACTTGCACTAGAGTCAATAATCTAGTTCACATCGCCATGTGATTAACACTCATAGTTCACATCGCCATGTGACTAACACCCAATTTTTTTACTAGAGTCAATAATCTAGTTCACATCACCATGTGATTAACACTCAATGAGTTCTAGGGTTTGATCATGGTATGCTTACGAGAGAGGTTTTAGTCAATGGGTCTACAACATTTAGATCCGTGTGTTCTTCACAAATCTCTGTTTCATATTGTAGATGTTGCTACCATGCTCCACTTGGAGCTATTCCAAACGGTTGCTCCACTATACGTATCCAGTTTGCTACTCAGAGTCATCCGGATAGGTGTTAAAGCTTGCATCGACGTAACCCTTTACGTCGAACTCTTCAACACCTCCATAATCGAGAAACGTTTCCTTATTCCCAAGGACAATTTTGACCGCTGTCCAATGATCCACTCTTGGATCACTCTTATACCCCCTTGCCAGACACGTGGTAAGGCACATCGCGGTACACATCTTGGCATATCGTATAGAGCCTATGGCTAAGGCATAGGGGACGACTTTCGTCCTTTCTCTTTCTTCTGCCGTGGTCGAGCTTCAAGTCTTAACTTCACATCTTACAACTCAGGCAAGAACTCCTTCTTTGACTAATCCATCTTGGACTCCTTCAAGATCATGTCAAGGTATGTGCTCTGTGAAAGTCTTATCAGGCGTCTTGATCTATCTCTATAGATCTTGATACCCAACATGTAAGTAGTTTTACACAGGTCTTCCTTTGAAAAACTCCATTCAAACAACCCTTTATGCTTTGGAAATTCTACATCATTTCTGATCAACAATATATCATCCACATATACTTATCAAAATGTTGTAGTGCTCCCACTCACTTTCTTGCAAATACAAGTTTCTTGCAAACTTTGTATAAACCCAAAAACTTTGATCCCCTCATCAAAGTGTACGTTCCAACTCCGAGATGCTCGCTCCAGTCCATAGAAGGATTGCTAGAGCTTGCATACCTTTTAGCATCCTTAGGATCGACAAAACCTTCTCGTTGTATCACATACAACCTTTCCTCACGAAAACCGTCAAGGAAACTTTGTTTTGACATCCATCTGCCAGATTTCGTAAATGAAAATGCAGCAACTGCTAACATAACCCTAACAGACTTTAGCATCGCTATGATTGAGAAAGTCTCATCACAGTCAACTCCTTGAACTTGTCGAAAACTTATTTGAGACAAGTCAAGCTTCATAAATGGTGACATTACCATCGTCTGCCTTCTTCTTCTTAAAGATCCATTTATTCTCAATGGCTTGCCGATCATCGGGCAAGTCCACCAAAGTCCATACTTTGTTCTCATACATGGATTCTATCTCGGATTTCATGGCTCCTAGACATTTGTTGGAATTCGGTCCCACCATCGCTTCTCCAAAGCTTGTAGGTTCACTTTTGTCCAACAACATGACCTTTAAGACGGGGTTACTACTCAGAAGTTGTACTCACCCTTGTCGACCTACGAGATTCGATAGTAACTTGATCTGAAGCTTCATGATCATCATCATTAGCTTTCTCTTCAACTGACGTAGGTGCCACACAAACATTTTTCTGTGCCATGCTACTATCTGGTTGAAGTAAAGGTTCAACAACCTCATCAAGTTATTTCTTCCTCCCACTCAATTCTTTCAAAAGAAACTCTTTCTTGAGAAAGGACCTGTTCATAGTGACAAACACTTTGCCCTCAGATCTAAGATAGAAGGTATACCCAATCGTCTTGTTTGGGTATTCTATGATGACACAATTTTCCGCCTTGGGTTCGAGCTTTTCTGGCCGAAGCCTATCGACATAAGCATTGTAGCCCCAAACCTTAAGAAACAACAACTTAGGTTTCTTGCCAAACCATAGTTCATACGGTGTCGTCTCCACGAACTTAGATGGTGCCCTATTTAAAGTGAATATAGTTGTCTCTAATGCATAACCCCAAAAATGATAGCGGTAGATCAGTAAGAGACATCATAGATCGCACCATATCCAATAGAGTACGATTATGCCATTTGGACACACCATTATGCTATGGTGTTCCAAGTGGCGTCAACTGTGAAACGATTCCACCTTGTCTTAAGTGATTGCCAAACTCATAACTCAGATACTCTCCCCTTGATCACATCGGAGGAACTTGATCTTCTTGTTACGATGATTCTCAACTTCACCCTGAAATTGCTTGAACTTTTCAAACGTTTCAGACTTATGCTTCATTAAGTAAATATACCCATATCTACTCAATTCACCGGTGAAGGTGAGAAAATAACGATATCCACCGCACGTGTCAACACTCATCGGACCGCATACATCAGCATGTATGATTTCCAACAAGTCACTTGCCCGTTCTATTGTTCCAAAAACGGGGTTTTAGTCATCTTGCCAACGAGGCATGGTTCGCATGTGTCAAGTGATTCAAAATCAGGTGACTTCAAAAGTCCATCGGCATGGAGGTTCTTCATGCGGTTTACACCAATATGACCTAAGCGGCAGTGCCACAAGAAAGTGGTACTATCATTATCAACTCTACATCTTTTGGCATCAATGTTATGAACATGTGTATCACTACGACCGAGATTCAATAAACCATTCACATTGGGTGCATGACCATAGACGGTATCATTCATGTAAATAGAATAACCGTTATTCTCTGACTTAATGAATAACCGTGTTGCAATAAAAATGATCTAATCATGTTCATGCTCAACGCAGACACCAATGCAAACAACATTTATCCAGGTTCAACACTAATCCCGAAGGTAGAGGGAGCGTGCGATGGTGATCACATCACCTTGGAAACACTTCCAACATACATCGTCACCTCGCCCTTAGCTATTCTCCGTTTATTCCGTAGCTTTTGTTTCGAGTTACCAATCTTAGCAACTGAACCGGTACCTAATACCCAGGTGCTACTAGGAATACTATTAAGGTACACATCAATAACATATATATCAAATATACTTTTGTTGAAGTTGCCAGCCTTCTTATCTAGCAAGTATTTGAGGCAGTTCCGCTACCAGTGACCGTTCCCCTAATAGAAGCACTTCGTTTCGGGTTTGGGTTCTTGGGTTTCTTCACTAGAGCGGCAACTGGCTTGCCATTCTTGAAGTTTCCCTTCTTGCCCTTGCCCTTCTTTGAAACCAGTGGTCTTGTTAACCATCAACACTTGACGCTCCTTCTTGACTTCTACCTTTACGGCCTTAAGCACGACGAACAGCTCCGGGATCAACTTCCCTTGCATGTTTATAGTTCATCACGAAGCTCTAGTAGCTTGGTGATAGTGACTAGAGAACTCTGTCAATCACTCTCTTATCTGGAAGATTAACTCCCACTTGATTCAAGTGATTGAAGGACCCAGACATTCTGAGCACATGCTCACTGGCTGAGCTATTCTCCTCCATCTTGTAGGCAAAGATATTGTCAGAGGTCTCGAACCTCTCAACACGAGCATGAGCCCGAAATACCAATTTCAGCTCTTGGAACATCTCATATGTTCCATGGCGTTCAAAACGCTTTTGGAGCCCTGACTCTAAGCTGTAAAGCATGGTGCACTAAACTATCAGGTAGTCATCAAAACATGTCCGCGGATGTTCACAACATCCACAAACGACACCAGAGGGGTTGGCACACCGAGCGGTGCATCAAGGACAGAAGCCTTTTGTGTAGCAGTGAGGACAATCCTCAGACTACGACTAAGGGAGTCCTGGACTAAGGGTCCTCGGGCGTTCGGCCTGTTGGACATGGGCCGGACTGATGGGCTGTGAAGATACAAGACCGAAGACTCTCACCCGTGTCCGGATGGGACTCTCCTTGGCATGGAAGGCAAACCTGGCGTCGGGATATGAAGATTCCTTTCTCTGTAACCTACTTTGTACAACCCTAGTCCCCTCCGGTGTCTATATAAACCGGAGGGCTTAGTCCGTAGAGGCGATGATACTCATAGTCATACAGGCTAGACTTTTAGGGTTTTAGCCATTATGATCTCGTGGTAGATCAACTCTTGTAATACTCATATTCATCAAGATCAATCAAGTAGGAAGTAGGGTATTACCTCCACAGAGATGCCCGAACCTGGGTAAACATCGAGTATCGAACACCTTGCGGTCGTGGTGGCAAAGAGGCCGCGATGGTCACCTCGGCCTTGACGAGGGGTGGTTGCCGGCCATCTTGTCGCTATGGAGCTCTCGTCGGGCTGCTGCGGCCATGGCAAGTAATGCTGCGCCGTGATCGTATCCCTCGCCACCACGACGGCGACGGCCAAACCTCCTCCGATCGACGGCCAAAACTACGACGAAAGCGGGGGCGTGGTGGCGGCCATGTCGGGTGTGGTTTGGTATGGATGACCGTGATTCTTGGCGGTGAGGCATCCGGAGAATAAGCGGCGGCCCGGTAATGGCGAAGCGGGGAGAGGGTGGGCGTTGAAGCGAAGAATGCTAGTGTCCCGACAGCGAACCACGGGAGGACAAGGGCGTGCGGCGAGCCCGTCCGCGCGATGTCCGTTTCACCCCAAACACGGCGCAAGTTTGGGCCGGGGATGGGTCGAAAACAGACGGAATCTGAACATTTGTCCGTTTGGGGCCACGCGTTGGGCCGCGCTATTCGTCCGTTCTACCCAAACGGACACACCCGGACAAGATGGGGTCACGCGGTGGAGTTGGTCTAATGCAAAATTTATGCTATTTGTTGAAAAGGGCGGCCAGTCGGTGTATATATAGGTCGGCGCGTCGAGCATACTGCCGATTCAAATTTAAAACAGCACAGACTCCAAGCGAAGGGTCGACCTAAACGGATAAAAAACGAAAAAAAACGCCGTGGTTTTGGGTCAGCGCGTTCGAGTCGATCTTATGTATTAGAAGAAGCTCCGACAGAAGCCTCGAGCACTCTGCTGTCGAGCGCGTTGGCTGCTAACGTGGCGGGATCCCACCTTAAGCGGTCCTGCAGCCTTTCCTGCCAGGTGCCAGGCTGCCAGCGAACGGGCAGGTCGGCACGGCGCAGCGAGCGGCCTGCAACACATGTTCGTCCTCGGATAGCCGACGCGCCGCGGTGGGGCTCGGCGCCACTTGCCGGTTGCCACGGCGCCGCGCGCAATCGAGCCGAGCGGTATGGTGTCGACACGGTTTTAGACTTTGAGAGGGCAGTCGACGTGGGCGCCCGAGGCCCGTTGCCTGTGCGCTCGCTCGTCAGTCGTCACACACCGCCTGGGCCAGCTGAACCGTAGGAGAGAATATCCGGCGAGCATTTCCGGACCAGCGCATCATGTTCATCGCACCCCTGAAAATTCTCATTAGATGCCATGCAGGTACGTGCAAGTCCCGTGGCTGTTCCGGCGTAAGTTTGACGGCCAAACATCATGCCTAGCCGGTGAGTCATCATTATTAACACAGAAGGGGCGTGATTCAACGCTCTATTTCTGGGTATTTATTTAAACACGCTATATCCCACTTGATATTTCGAATTAGTATCAAGTTTTGTAACTTCACACCAACGCTTTTCCGGTCAAAGTGGCCCAACTTTGCGTTACAGTGTAGCCTTGCTGTTGCCCACAAGCTATATATACCATGTTTTGCTTCATGAGATGAAATGCACATCCTTGTGAAAAGCAAGGCACTGTATGAGTTTGAAAAAAAAATGATGATCCGTCTGAGTTTCTTTTTTACATCACGATCAATTCCAGTTTATCACGTCTGAGTTTCTCATCAGAAAAAGCAAACGGAGCCGAGGAAAAGAAGCCATCGACCGACCGATGGCACTCGTACCGTGCCCTAGTTCCCAACTCGGACCCCGCCTCCCTCCTCCCCCCTCCACCGCTCGTTTATATTTTGCCCCGTTCCCCACCCCGCACGCCCGAAGCCGCCTCCCCCCTCCCTCCCTCGCCGAGCCCAAGAGAGAATCGGAGACCACGGCCCGGCCAGCTCCTCCCCCTCCTCCCCGACCCCGCGCCCTCCTCGCTACTACATGGCAGCTCGGCGTCTCCACGGCCAATCCGACTCCGAGACCCTCAAGAACAACCCCTGCTTCTGCTTCTGCTTCTCCTGCCCTTGTCCTCAGCCGCGCGCTGCGCATCTCGATTCCGCCGCCGCTGCCCCCGCCCGCGCCCTCTCCTGATTGGGCCCTCGCGTGCGCCGCGTCCTGACTCCTGACTGACTGCCGCTGCGCGGGTTCTTGCGCGGTGCCGGTGGTTTCTTGCTGCGATTCTTCGTAGGACGCCGTCCGTTTCTTGATTCCGGTTCTTGCTGCCGCACGGCCTCGCCATGGGGAAGAGTAAGTCTTTGTTCCGCCGGCTGCTTGTTTGCTCTCTTTCCTGCTGGGCTGATTCGGCTGTGGGGTTCTGATTCTGATTGGTTTTTGGGTTGGCGCGTCTTCCTCAGGCAAGAAGAGCAAGGTCCGCGGCGGCGGAGGGGACGACCTTCTGGACAGCAGCGACGCCGACAGCGTGGGCTCGTCGTCCACCGCGCTGTCAGATCTCTCCATCTCGTACGCCACCGAGAACGTCAACTCGCACGAGTTTGTTCTCGACAAGTACATTGACGCCCTCTACGAGAAGAGGTGGGGTTCTGTAGCATTTCTTTATTTATGCCATCACCTGCAGCAGCCTATGCCCAACGTGTGCTATGCAAATAGATGTGTCGTTACTGGTGTAGTGTAATAGCATCACAATAGAGTAGAATGATGGCTTGGCAGCTGGTCCTAGACTCTAGTTGGCTGACAAATGTTGGTTCTGTGGATATACTAGGATGATGGTGTTAACATGACATTTAGGCCCTGTTCAGAGGCTCTCCACTCCGCGACTCCGCTCCCGGAGCGGCCGGAGCCGTAGTTAAAAATCATGGAGTGGGCAAAGAGGTACTCCGCATATCCTTGTATTCTGGGGAGCTGGGGGAGTGCCGAACAGGGCCTTGATATAAAAATGCTACAGCTTCATGTTGGACTATACCCTCTCCTTTACTTGTTGGGTTTTACAAGAACTTAGTAGCTTGGATACAAATTCTGATTGAATTTAGGCTATGATAAACTGCATTATCCTGTAGGTAGCTCATGTTATTATTACTTGCTGGGTCATTGAATAGTGTAGATTGTTGTCATATTATGGAGTTATGTCAAGTTCTACTCAGGAAGCCTGTCATAGGTAGCACATGTATGAAATTTGACTTCTAACAAGTAATAAATAGCAAGTTTGCCTGTCATAGTCTACAAATTTGACTTCATGTTTTGGTTAATCGGACATTCTACCCAATGCATTGGCACCATAATGTGAAATTTAGAAGTATTCGTGTTGGTTTTATTTAGTGTACTAAATATGGCATTACTTATATTGGAGCAGGGGTTCTACAAGAGAGGCAGCGTTGGCTTCATTGGTTGATGCTTTTGAAAGTTTTATGCTTGGTGGTCTTGTTGAGAACAAGTTAGTACATTCTACTGACCAATCTTCATTACTGCATGTGAAGTCGGTAGTTACTTGAACTGTTAGTATAGACATACTAGACATTTTAGACATTTGCGTGTTTCATATGCACAAAACACTTCACATCTCAAGCTCAAAATTTTATCACTAACCCTGTCCTTTCACATCATGGCTCACTCTTAACTAGAGATGTATTTTTGTCTGAATCCACTGTTTAATACTGTTATTATATTTATTTTCTCTTCTGAAGATATGCCACTCTACTGAGTCTATTCAATACTTCGATCAAGAAGGGATCTACCAAGGAGGCTTGCCTGGCATCTCGCGCCATTGGTTCGTCTCCTATCCATTAATGTTCTTTTCCCCAGTTCCACCTCTTTGGAGTTTGCTTACACCGTTTTTGGCTGTTGTGTTCTTGATTTGCAGGGCTACTGTCTATTACACTTGGTGCTGGCAGTAGCTCACATGAAACAATGGTAGAATCACATCCACAGCTTTCTAAGGTCCTTCAAACCTGGTCGGATGCTTCAAAGATGATCTCTGTAAGTGAAAGTTTTTCTGTTCTTCTAAGCATCCAGATTTCATTTACATTTTCAGTGATGTGACCTATGTTTTTTTTTTCCGGGATAGTGATGTGATCTATGTTGACATGTTGTAGGCTCTTGACTGCTTGGCTGTCGTCACATTTGTTGGTGCAACTGATCTGGCTGAAACAGAGGTATCTTTGAAAGCCATGTGGGATGTGATTCATCCAAAATCAGGTTCAAATGTATGTATAGGTGCCGTTGATTTATTATCAGATTTTGTGAACCGGTTCTACAAAGAACTATATTTGATATTTTTGTGACTCCCGACTTACCTGCAGGTCGGTACTGTCCGGAAACCAAGGCCACCTGTGTTAGCAGCTGCTCTATCCGCATGGACTTTTCTGCTAACAACTATTGGTTCATGGCGGATAAACACTGATAGCTGGAAGGAGTCAGTAACTCTTATCTCTCTCCCCTCTAAATTATATCATCCATTTCATTATTTACTTATTTTATGTTTTTACTATTTGCCAGGCCAATTGCGTTTCTCTCTACTCTTCTAGGAGCAGAGGATCGTGCTGTTCGGATGGCTGCTGGTGAAGCATTAGCTTTGTGCTTTGAGTTAAATCTACTTGATATCTCCCCTTCTGAAGATGCTGATGATGACACTGGAGTACCTGGTAGCTCTAAGGGCAAACTTTTCCTGGATATGCAAGCATTGAAAGCCAAGATAGCCGGTCTTGCCTCGAATCTCTCTGCGGAGGCAGGGGGCAAAGGTGCAGACAAGAAAAATCTTTCTGACCAAAGAGATCTGTTTCAACGGATTTTGGATTTTGTCAAGGTCTGTTTCATTTCCATTCTTATTTGATTTTCAGTTTTGGTCTCTCTTCCAAATTCTTAATAGCAAACTGTTTCCAGTATGGCGAGTGCCCTGAAGAATCAATGAAGATTGCTGGAAAACGTGATGTTTTAAGGGTTGCATCATGGTCTGAATTGATTCAGGTGCCTGCTTCTTTCTTTCAGTGGTTCCTGAATTGCTGCATTTTCACATGTCTTAGCTAATTTTGCCTTGATCATCAGTTGAACTTCTTCAAGCGTTTCCTTGGGAGAGGCTTCCTGAAGCATGTGCAGGTAACATTTTTGGAGTTGTCCGTTTTCCACTGCTAATTTACTTGTGCATGTCACAAATGCTAGCTTTGTTTTCTATACAGGACAATGGACTTCTTCAAGATATCTTCAACATCAAGGCTGACAAGGCTGAAACGCTGTCATCGAATGACAAGGTAAAACTAAGACATTGAAGGCCTTAATTTGCAACGATGGTTGCTGTGGAGAGCTTTAATAAAGATAATTGATTTGGTCTATGGAGTTATTTACGAAATGTGAATGAATTATGCCTACCCAAGCAGTCATGGACTTCTGACCTGTTATATGAGTGATTTCATAGAATGCCAACAGCAAAGACACGAAACACCTTAGCAAAGGATTAGGCTAGATTATAAACAATTAAGGTAAGGTTGATGGTTGATGTGTCTTGGGGTATATATATATATGCTTGTGAGCTATTATCCTTGAAAATCTTGTGCCAAACTTTCTCTGCTGAGGACAAGAAAGAGATTGCTCATTGTTATGATTCAAGCTGGTACCATTAGAGGCTTTGCTCATCGTTATGATTCAAGCTGTACCGTTAGAGCCTAGCGCATCTGCGTCCATGTGGTCGCTGACTCTAGAAGTGGGAGAAATTTACCTAGCACCAACGGGGGTTAAGCTTCACATGCTTAGATTTTCTTCTCTTTTGATATGCTCAGATAGAAGAAAGGCTTACAGTTAAGCTTCACATGCTTAGATTTTCTTCTCTTTTGATATGTCTGTTTTTTGTGCTAAATATAATTATTTTGTGGCACCTTAGCTTCTGTAGGTTTTATCTATTGGATGGGTTAAAGATAGCTAAAACGATAAAATTGTTGAAAGGATGAGACTTTGCAATTAACTTGGGCAGCGCTCGGGATGCACATATGCTTTGATGTTTTTAATTATCTCATGATCCCAGACCACAGAATGAGTAAAAACAATTTCCTTTCTTATGTGTTTTCAAACTCCAGACTCCTTTCCAGAACCGTCTAATGCTTTTTGCTTGGTTATAGATGGACATAGTTTCTTTATTTTTGTTTTGTTTGTTCATCTCTTGTCAAGTGATAGATTACTGAACTTGAGAAATTACAAAAACACTTGCAGAAAATCTTTAGATCTGGAGAAGAGAAAGGAAGAGCTCTGAAGCTGAACAAGGATCGTCGTTTAGCACAGGTGAATAACTCTTACGCTGGGCTGTTTGCTTCACTTCATATATTTTGTAAAGTAAAAAACTTCTGAAACTTTGGCCGTCGATATACTTGTTCGTCATCATCTTAAATATGTATGTTTGGAACTTGAAAATCATATGTATAGCTCTGGGCATTTCCTCGATGAATTGTTTTGCTGTCATTATCCTTGTTATTATGGGTGAACATTGCTCCCCGGCACCACATCATTTCTACCAGTGCATTGACTAATCTTGGATATTTCTTTGTTCATTTCAGGAGCGGAAGAACGCTGCCATGTTTGACGAGTAACAAGAAAGGAAACAAAACCTCATTGGCCCGGCATTTTACTCTTTTGAGCTGGAAATTTATTTATATCTGTGTGAAATGATGTTTGCTCCTTGACTGTTGTCTACTTATGATGGCTTGTTGTACTTGAGAAATACTTGGCCGAAATGATTACAGTTATTATAAGGGAAACGTTATGTGCCGGCGGACCGGCCGAAGCTTCGGCCGGTCGCTCGCGTACCGCTCGATCGCCCAGCGATTCTGTGGCTAACACGCCTACAGATTCATTGTTTGCGATGTTGGATTTTCCTCCTCGGCCCACCACATGCCCTTGGCCCATCACAGCTGCTTTTTTTCTCTCATCCTCCAATGCGTCGTCCGGTGAGCTGCCACCGTGGTGGCCGCATGCTGGAACTAGCGTACTGGAACCAGCGATTTTTTTTAGGGGAACCAGCGATCTTTTTTGCTACATCCATTCAAGTCGGAGGTACGACCGGGACGATGAAAACGGTCTTTTGCTACAATTATTGTCAGTTTTTGTTATAATCGGCGAGAAAAATTACTACATCCATTCATGGCAGAGATGCGACTCAAAACGGCGGCGAGGATGATTTTTGCTGGACCCCGTAATTGTCTTTTGCTACTATGGGCGAGGTTGTTTTGCTACATCCATTCATGGTAGAGATGCGACCAGGACGGTGGTGACAGATTTTCGATGCATCCGTAATTGTTTTTTGCTACTACTGATGAGGTGTTTTTTTGTTACATTCATTCATGGCGGTGATGCAACTCGGGAAGGCAGCGACGGCGATTTTTGTTGCACCCATAATTTTTTTTTGCTACTAACGGCGATGTTTTTTGTTACATCCATTCATGGCGGAGATACGACCAGGGACGGCGGTGACGACTATTTTTGTTGCACCCGTAATTTTTTTTCTATTACCGGAGAGGTTTTTTGCTATATTCATTCATTACGAAGATTTGACCCGGGACGACGCGGCGGCGATGATTTTTGCTGCAATCGTTGTTGTATTTTTTGCTACGACCGGCGAGGTTTTTTGCTACATCCATTAAATGAAGTTGGCTGGGTACTATCGTTCGTGCAACCCCGTGCAACGAGCGTCGACGGTGAGGGTGGCGGCGGCGCACCGGGGGTGCTTTAACCAAGTTTCTTTCTGAAAGTATTTGGTGATTATTGTTTGTAGGCAAGCTAGGAATCTGTGCGGGGGTGCTTCAACCAAGTTTCTTTCTGAAAGTATTTAGTGATTATTGTTTGTAGGCAAGCTAGGAATCTACTCCCAAGAAATTGTTACTGTTTCTTGATGGAATGCTACATGAGTGCTTTTTCAGTTGTAGAAATATGGGAAATATGCTGGAAACATACACCAATTTTGCTTTCATGGTTTTTGTTTTTTTGTTTATGCTACAATGATACATACAATTTTTTTTGCTTTGATTTGTAGGTTTTGTTGTGAAATTTTACCGACATAAGTGATACACCCTAAAAACAAGTGCAGACTCTCTGTGTAGATAGCAATGAGAAATGTAGCATCATTGAGCTGGGCTCCACGCACGTAACAACATGCAGTATGCACGACATGACGCTTCACGTGGGACAAGCGACGCGACGTGTGTACATGAGGAAAAAAAAAGAACGGCCTGGACAGCTTTTTATCTCACCACTTTAATCAAATGGGATTAAAATAGTCAAATCGTATGTACACGGTGCGATCGGCCAAAATTTCAGCCGGCGCACCGGCGCCTATCAGTGGCCTTATTATAATGTCCCATGTGCGTCTACTTGTGAAGTAAGTTCTCCTTTTAGTTTAGTTCAACGAGTGTCCTGGTGTGTTAAAGAAGACACCCAAAGCGTGTTAAGAAACTAACCGATGGCGCCCGCTTTGCCATTTGCGGCGTGGGCGGGAAGGGGCGGTGGCTTGGGTCCGGAAAGCCATCGCGGGACATCCATCTTTTTGGAGAGAGCGCTAGGAACATCCCAGGATGATATGACCAGACGTGCTTAAAACGGCATATATCCCTTGGGGTTTGAAGTTTACCAGCGAAAGGAGAGCATCGATCTATACAGAACCTCTGTTTATCTGAGAAAGGCGAGTAGAAATAAAACAGATGTCAGATCAGGCACTAAACTATGTATATTCGCCGCTGATGAAGTATACACAAGCAGTTGCACCTTCCATTGTCCGGGGTTTCATATTTAGCTCAACGCAGTATCTTTCCAACCTCATGCCAGCATTGTGAAAATGACTGGGAAACCCATTTACGATTGATCTGCTGTAACCCGCCACCAGTTCCTTACCTACTTGTTGTCGCCTGCCTCCGTTGTTGGTTCATAATTCATCTCCTTATCCATCGTCCCATTTAGGCCCTATAAATGGAACATGCCACGGCACCTGAACTTAACCAAAGAGAAGAAAGCTACCGTGCCTTAACAAACTGGATTGGTCCAAATAGGCCATGGGATACCAAAGAAAATCACATTGGCAGCACTGTGACCCCAATATCTGTAGCAGAATTAGCACACCCATCTGTCACTTGTTTACGAGACACAGATTGTGTGATCAACCATAGACTGTATAGTTAACAGATCTCCCACGAAAAGCCAGCAAATCTGAATTAGTTCGTGCCCCTGGATTCAAATGGTGTCACTTGTTTATTTACAACCAAGATAGCTGGTAAAAATAAAGCTGAAACACAGACCGGAGGGAGGCATGCGAAACCGGCGGTTCATGCTTGCCGGTTGGTTAGGATCATAAACAAAAGATCAGTCCAATATTGCTCTGAAAATCGAGGTGCAATTTTTGGATCTGATGAATGGTAATTCACTAACTGTTTCAACTGCTAGTAACTGACTGAAAACCAGCCAAGTTTGGATGCGGATTCAAAAAGAGAGCCGGGGGTTGAATCTTAGACAAACCGAAGAGTTCAGGGTTGTAAAGTGGACTTTTCTCATTCAAAAATTGTCCACTGGGACCCCGTGAGATAACTGGCTATTGTCAGTAACCGGTACCAGACATGGTCCTATACAGTTTATGTAAATGGCTTTTGAATCCTTGACTGAAGGGCACCTGTTGGAAGGTCCACTGCCATGACAGCAAGCAAAACGTACATTCACCAATAATTACCACATGAACATTCTCCGTCCTTGAAATGATGAAACCGCTTAACATCCCTAACGACAATCTCCCGTCCAACTGCCAGTGACATGAACATCATAGCAGTATGACAATCGCCGCATATTCTCAAGTTTTTAAGAACTGTAACTGTGGCTCCAAGAGGCAACTTTAGAAGTCCAAAACTAACTGCCAGTTTCTCACTATGTGCAAATAATACGTATTCCTTTTGATGGGGTGCCATATCTTGCAGGACAAACTTTGTATCAGGGACATATCCCAGCTTTCTCATCTTAGCACCAACCATTTCGAGGAACCTGTAGACTTCATGCGCTTCCGGATGTTTTGTGTCACCAACAACAAACACGTGAACCTTGTTTCCAACTTCTATCCAGCTGCATCCGGGCTCCTTCTTCACCCCACGATCACGCATTAGCTTCCTTACTCGTGCAGCATCAACCCAGCGTCCAGCAGCTGAATATGTGTTGGATAGTAGTATGTATGTGCCATCATGCTGCGGTATCATCTCAAAGAGCTGATCTGCCGCATAAGCACCAAGTTCCGTATCTCCATTAATCCGACAGCCAGAGAGAATCGCCTCCCAAATGGCAGGGGTAGGCTCAAAAGGCATCGTCTTGATCAAATCCATTGCTTCTCCAATTCTTCCAGCCCGGCCAAGCAAATCTATCAGCCGAGCATAGTGATCTTCTCCAGGGCTAATGCCAAAGTCCCTTTTCATGGACTCAAAATATTGAAAGCCCTCGTCTACTAAGCCAGCATGATTGCAGGCTGTTAAAATTGTGAGGAATGAAATCCGATCAGGATATATGCCTTTAGCAACCATCTGGTCAAAGAGGTCAAGTGCCTCTCTACCGTGTCCATGCTGCCCAAGGGCTGCAATCATGGCATTCCATGAGACAGAGTCAACATTGGGCATCACAAGGAACAAAAGATGAGCATCTTTCACAGCACCACATTTACCATACATGGTTAGTAGTGCATTTCCTGCAGAATTGCTTGCCTCAAAACCACACCGCACAATATGTGCGTGGAGCTGCTTTCCATGCTTCAACGCCCCAAGTTCACCACATGCAGCTACCGCACCAGCATAGGTGTAATCACATGGCTTGAGATCCTCAGACCTCATCTGGTTAAACAGCTTCAGAGCATCTTCTGCAAGACCTCCATGGACATACCCTGATACCATCACCATCCACGATAACTCACTTTTATATGGCATCTCCTTAAATACCCTAGCTGCATTGTCCAAGCAACCGCTCTCGATATACCCTGACAAAATGGTGTTCCAAGAAACGACATCCTTCAAAGTCATACTGCCAAATATCCTTGCAGCAACAGAAATCTTCCCGGACTTCGAGTATAAGGTCACCAGCGCATTGTTAACAGGTAAAGCTGCCTCAGGAACAAAATTTGGCTGCAACCGAATGAACTGCCCATGGACAGACTTCCCATGCAGAAAGAACCCGGCATTTGCACACGCACTCAGGACGCTAGTAAATGTGAATTCGTCAGGTGGTATCCTTTTCGACACCATCCTCCTGAACAGCTCAAACGCCTCTGCACACATTCCCGATTGCACATACCCTGAAATCATCGCATTCCACACGACATCGAACTCTGCATCAACCTCTTCAAAGGCTGATCTAGCAGCATGGACATCGCCTTTCCTGACATAGCCCACGACTATAGTAGTCCACGAGAGCTCATCCTTAACCGGCATTTCGTCAAGCACCTTCCGTGCGTTCCCGGACACCTCAGGTGCATCGCATTTCATGTACAGCGCAATGAGCGCGTTGGACACCGACAAGACAGCCCCGGCGCCCAGTTTGAGGACGGCTCCGTGCAGCTGCGTGCAGTGCGACGCCGCGAGGTTGTGCATGTGGCCGACGGCGCTGAGGAGCGCAGTGAAGGAGTAGTCATCGGGGCGAAGGGAGTCAGAGGCAAGCAGGGAGCGGAACACGGAGAGCGCGGGCGCGGCGAGGGAGGCGCGGGCGAACGCGGATATCATGGCGTTGTGGAGCACGGTGTCCCGGCGGGGGAGCGGGACGGAGTCGAAGAAGGAGGCGGCATCGGGGAGGCGGCCGGCGACGGCGTAGGCGGAGACGAGGGACGTGGCCGCGATGGGGCCGGGGTCCGAGCGGAAGAGGATCGCCGGGGCGGCGAGGTCGGGGGAGAGGGTGTAGAGGTGGAGGAGGCGGAGCGTGAGGTGGGGGTGGGACGGGTCGTGGAGGAGCGCGGCGGTGAGGAGGCGCGCGTGGAGGCGGCGGTGGGCGCGGTGGACGGAGCGGGGGGAGGCCGGGACAGGGGAGTGGCGCGCGGCAAGCTGGCGGAGGAGGACGGAGCATTGGTAGGGGAGGGAGGCGACGGCGTGCAGCGGCGGCGGCATCGCTCGTCGGCGTTGTTACTTGTTAGGCGGTTTTGGGGCGCGCGCAGCAGCCCATGGTTCGAATGACGATGTGCCACGGCCCACGGGGTCTTGTTTGGGGTTTAAGCGTTCTGAACTCTGACCCCTAAAGAAAAAAAGGCGTTCTGAACTCTGAAGAATGTTCATTGTGGTTTCCCTAAAAAAAAATGTTCATTGTGGTATGAGAGAGGTACCCATTTTTGCAAACAGAAACTTGGGAATGCCGAAAAATTGTGTAGACCAAATTTGAACAAATAGACGAGCACTGAAAAATATGAAGACGGAACGAGTGAGTGGAAGCAAAATTACTCTGTCTTGACAAAAAATTGGCAGCAAACTAAGTTGGCGTCAAGTTTTCATCTATATCGTTGTAGTTTGGTTTTTCATGTCCCATTTTGTAGAGATATGTTAAGTTCCAGTATGAAGACAATTCAAAGATGCCATGTTATGGTTTTTTTAAGGAATGCCATCATGGCTTGCTTTATTATTAATCAAATAGGCACATTTACATCGTTCACGAGAAATTTGGTAAGAAAAGAAGGGTGATCATCTACCCAATTACAAGATAAATGATTTTCGTAACTATATTTTGCTATCTCATGTGCGACATCATTGGCCTCCCGGAGACAGTGCGAGTACTGAACTGTTCCTATTTCCGTCATCAGATCAATACAATCCGCATAAACTGCAGCTTCTTCATTCCACCATATTTATCCTCCTTTGCAAGCTTCAATCACCTCTAAACAATCGGATTCCGCAACTACTTGGTGATAGCCCAAAGATGACACCAGTTCAAGGCCCTTTTTCATTGCCAGTGCTTCCATCATCGTGGCCGATGACGAGTGTGGAACATAAGAACATGCACCTGCAACGAAATTGCCTATCTTGTCACGGATAACCGCACCCGTCGCCCCTTCTCCCTCTTCAAAATGAAACGAGGCATCTACATTTAATTTAACTTGACATGAATCTGGTTTCATCCATTTAACTACTTCTCTTGTGTTATTACTCTGAGATGTTTTGGTGAAGTTTATGCATAAGGACAAAACAGATAACTTCAATTTGTTGCTGGGGGTGTCCTCTCCTTGTGTGCTTTGGGTAAAATCAATTCGGGTTGCCAGTAAGAAGTTTTAGAAAGGAAACAAAAATTTCTTTTGAAACGGAGGCAAAAAGTTTGCCTCAACGATTAATTAAAAAGAAGAGAACTCCCAGTTAATTTACAAAAAACCGGACGAAAACCAATACAAACGGACAAAGCATGTCTTCTAGTTTCACGTGTTCAGTCTATGCAATGCGTCACGTCCAACGAAACGATTTTCTCCTCCCCACGAGCGACTCCCAGGCGTCTAGGACTTTTCGCTTCCCACTGGATGCTTCCTATCAGCCTCGTCTCTTGTGGCCTTAGAGCCATGTAAGTGCGGTGGATCCTGGTCCTTGCCAATGGAAGTGCTCCTACATCGCTTTTAGGTGTTTTTAGAGTCTGCTTATGGTTTGTGTCATGCTCAGAAAGACAAGGTGATGGTGGCTCCCTAAATATGGAATAAGGTTCTCATCACCTAGCCCATGTCTCGGCGTTGTGTCTCGCGTTGTCCCGGCATTCGGCTGGTGTTTGTCTTTGGTGGACCCGCGTGGATCCGGTCTTCGTTCGTCTGCGCTCGTGTGTCTATGGATTGGATTCTTCTGGTCTACGCATCTCTTCATCGACGACGGTTGTTGTTCTGATGCGCCGGTTCTTTGGAGGCTTAGCACAATGACTTCCGACTATTTACTACAGCAGGGTTTGCCCCGCTCCTGTAAGCGAGGGGCGATGATGGATGAGCACTTTTGGCTCGCTCTTGTGCTTGTAGTCGTCGTTAAGTGATCTACGGAGATGGATGTATTTTTTGTTATTTCCGTGTTATGCTGCCATGATATTTGATGATTAGATTGGAAGTTTTTCCTGCAAAAAGTCTATGCTATATGTCCTGTATTTACTATTGCGAATGGTATTGCGTGTTTATTAGATATTCATACAAAACAAGTAGGGGGTTTCTTTTGTGACATATTACTTTTGTTATTTCATTTATTTTTCTTTTTACTCAATGAACATGTCATTTATCCTTTTTTGTCCAACACAAGTTGGATTTAGACTACAGATTTGAGGAGATGTTTAATTAATTAAGGGAATAAAATTCATGATATTTTGAGGATTGTAGTCCTTAGGAATTTTTGCTCTGTAAGTTGTTTGATTTGTAGGATTGCAACCATAGAAGATATTCCTATGGATCCATTTGTACTATATTTAGTAGGAAAAATTCAATGGAATCCAACCTCTTTGAAAAAAAAATCCAACATTATGAGCAACAAACACCCTTCAAATCCTATAGAATTCAAGATGACATGCCACTGCAATCCTATGTTTTACATGTTCTTATGCTTTGGGAATCATGTGAATCATAGAGAGAAGATGTCGTGCTAGAACCAACAATTATTTGAAATCTAGAAGTTTCACTTGACAAATCCAGCTCTTCTTTTGTGTGGCAACGACACATTCTCACTCTCCTATCAGAGGTCTTGTGGTACTAGGCCTCTTTGGTTCATGGTAAAGTAGAGAAAGTATAAGAATATGAAATTTTACTTGCGGCCACTACTCACCAATTTGGTTAAAAGAAATAGAACAAATAAAAAAATAGGGAGATTTCCTTTATCTTTGCTTCAAAGGACATCTGAATTGCAATCTGCTTGGACACCTTTTTTAGATTTCTATGCATGATGAATATACCAAGATCTTTAGTGCCATAATATGCATGCCTAACTGGCATCCTAATTTTTTGTGAAGGGCGCATCCCTAATTTCCTTGTCAGTAATATGGATTCCTCTTGTCGTTGTGCACTGAGGAGAGGAGGAGCGGTATCTTTGTCATTTGCCTTCACAAAAGCCCACATGAGGGGCGGAAATATGGATTCTCGGCAATGTATCTTCGCCTCGACCGCTTGCTCCATTGCTATGCCGGCATTTGAACCAAACAACAACGACCCTACATCAAGCCTGCCTGCTCGAATACATCAACAAAATCTTAAAATATTCCGCAAGAGAACTTACATGGTTTCGATCATGGTTCATGACATGATTTACTGATGCTAAAACTAATTTTCACATCATTTGTTTTTAGTGCAGATTGTGCTCTTAATAAAGCTCATAACTAAAATATCGTCTCAATTTTCCAAGGTATCGAAATACCTCATTTCCTTTCTATAATCGCCATCTCATGTTGTTTTGATGGCGTCACTCAAATGTTCCTCTCCCTTTTTTGATAAAATTCAAAGGCCCCTGCAGTGGCGGAGCTAGACAAAAGCCGTCATGGGGCAAGACAATATGACTGTTTAAGGGCCAAAAGCTAAAAATTCCACATCTAGGCCCTCCAACAATAAATTCTTCAGAAATTTGTTTATAGCTGGGGACAATTGCCCCCCCCCCCCAGTCTAACACATAGTTCCAATGAAGCGGAGAAACAAATTCATGGTTTTTTTAATGAAAGTGTTGCCATTTGTTTAGACGTGGAATATAGTATTTATGGGGAGGAGAGATGGGTTTAGGATTTGAGTTGAAGTCTGAATTATAGTTGTTCGGATGAAACCTAGTAATCTATTTTATGGGCTTCAGTATTGGAGTATTTAGGCCGCACCAAATTAATTTAATACTCCCTTTGTTCCATATAATATAGTGCACAATGATTTAGAAAGTCAAATGTTGCAATGTTTGACCAAGTCTATAGAGAAATTTATCAATTTCTACAATACTCCATCCATTTACAAATATAAAATGTTCTACTTTTTTTAAATCTGATTACATAAACATGTTTTAGTGTGATTGTTCACTCATTTCAGTTTGTAAGTAGTCCATATTGTATCTCAAACATGTTATACTCTCTCTGTTTTTGTGTACAATGTCGCTCTGTTTTTTGTGTCAAACTTTGACTTGTACTTTAGTCAACAAAATATGGGTTCTATGTCATTAGAAATATATCATTGCAAAGTTGCTTGAAATGTGCATCCAATGATATACTTTTCGTGGCATATAACTCATATTTTGTTAGTAAATTAATGATCGAAGTTAGACATAAAAATATGAAGCGGTGTTGTATAAAAAGACGGAAAGAGTAATTGTGAACGGAGGTAGTACCAAATATACATTGTATGAAAATATATTTCATGATGAATGTAATGATAAAGATTTAGTATTTTAAATTTTATATTTTTTTTCTAAAAACTTGGTCAAAGTTTATATAGTTTGACTTTAAAATGGCCTACTACTATTGTGGGACGGAGGAAATATATTATAAGCATTCACTAGTAAAAAAATGTTTTGCAAAATGTTTGTGGGGCCATGGCCCCAATAACCCCCACACTGGATCCGCCCATGGTCCCTGCTCCATGCAATATGCTACTACAAAGGTCCATGGTACATGCTAGTAAGTATAGATATAAAATGGTACATACAAATACCCTTCCCATCCACGTACCACTTGTAGCAAAGCTACCTAGGCTGCTATAAAAGCAAGGCATCGATGCCAAACAACCACATCTGGAACAATAGTTTACCTTGTGTTTTTGTCCCCACTAATGCATGTCGACGAAGCTACATCTACTCTCTTCTTTTTAAAATATAAGTCTTTCTAGAGATTTTAATAAATGACTACATACGGAGCAAAGAATGAATCTATACTTTAAAATGTGTCTACATACATTTATATGTTGTGGTCTATTTGAAATGTCTAAAAAAACTTATATTTTAAAACGGAGGGAGTACATTCTAACCAGTCGAATAGTCAATGCACCCGCGGCCATGATGATTGTCACTGGACCGAATTGAATGTAGAAGCATATGAAAACGTCGGCAGGGCATCCTAGGCTTGTAGGCTCCCATCTGACGCACGCTGCAGCATGGAGCGCGAAGCATGCAAGGCCAGAGCTCCAAGAATCTCCGCCTGCGGTGCTCCGAGCCGCGGGTGCACAATCTTGGACTGTCGGCGCAACCCAGCTCGTGCTCGCTTGCTCTGCCGCTTGGGTTGGGCCTTCAGGCGAAGGTCGCCCAGCCGGCTAGCCGCCGTCCGCTCAGCGACAACACGGCGTTGGCATGTACGAGACGGAGCATGGACCAAAACAGCCGCCTTCCACTGGCCAGCCTTCCCCACGGCAGAAGCCAACAAATCGGCAGGTTAGCCGGTGGCCCACGAAAGCTTCGATCAGCACGAGCGGGCGGCAGACCAAACGAAACGATCCTCCCGTGCTCTTCTACTCCTAGCCGATTCCACACACAGCAAGCGAGCGAGCGCTGTTAGGCCAACTCCACCGCGTGACCTTAAACGGACGTACGTTTTGTTTGAATTCTGTCTGTTTGGGTAGGGATTTCGTGTTGTCGGCCTGTCCCGAGATGCGCGGCCATACCAGCTACGCGTCAAGATCCATTTGCCCCATCCTGTCCGTGTCTACTTAAAAAACTAATTCAAATGCAAGGTCCTAGTTCAGGCCAGCGGCCCTGGTTCATCACGCAGGCAACAGAGTCATCGGCCTACACGTCCATCGCCGGCAACACAGCCAGCGGCCGGCAACACAACCAGCCTTCAAAATGAATAGTTTTCCTCGGCAAGAACATGACCCGGTGAACATACCGGCCTCCAAAATAAATGTTTTCACGCAAGACACTACCGGTGCACGACGGGCAAGGCGGCACCCATGTCGACCTAAAAAGAACGGCCACGCCGATCGACGACCTAGTTCAGCCTTCGCCGAGCATCTCCTTCTTCCCGGCATCGAACCAGTGCCCTCGTCTTGTCGCTCATCTTCGACAAGTCCACGCCATGATCGCAAGGGCCACCTCCTTCGCTTTGGTGGCGGCATTGGTGGCCTCGATGTCGAAATGCTCGCTCGCCTTGACGTTGTCTGCCTCGATGTCGAGCTGCCTTTGCCGGGCCACCTCCTTCATGTCGAGCTGCCTTTGCCGGGCCGCCTCCTCCATGTCGATCTTCCTCCTCTTGGCCGCCTCCTCCATCTCAAGCTTCTGTCTTTGAAGGTCTAGGTATTGCTTCATTTGCTCGTCTTTGCTTTGCCGCTTCTTCTCGTCCCTCACATCCTTTTGGGACATCATGCCATGCAAAGTCTCATGCAAGGCCATGGATGAGGCGTCACGTATGTCGTCCACCTTGGAGTTGGTCTTGCCCTCGGCCTCTTCAACGCCTCGCCATCCCCACCTCCGTGAACTTGGCCGTCTTCTTGCCTCTCTTTCTTTGAAGTTCACGGTATTGATCCTTGAACTTAGGGCAATTGTTGATGATCGTCCAACAATGCGTAAGAGTGAATGGCTTGTCATTGTGCCGGCCTTGAATGCCTCCAAAGATTGGAATGCCTACACCACATGATCAACAACAAGTGAACATGCAAACATATACACGGTCAAGTCTCATGGCCGTAGCAAGGAAAGGGCTAGAAAGAGGAGATCATACCATGTCCCCAACGCCGAGACCACTCACGGGCCGTGCTTCAACGCTCTCAAATGCGGCACGATACTTGTTGCACTCTTGTTGGATGAACAACCATCTTTTGAATCGAGCCGATGCCACGGTTGCTTGTAATTTGGTAGGGCTCAAACATCTTCCTTTCATGGAATGTTTTGTGGACTCTCGTCCAAAAACAATGCCCTTTTGTTGCGGCGCCGTCCTCGGATCTTGGCTAATCTCCATCCAAGCTTGGCAAATCAACTTGTCCTCATCTTGTGTATATGAACCCGTGCGAATGCTCTTCCTCTTCTTTTGTTCCTCCGCTCTTTGGGTGAGCTCGTCGATGAACAATGGCACACCATTAATATCAATGTCATTGCCTTCTTCTTCTTCTTCATCACCTTCGACATAGATGTCATCGTCTTCATGCCACGAGTCACCATGGTCGTAGTCAGCATGGTCGTCGGCCTCTTCATCGGGGACGTACTCAGCGCGGCCATCCTGACTTTGGGTCTCATCGGGGTCGTAGGTACGGCCATGCCCACCGTTGAAAATCACGTCCTCCATGTAGCGGTTGTAGAAGGGGTCATCAACCGCTGGCGTTGGGGTTGGCATTCCGTCAAACAAGACGCGGGAGGCCGGCATGGTGCCCATGAACGGTGCCCGTGCCTGCTTTCTTAGCATCTCGACGGACGGACGGCCGCCGCTGCTGGACCCAGGCGTGACGTTGAGGTCGATGACGGCCTTGGGGCGCGGTGTGGACTGCGCGAACAAGCCCACGTCCAGCGACCCCAAGAAACGGGTCTGGCCATCGTGCCTTGGCGGAGGGAAGCCGGGCGACATGGGCCCGGTGCGCGAGGTCGGCGATCGGCAAAGGCGTAGGCGGGCGACCGACGAGCTGTGCTCGCCGGGCCGACGGCCGCCGCAGGGAACCCGGCAGACGGCCCATGCCAAGCATGAGGATGGCGTGCGCTTTGTTGACGAGGTCCTCCTTCTCGTCGGCGGCCTTGCGCGGCCTCCAGCTCCTCGCGCTGGGCGGCGAACTTGGCCACGGCGGCATTGACCTTGATGACCGCTCTCCATTCCCTCCTCTTCGCCGATTCCGCGTCCAACTTGGCGATCTCCTCCGGCGTGCACTCCGATCGCGGCTTCCTTGGCGCCTTTTTCTTCACCTTTGCGGGCGGGTCAACGGCCAGGCCGCCGGAACTCGGCGGGGCGTCGGCCATGGACGGGGGAGAGAGGGAGCGGCGGGAGGGACGTGGGAGGGTTTGGGGCACCTGGCGCGAGAGTGGTGTGTGTGTGTGGGGGGGGGGGGGGTTTGGTTTCTCCCACCGACAAAGGGCTGGGGAGGACAAGCGCGCGTCCCGCCCGTCACATGGCTGTCCGTTCACCCCAAAACCGGCGCAAACTTGGGCGGGGATGGGTCGAAGCGGACACACAAGGTGACAAAGTCCGTTTACGCCCGCGCGCTGGGCCGCCTCTTTTGTCCCTTTTACCCCAAACGAACGGGGGCGGACAGGATAGGGTCGCGCGGTGGAGTTGGCCTTAGACTTCGTATTGTAGCCTTACCGTGCGAACGATATCTTATTGGTATTGAACTTGTATGTCATTATTATATATATATATGATAGACCACCCCTTTGAGGGTTGAGCCAGTTCTTCCAAAACCTACGTTTTACATGGTTTCGAGTCTAACCTAGGTCCTCCACCTCCACCCCACCCGTCGCCGCCGCCGCACCAAAACCCTAAACCCTAGGGCTTCTGCCACTGGTGCCATGACCGCTTCCGCTTCGGGCGCCGCCAGCTCCGGCTCTATCCCCGCGTCGCTTGCCACCCTCCTCAACCTCCCACCTCGCCCTGGCTCCGTCAGTGCCTCAGTTCTTCGGTAGCACCGCCGTCGGCTCCCTGTTTTCAGCGCGGATCCCACCGTGACCGCCCGCGATGGCCTTAGCACCAATCGCACCGCCGCCGCCCGCGATGGCCTCCTCTGGATCCTCCTCGACACTCGCCGTCATCCCGGCGACCTCGGGGAAGACGCTGCCCGCGGAGCCACCCGCGGCCTCGCTCACGGCACTACCCGCGGCCGTGATCCCGATCGTCCCCGCGCCGCCACCCGCGGCATCGGTCGCGGTCGTGGATCCTGTCGCGGCTCCGCCACCAATCGTCCCTGCTGCTGGCGCAATCACGCCCACCGGGCCGTTCCACTTCGACAACTTGATCGCCATCCGACTCACGCCGGACAACTACTTGTTACGGCGTTGTTGTCCTACTGCCGCCACGCAGCCGTCTCTCCTTGGGTTTGTTGATGGTTCTCTACCATGTCCTTCGCAGGTCATCCCTACCGCCCACGGCCCGCCATCAACCCGAACACCAGATGTGGCTGCAGCAGCAGACCAGCGATCCTCTCCGCCATCCGGGGGTTCCTCGCCGACGGGTCAGCCGGCCTTTGTCTCTTCGCTGCCACCTCCATGGACGCTCGACGATCCCGAGCACGCCTTTGCCTGTGTCTCTACCTTCCGCCGATGGTTCTTCGCAGCTTAACTCGCCAACATCAAGAAGTTGGACTCCTACGCCACGACCTACTTCAACAAGATGAAGGTGCTGGCGGACACGCCACCTCTATTGGTCGGCCGCTTAGCAACGAGGAGTTCACGGCCATTATCAAAGGCCTCGACGCTGACTACGACAATCTTGCTGAGGCAGTCCACAACGCCAAGCCAGCGATGCCTCCTCACGAGCTCTACTCACGCCTCCTCTTCACCGAGCAGCGCGTCGAGGCTCGTCGCTCCTCCGCCACCATCACCGCCCAGTCGGCGGCCTTCTGGCCTCCGTGGCGGCGCCCACCTGCCTGTCACACGGCAAGGCAGCCTCACCGTGATCGACCCTGGGTAGTGTGCCAGCTATGTGGTCGTGAACGCCATGTCTCCTCCAAGTGTCACCGCCACTTTCAGAGGAGCTTCCTTAGCATCGGCAACGAAGGCAAAGGCAACGAGCGCCAGTTTGCCATGGCAGACTTTGGTCCTTCCGCCGCCGCCCCGGCTGCCCACCTCGCTGCCGCCCCGCCTGCCCACATCGCCGCCAAGGGCAAGGACCCGTGTGTCGAGCAGGGATACACACCATCCTACCCTGTTGATCCAGCCTGGTACATGGACACCGGCGCCACGGATCACATGACGAACGAGCTCAGCAATCTCTCCACCTACCAGCCCTACTACGGGCACGATCAGGTTCACACCGCCAATGGTGTAGGTATGCCCATCTCTCATATTGGCCAAGCATCTCTTTAACTAGTCATCCCTCTAGGCAGCTCCATCTTCGTAATGTTTTACGGGTACCCTCGGTAACTCGTAATATTTTATCTGTCCCTAAGCTCACCCTTGATAATCATGTCCTATGTGAAATTTTCACCCTTTTAATCTTTTTGTTAAGGATCGAGCAACCCGGGACGTTCTGCTTAGTGGCCGGTTGAGCCAAGGCTTGTACCGTTTGGAGGATCCATCCGCCCCGTGCGTCTTCAGCGGTGTTCGTGTGTCGCCTTCCCAGTGGCACTCTCGCTTTGGTCACCCCGCCACACCCATCGTTCGCCACATAATCCACTGTCATGAGCTACCCTCAGTGTCTAGCAATAAAGAGATGTTCGTGTGTGATGCCTGTCAGCAAGGCAAGAGTCATCAGCTACCTTTTGTTTCATCTACTAGAGAAGTAAAGAACCCTCTTGAAATTGTGTTTTACGATTGTGGGGTCCGCACAAACATCTCGTTAGTGGTCACAACTATTATGTCAGCTTTTGTTGATGCCTATAGTCGCTTCACTTGGCTTTATCTTCTTAAGCGCAAATCTGATGTGTTTGATATATTCATACAGTTTCAATTGCATGTTGAACATCTATTCAAGTATAAAATTATCCATGTTCAATCAGATTGGGGGGGGCGAATATCGCAACCTTAACACCTTCTTTAATAAGCTTGGAATCTCTCATCGTTTATCATGCTCGCATACACATCAGCAGAATGGCGCTGTTGAGCGCAAACATTGTCATATAGTTGAGACCGGCCTCACACTTTTTGCTCATGCTTCTGTACCCTTTTGTTTTTGGAGTGATGCTTTTGCTACCGCGTGTTTTTGAAGGAAATATGCCCTAGAGGCAATAATAAAGTTATTATTTATTTCCTTATTTCATGATAAATATTTATTATTCATGCTAGAATTGTATTAACCGGAAATATGATACATGTGTGAATACATAGACAAACATATAGTCACTAGTATGCCTCTACTTGACTAGCTCATTAATCAAAGATGGTTATGTTTTCTAACCATAGACATGTGTTGTTATTTGATTAATGGGATCACATCATTAGGAGAATGATGTGATTGACATGACCCATTCCGTTAGCCTAGCACTTGATCATTTAGTATATTGCTATTGCTTTCTTCATGACTTATACATGTTCCTGTAACTATGAGATTATGCAACTCCCATTTACCGGAGGAACACTTTGGGTGCTACCAAACGTCACACGAATCGGGTGATTATAAAGGAGTACTACAGGTGTCTCCAAAGGTACATGTTGGGTTGGCGTATTTCGAGATTAGGTTTTGTCACTCCGATTGCTCTGGAGAGGTATCTCTGGCCCTCTCGGTAATGCACATCACTATAAGCCTTGCAAGCAATGTAGCTAATGAGTTAGTTACGGAATGATGCATTACGTAACGAGTAAAGAGACTTGCCAAGAACGAGATTGAACTAGGTATTGGATACCGACGATCGAATCTCGGGCAAGTAACATACCGATGACAAAGGGAACAACGATGTCGTTATGCGGTTTGACCGATAAAGATCTTCGTAGAATATGTAGGAGCCAATATGAGCATCCAGGTTCCGCTATTGATTATTGACCAAGAATAGTTCTAGGTCATGTCTACATAGTTCTCGAACCCGTAGGGTCCGCACGCTTAAGGTTTCGGCGATGCTTATATTATGAGTTTATGAGTTTTGATGTACCGAAGGAGTTCGGAGTCCCAGATGAGATCGGGGACATGACGAGGAGTCTCGAAATGGTCGAGACGTAAAGATCGATATAGTGGACGACTATATTCGGAGTTCGGAAAGGTTCCGAGTGATTCGGGCATTTTTTGGAGTACCGGAGAGTTACGGGAATTCGCCGGGGAGTATATGGGCTTTATTGGGCCATACGGGAATAGAGGAGAGAGGCCAAAAGGAAGGAGGCCTGCGCCCCCCCTCTGGTCCGAATTGGACAAGGGGCGCAGCCCCCTTTTCCTATTCCTCTTCCCCTCGTTCCCCTTCTCCTACTCTAACAAGGGAGGTGGAATCCTACTAGGACTAGGGAGTCCTAGTAGGACTCCACACTTGGCGCGCCCCCTCCTAGGGCCGGCCTCCTCCCCCCTTGCTCCTTTATATACGGGGGGCAGGGGGGCACCCCATGACACACAAGTTGATCTTCGTGATCGTTCCTTAGCCGTCTGCGGTGCCCCCCTCCACCATATTCCACCTCGGTCATATCGTCGCGGAGTTTAGGCGAAGCCTGCGCCGTAGAACATCATCATCGCCACTGCGCCCGTCGTCTTGTGGAACTCATCCCGACACTTTGCTGGATTGGAGTCCGGGATCGCCATCGAGCTGAACGTGTGCTGAACTCGGAGGTGCCAGACGTTCGGTACTTGGATCGGTCGGATCGTGAAGACGACGACTACATCAACCGCGTTGTCATAACGCTTCCGCTTACGGTCTACGAGGGTACGTGGACAATACTCTCCCCTCTCGTTGCTATGCCATCACCATGATCTTGCGTATGCGTAGGAATTTTTTTGAAATTACTACGTTCCCCAACAGTTTTCTCATTAACAAATTACCTACGCGTTTTCTTAATATGAAAACTCCGATTGAGCTTCTCTTAGGTGAAACTCCTGACTATAGCTTTTTTAAGGTGTTCGGGTGTGCCTGCTGGCCTCATCTTCGTCCTTATAATGATTGCAAACTTGAGTTTCGCTCCAAAAAGTGTGTGTTCTTAGGGTATAGTTCTTTCCATAAAGGCTACAAGTGTCTCCATGTCCCAACCAATCGAGTCTACATATCTCGGGATGTTGTTTTTGATGAGACCGTCTTCCCCTTTTCTGCCATGCCTCAGTCGTCCATCACAACACCTTCTATGCATTCATCTCCTCTTATGCCTAGCCAATTTGAAGATGTTGCATATTCGCCTGTGTTGTTACCTAATCATGGTGCAGGAATTGGACGTGGAGCTTGCCTGGAACTCCTCCCTGACAGACCCGCTACGTCGCCTGTGGTGCACGTCGATCGGCCGGTGCATGCACCGCCTCCCGCCCTCGACCCCGCACCGGGCGCCCCGTCTCCAACCGCGCCTGGGCCGGAGCCCATGATGGCTACTGCGACCGGGCCAGAGCCTGCGACAGCCTCCTCTGAGCAGTCTCCGCCGCCACCTCCTCGCCCTGGACTCCCCTCCATCGTCACCCTCGCCATCCGCGCGGGCGTCCTTGGTGCCTACTTCGCCTGGGTTTGCAGCGGCTCACGCGCCGCCGGGGCCTACGTCGCCTGGCCTGCTGTCGCCGGAGTCCCCAGGACCAGCCTCACCTGCTTCGGACATCCCGTCGGCCCCGGTGTTTGCTCCCCCACGACGTCCACACACTCGCAGCCGCAGTGGCATTGTTCGTCCCAAGGAGCGCACCGATGGCACGATCACCTATCTTGCTGCTTGCCTGACTCATGCTGTGGATGATCCATCCGCCGAACCACGCAGTTATCAAGCCGCTATGAGTATTCCACACTGGAGGGCTGCTATGGAACAAGAATATCATGCTCTTATGAAGAATAAGACCTGGACACTTGTTCCCCCTTCGTCTCGCGTCAACATCATTGATTCGAAGTGGGTGTTCAAGGTGAAGAAACATGCAGATGGTTCCATTGAGCGCTACAAAGCGCGCCTCATGGCTAATGGCTTTAAACAACGTCAGGGCCTGGATTATGAGGATACATTCAACCCAGTTGTCAAGCCTACCACTATTCGATTCCTTCTGTCTCTGGCAGTTTCTCGCGGCTGGTCTCTCCGCCAGCTTGATGTGAAGAACGTTTTTCTTCATGGATTTCTTGAAGAAGAGGTTTACATGCGGCAGCCACCTGGATTTGTTGATCACACTCAGCCTCATCATCTCTCATCCGACGAAGGCCATATATGGGTGAAGCGGGCTCCCGTGCTGGCATGCTCGCCGGGCTTCAAATTTCTACGCACTCATGGGTTCATTCCTTCGACGGGCCGATACTTCACCGTTCTTGTTTCAAATGATCGAGTGTGACCATGTACCTCCTTGTGTATGTGGATGATATTGTCTGGTGAGCTCATCTCCGATGGTCACGATGCTCGTGATCGTGACTTGGTCGTGATTTTGCAGTTAAGGATTTGGGACAGCTTCATTTCTTCCTGGGTATTGAGGTCGCTCATTAGTCTCGTGGCAGTTTGGCTCTCACCCAGAAAGTACTCTCTTGATCTCTCTTACGCCGTGCTGGTATGCTCAAGTGCAAGCCATCACCTACACCCATGTCCTCCACTGACACCCTTTCTGCTGCTGATGGTGCTCTTCTCTATCCTAAGGATGCTACTGAGTACAGGAGTATTATTGGTGGCTCGCAGATGTCGGACGATTACGCTGCCCCGATCTCTCCTTTGCGGTTAACAGGTGGTGTGCCAAGTATCTTCATGCTCCCACCGATGTACACCGGTTCATTGTGAAGCGCATCGCGTTATGTGCGTCTCACTATCTCCTTTGGTCTTCACTGCGCCCGTAGTTCCTCCGGAGTTCTTTCTGCATTTTCGATCTTTGATTGGGCTGGGTGTCCAGATGACAGTGATTCGAGGGGACATCTTTGTGTTCTTGGGTCCTAATCGATCGCTTTGGAGTGCACGCAAGCAAGCCATCGCTTCTCAAGAAAGACAGGTTTAGTACAAGTCGGTTGCCAATGCAAGCTGAACTTATATGGATTGAGTCCCTACTTCGAGAGCTAGGAGTTGCTCACCACATCCTTCGGTCCTTTGGTGTGACAACATCGGTGTTACGTTTACGTTGCCAAACCCGTGTTTCATGCACGGACTAAACACATTGAGATTGACTATCATTTTGTGAGGGAACGTGTTGCATGTAAGCTACTATAAGTCAGGTTTAATCTCTTCAAAAGATCAACTTATGGACATCTTCACCAAGCCTCTACCTTCTCCCATGTTTGAGGTTCAGAGGCGCAATCTCAACCTCCTAGATACTTCAGGAGTGAATTGAGATTGAGGGAGGGTGTTAAACTTCGTATTGTAGCCCTACTGTGTAAACCGTACCTTATTGATATTGGACTTGTATGTCATTATTATATATATATATATATATATTATATATATATATATATATATATATATATATATATATATATATATAGGGAAAATCCATCCTACCACCCGTGGTAGTTACCCCACATATCTCATATACTACCAAGTGGTACTATATATACTATTTTATTATTTTAAATATGTTCATATACTATATCTAAGATATTTAAAAGCAAGTTACGTGAAAAAATTGCATATGAGCCCATAGTTTTTGTTATATTTATGAAATACGCATATATTTATGCGTAAAAAGAGCATACTCAAAAATGGTACATACTACCTAAAAATTAGTATATATACTACCTAATCATTGTTATATACTACATACTACACATACATACTCTCGGTTTCGACAGATACTACATACAACATACAAAAACGCAGTGGTAGAATTACCACTCTTGTAGGAAACATTTGTCCTATATATATATATATATATATATATATATATATATATATATATATATATATATATATATGTGTGTGTGTGTGTGTGTGTGTGATAGGCCATCCCTCTAAGGATTGAGCCAGTTTCTTCAAAACCTACGTTTTACAAGCGCGAGCCGCACTCACCAAACCGAGCCACTGGCGTCTGTCTCTAAACGGCTAGCGTAGGTATAGCTACAGGGGCGATGGTCTTTCCAGGCGGTCATTATGCTTTGCTTCAGAGGGCGTGTATACCATACATGGCCGCAGCGCATGCTGAAAGGAACTGGACGGGGAGGAAGGCTGAAGCGGACGAAAGCGCTCGTGTCAAAAGCTCAATGAATAAAACCGGAAAGTCTCGTCAGCCTTTGCTTGCTAGACTAGATGAGGTAGTACATGGGGGAATATATAAATAAAAATAATAAATATAATCATGGACGGTACCGGCGTACCGCGATCGACGATGGCTGCACCAGTACGTCTTAAGATACAGTAGTATTGTACTACTACTGGACTGTACTCTTCCGAAATCATTCAGACGATTCCAATTTTTGTCATTGATGAGTTATAGTACTGGGAGTTTCATTCAAATTTCCTCGGCGTCTTTCGCTGACGAAACTGAGCCGCTCCTGCGTTTGTTCCGGGACGGTTTTGGTCATGCTGCCAGCCTGACAACTTCATGTCCGTCCCCACGGTCGGTGGTTGCAATGGAAGCTCCCAGCACCAGCAGCCGCGAATCTCGGCAAGGTCCAATGATCCTCGGCCACGACCAGTGTGTTGTTCTAGGCTTGTAGCCCGTCCCCGCCTTTTCTTCCGTTCGCTGTTCTGCTGGAGACGGCACTGTTGGCCAGCGTTCCATTACTGTTCGCGATATGTTGAGATTTGACACTGACGAAATGCGATCCTCATCATATCTTTCTCTCCCACGCCCGCAAATCCCACACAGTATAGCTCCAGATTCGACCGGCGATCTACCAAACGGGAGTTGAATTCCTCTCCGCCGCGTGCAAAATCTCTCCGCCGCGCGCCACGTCGTCGCCGCTTCCCGACAGGCCCTGCCAGTTAAACTCCCTGGCTGACAGCCACGCGCCAACAGTGCACCCCCACCGCGTGAGGTGGAAAAAAAAAAAGAGGGCGGACATGAACAAAATTTCTTTTCTTTTTTCGGATTCCGATTGATTGATTGACAAGAACAAATTCAGATATCACGTCGTCTCATCCCCCAACCTGGCTCGTGTAGTCACCCCGTGGGCCCGCGAGCAGTCTCGTCTGAACTCCTTCGCGTACGAACACGCTAACAGCTGCTGCAAGACTGAGCTCTTCATTTACTTTCTACCAGCTTCTTTTTTTTCTTTTTTTTTTGCATCGAACCAGCTTCTTCTTCTTCTACTACTACTACTACACTGGCCAGGCGAGGCCGCGACGACTGCCAGCGGCGACGCTGACGCGTCATTGGTTCCCCATTCATTGCGCTTCCGTGTGACCACCTGGTTCAACACGCCGAAATGGCGGGTCGCTCGCGCGTTCCTCACCTGATTTCACAGCCGCTAGTATTTCTCCTGCGATCGTCGCAGCCCAGCTTCGTCGCGCCTGTCTCCTCGCTGACTCGCGGGGCCCACGTGAGGCCGGGACCCGGGGGTCAGCGAGACGGGATCTGGGAGAAAGCGAACCTTGCCTGCATCACACGCCGTCGCCGCTATCGGCCAGCCTCACTCTCCCCCCTCCCTCTCCCTGCCTACAAAGAGCACGAAACTGAAGCAGCGACGTGAAAAAAGGTTTCGTAAAAATAGAATCGATGGGAATTTAGATTAGAATTACAGGGTTTCGAATTCTCCGCGGCTGCGCCCATGGGAACGAGGCTGGGCGTGCGCGCGGTGTTCGCTCTGGTGCTGTGCGAGCTGCTGCTGTCGCCGTCGGCGGCGGCGGACGACGGCGGTCTACCGCGGCGGTCGCTGCACCAGCCCTTCTTCCCGATCGGCTGGTCCCCGCCGCCGCCGGCGTCTGCGGATGTGGCCGCGCCGCCGCCGCCGGCTGCCGCCGCGGCCGCGACCTCGAGCCCCGCGCGGTCCGCGCCCAGCGTCACCAACATCGTCGCGATCGCGCTCACCGCGGGCCTCGTCGCGCTGGCGGTCGTCTCCTACTCCTGCGTCCTCCTGTGGCGCCGCGTCGCCGAAGGCGCGGAGGACGACCGTGCCGCCGCGAAGCCGGCGGGGGCCCTTGCCGCGAGAATTCCGAGTGATGCCGGAAGCAGCGCCCGGCACCAGGCGTCGCCGCCGCCCAGCTCCACGGCGTCGGACGCGATTTACCTGGACCCTCTCACGGCGGTGATGGAGGTGCGCCACCATCGGTCCAGCCCCGACCTTCGCCCTCTCCAGCTGCAGAAGCAGCCCAGCCCTGACCTCCGCCCGCTGCCGCCGCTGAAACGGATGGGCACGCAGCCGACGCCACCGCCCGCGGCCACGCCGCCTATGACCGGCACGGAGTACTCCTCCTCCGACGAGGACCAGGCAACGTTTTACACCGCGCGCAAGACCAACATGTCTTCATTCAGCCGGAGCACGAGCCAGCGCAGCACCATGGAGCAAGCAGTGCCGCCGCCGCCCGTGGCACCTCCACCTGCTTCCGCGCCCGTGCCGCCGCCACCCGCTCCAGCGCCCGCGGCGCCGCCACCGCAAGCGAATCGCCTGCGACCTCCTCGTCCGCCACCGTTGCCGAGGCAGAGACTGCTGCGGCCGATGCCCGCCGAGTCGCCTCCTCCTGCCGCCCTGGCCAATTTAGCTCTGACCAGTCCCCCTGAAGCCTCTGTCCAGAACAGGGAAGCCGGGAGCTCTGACGTCCAGCCGGGCGGAAGCACCCGGCCGCCCAGCCTCAAACCTCTGCACTGGGACAAGCTCCGGGCCATCTCCGGCCGCACCACAGTCTGGGACCAGGTCAAGAACTCCGACTCATTCCGGTACGCCACTCTGCCATTCCTGTTTCCACAGTATCTCGGTTACCTTTTTGGTTCCCAAATGCTCACTGAGCTGTTGCCAATCGTGTGGTGATATTTACAGCGTGGATGAGGCGGCAATGGAGAACTTGTTCCCCCAAAACAGCGCCGCCGCCGCCGCCACGGGGAATTCCGGTCAGGCGGCAGCGAGAGGAGGGCCAGGGAAGCAGCACAGCCGGCTGCTCGACCCAAAGAGGCTGCAGAACGTGGCTATCATGCTCAAGGCGCTCAATGTGACCGCGGACGAGGTGATCGGAGCACTCATGCACGGTGAGTTTGCACACTCTTATTTCTACTTCCCGTTTGTTCAGGTCCCCTACCACAACTGTCCTTGTGGCGCTTGCAATTCTGTCTTCTGTTCTCTTGTTGTGCAATTCCGGAGGCCACATGTCATGCCAGTGCATGAGTACAATCTAGTTATTGCTGAACCAAGTACATTCAGCAACTTGGCAAATGATTGAAGACCACTGGCTGGTCCACAATTCCAAGTCCCATACCAGTGCTACATAAGAGGGTTGCAAAGGATTGATTGGAATTTTTTTACCCTGACAGGTTTACTTGAATTGGTAACACTTTCGCATTCAGAATATAACCCGTGCTACGATTAAGCTGGTCCCGTGTTTTGTTTCTTCCAAATGGCCCTGTCATGGTGATCAGGAAACTACTCCCTCTGTCCCATAATGTAAGACGCTTTTTGACACTAGAGTAGTGTCAAAAAACGTCTTATGGGACGGAGGGAGTACTAGATACATGAACTTCAAGCCATTATTGTGTCCGTCGGTTATAAGAAGGTCGGCGTCACACGTTCCACATGCCTCATCAAACCGTTTTCTAGTCATATGTTTCACACAGGAATTTTGTGCCCGAATTCGCAAAACACGTCACCATGTTCACCAAATACGCATATACTATACCTTGAAACCCGTATAATTATCGGGCATGAGCAATCCAGCGATTGTCGTGTTGCTCACCTAACTAATATACATTCCTAACATACCGGGGAATCTTTCCCACTTCCCTACATGTCACCTTTTCTTTTATTTTGATGTGAGCCGATAGTGAAGGCTCATATACTTGTCCTGCCTTTTGACCTCAATTGTCACATTCAAGATTTTTTCTTGGGTGGGATGTTGCTTTCACGATCAGATCGTCTGGATGCAGTGCGTTCCAACAAGGATCATTCTTGCATTTATAAGCTTATGTTGGTGGATGGTTGAGTTTCCAGAGCTGAGGGCCTGGACCGCGGGACGCATCTGACCAATGCAACGCATAATTTTTCTTTCTTCTGTGGTTAAGTCTTGATTAGTTGGTGTGGATATCTTTGTGAACAATCGGTGATATATCATCATTGGTCATGTCAATTTAGGCAATAGTAAGATTGTGGGGCAGATTGGGACATGTATTGGAGAGGAGATCTGCATCTTTTGACAAGACACAAGTGCTTTACCTTTACCTTGTGATATATGATGTGTATATTTTCGATTTGGTATCACATACAGTTACCAGTATTAATTGTTTCATACGAATGACGTGTCAGCTGCGTTGAATTTCTGCATTTTTTTAACATACAAAGTTAGAAGTCATTCCCTGCTAATTTTGACTTGCCCCTTCATTGAAGAATTTTTTTTCTCAGATTATTCATCACTTCTTGTCAACTTTTCTCTTTTATTTTCTCTCGAGAAAAACTATTCTCTTGTATTGTGTTGGAGAAGCATCATTTTCGTTATTGTCCTTTAGGGATATTATTGAATGCTAAATCTATTGGGATATTATTGCATACTTAATCTGTTGCCAGTGGACAATCTCGTTTGATCCTCTCAAACTTTTGTTTCGTAGATTGCAATTAGTTTGATGAAATATACTCCCTCCGTCCGAAAAGTTGTTCTTTGTTCAAAGTGGATGATTCAAAGACTAACTGCTTGGCCAGATACATCCATTCGGCGATGCTTTTTTTGGACGGAGGAGGTAAAATACAAGTCTTGAGGTTATTTCTTTGGACAATAGTACATATGAGTTGTCGGAATATGATCACTACTCAATTTGTCGTTTGGTAGAAGTAGCATACATTTTCCAGGATTTTAGTGGGAGGTCCTTTGGCCGTGCACACCTTCAGACATATTCAGCCCCATAGCTGGTTCTGAAAGTGACTGGTGTATTATGAGTTATATCGCTAGTTTGCGTACTGTTGTTATGAGGTGTCTTCCATGTGTGCTATTACATTAACTAGAATGATTAGCTAGGCGCTGTTAAGAGCTGGGAGCTTATTTTGTTAGAGAGAACCTTCCATAGAAAAGGATAATGCTGTGGGTGACATAGCAGTGGGCCTATTACTCTGTTTTTGGTTTGGTTCTGATGCCACTTGGAAACATTCATTTGCTTATTTTGTTTTTGGCAATGATATTATCTGTGGATGTTGGATCCAACAAACTTCTTCGACAACCTTTTCTATTGTGCTTAACCAACAGATCTCACCTGTACATTTATCATAAATTCAGCCTTCGAGAATACTGTTCACTCTTTACAGCATCGAATATATATAACTCATGTGCTACATGACACAATAAAAAGTTCAGTACTGCTTGTGTAATAGTATAACGCTTTGATATTTTAATGTTGTATTAAAGGTGTGACTTTTCATTAGAAAGAAAAGAGACGGGCATGTTCAGACTTCAGACTGCATTCATGATCCTCCTTTTGGCAATGCATTTTTTTTCCTGTTTCAGTTGTTGACATAAATACTAAAATGGTAAATCCTCCTTCTGGCATGTTGTTTAAATCAGGAAGTCAGGTCCACCTGAAATTGATTATTTTTTTATTTTTAACGTTTGGAGTTTGTTTTATCGACCCTTTGGCTATCTGAATTATGACAGTTTTGACTCCATGAATAAACAGGAAATCTGGAAGATAAGCCTGAGTTGTATGAAACACTAGCTAAGATGGCACCAACAAAAGAAGAAGAGTTAAAGCTGAAAGATTACAGCGGTGATTTATCAAAAATTGATCCAGCAGAGCGCTTTCTAAAAGACGTCCTTAATGTTCCTTTTGCCTTCAAGAGAGTGGATGCAATGCTTTACAGAGCAAACTTTGATGCTGAAGTGAATTATTTAAAGAAATCTTTTGGAACTATGGAGGTAACTAGCTATGATGAATTGATGATTACATCTTATAATTTGCATTTTACAGTACTTTCTCTTATATTTTCTTTTTATTAGATAAATCAATCAAAAATGCTTCATGCTTCACAAAATAAACATCTGGCAATACTCTTTGTTGAAGTTCATCCTTCATTAAGTTCTGTTTGTCTTAGGATCCGTACCAGTTTGTGTCTCGAAGTACTTCACTATGTTGTGCCAGATCCTTCTTAAATTCTATTATGAGTATTATGGACGTTACGAATATTCAGGCCAATGTCAAATATACATTTTCAGGCAGCTTGTTCAGACCTAAGAAGCAGCAATCTATTCTTGAAGTTGCTGGATGCGGTTCTCAAGACCGGGAACCGCATGAACGACGGCACCAATCGAGGCGAGGCGAGGGCCTTCAAACTCGACACGCTTCTAAAGCTCGCCGACATCAAGTCAACCGACGGTAAAACGACACTGCTCCACTTCGTGGTTCAAGAGATCATCCGGTCAGAAGGCTTCGACTCCGACCAACCAGAAACCAATGCTGGCACTGGCAGTGCCAGCAAAGAACGGTTCAAGAAGGACGGCCTGAAAGTGCTCGCAGGGCTCAGCAGCGAGCTCTCAAACGTGAGGAAGGCGGCCACGCTGGAGATGGACACGCTGAGCGGCAACCTGCTGAGGCTCGCGACCGACCTGGAGAAAGTGAGGCTGGTCTTGCAGCTCAGGGAGACGTGTGCCCGTCAGGAAGGCTCGGACGTGAAGTTCTTCGAGTCGATGGATGGTTTTCTTGGAAGGGCGCAGGCGGAAATCGGGAGCATGAAGATGGCGGAGAGGAGCGCGTTGCAGCGTGTAAAGGAGACCACGCAGTACTTCCATGGTGATGGCAACATGGAGGAGCCTTCTCAGCCTCTGAGGGTCTTCATGGTGGTGACAGAGTTCCTGTTGATACTGGACCGCGTGTGCCGGGACGTCGGCAGGACGCCGGAGCGGGTGATGATGGGGTCCGGTAAGTCGTTCCGCGTCAGCGCCGGCACCTCGGTGCCGCCTCGCCGGTATGATTCGCGGCCGCTTAGCTCGTCGGACGAGGACAGCTCGTCGTCGTAGAGCAGCAGCTTAGAGGAATGTCCCTTTTTTTTGGTGGGGTGCACAGGATAGTGCTAGTGGAGATTTTGAGGGCGGTGATTCTTGCAGGGTCGTTTATGTGTGATGATCACCCTCAGGGCTTAGAAGGGGCCGTTACTTAATTGTGTAATAGTACTAGATGTCTACAAAGGTCAAAAATATAGCTGTACAAAGACAAAGTTTTCTTGATTCTTACATATATGGGGGGAATGGGAAATTGTTCAGCTCACCATGTTATTACATGTCTCGTTGCTTTCCTCGTGTTTGTTGTCAGCAGTCATCTGAATCCGCCGGTCAGGGTGAAGTTTCAGAAAGCACTGTAGAAAGAAATTTCACTTGTGAATCAATTTAAGCCGTCTTTGCAGATCGACCCGAGTAGTCATAAATCGTGGAGGTGGAGCTACCCGCAGCCTCTGCATGATCGGGTCGCTGAGGTTGAGGTTGGGGGATTGCTGGGCAAGGGACCGATAGGTAGGTACGATGGGAATTCTGGTGTACGAAAAGCAGAGGAATACCACTACCAAAGCTATGACAACGAGGAGAACAAAGGAAGTAAAGTGCTTGCCGGTGATGGGCACGAAAAAGAGGCCATGGGACGGGAGATGGCGACGCCAAAGTGATGATTCCCGTTGTGTGTTTTTGTGTACATATGTTAGTGCCTCGTGAACGTTGCTGTGCAGGAGTAGAATACGCGTAGCACGTTGCGACCATTTACGGCCTCTGAAAGCAAGGATGGGATGGACTGTATATTTCTCTGATGGGTGCTAGTGCGCTGCTGCAGAATAACAGAAACGACGTTGAGTTCACAGGAAACGGACGATCTAAACCTGGTATGCTGATCGGAGCGAGGAAGCGAAACGAAGAGAGAGGGCAGGCAGTGGACCGATCATGGCGTCCTTGCACGCCCGGTACCGGCAGGAACCTTCCGCCGCCGCGGCCAAATTTGACGCGAATACACGCAAAATTCTCCAACAAGCCGGGGTGACCAGGCAGGTGCTCCGCGAGCCCTTCTCTTTTTTTTTGAGGGGTAGCCCTTCTCTTTTTTTTTTTTGAGGGGTAGCCCTTCTCTTTTTTTTTTGAGGGGTAGCCCTTCTATTAAAGTGAGGACATACCGACATAGGCAAATCATCCGGAAAAAAATCACTCGTGGCTCTTCTATATGGGCCGGCCCCAAAATAGCTGTAGCTCTTCCTCCTCGCTCCCGAAAATACACTCGTTTCACAAAGACAAAAATCAATTTGTCTAAAAAAAGAGACAAAAATCAATGCTCCTCGCTCCCAGAAAAACCGGTTTCTGTTCTAGAGCCAAATTTTCCAAAAGGTTACAATTCTTTTTTGCGGGTGAAAGGTGTCAGAATCGGGGCTCCGCGGACCCAACAAGATTCGAACTTGGGGCGTGTGCGAAGGATCCTGCCTAGCTACAGCTAGTTGCTCGTCACCCTAAGGCCTGGCCCCGTCGAGTTCGTGCGAGCGGGAAGAAGTGGACACGGAGATTTACCCAGGTCCAGGCCATCTTGCGGTATAAAACCCTACTCCTGCTTTATGGTGGATTGCCTCGCGAGGAGGATGAGGATGAACTAGTACAATGGATGAGCTGCCTCGCGAGAGCTCAATGGGTGGAAAGACTCTATCCCCTTCTACGGTAAAGGCTAGGCTATATTTATAGTAGCCTAGCTTGGTCCTCCTTCCTCATGGCTTAGGCGGGAAGGGATACCACAGGGGCCAAATTTGAAGAGGGACAGGAGTACACCCTATCCTGACTAAAGGTGGTCTTCGTCTGCAAAGCCTCTGGTCGTGACGTGCAGGTGGGCTCGGTGATGACCTACATCCTGCCGAGCTCGTGGTCTTGGTTTTGTTGCACCGGAATGAAAACCTTTGAGGGGATTCCTCGGAACCCGCGTACATCCCTGCCTCCTTAGCACCAAAGAGGAAATTGTCCTGGACTGCGCCCGCTGGCGCCCTGCTGGCCTTGGTCATCATGGCTCACGTCACCGTGCGCCTCGCGAGGTGGGGTGCTTGCCTAGAGATATCTGCTCCTCGGGAGACAGCCTCGGGAGGCCGCTCCTCGGGAGGCCTTGACGTTGTTCACCTCACGAGGGTCTTGCTCGTGAAGCCTTGGAGTTGGACCGTGCCGGGCCGTTGATGGAGCCACGTGCTGGGTTGCAGGTAGACCGGTCTAGGTATCCCCGGTCCCAGAACGCCGACAAAAGGTTACAATAAAATATATTGTTTAAAGTCATTTAAAATATACTACTTCTGTTTAGAAATATCTGAAGTTTTGGTTTTGTCCTAAGTCAAACGCTGTTATGTCGTTTTCTCGGTGAAAACATCGTTAAGTTTGATCATATATACAAAAAGATATATTAACATCTACAATACAAAGTATATATAGTATGAAAATATATTTTATGATGAATATACTGAAACTAATTTGATGGTATAAATGTTGGTATATTTTTTAAATATACTTGGTCAAACTTAAAGAGTTTGACTTAGGACAACCTAAAGCTTCAAACATTTTGGAATGGACCGAGTACATACGAAAATAAAATTGTTCAGCTCATGTTTAAAAATATGCTCATGCTTAGGGAAACATATCATTTACCAAAAAAATGTCCATGTGTTATGCAAAAATAATCATGAAAACTTTTTTATGTTGTCCTGTACATGGACGAGATACAGTCTTGTGCCACCAGTTGCCTGGATTATTATTTTTGAATACGCAAAACTTGTTTATCTTTCATTGATAGAAAAGAATAAAATGAGTACAAAGAGGAGATACAACACATGACACAAACGCAAGTAAACGTGAACATGATACCTAGAGCAGAAATGGTGCCTAGAGCAGAAGGACCAGGGATGCTCGGCCCAAACCAAGGATGCAACACAACTAAAACCACGAAACCCGGATTTAGAGGGGCAAGCCAAACCAACATGAAGTCCACCATGTCAAAAGCCAACACTGGGATGCCACGAGTGACCAACATAGCACCTTCATGAAGAAAAATGACGCCGTGACGCCGTCGCCATCCGATCTGGAGAACCGGACCTAAAGTTTCCCCTAAACTCAAAGAGGGGCGCGGGAGGAGGCCATGGCAACATCTCCAAAATGGAAAACGACACCCGTGGGCGTCGCGGCTAATAGCAATGGCAAGCCGAGAAAAAGCAAGACACGGATATGAACGGAGCTAACAATGGTCGATTTACAAGGCTGATGTCAGCCGGCTAAGACTTAACGAATTCTTAGTCGACCAGACGCTAGCCACACCATTTCTACAAGGTGATGGTGAAAACTTTTCAGGTAGATTGATGGAATAATCGAGTGAACGAAGCCATCAGATGGAAATAGTACATCTGGTGTGGCGCAACATAGAAGACAAGAGGAAGACACAAAGCTTCCTCATCTTTGCTGCGGCACAATGGAGATGGGTAGATAATGGCCTGGAACTTCATTTCTTGAACTCGCGATATCGTTGCCATTTTACTGATGCAATCTAAATATTGTTCGTGTCACTTTGCTGATGTTTGAATGAGAATGAATGTGAAGCACATATGCTGTTTCCTCTTGCATGTTTAATATATGACATTATAATATACTGTTATATGTTGTTTCTACTTGTTTGGGCATCTGAGGTCAAGAGAAAAGGTAAAACTCCGGGCGGCTTTCAATAAAAGCCATCTGCAACAAGGAGTATCCCTGCCGACTCACAGTAAAAGCCATGTCTGAGCCGTCTGCGACGAGCCTTTTGTAGTGTAATAATGGTTGTGATTGTTCTTTATGTCTAAGTACTCTCTGACTAGTCAATGGTAGCAATTGCATCAAGCATAATCTGGCATGAACTTCTTAAGGAATCTTATTGGTTGAGATTCCTCGGGCACGAGCTCGTCAAAAGAAACGTAGTATCTCTCTTTGTCATACACATGGCATGTAGTCAATATTGTCTTCATCAACCGCCAATTCCAGCTGGCCTCGTTGATATACTGCAGACAGAAGACATGCGGGGAGCACAAATGAAGCTATGATGTCAAGACCCAGTGAAAATGCACAAAACTAGAAGGAGAAGTATCAAAGCACCTTGCCCCAGTTCTGTTTAATGGAGTCGTGGGCAGCACGAAGGTTATAACTTGGAATTCTCGGAGAAATATGGTGCGGGACATGTACGTTTATGTCATGGCAAAGGATCTCTATCCTGTAAATGTACAAATATGTTAGCCAGATAAAACTCAATTTCAGAATCAACATGTTTCCAAGACAATTTGGCTAGACGGGAAAAGGAAGATATGATGTACTCCAGTTCACCTAAAGTTGGAACTTACACTCAGTACTCACAGTTTCGCATACATCCTTCATCACAGAATATTCAAAATGTGTTCCAAGATCCATTAGTAATACACTAATACTAGATGTACTTCAGTGAAGTACTATCCTATTTGCACGGTTAGTCCTAAACTAGGACCAGAACTCCAGAGTTCAATTAAGCCTATTTAATTTGCAATCCTAAAACTGTACTTCGAAGGCCCCATAACATCCTCTCATGGCACTTTATCCAAAATGAAAAATGAATTGCAATCCAGAAACATTGCACAGCATGCTGGTGAATTTTCTTAATTTTCAATTGAAAGACGAAGCAACAAATGGACAATAGCTGTCATTTTATTTGGATGCAAAGTCATTGTTTTATCTTGCCATACTAATTCCATATGCGATGAAAATCAACATGGACATCATTTCCTGAAAGTTTGTTTAATATATATGATCATAACAGGAGTCCTAATATGCATTTAAACAAAACTGAAAGCAAAGATAAATAATTCGTACCATCGAGGATAGCTACAGTGAACAGTGCCGTTTAATTGTGCCTGTGCAGCATTCCACTCTTTTGATGATTTGAAAGGTATATGAGGAGCAGTGTGATGCACCATTGTAAAGGTGCTCATCTGAAGCAAATAGTTTAAATAAAACAAAGTTAACTTTCAGTATACAAACTCATAAACAATGAAGTTGCTACTTCATTACTTGGACCAATATTATTATCTCTTTACGTATGCATTCCTTGCTTGGAGAGGTGTTCTGTAATTATGGCTAGCTTTAACTGTGTCTTCGGGTTTCTAGCCAATTTAGTCAATGCAAGTATTGGGGAGAGCTAATTCATGGTAGATTACAGGTGAACTCCACTACAGTCGATTCATAGGTACCGTACACTGTCATTTTGTGTTCGGAACTTAATGCCAGAACTGCCGCCTCTGCGATGACCCGCCCGCTAGCACCGGCCTAACCGCCGCCCACAGTCAGTGTCGCTGCCGCCGCGCCCTGCCCTGCCCCAGACACCTCCTCTGCCGGTCTGCCGCTGCACCAGCTATCCCTCTAAGCCCGGAGGGCCAGGTTCTTTGCTATCGCCGGCATGCCACCCCCACCCCTAAACCTAAGTCGGGTCGGGATTAATCTTGCCGCTGCTCATCCCTTCTCGCCTGCCTTTCTACACCGGCTAAACCTTGATATGCTGCTCGCCTGCTCCGCAGCCTGCCGCAACGTTGCAGGCTCCGCCTAGTCCCGTGCTTGGTTGAGAGAAAGGAGTTGGTGCTGCTATATGTCCGATATGTGATTTTCCTGGTAAGTTTGACCACGACCCGTGGTCGACCGCCGAAAAGTTTCCTCGGTTCTTTGCTAGCGCAGGCTCCACCTATACTTTATAGTGTAGCCATTGTTCGCAGCATTGGAAGATGAAAATAAACTTGTCTTTATGAAGACTATTAGTCTGTACCTTCCTAGTTCCTACTAAGATCACTGGGTGCAGAGAATTAGTCTTATTAAATAAAGGAAAACCCTATGGCTCCGACGGGATAATTCCATTTACATCTAGAAATTTGGCAAATTCTAGGTGGAAGCTTGCACGATTGGGAGTCTTCTAGATATTCTGGTGGGCTCAAGTCTTCTAGATAATATACTTCCACAGCTGAACAGGACAACCATGAATTTGGATACTGTACATCTGCAGTGCTCCCTCCGTTCGAAATCATTTGGAGTTCTAGCTTTGTCGTAACTCAAACTTCTCTATATTTGACATAATTTACAGAAAAAATGTTAATATCTACAACATGCGACCACTACTGCTCCTATACAACTTCTCTAATGTTGGCATTTGTGTTCTACACATTTGGTAAATTTAAAGAAGTTTGACTTAGGATAAAGCTAGAATTTCAAATAATTTGGAATGGAGGGAGTAAATGATAGTAACAAAAATCAGCAATGTACCCAAAAGTGATAAACCATCCATGGCATGAACCAGAACTTGAACCATCCAGCTATTCCTGATTGAAGAATGATTAGGGGCCATCCAATTGCCATGAATGCAAAGACACACGCCAAACTTATCTTCACCCTAGGGAGTTCATTTGGCCGGAATTTTTTTAGATCAAAGTGCCACATCAACCTGACAAGTTACATTGTGAACATAAATGTTATTGCCTGGAGGAATTCATGAGAAGTAATTCAACATAAGAGATGGCCATCAAAACATGTGAATCGAGAGATGTTGGGTAGGATATACCAGTGAGCAATAGACATCCATGGCCTGATAGGACCATAACCAAATATAATTGCCTTCCTTAGGAAAGAAGACGATTCAATTTCGTTTTGCCAAACAGGTTGCCATGCAGTATCTTCTACTAACCTGGAGTTATACCAAGGTAAAAATTTGAATGACCAAAGTAGAACATAGTTGGAAATGAAAAGGGCTTTCAGATCACGATATGGCTTTTTTTTAAGTATGCGAGTCTTCTTGTTACAGTGCAATGCATGAACTGAAAACATCAAAAGTAAAGTAACAGGCTGATACTATCGACTCATTAACTTGAATGACAATAACATCATCTGGGCCATATTGGAGATGATTATACAGGGAGGTATATACATACATATTTGTCTTGGCGTGATGTCTGTCATGCTTAAATCTCCAAGGTTCATAAGGGTAAATTAATGGCAGGAAAGCTAGAGTTCCAACGATATCCTCCACTAGCTTATTCCTTGAAAATGATTTATGTGCACAATCATGACCTATGACAAAAAACTTCACAAAGGCATCACTTAAATCGTGGACAGGCCACAAGGACAAAAGCAAGCAAGTGTGCAACACATGTGCAAGCACACCCACAGGCAGGTTTGGAGGGAAAGAAAGCTCACCCCAGTTACTGCTGTACCAGCCCATGCCCAAGCAACGGGAAGAAGATACCATGGAGCTTTTGAGATAAGGAAAAGACCGAAAGCATATGAAGTAACTGATATCAGAACAGATGCCCAAGCCTTTACATCATCGATTTCAAATACCTAGCAGGAACAAAGTTTTACATAAGAATTTGAGTACAGGAAACATCAGGAGCATAGCTGGTATTGGCATTGTCTAGTTGGTACCTCTTTAGGCAGAGTATCCATGACATCTTTAAGAGTAATGTTATCTGGTAGCTGTTCTCCAATTTGATTGAAACCATAATCTTCAGACATTTGCTTCCTTTTTTCCTCATCATCAAGCAGTGGTGGAGTAACAGGTAGTACTGCTGCTTGCAACCTTCCCCTTTGTTTCAATGGTAAAAATTGGAGATGACTTCTCCCGTTGCATAAAGAAATTCTCTTCACAATAAGTGAACCTGGCAAAACATTGGAACGCAACATCGAAACAATGAAATGATACGGCCAAATAAGAATGAAAATTGGGAAGTTAGATATATACTCCATCCATTCCAAAATATTTGAAGTTCTAGGTTTGTCTTAAGTCAAACTTCTTTAAGTTTGACCATGTATATCTAAAAAGATATTAATATCTACAACATCAAATATATATAGTATGAAAATATATTTTATGGTGAATATAACAAAACTAATTTGGTGTTGCAAATGTTGGTATAGTTTCCAATAGACTTGGTCAAACTTAAAGATGTTTGACTTAGGACAAATCTAGAACTTCAATTTGGAATGGAGGGAGTATATGTGATGAGCTGAGCTGAGCAATTTCTCAATCATCTCATTTGTATCACAATCTAATTACGGCCATGCTACAGCATGGATCCGTGCCCAAGGTTTACAGAACGAATCACACGACCCCTTATTCTTCCTTGTGCCGGACTCCTCCCTCCTCCTACTCCACCACGGTGGCTGCACTGCCTCCTTCTCTCCTGCACCTGTTCTGGCTACATTGCTACTGCCAGTGTCAAGTCAGGGCACCGCTCACCCAAATCAGGCCATCCTCTAAGCCTGGCAGGGAGCTCATTACCGATCATTCGGTGTGCCACCTTGTCACTGTTGCCTCTACGGTCGCCGGCGTCGAGGTCAACCCCCTCAACTACCAGAGTCCAAGCCACAAGCCTTCCTACCAAAGGAAGATTATTTGATACAACTAACCACTTGTAATGCTACATACAAGGACACAGCCTTGTATTCCCGCTATGCAATTGGCAGTACAATTCACAAATTCACAATACCAGGACCTCGGCATGGTTAATTCCCATCCAATCCTGAACAGTTATATTCCAGGCAATTCAACGCATTGCTATGCCCACGAGAACAGGGGAGCCGTCTATCTCGCACCACACAAAGGCCCTACATTTCCAACCGCAAATGCGAGTGCTAGGACGGCGGGACTGTACCTGACAGAGCTCCCGCGGCTGCTCTCCGCGGCGAGAGGTTCTTGGCGGGTGCCTGGGCAACAACAAGCTCAGGTGAGTGCCTCGCAGGCATTAGCACGAACAGATGGCGGGCACATAAACAAAGCATGCGCAGGAAAACTGGAACATGATGACAGGACAGGGTTCCTACCCGCCGCAAGGAGAGGAGCTGCAGAGGGGCGGAGAGGCCGCTCGCCGTCGCCATCCGCCCCCGTCGCGGCGGCCGAGACGGAGAGAGTGTGGAGACGGCGGCGGGGAGCTGGCGAGAGAGTGTGGAGATGGTTTGGATGGGGAGGGCCCCTGCGCTGGCGTGGTGGTTGTGATGAACGCAGCCCGGCAGAGGCGAGGCGAGCGCGCGCCGCAGATTGCAGCAACGTGGCTGGGGGCGCGATAATGGCAAGAGGACCTGGCAATGGATTTTGCGTGACAAAGGGTTTATATTATTTTTTGCATCATAAAAAGGGATATAGGAACACGGTTGATAACAAAGTTTAACATGGTGCCCCAATGGAAGCACACCCGACAACGCACGAGCTGGATCCAGCACGTGTCGTGGCGGAGCCATGTGCGGTACGCACATTTAGCAACACCAAACTTGTGGAATCACAACAAAGTTTAACACAAAACCTGCGTGGCTCCGTGAACATAGACCATCAATCTGTTTAGAGAGAATCGAGAGAGAGGAGTGAATGAACAGTAACTTCTCATTGATGGAAATCAGGGCTATTTTTTGTGGGCCGGTCGAGTATGTGGGCTTTGTTATGGCCGGAAAATTGGTAGCCGCATACTCGCGGAATTTTATGCGGGCGTTTTCATGGTCTGCTAGAGTTGCTCTTATACCCGGTACATGGCGGTTTACAAAAGGGACGATTGCCAAAAGGTCAACCGACAATTACATAATTAATAAATATTAATTATTCCTAACACTCACCTTAATCAATTCTTGATCTTGTAAATAGCCATCTTCTTGATAAGGACTTCTTTAGAAATAGCTTCGTCTTTGAGAATGTTCATCATTCCATCTAGAGAAAGACTCCTCCAAAAATCTTGTGATAAAAATATGAGGATGATAGTACTTGATATGTTGTTAAAACTCTTTTAAACCCAGTGAAAAAAAAGGAGAAAATGATACAACATATAATGATTATTGTCTCTTGATAACTCATATGAGAAAAACCTCTGAAGGAGAAAACTCATCAGAGAGTTTAGAGAATAATTAATATGTCTTGAGTACTTTCTTTAAAAGCCCCGATAGGGAAAATAGAAAGTATGACGTATGATCTTTGATAAGATATTGCCTCGTTAAAAACCATTATGAGAAACTTTGAGAGAAAACTCATAAGGGACAAGAGTGTGATATGATATGCCATTGAAAACTCCTTTAAAATTCAGTGGAAAAATATAAGGATAAAATGGTATGACATATACAGGCACTTGTGTTTAGATTGTCTCGTTAGAAAAGTTTATGAGAAACCATTAGGAAAAAACTCATGAAGGGAAAAATAGTACAATATATGCAATCTTAGGATTGTTAATAGGTTATAGATTTGGGAGATTACTCCCCCTGAACTTTGCAAACCTGGAGAATGTGTAATACAAATTCAATTGATATGATCATGACATTATAAATAGTCTGTAGGACTTTCAAAGTATGTTGTTTGCATATTGTTTCCTCACTTGTCTATAATTCATGAGGATAAGTAATTTTTAGCAATGTACTTTATGATATCGCTCTTCATATAACCTGTAGTTTTTGAGTAACACAAGTGGTAGCATCTTGAAAAATCAAGTTATGTGATTCCGACGAATCCCAACCACATGATTTTGAGTGTGGTTAATCATTCTGCTGAGCCATGCGTATTTGGCAATGCTTTTAGATAAATCAATTATGTTAGAATGATTAGTGGAAGTAGTCATTAAAGTCTATTTAGATGACTTCCATGAGAAGACTATTCCAGTGAATTCAGTCACTGACATGGCATTGTTGGGATCAAATAAAGAGCCAATATCATTTCATCATATCATGATCATATCTTGATTTTCCTGATGGAATTGCCCAAGATTTATTGTGAGCTTGAGATATAAGTTAATGTTTCTTATATTGACCATATACCTTTTGTTGGTATGATATATCCACATTGAACTTCTCATATATGTTTTGGATATATGTAGACTAATATGTATTCTTGAGAGAATGCTCAAGTTGTAAACTTAAGCTAAATTTGGCTGAATCCAAATTTCCCGTCTTGAGATGATGCTGTGCATGTTTAGGTCTTGTATAGACATTGATGATGAGGCCATCAATATACATTGAGGTGATGGAAGGAAATGAAATTTGGGATACCTTTATTAAACATGTAAATAATCATCATTATTCGAGTAATCCTTTTAAAGAAGGAACTCATTTAGTCGGTAGTACCATATGATTTCCAACTATTTCAAGTCATAGAGTGACTTATGAAGTATTACACAAAACTTGTTGCGATTTGTTTTTGGATTCGGAAGTATAAGCCCTTCAGGGATTTCAATAGAGATTTCCGAAATGAGCGACTCATATGAGTATGTAGTCACTACATCCATTAACTGCATGGATATTATTATTATTTTATTGCCAATGATATTCAGTATCGAAACATACCAAGATGGTATGTTACATCATAATTGATGTCAGGTCTCTGCGTGAACCCGTTTGCTACAAGCCTCACTTTCTCACCACCTCGTTGACTTTGTCTATGAATGAGAAGTTTTTAGTATTCCATATGGAAGATACTCATGAGAAGTAGGTATTACTGCGGTAAATACCACTCATTTGTTGAGCGAGTGCTATTCTTCATTACTTGCTTCCTTTTATGTGAACTAATATGAGTGCAAGAGGCACTCTACCATGGATTTTGGTTCTGGGCCCAAAAGGTTTTAGCAATTTGAGAAGAAATATATGTCGACAAATGTAGTCTTTAGTTTATATGATTGTGATGAAATCATTGAAGTTTGTGGATAAAATATTTATTCCTTTTTAATTCCTTGCGATTTCCTACTACAAATGGAGTCAAGGTGTTTCGATGTCCCGGCACCAAAACATTTGTGCACATTTATGCTGGGCTATTGATGATGAACATCCAGTGAGGTGTCTTTCAACTTGATGTTGAATTACATTTACTGGTTGAGGATTTGATTTCCTCTGTTTCCGCGGAAGCATATGAGAACTTATATCTCATCTTGTCAGATTTTCTCCCCATCTTGCTCTCATTTAGGGAGAAGAGTGGTTTATCAGGTACCCCCACTCTTTCTGATACTTTACTGCAGGAATATAGAATTTAGTAACACCTTGTCATCAGTAAATGTATACAGCAGATTTGCAATGTGTTCCAAATATATGATTCTCTAAACTTCTAGTTCAGATTCTTTAAGTACGTGGATATAAGGATTGAATGTCAATTACATTTCTAATTTATTTCTCAGCATTCTTTGTGGTACTTATCTCCCCCTAATGCCAGAAAATATCCTTATTGCTGATGCAATTAGCATATGGGCTATGAATAATTTTGCTTGACGGATAAATTGTTATTCCTCACATAGATCCCTAATTTTCTATGAGTGCCCATTGATGTACGTTGGAGTGGTGATATAGGTATGTAACCGAATTATCGCAGATGGGAAATACTTTGTTGATTTCCGCGTAGTTATTACAAGGGGAAAGTAGTATGATGCGGAGCATCCCTCGCTCATCCCCATGGACGTGTCTACATCCTCCTCATCACCACTTGGGCCCATGACAAGAGCTAGAGCCAAGGCTATCGAAGATAAGGTGAACTCGCTCCTTTCCGAACTTCCTCTCTCTACTCACGAGACTTGCCTACTACCTCATATGGACACTTTGTGTGTGATCAGGTACCTGGAGGAAAGCCATGGTGCATCTACATCCATTGGACAAGGAGACGAAGCTTCCAACCGCCAAGGAGAAGAAGAAGAGCTGGGAGAAAACTCCAGCCACCGGACGACCGGTAGGGACCGGACGTCCGGCGCCTGAAGCCCCAGCCAGCGGACGTCCGGCCCAGACCGGACGACCGGCCACCCTCTCCCAGCGAGCGGACGTCTGGCCTCCAGCGGACAACCGACCCCTGAAGACCCGAGCTGAATCTGTGGAAGACCGGTGCCAACGGACGACCAGCGACCGGACGACCGGAAACCAGCGGACGTCCGGTGCCCCTGGACCCGAACCAAATCAGCGGAAGTATGAAGAAACCGGACGTCCAGCGCCTCCTTCGCTGAACTGATCCAATGGACGTCTGACGACACGGACGTCCGGTCCCTCTGAAACCACCGGACGGCCGGTCCCCTGGACGTCCGTCACTGTCACAAGATTTGGGCCAAGCCCATGTACCCCTTCACTTCGCCCCTTTTGCACTAAGACTATAAATAGAACCCTCCTCCTCCTAGCTAGGGTAGGCGAGGTTTAGCTCATGTTTGTGTGAGAGCCTTGCTCATCCACTTGGCTACTTCTCCTCGGAGTTCAGGACCTCTTCGGAGAAGATCCCCCAAGCGGATTCAAGACCCCCTTCTAGGGTGGACCCCATCAAGACCTCCTCTCGGAGAAGAACGGCTACTCGTGTATCCTTACCTTTGTTGACCTTGAATCTCGTGTATCTCTTTGTGTTCTTTGATCTAGCACTTGTGTGACCGATTCCTTGTTGGTTGAGTGTTTTCCCTCGTTCCTCCCCGTGATTTCCTCGTGTTCTTCCGCGTATTTCTCGTAATTCACCGTAGGATCCGCTCCAATGTGAAAGATCATCCACGTAGGGTTCCGCCCTACATCATCTTGGTATCAGAGCCACGTTGATCACGTTCTTGGAGCCCCTACACCGTGTTTTCTAGCTTGATTTTGTTGTTTTCGTCCTAAATTCGAAAATCCCCACCAAAAATAGCCCCAATTTTTTTTGTGATTTGTTTGTGAGTTGAGATTTTGTTGGATTTGGTCCATGGATTTGTGTTGCTACGTGTGGATCTAGCTTTCCCCATCCTCCCCACCCTTTTCCATCCACCAAACCACTCGATTTCGACCTCACCATCCCCTTCCACCCCGAAACGAAAGCAGTTCTTCCTGCGTCGAAAATCACGAACCGGACGACGGCAGTACCGGACGTCCGACGGCCGGACGACCGCAAAAAACCGGACGTCCGTTCAACTCGATTTAAACTGAATTTTCAGTTCGTCCACCTCCCACCACATCTCCCAATCCCACATACACCAATATCTTCCACGATACTTCAGATGAATATTTTTAGACATTTTGGTCCTTGAGATTTTGAGTTGTGGTTTCCCGAATCATATTGTGTTTCGGCTATCTAGGTACGGTTCGAATTCATCATCACCACCGCTCATCTACATCGACTAGTCATCATCGCATGGACGGTAACTTCGACGACATCTTTGTCATACCTTGCAATTGCATTGATAACCCACATTACCTCATTTTGCGTAGCTTACCCATCGAGACTAGCCATTGAGTATTGCTGGCAACGTGACTTGTGCACATTTAGTGATCATACTCCATAGCATACATACCATACCATAGTGGTGCATATCTTGGGATCCACTTGTGTGTCACAAGGTTGTCATAGCATACAAAATTGCTATCTTGGTTCGTGAAGTTTTGCATGAGAAAAGAGCTCAAAAGAGAAAGAGCCAATCAAGCTTTTAAGCAAAGAGAGAAAGATAAGCAAAGAGCTTATGAACAAGAACCATAGCATCATACTACATTAAGATTGTCATATTGGATCATCTTGGATCATTGCACCGAAATACCATACATATAGCATAATTGGGATAGAGATAGTTGCATTTTGCCTAGTAGGTTGTGCACAAGTTTGCGTATACGCCTATTGTGCAATCGTGCTAGCGTCTCTCTAGTGTTGTGCAACAAGAGCATCTTGTTTAATTCCACATTTAGGCTCATCTTTGGTTGCATAACCCCATATTATCTATTTGCGTGTGTGTTTCTGTGTACCATATCTTGCTATTGGTCTACTTGTTGCATTTGCAAATTTGTGAACCATTTCCAACATTATTGACGCCACTTACAATTGCATAAAATTTTGTGCCACCATCCTCACCAAGCTCCACCATAAGCTCTTATTTGTGTAGGTGTGAGAACCGACAAGGATTGGTACCAAGAGTGATATTTCATTGTCCGCATTTGAGTGAACTTGATTCATCTTCAACATCGGTCAAAGGTACATTGGTATAAGTTCTTTCCGTTCTACCACTCACATTTTGCTTGGAATGATGGATAGGCCAAGTACCTCTACCAACACACTCTTCATCGAGCAAGACGACGACATGTCATCATACGTCACCAAGAGCCACCTCTTTGGTGCACAACGAAGCGTGCACCAAGAACAACAAGCAATGAGCGATCTTCGACAACCTCGCCACCGGCGATGCGACTCTCCGAGCAACAGCATACAAGGGACTACTTCCGACAACAAGTTCGACGCTCACAAGCAAGAGAATGATGCAAGAATGGACGAGATCTGGCGCCTTGATGAGAAACCGACATCATTCTACTTCTTCATCATCAAGACGGAGCCGCTCGAGTCGACACTCCGACGACACCTTCTACGACTCAAGTACACCTACTTCGAACACTCTTCGTCGTGCCGCTCATCAAGACCGTCATGCATCTCGCATCCCGCTACATGACAAGCATTCACAAGAGCAAGTTGATGATCAAGTTCCTCGTCCTCAATCAAACCAAGAGGCTTTTGATCAAGCTCAAGAACGACAACGTCTTAAATGCCGCCAACAAGAGGAAGAACGGCGGCGTCTTCACCAAGACGAACAAGACGCCAAGGCTCAACGTCTTCAACAACAACAACGTGAAGCGCAAGCTCTTGAGGCACAACGTGCCCTTCAATAATCAAGTAGAGCCTTCGCCAACCGCAATCGCGAACGACGCAATCAAGAGGAAGCCCTTCGAGAAGAAATCCAAGAGAGGAACTACCAACCTCATGTACAACGTCAAGTTCCTCAAGCTCCTCCACAAGCTCGTCAAGCTCCACCCCAACCTCAAGCTCAACAAGGGCAAGTTGATCATGGTCTTCCTCCACGCCAAGAGCAACATGAAGACGATTACAATCCACGTCAAGGACGTCATCATCAACATCGCCAACAACACAACGAAGAGCAACGCTTCTGACAAGCTAAAATTCACCATGCCCAAGTTCAATGGAAGCAATGACCCGAAGACTACCTCTCATGGGCATTGAAGGTTGACAAAATCTTCCGGTTGCACAACCACGATGAAGCGAAGAAAATCGCTATGGCATCACTTGAGTTCCAAGACTATGTGCTCATATGGTGGGAACAAATCATTGAGCGACGACAAGCAAGAGGTGAACCTCCAATCACCACTTGGGCTCAAATGAAGGATGTCATGCGAGCACGTTTTGTGCCAACCTACTACAACCGCGACCTCTTCAAGAAACTCCAACTACTCAAGCAAGGAACAAAGAGTGTTGAAGAATACTACAAGGAAATGGAGATAGCCATGATTCGAGCCAATGTCAAGGAAGACGATGAACAAACAATGGCACGTTTCTTGAATGGACTCAATCATCCCATCAAGAAGATCGCCGACTTCCAACCATATTCCAACCTCATTGAGCTCGTACATCAAGCTACCAAGGCCGAACGTCAAGTGCAAGATGACTTCAAGTACGCTAAGTACTCATCCAAGACCTACGGTTTCTCCAACACCCAAGCTTCAACGACTACTCCAACATCTACTTCGACCAAGCTTCCTTCAAGAAACGACATCAAGTCAAGTTACAAGAAGACTTCGACAAGTTCAAGTCGTCCTCCTCCTACTATAAGCAACCTCAAGCCGCGTGCTTCATCCTCCACTCCGACCGATGAGACCATCAAGACAAGCTCCTTCAAGTGTTTCACTTGCGGCGGCCGAGGCCACAAGTCATACGAATGCACCAACAAGCGCACCATGATCCTCAACGACGATGGCACATATGACTCCATGAGTGAAGAGGAGATGGAAGCTCTTGAGCAAGTGGCCATGCACCGGCGAGTGAATGAAGATGAAGATGATCAAGTCTTTTGTGATGAGGATTCGAGCCCCGCTCTCGTTGTCTCCAAGGTCTTAACTCTTCAACATCAACAAGAAGAAGACCAACGATGCCACATCTTCCACACAAAAGCCGGCATCAATGGACGGTCCATCAAGGTCATCATCGATGGAGGTAGTTGCCACAACTTGGCAAGTGAAGAACTATGCTCCAAGATCCAATTGGTAAAGAGGAAGCACCCGCATCCCTACAAGGTTCAATGGCTAAGTGACTCCGGCACTATACGAGTTGAGCATACGGTCCAAGTCTCCTTCAAAATTGGTGCATACGAAGACACTTTGGAGTGTGATGTGGTCCCAATGACCGTTTGTCACCTACTTCTTGGTCGACCATGGCAATTCGACCATGGTGTCATACACAATGGGCGTACCAATCACTATAGCTTCAAGATGAAAGGGAAAGAATATGTGCTACGACCTATGTCTCCTAGTCAAGTGATAGCCGAAAAACAAGCCACCAACCATAGAGACAAGAGTGAGAAAGTGATACAACAAAAAGTGAGTGAGAGCCACAAACCAAACTTGAGCGCCTCTTCGCCTAGAGAGAAAAACCTCATCCTATTTGCCACCAAAAGTGAGATGAGAGAAGTGTGTGAGAACCCATCTACCGTGATGCACTTTGTCCTTGTGTGCAAGGATGGCGAACCAAAAACTAACACCATTCACGAGCTACCTTTGGTGTTTCAATCTCTTTTGCAAGAATTTCAAGATGTTTTCCCCGATGAGCTACCTCCGGGTCTACCTCCTCTTCGAGGCATTGAGCATCGAATCGACCTCATCCGAGCGCCTCTACCAAAAAAAGCTCCATACCGAGTCAATCCCGAAGAAACCAAGGAGATTCAACGGCAAGTACAACAACTCATCGACAACAGCCATGTACGTGAAAGCCTAAGCCCTTGTGCCGTTCCGGTTATTCTTGTGCCTAAGCCCGATGGAAGTTTCCGCTTGTGTTCCCATTGTAGACCTATCAATGCTATTACCGTTCGATATAGGCATCCCATTCCCGCTTAGATGACATGCTTGATGAACTTAGTGGAGCCAACTTTTCTCAAAAATTGATCTTAAAAGTGGCTATTATCAAATCCGCATACAAGAGGGTGATGAATGGAAAACTGCTTTCAAAACCAAATTTGGTTTATATGAATGGTTAGTGATGCATATGGGTCTTTCGGAAGCTCCCGGTACTTTTGTGCGTCTTATGCATCATGTGCTTCGTCCTTATATTGGAGTCTTTGTTGTGGTTTACTTTGATGATATTCTTGTGTTTAGCAAAACAATGAAAGAGCACATCAATCATGTAAAATCTGTGTTGCAAACTCTTCGCAAGGAAAGCCTTTATGCAAACTTGAAAAAATGCACTTTTGGAGTTGACAAAGTGGTTTTCTTGGGTTTTGTAGTATCCTCAAAGGGTGTCCATGTTGATGAATCAAAAATTGAAGCAATTAAAACTTGGCCCCAACCCACCAATTTGCAACAAGTGTGAAGTTTTCTTGGTCTTGCGGGTTTCTATCGTCGCTTTGTGAAAGATTTTAGCACAATTGCCGCTCCTTTGCATGCCTTGAGTAAGAAGAATACTCCCTTTGTTTGGGGAACGTTGCAATCAACCGCTTTCGATGAGCTCAAGTCTTTGCTTACTCATGCTCCGATTCTTGCTTTGCCCAATTTTGACAAAACTTTTGAGGTTCATTGTTATGCAAGTGGTACCGGAATTGGCGGAGTTTTGATGCAAGAAAAACGAGCCATTGCTTATTTTAGTGAAAAACTATCCGGTGCTCAACTTAATTATCCCATCTATGATAGAAAATTATATGCTTTAGTGCGTGTGCTACATGTTTGGGAACATTATCTTAGACCTCATGAGTTTGTCATCCATACCGATCATGAAACACTTAAGTACTTAAAAGGACAAACTAAGTTGAACAAGCGTCATGCCAAATGGAGTGAATTTATTGAATATTTTCCTTATGTGGTCAAGTACATTAAGGGTAAAGAAAATGTAGTTGCCGACGCGCTTTCACGCATATGCATGCTTGTCACTCAACTTGAGTTGAATGTTATTGGTTTTGAGCATATAAAAGACTTATATGAGCATGATCCATCTTTTGCTTCTCCTTATGCCAAGTGTTTGACACATACCTCTTGGGAAAAATATTACATCAAGGATGGTTATCTTATGAGAGCTAACAAACATGCATTCCCGAGTCTTCTCTTCGTTTGCTCCTTTTGCAAGAGGCTCATGGAGGCGGACTCATGGGACACTTTGCACGCGACAAGACATTCTCCACGCTATCCAAGAACTACTTTTGTCCCAAGATGTTTCGTGATGTCTCACGCTTCACCAACCGTTGTTCTACATGTCGCAAAGCTAAGTCTAAAGCTCAATCTCATGGTCTTTACATGCCTCTTCCTATTCCCTATCAACCTTGGGAAGACATTAGCATGGATTTTGTACTTGGTTTGCCTAGAACTCAAAATGGAAATGATTCCGTGTTTGTTGTTGTGGATAGATTTTCTAAGATGGCACATTTCATTCCTTGCAACAAGATAGACGATGCTTCACATGTTGCAAATCTCTTTTGTAGGGAAATCTTGCGACTCCATGGAGACCAAAGACAATCGTCTCCGATCGTGACGTCAAGTTCTTGAGTTACTTTTGGAAGACCCTATGCGTAAGCTTCGGAATCAAGCTATTGTTCTCATCCGCATACCACCCTCAAACCGACGGCCAAACGGAGGTGACCAACCGCACACTATCCACTCTACTCCGTGTCTTGATCAAGAAGAACATCAAGGAGTGGGAAGCATGTCTACCCATCGCCGAAATGCGCCTACAACCGTGCAAGACATTCGACTACCGGCAAGTCCCCTTCGAGGTCGTCTCACGGCTTCAACCCGTTGTCACCATTGGACATTCTACCTCTTCCTCTACAAGAGCGCACCAACATGGATGCGAGTGCACGGCAAGCTACATCAAGAAGATGCATGAGGATACAAGACATGCCATCGGCGACAAGTTCAACGACTAACGACCAAGATCAACGTCAACAAGAAACCCATGGTCTTCAACATTGGTGATCTAGTATGGCTGCACCTTCATGAGGACCGCTTCCCCAAAGAACGCAAAGTCCAAGCTTTTCCCTCGAGCCGATGGACCCTTCAAGGTGCTATGCACGCTACAACGACAACGCCTACAAGATTGATCTACCACGAGGCAAGTACAATGTGAGCGACATATTCAACATCAAGGACCTTGCGCCATACCATGGAGATGAAGATCTTGATCCGAGGTCGGATCCTTCCCAAGGGGGGACATGATGCGGAGCATCCCTCGCTCATCCCCATGGACGTGTCTACATCCTCCTCATCACCACTTGGGCCCATGACAAGAGCTAGAGCCAAGGCTATCGAAGATAAGGTGAACTCGCTCCTTTCCGAACTTCCTCTCTCTACTCACGAGACTTGCCTACTACCTCATATGGACACTTTGTGTGTGATCAGGTATCTGGAGAAAAGCCATGGTGCATCTACATCCATTGGACAAGGAGACGAAGCTTCCAACCGCCAAGGAGAAGAAGAAGAGCTACCGGAGAAAACTCCAGCCACCGGACGACCGGTAGGGACCGGACGTCCGGCTACCTGAAGCCAGGCCGGACGTCTGCCCAGACGGACGACCGGCCACCCTCTCTCCAATGGCGGACGTCTGCCTCCGTGACAACCGACCCCTGAAGACCCGAGCTGAATCTGTGGAAGACCGGTGCCAACGGACGACCAGCGACCGGACGACCGGAAACCAGCGGACGTCCGGTGCCCCTGGACCCGAACCAAATCAGCGGAAGTATGAAGAAACCGGACATCCGGCGCCTCCTTCACAGAACTGATCCAGCGGACGTCCGACGACACCGGACGTCCGGTCCCTCCTGAGCCACCGGACGACCGTCCCAGACGTCCACTGTCACAAGATAGCCGGGTGAAGCCCATGTACCCCTTCACTTCGCCCCCTTTTGCACTAAGACTATAAATAGAACCCCTCCTCCTCCTAGCTAGGGTAGCTGAGGTTTAGCTCATGTTTGTGTGAGAGCCTTGCTCATCCACTTGGCTACTTCTCCTCGGAGTTCAGGACCTCTTCGGAGAAGATCCCCCAAGCGGATTCAAGACCCCCTTCTAGGGTGGACCCCATCAAGACCTCCTCTCGGAGAAGAACGGCTACTCGTGTATCCTTACCTTTGTTGACCTTGGATCTCGTGTATCTCTTTGTGTTCTTTGATCTACACTTGTGTGACCGATTCCTTGTTGGTTGAGTGTTTTCCCTCGTTCCTCCCCGTGATTTCCTCGTGTTCTTCCGCGTATTTCTCGTAATTCACCGTAGGATCCGCTCCAACGTGAAAGATCATCCACGCAGGGTTCCGCCCTACATCATAGTGTGATATGCCGTTGGTATGATTTTGATCATACTTACGGTGTGTAAGACCGTATGTGTCCAGCAAGAGGCTGGTAAATTACAATTATTTAAAAGTGGTCATGTAATTCATTTGACTATCTTTGATAAGAAATTTAGTTAAACCATTCTGGGTATGTACATAGGGTACTGAATGCAATCAGAAAATTCTCGTGAAATGAGTTCAACGACATTGTCCATTCAAATGGGTTTATCCTTTGTTCAGGAGAATTTGCTCCTACTTAGATAAGTTAAGCAATTTATTGGGTATGATCATGGTTGTGTGTGATAAGAGACACACTTAAAACATTTTATGAATGTGTATATGAGTACCATGAAGTATCTAAATTACCCGATAATGGTTCAACATTCCACATATATCTTTTGAATGTGTTCAAGGAAGAATAAGTGGCTCATTTAGAATTTTAAGGCGAGAGTTCCTTAAAACAGATTTCCCCTATGGCACATGTGGTGCACATATAGTCTGATGATATGGGGAATGTTTTGCAACTTGTTAAGTTGTGACCAACAGAATTGTCAATAATTTTCTAATCACCTCCAAACCAAGATGGCTAAGGCTATCAAGCCTAATATTTAATTTATTAATACTTAGAAAATCATTGTGTACGCAACAATATTGAGTATGAGTTGAAACATACATTCAAATTTATCAAATATTGTATCCAAGGGATATGATATTGGACATTCTACTACATGTAGTAGTACAAGTATAGGTTAATAATATGTTGGGATAATTAGGAGATTACCTGAGGTCTCCGATATTATTGAGTGCAAATGTGTTCATCCTCCATTTTCTGCACTAGATTTTTGCCCTCCTTCTGATAAATTTCGTTGTTATTTGCAAATTTTCAAATTTATCCTATTGAACTTATTGCACTTATAATAAATTTGTGGTGTGGTTTGACCATATGTTTGAGGGTTTGGTAATCATAGGTACAATATTTATATAACCACACATTTGATATACTTGAGAGTTGTCTTTTGATCATTTGAAAATGACCTATTCCTATTAAGAGATAATTTTATCTTTGGTTGTCTATTAGCCTCCACTTTACTTCGAATCCCTCATGGTTCTATTTTGTGACCACTAACTTGCATAGTATTCTCGGTACTAGCAAGAATTTTAAATTATGGTATAGCACCTGTTGGGTGAATCTGATGATTTTATGAAATTCCATGTTTCTTGATCATAAAAATGGTAGTACCATCTTAAGAGGATGTAAAGTGCATTAAGGGCCTTTTAACTGAATCTGTATATAGGAAAATATTTGATCACGAGATCTCAACTTGAAGTTGATTAAGTGATAAAATTGTGAGTTGCGATAGACTTGAGGTCTTGAAAAACGAATGGGTGACCATTCATGATGTACTCTTGGCAACATATTTCTCTTAAGGAGAATATTCTAGATGAATCAATATTCATCCATTATGTATTTAGTTTGATAACTAAGTGAAGTTGGCGACACATAAAATGCATATGAGCGTTGCAACTTTAGAGTCACCGCCAAATTAAAAACATAGACGTTGCATGTATAACATTGGTTAATCACTATGAAAGTATAACCACAATGTGATGTGGACATTGCCAAAATGTTGAGACACTCAATCGTTGGCATAATTATGGGATCCATCTTGTTGGATGGACAACACTGTAATTATGAATAGTGACATATAGGCTTCACTGCCATGTTTTTTACCAATGTAATAGAAGTCAATCACGAGTATATGCAAATATTTATGTAGTTTCCTATGACATATTCAAGCAAAATGAGGCTTGAATAGTTGATATTAGCACAAAAATACCATTTCGGCATATAGTGAGTGTGCAAGAACAATATTTACTATGAGAGTAGAATATTTTAGTGAACAACAACAAATGCTTCAGAGGAGCAAATTTTACAAATATATGGTGCTTTATAACCATATGTGTAGACCTCAAATTATATATGATAACACTTTGAAGATAATCACCAATGGTGTAGATCTCGCAGTAATAGAAAATAGAATTTGACGTTTGTCAGTAGATGTTTATAATTCTATTACCTTATGTTATGCTAAATTTACGAAATCACTTTGAAGATAATCATCTGTCAAAGTGATATGATGTAGACCTTGTAGTAATAGTGGATAGTCTGCAAAATTTTGCAGTAGATGCCAGTATTACCTTATGATATCTTGAGGTAGTCACATCTAATTTAATATTTGGATGAGCACACTGAAAATAGTCATCTTGTCAAAATGACAAGATGTAGACCTCACAATAGTAGTGGATAATCTGCAAAAGTTCGCAGTAGATGCCACCAATACCTTGTGATTCACAAATAATTTTGGGTAGTCACATTAATATTAATATTTGGAAGAGCATGTTGAAGGTAGTCATCTTGTAAAGTAAGACGTATACCTCACAGTATTGATGCATAATCTGCAAATTAGATGTCACCATTACCTTGTGATTCACAAATAAATGTGGGTAGTCATATTAAGTATGACACTTCATAATTCATGCTTGAATTACATTAAGATTTGCAAGAAGAAGAAAAAAAATCAATTGCAAAAATTATAGTTGTTCAAAAAAAAAATGTATGCCTTAGGAAATGTTTGCAGCAAAGCCATATATGATGTCTTAAATTCCAAAGGAAAAAAAAGTAAGCAAAACATTGTTTGCATTAGTATTACTGTGGTAATACATGCAAACACAAAATTAATTGCTTATGCAATATATGAGGACTAAATGGTGTCATATGCCAGAGGGCTTAAAATGCAGAAACAGAAATCTGAGGATTAATACATAGGCAATGTCCAACACTGATGCATTGAAGGCTATAATCCAAAATCCTATAAGCCTGATTGCAGATAGCTAGAAGACTAATCTGCAAAGTACGATATGCCTGAGGGCTTAATAGAAGAAGACTGGGGCTAATGCGTACATACAGCAGAACCAGAGGACAAACATGTAACCAAGGAGATAAGGTTCCTCATCGTTATCCTCTTTGTCTGTGGTTACGAATCGATGGATTCGTTGGCTTCACTCGAGTACAAAGACACGGCCGCAGTTAAGTTCGAGCAACGTTCCCTTGCTAGCGCCTCGTCGAGCCGGAGGGCATCGTCATTGTGCGTCAGCCATTGGCCGCCTTTGCTGCGCCACACCGCGGAGGGCTGGGCTGAGGTTCCTCGTGCGCCGCGGAAATCCGCGCCGGGAGGAGTCAGGCAGGCGGTGCCCCAATCTGGAGTCCGTTGCCTCTACTGTGTGCTGGTTCGCCACACGCCTGAGGGCACTGCCGGCCGCCGGCTTACGCGCACGCGCTGATGCGGTAGCCACGGGCTGGCCGAACCGCCGTTGCTCGGCTCTGAGTGGTTGTAGACCTTGGCGCCGGAGGGCGCCGCTGCCACGGTTCGCCCCGCGATGGAGGCGACGCGCCCGGGCGCCTCGGGCACCGCCGTCTGCTGGAATGGCGAGGCCGTGCCCGTGTGCGTGCAAGCAGGTGGGCCTCGTCACGCACCGGCCGATGGCCGTCTCCTTCACCGTCGGGGAGTTCCGTGTTCCTATGTGTGGCCTAATCGCTCTTAGAGAGAAGTGCTGATAACGTGTTAGAGAGAATCGAGAGAGAGAGAGAGGAGTGAATGGAAACAGATGTATGAATGAACAGTAACTTCTCATTGATGGAAATAAGGGCTATTTATACCCGGTACATGGCGGTTTACAAAAGGGGATGTTGCCAAAAGGTCAACCGATATAGTATTGATTAATTACATAATTAATAAATATTAATTATTCCTAACACAATCAAAGACGCTAAGAGCATCTTCACACGTTCGGCCCCCCAGCGCACGGTTCTGCGCTATTTGGCCCTTTGGCCGGCGCATTTTGAGCCCTGGGGGCGATGTAGTTCCCAGCCACGCCCACAGGTGTCGGCCCCAAGACGTTATAAATTCAACCTAGACATTCTTCGCTACCCAAAAAAACGCCACAAGTCCGGCGATCAGCGGCTACCACATAGTTCGACGATCACCATGCCGTAGTTCGGCGATCAATAACTCGAAAGTTCGGCGTTCAAAAAGGAAGGACACGTAGGCAATACATCAAGCGGCGACATCGTCCTCCGGTGTCGAATGGCGAAGTCGGCGTCTGTGAGCTGGTCGGCGTCGGGCAACCTGTCTTTGGGCGTCGTGGAGGCGTCATCGCTCGGGCTTGGCGGCGGCGTAGGGGTCGGCGTGGGAGTCGGCGCGGTCGTCGTTGGCATCTGGTTCAAGATGAGGCCGCGCTCCGCCAGGTACCACGCCTTGACCTTCTCGTCCACCGTCGACATGTCCGCCCCCATCAGGAATGCCAGGTCGGTGTTCCTCTTCTTCACGGCAACATTGGTACGGAGTAGGTCGAGCTTGACGGCGCTGTTCATCAACGCCGACCACCGCGCCTTGGATTTCTCTTCCCTCTGGGTTGCGTGGTTCTTGGCATCGGCGATCCACTGCTAGATGGATGCGTGCAGCCATGCGTGCAGCCGCGCGGTAGCCGGCGCGGCGTCCTTCATCACCTTGGCTTGTTTGTTGCAGTCTGGGCGCCCATCAGCCGCGCCCGGCGTCGGCACGTCCGGCTTGTACGTCTCCTTGGCCTTGGCGAGGGTGCGCCGGACATCCGCCCACTTCTCGCACTTCTCGATCCGGGAGAACACGTGGATGTACTTGAACTCTTGGTCGGTGCTGCTATCCTAACGGTACATGTCGAACATCCGAACCATCCGCGCCGAAGAACAAGGGTCGGTGACACAAACGGCGAGAAGGAGCGACAACCGGCGACAGTGCATACCTGACCCTCGACGTTGGCGCTGCTGCCCAAGTGAGCTGCGACCTCCTCGACGATCCCATGCCATTTGTTGCAGTCCGTTTGGATGAGTGCCCAATGGTTCGCCATGGCCTTCGAGCCGCGCTTCATGTGGATGCCGGCGAAGTAGGGGTCGACCAACTTGCACTCATCAAACTCCGACTTGATGCGCTCCCAGTACGTGTCAGCGCTCTGGTTCGTGCCGGTGATCGGGTCGAGGCAGACGGTCTTCCATGCTTCGGTGAGGCACTCGTCTTCTTTGGAAGCTCACTTGACGCGCGGACTCGCCGGTCCTGGCTGCCCGCTTCTTCTTTTTCCCTTTCCTAGCCGAAGCAGGCGCCGACTCCTCCTCCTCGTCCTCGCCGTAGTCGATCTCGTCATCCATGTCGCTGGCGAGGTCCATTGTATCGTCTTCACATGGAACCTGGGGGAGGCGGCGACGGCGGCCGAGTCGCTCGTGATGATGTCGTCCATGTCGGCTTCCGTCCTGTTAGGGGGGCCCGAAATGCGACAACGAGGATTGCGAGAAGAGCAGGGCGCCACGGCGTAGCGACAGCGTCAGGGAGGCGGCATAAGCCGGCGACGAGTAGGTGTACGGCGGGTACTGGACGCCGGGGAACGCGGGTGAGAGCGTGCGCTGGGCGGGATGGCCATGCGGAAAGGTGATGTTGGGGTTGAACCCGCCGTGCGCACCGCCGTCGGCGTAGCCAGGCGAGGGCTCGCACCCCCAGGGTTGTGTCAATGGCGAGAAGTCGGCCGGCGACCCGACGCTCTGCTGGCTACAGGCTTGCGGGCCGTGGCCGCCGGGTGGATTCATCATTCCTGCGCAAGACGCCTCGGCCTGCTCCGCCGCGCGAGACGCCTCTGCCTGCTCCGCCGCAGCCGCCACCGACGAGGCCGCGTCCCGGGCCCTCTTGGCGTTGAGCCTGTTCCGCCGGTCAGTTGTGACAACCTCCCAGCGCTGAACCTCCGCCTTCCAGTCAGCGTTCGACATGCCCGGTGGTTTCACCGGCGGCGCCCTCGGCTTCCTCTGCTTCGGCTGGGTGGTGTCGGCACCGACAGCAGCGTGAGGGGACATATACTTTTCGGCGGCATGTCGGCCAGATGGAGGGGAGATGGAGGAGTATGGCAGGAGAAGTGTGGCAGAAGGGGAAAATGGAGGGAAAGGGGGGAGGGGGAAGCGGGGGATCGGCAGGAAAAAGGGTCATCTCTCGCCGACAGAGCCGACCCACGCGCCTTTTCGCTTCGGCCAGCGACCCCAGGCGACCCCCGGGGGCTTGGGTTCCGCTCGGGTTCACCCGATGTTATTTTGGCCCAAACCCGCGATAAACAAGGCCCTGGGGGCACGAGTGGGCCGATTTTTCGGCACCGGCACTTAAAAAAGGGCCCCGGGGGCATGTTGGGGGTGTGGGTGGAGATGCTCTAAGGGCATTTATAATGGAAGCATCACCATGGTGCTGCCCCAGGCCATCCACTTCGCTGCACATCAGCATATGGAACTGAAACCACCATAGAGCTTCATATCTATCCAACGCGCATGTGCCCTTGTGACGTGAGCCGTTTCTCTTTTTCCCATTCTTTACGATTTCCCATATCTTCCCCTTGTCCTATCTCTCTTACCTTTTTTTGCTTTCCTCCATGGAGAGACTGCCTCCACGAAGGAGTCTCTCACACCCGCGCAACACCCGTTTGAGTGCCACAGTGGCGTTCGAGCCTACCTGGCCTCTAGGGCATTAGACTGGGGCGACCCATTGGCCATGCCCTAAGACTTTAAATCCGGCCCCATATGATCTTGTTGTTTTGGGACGGGACATGGACTTTTTGCGGGAAGAAACTTTACTCATAAATTCTAGAAACATCTAGAAAGAGCACAACTCTGCTTACAAAGTGTGAAAGGACATGTGCTTTAGGGAGACACCCCCATGGAGAAGAAGAGGACGACACCTCGTTTGATCTGCACCTACAGCCGGGGACTACTCCACTCGAAGCCATGAGGGCCGGCCGTCGGTGGTGGCCGCCACCAATGACGAAGGAACACAACAACACGAGCACGGACATGAATATCAGCATCACACCTGCACAGAGAAGACACCCAGTAGATCCAAGTAAAGCTGCTTCAGACTTCATCTTCCAACCGCCACCGTCGTTACTTTGCCATTTAGGCGGAGTGGCCGACATAGATGAGCCCTTGTACACAACCTCTGAAGCTCCACAACGACGATGAGGTGCACATCGCTGCAACGGGGGAGCCCCAAGAGCAAAAGCCACACCAAGGTCGTTGTTGCCGCCACGTTGACCTCGCCCCGCACTCCCTCCTCCCAGATCTAGACCCGAACGCAACCGGAGATGCAGCATCGAAGCGGGATCTGGAGACTATTTATTCAGCGGCGCCGTCAACATCACTCGAGCAGTGCGACTTGTTCTCTAGGCTTGTCAAAATCATGGATTCGATTGCCCTTTCACCCTCGTCCTCGACAATTATATTGTACAAAATGACAGAACTTGTCATCAAGTGCCACAAAGTCTCTGATTCTCACATCATTGCATCTCCACAAACAATTCCCCAACGAGCTTGAAGCACTATGAATGCCCTCTCTACATCCTTCTAGTTGTTTCTTGCATGGTAGCAAAGTGGCTTTTTTGGAGAAACTTTCAATCTATTCATTCTCAATCATGGTAGTACAAAGAGCACAAGAGATAATAAAAATTACAACCAGGTCCGTGGACCACCTAGCGACGACTACAAACATTGGAGCGAGTTGAAGGCTCGTTGCCGTCATCGCCCCTTCCTCGCCGGAGCCGAGCAAACTTTGTTGTAGTAGACAGTCGGGAAGTCATCATGCTAAGGCCCCATAGGACCAGCGCACCAGAACAACAACCATCACCAATGAAGAAAGTCATAGATTGGAAGGATCAAACCAGTAAACACCCAAACCTATATACACCATGAAGAAAGGTTTGTAGACAATTGATTTGTTTGGCGTCATCTACATGCTCTAGAGGACGGAGGGAGCTCCTCTACCTAGTTGCCCTTTGCGCACACCATTCGTTATGAGCAGTGGTTTTAGGCCTTGCATGATTAGCCCATCTGCCCATTCGACCTGTCCGTTGGACTGGGGCTGGGCAACGGGCGCGTAGTCTATTCGAATTTGCCTCTTGTGGCAGAAGTCTTGGAATACCGCAACAGTGAAGTTGGATACATTGTCCGTAATGATGTTGAGTAGGACGCCGAAGCAGTGGATGAGCCCGGAGACAAACTTGAATGTCGTGTCGGCCTTCGCGTTGGTCGCCGGCTTGGCTTCTATCCACTTTATGAACTTGTCGATTGCCACCAGCAGGAACTTGTGTCCTCCTGGTGAAGGTGAGAGCGTGCCAACCATGTCCAGCCCCCACACTACAAACAACCAAGTTAGTGGGATTGTTTTCAGTGCTGTCGCTGGCATGTGGGTTTTGTTGGGGAAGCGTTTACAGTCGTCGCAGCTTCAACTGATGTCCTCGGCGTCGAGCATTACATGGGGCCAAAAGAAACCTGGCGGAAGGCCTTTGCTGCAATCGTTTTAGGGGCTGCGTGATGCCCGCAAGCCCGTGCGTGTATTTCCTGCAACAACTTTTTGCCTCCTCTTAGGTGACACATCATTGGAAGGCTCCCACTTGGTTGTGCTTGTAGAGCTTGCAATTTGTAAGCGCATATTTATCCCTTAGTTGTTTTGGTGATTGATGACAATGCTTTTGCGGACTAATCGCGTGCATTGAGTATTTCAGATACATCATGACTAGGCACAAGACGATTTGGTGCCCCTCGAAGACTATTGAAGACGGCGTTTTCTCTACGTTTCTTTTCGGCGGATTTGAGTCGTAGGAAAGCCATACTATTAAGAGGGGGTCCGCTTTGGAAAGGTTTGGGTGGAATCATCACATTCACGTCTACTCCTTTGCACCGCCTTTCCTTTGGCACTATGGAGCACCTGTCGTCATTTCTTGTCTATGCAAAAGGTCGTGATTGCTAAACTAGGGCATGCAGTAGTACCGCAGGCCTTGCGGTAGTACCGGCCTCTGGTGCGGTAGTACCGCAAGTGCCCACGGTAGTACCGCTTCCTCAAAGCGGTAGTACTGTGGCCTCAGGCCAGGCGCTGCTGCTATGTCGGTAGTAGGGACGGATGTAATTTTTTTACATCCGCGCCCTACACGGTAGTACCGTGCGCCTGCCAGCTCGAAACTTATGGCGGAAAGAGGAGCGGATGTAATTTTTTACATCCGCACCCCGCGCGGTAGTACCGCTCCTGGCTTGCAGTACTACCGTGTCGGATTTTTGCATAGATCCCAACTCAGCGGAAGTTGCCACGGATGTATTTTTATATGTCTGCGCCTTCCCAAAATCTGGCCTATCCCGACCTTGCGGTAGTACCGCAAGGGGGGGGGGGCGGTAGTACCGCGCCAGCGGTTCTACCGCCCTCTGCTTCATTGCATCTGGGCTGGTCTGGTTTCTGCTGCACGGGCGGTAGTACCGCGGGGCTCTGTGATAGTACCGCGTGCCCTTGCGGTAGTACCGCGTCCCTGGCGCGGTAGTACCGTGCTATGCAGGCTGAGTTGGTGGATAAAACGGTTGGATTTGTTCTTCCACTATATAAGGGGTGTCTTCTTCTCCGAGTTGATTACCTCTTCCAACCCCATGCTCCATTGTTGCTCCAAGCTCCATTTTCGCCTGATCTCTCTCCCTAGCCAATCAAACTTGTTGATTTTCTAGGGATTGGTTGAGAAGGCCCCGATCTACACTTCCACCAAGAGAAATTTGATTCCCCCACTAATCCCTTGTGGATCTTGTTACTCTTGGGTGTTTGAGCACCCTATACGGTCGAGGTCACCGCGGAGCCATAGTCCATTGTGGTGAAGCTTCGTGGTGTCGTTGGGAGCCCCCAATTAAGTTGTGGAGATTTCCCCAACCTTTTTTTGTAAAGGTCCGGTCGCCGCCTCCAAGGGCACCAATAGTGGAATCACGGAATCTCGCATTGTGTGAGGGCGTGAGGAGAATACGGTGGCCCTAGTGGCTTCTTGGGGAGCATTGTGCCTCCACACCGCTCTAATGGAGACGTACTTCCCCTCAAAAGGAAGGAACTTCGGTAACACATCCTCGTCTTCACCGGCTCCACTCTTGGTTATCTCATGCCTTTACTTGTGCAAGCTTATTTGTGTTATATCCCTTGCTTGCTTGTGTGCTTGTTGTTGTTGCATCATATAGGTTGCTCACCTAGTTGCATATCTAGACAACCTACTTTGATGCAAAGTTTAAATTGGTAAAGAAAAGCTAAAAATGGTTAGTTGCCTATTCATCCCTCCTCTAGTCAACTATATCGATCCTTTCAATTTGTATCAGAGCTTCATCTCTTTATTAAGGACTTTGCCGTCCAAAGAGTATGGTTGACACCGTAGACAGTGATGAGGAGCACTCCGGTGTGAATCCAATCTCGTCTACGGCTGATGGGGGAACCACGGTCTCTCGTGAGGAATTCAATGTGGCTTTGGACACATTGAAAACCTCCATGACGACCGAGGTTGAAAGCATGTTTAACAAATTCTTAGAAGGGCTTAAACTATCCACCGCACCGATGAAAGTGGGTGATCCCACTAACAAGGTGACGAATGCTAACTCCGACAAGGGGGAAGCTACTAGTGAAAAGGCTCCTTCTATTAGTGGTAAAAACGGCAACGACATCTTTGCCCATGTGGAACCTCCACTTACTTATGGTGGACCGATTGCTTCCACTCATTTGAATCATGTCGGTCCTCCCCCTAAGATTGTGAAAAATGAGGACTTTGATTCTTGGGTTTATCGTTTTAAGCGTCATTTGAACCATGTTAATACTAACCTTTGGAGAATCATCGAAGAAGGTTTTTATCCGCATGACCGAAGCAACTTCACCCCTAGAGAAGCCGCGGACAATCAATTCAATGAGAATGCTCTCTTCATCACCCAAGATGCAATTCCACCTGAAGATCTTGCTCACCTCCGGCCATTCACCGTGGCCAAGGACGCATGGTGCCACGTTGTGTCCCTCTACCGGGGAAGTGCAAGCATTCAACGCTCCAACTATGAAGTGGTGCAAGATGAAGCCGATGAGTTTGCAATGAAAGAAGATGAAGAACCTCATGATCTTTATCAGAGATTGTACTCTCGCAGTCTCACTCCGAGAGCAAGGATACGGATGACAATTGGATCAAGCGCAAATTCCTCAATGCCATGATGCCTTACCACAAGGCCATGTCCTCCGTCATTCGTCAAAGGCCGGACTTTCACACCTTGTCCTCAAGTGAAGTGTTGGATGAGTTTGTGGCTATGAGCATCTTGGACAAGACCTCCGACAATGCGGTGTTACGCTCTCAAAGAGCAAAGAAGCCCAACCTTGCCTTGAAGGCCAAGGTTAGTGTGGAAGAAGAGGAATAAGAGGAAGAAGAGGAGAGCAACCCCGAAGATACAAAGTATGCTTATCATGAACACATGGCTCTTGCTTCAAGGAAATTTTTGGAGTAAGAAGAACACAAGGCCCAACTTCAACAAGAACAACTCAAGTGGCGTGAAGGTCAAGCAACGAGTGAGGACTTGCTATAATTTTGGCAATGTGAGCCATTTAGTTGTGGAATGTCCTTATGAGAAGAGGGAAGACAATGGTGGCAAGCTCATCCGAAAGGACAAGGCCAAGTCTTTCCCCAACAAGAGCAACTTCACCAAGAAGACTCCTCCCAAGGGGTTGGTGGCACAATAAGAGTACAATGAGGATGATGATGATGATGAAGACGGTGAGTCAGTTGCCGTGGCCTCCATTGCCATTGCGACAACTCCATGGTGTCTCTCTTCGACTCACCCAATGAGAACATCACCGCCAAGTGCCTCATGGCTAAAGCCACCAACAAGGTAACCCCCAACATCAAAACTACCATCATTAATAATCCTTCTTTGACGGATTGCATTGATGAACATGAGGGGTCTAGTGTGGAGGAGAATGAATTTGAATCTTTTATGAGTAAGCTCAAGGGTAAATCCAAGAAGCACTTCGTTGCTCTCTTGGAACAACTTGGTGAAGCCAATGACATGATCGAGGCTCACGAAGATACCATCTCTAAGATGGAAGGGCATAGTCGTGACTATGCCGATGAGATTTCGGATCTTTCCAATGCTCTTGAGGAAGAGCGAGGTCTTCGTTGGGCTCTTGAGGAGTCATACAACGGTGACCACACTAAATTAAAGAAAGATCTTGATCATGCACTTGTTGTTTCTCGTGTGCTAAACTCCGAGAAGGCCAAGCTTGGGGTTGATCTTGCTAGACTCAAGGAGGAGTTTGATATACTTGACAAAGCTCACAAGGCCATGAAAGGTGTTCATGCTAGCCTCAAGGAGTCTCATGATCAACTCAAAGTGAAGCTAACCAAGGAGAAAGCCACATTTCCTCACATGGTTTTAATTGATAATGCAAATGCTACTAACCCATGTTGTGAGCATGTGCATCTTGTTGAGGAGAATGCAAAGTTGAAGAAGCAACTTGAGAAAGGCCTTGTGTCGTGCATACAAGGTGAGAAGAATCTCAACAACCTTTTGAGCAATCAAAAGGAAGTTGTGGCCAAGGAAGGGATTGGGTTCGCACCCGTGTCCAAGAACAAGAAGAAGAATGACAAGACCAAACGACCTCCCCCTCTCAAGCAAACTTTCGTGAAGGAGGTAGAGGGTGCTTCCAAGGAGAAGAAGAACAACGTGAAGGGTGGTGGTGTCAAGAAGGGCAATGCCACCCCTTCCAACAAAGTCGGCGACTTGAACCCTTCTTATGTGTTGTGCCGTGCTAGTGATGGGCATGTTTATGCCAAATTTGTTGGTTCTCCTTATGAGTACATTGAATGGTCTATTTGGGTTCCTAAGACCCTTGTCACTAACATCAAAGGACCCATTACAAAATGGGTACCTAAAACCAAGCATTGATCTCTTGTAGGTGTTTGCTTCCGGCGGGGGATCATGGTTGCTCGATAGTGGAGCTACAAATCATACGACTGGAAGCAAGGACTTAGTGGTGGACGTGCACAAGATTCCATCTATGCCCACCAATGTCAACTGGGATGATGCCTCGTCCTCTAAGGTATTGGGACTTGGCAAGGTTGTCATTTCTCATGATCTCACGATCGATAAGGTCATGCTTGTTGAGTCCCTTGCATACAATTTACTTTTCGTTTGTCAACTTGCACTCATGGGCTTTGCCACCTTATTTGATGTTGGAGCAAGACTATTAAAGTAGCCTTTGTTGGGCATGTCGAGAATGGTCTCTATGTGATTAACTTTTCGGAGCGACCAACTAAGACCGCGACATGCCTAATGGCTAAAGTTGACGTGGGATGGATTTGGCATCTCCGTTTAGCCCATGTCAATATGAGATCTTTGCAAAGTCTTCTCAAGGGGGACCATGTCCGTGGACTAACAAATGTTAGTTTTGCTAAAGATCGTGCTTGCAGTGCTTGTATCGAAGGAAAGCTACATGAAAAGGCTCACCCTCCCACGACTATCATTTACTCGAAGAGGCCTTTGGAGCTCCTTCACTTGGATCTCTTTCGGCCTCCATCCTTTGATAGCCTTGGGGGTAGAAAGTATTGCTTGGTGATTGTGGATGATTATTCAAGATACACTTGGGTATATTTCTTCAAGAGGAAGAGCGAGACCCAACAAACCGTCATTGACTTTGCAAATGAAGCCCAACGTCAACACAACGCAAAGATCTTGACAATAAGAAGTGACAACGGCACCGAGTTCAAGAACTACACCTTGGATGAGTTTCTTAGTGATGAGGGGATCAAGCATCAATATTCCGCACCATACACCCCTCAACAAAATGGTGTTGCGGAGAGGAATAACCAGTCGTTGATGGATGCGGCAAGGACCATGATGGTGGAATTCAAGTCTCCAAACAACTTTTGGGCCGAAGCCATCAACACCGCATGCCATGCTTCAAATCGGCTCTATCTCCGCAAAGGCTTGAACAAGACTCCATATGAGATACTCACCGGTAACAAGCCCAACCTCAAGTACTTTCGGGTGTTTGGGTGTAAGTGTTTCATTCTCAAGAAAGGTGTTCGTTTTTCTAAATTTGAGGCTAGAGCTTATGAGGGCATATTTGTTGGTTATGCTACAAACTCTCATGCTTACCGTGTCCTCAATAAGTCCACGTGACTTATTGAGGAGACGTGTAACATGGAGTTTGATGAGAATAACGGCTCCCAAGTGGAGCAAAGTGGCACTTCTGATGTAGGTGATGAAATTCCTCCTCAAGCCATAAGAAGAATGGGAGTTGGTTTTATCCTACCCATTGAGGAACCCCTTGTGGCCGAAGGAGAAGGACAATGCTCCACTCAAGTGGATCCATCACCAACCCAAGGCTCACACGCTTCCGAAGAACAAAGTGAAGGCCCTCAACCTCATGAACAAGACCAAGGGCAAGATCAATCCCAAGACGGTGTTGAATCACCAAGTGATGCCCAAGGTCAAGTTCTCTCCTCCGAGCAAGTTCAAGATCAAGAGCAACCTCAAGATCAAGAACAAGCTCAAGATGGCACTCAAGATGATCAAGTGACCGCTCCTCGACTCACCCCCGAGGAGGAATTGGAGCGTCGTACCGCCAAGATTGCATCCAAGCTCTCCACCAAGGGTCATCTCATGAAGAATGTGCTTGGAAGCATTCAAAAGGGGGTAAGCACTCGTAGACAATTGGCAAACTATTGTGAACGTCACACGCTTGTCTCTTGTGTTGAACCCCAAAAGGTCTATGAGGCGCTCGAAGATCCGGATTGGCTCAATGCCATGCATGAAGAACTCAACAACTTCGAGTACAACAAGGTGTGGAGATTGGTGCCAAGGCCAACGGGGAACCACAATGTCATTGTAACCAAGTGGATATTCAAGAACAAGCAATATGCTCATGGGACCATTGTTTGCAATAAGGCAAGATTGGTAGCACAAGGCTACTCCCAAGTCGAGGGCATCGGCTACAGTGAAACCTTTGCTCTCATTGCTCGCCTTGAATCCATTCGTTTGTTGATTGCTTATGCTTCTCATCATAACTTTAAGTTGCAACAAATGGATGTGAAGAGTGCTTTTCTTAATGGTCCTATTAATGAGTTGGTGTATGTCAAACAACCCCCCGGGTTCGAGGATCCCTACTTCCCGATCATGTGTATCAACTCGATAAGGCACTCTATGGCCTTAAACAAGCCCCACATGCGTGGTATGACCACCTTACCGAGTTGTTGCAAGATCGTGGATTTGAAGTTGGGAAAATCGACCCCACTCTTTTTACTAAGAAGGTGAAAGGGGAGTTGTTTGTGTGCCAACTATATGTTGATGATATTATCTTTGTTTCCCCTAACAAAGCTTTCAATGAGGAATTTACCGCTCTCATGACCTCAGAGTTCAAGATGTCTTGGATGGGAGAGTTGAAGTTCTTTCTCGGGTTCGAAGTTAAAAAAAGAAGAGAAGGAACCTTCATCAACCAAGCCAAATATACACAAGACATGCTCAAGAGATTCAAGCTAAGTTGAAAGAACATGCGGTGCCCCCATGTTTGGTTTTGGTAATTGATGACAATCTCTATGGACTAATGGTTGCCTTGAGTTATATTTGAAGGTTTTGTCCATAGGCTTTTCTTGGAGTACATGTGTTGGTTTCAAGGAGATTTGTGTCGACCAAGGTGCTATTCAAGGAATTACCTAAAATATTGGTCTTGTGAGAGTTGATCAAGACTAAGTCAAAGAATGAATCAAGTTGATCAACACACAAAGCGTAGAAGATGTACCGAGAGGGATCAAGTGATCCGATGGTATGGTAAGCATTGTCAATTATGCTTTGTGTACTAACCCATGGTCTTCGTGAGAGTTCTTTGTGGGGTTAGGATGCAGTGTGCAATTTCAAGTGATGCATCATGAAGAGATCAAGTTCTTGAAGCTTGCCGTCCATTGTGGTGACAATGGACTTGTGAATATGAGCCAAAGAGTGGCTCACCCATAGTGGACTATGGGGGAGCAATCATCTAGTCTTCATCGAGCCAACGCAATCAAGAAAGGTGGTCCAACTTGAGGGAGTCAAGATCGTCATCATCTAGCTCAAGTGGACTTTGTGCAAGGCAAAGGTTTGCCCTTGATAGGTTTTCTATTTTACTAGTCTCATGGTAGTTGTGGGAGACCGGGTTATAGGATCGATTGCCGTACTATCAAGGGGGGCTCTCGATGAGTTGCTTGATCGTATCGTTCGTAGAGAGCTCAAACCATTGCATCCTTGCATCATCTCTATTGGTTCTACTTTGGTTCTTCTCCTTGTGAGATTTGGAGCTTATGGTCATTTTTATGACAAGCTCAAGTTCATCGAAAACGGAGTTCACTTGCATCTTCTATGATGTTTTCGATGTTGGAGGGTATGCCGGTTCTTCTCTGTTGGAGGTTTCTCTCCTCCTATTGTTAGGCATACCTCCCTTGCCTCTGTTTTGATGCTACTCGTTGTCTTGTATCCAACAAGCTTGAGTTTGCTCAATTTGGAGCTCTTTTGCAGAAGTTATGGCAGTTCTGGTTTTAATGTATCCCTCTGTTGTCTTCTCTGCAAAATGAGGGACTCCTAGTGTTCTTGATCCGGGGCATGCGGTAATCTTGCTCTCGGAGCGCTTAGTACCGCATGAGCCCTTGCGGTAGTACCGCAGTCCCCTGCGGTAGTACTGCAGGTGCTCACGGCAGTACCGCTCTGTGGGAGCGGTAGTACCGTGGGCTCTAGCCAGGCTTAGCAGCATGAGCGGAAGTAGGGGTGGATGTAATTTTTTACATCCGCGCCCTACGCGGTAGTACCGCTCTTCGTGTGCGGTAGTACCGTGCCGGATTTTTGCGCAGGTCCTCCCTCAGCGGAAGTAGGTACGGAAGTAATTTTTTACTTCCGTGCTTTCTCTGCGCCTAGTGTTGCCTTCCTTACGGTAGCACCGTGAGGCGTGATAGTACCGCTCGGCGGTTCTACCGCTCCTTGCTCTGCAACGAGCCTTCATTCGGCAGTCTGCACTTGCGGTAGTACCGCAACCTGCAGCGGTAGTACCGCAGCTCCGTGCGGTAGTACCGCGTCGTGCGGGCTGAGTGAAGGGATAACGGTTGGATTTCTCCTCATCTATAAAAGGGGGTCTTCTTCCCCATTGAGATCTTATCCCTTTAGCTCGTGTTCTTCCCCCATTGTTGACCTTCTTCGAGCTTGCTAACTCTCAATCCCTCCAACGATTCTTGCTAGTTCTTGAGGGAAAAGAGAGGAGATCTAGATCCACGTTTCCACCAATCACTTTCTCCTCTAAGTGAGGGGAACCCCTTGGATCTAGATCTTGGAGTTCTTCGTGTTCTTCTTTCGTTCTTCCTCTCATTTTCCTCCCTAGCATTAGTTGCTTTGGTGGGATTTGGGAGAGAAGGACTTGGGCACTCAGTGTGCCCTTGCCATTGCATTTGGTGCATCGGTTTGAGTTCTCCACGTGATACGTGGAAGTTACAAGTTGAGAAGCTTATTACTCTTGGGTGCTTGGTACCTTTGAGCTTGTTCCTCTTGGGTGCTTGGGCGCCCTAGATGGTTGGTGGTGTTCGGAGCTCAATCATTGTGGTGTAAAGCTCCGGGCAAGTGTCGGGGTCTCCAATTAGGTTGTGGAGATCGCCCCGAGCAATTTGAGTTCGGTGACCGCCCCAAGGGTTGCCAAAGTGTACGGGTTCAGAGACCGCGCCCAAGGGTTGCCATTTATGCGGTTCGGTGACCGCCCTCAAGGGTCCCTTTAGTGGAATCACGGCATCTTGCATTGTGCGGGGGCGTGAGGAGATTACGGTGGCCCTAGTGGCTTCTGGGGAGCATTGTGCCTCCACACCGCTCCAAACGGAGATTAGCATCCGCAAGGGTGTGAACTTCGGGATACATCGTCGTCTCCGCGTGCCTTGGTTATCTCTTACCCAAGCTCTTTACTTATGCACTATACTTTGTGATAGCCATATTGTTTCTTGTCATATATCTTGCTATCACATAGTTGTTTATCTTGCTTAGCATAAGTTGTTGGTGCACATAGGTGAGCCTAGTTGTTTTAGGTTTTGTGCTTGACAAATTAACCATTAGGTTTATTCCGCATTTGTTCAAGCCTAAACCATAATTATTTTAAAGCGCCTATCCACCCCCCCTCTAGGCGACATCCACGATCTTTCATAAGTGATGTCAAGCCGGCCTCCACTCCAATGCTCGTCAAATGCCAACTTGACATAGATCCCAATGGTAAAGTAGTGGATCAAAAGGTATATCGCTCCATGATTGGCTCCTTGCTTTACCTTTGTGCATCTAGACCGGATATCATGTTGAGTGTGGGAATTTGTGCACGGTTTCAAGCCGCACCTAAGGAAAGCCACTTTGTGGCGATCAAGCGAATCTTTCGATATTTGGCTCATACCCCAAACTTTGGCTTATGGTACCCAAGAGGAGCAAACTTCAAGCTTGCGGGGTATTCGGACTCCGATTGGGCGGGAGACAAAGTGGATAGGAAGTCCACTTCTGGAGGGTGCCAATTTCTTGGTTGCTCTTTGGTAAGTTGGTCTTCCAAGAAGCAAAGTTGTGTGTCTCTCGTCCAATCAAGCGGAGTATGTGGCCGCCGGTAGTTGTTGTGCACAACTTATTTGGATGAGGCAAACTTTAAAGGATTACGGTGTCATTTGTGACAAAGTGCCTCTTTGGTGTGATAATAAAAGTGCCATCAAGATTTCTCTCAACCCGGTGCAACACTTCAAGACGAAGCATATTGAGATTCAGTATCACTTCATTCGGGATCACATTAGGCGAGGGGAGATCAAGCTCAACTACGTCAACACTCATGATAACCTTGCAGATATTTTCATGAAGCCCTTGGATGAAGCAAGATTTCGCGAGTTAAGGCATGAGCTAAATATCATTGATTCGAGCAATGTTGCTTGAACCCTTGCACACCCCACCATACTCAACTTGTTATCTTGTTTAGGTGTAGGCATGGACATAGGGGGAGTGTTGTTCTCTCAATGAACTCTCCCTCCCCCCATTATGCATAAATTGATCAACTCTTTCACATTAACCATTGTTGATGGTACTTGTGCTTCAAAGACAAGTTTTGGTCATGGGCCCAAGGATAATTCTTTGCGGTGCCATACCAATTGATTCAAACATAGGTGGCTCCGGCCACCACCCTCTCTTTGTAGAGGTTGTGTTGCGTGTCTAGTCTTTGTTGTCTCTTGTCTCTCTTTCTTCGTGCCGAGCGTGTGTGTGTGTTGTCTCGTGTGTCAGCGTTTTGGTGCGTCCGTTTGCTTGAAGCTTCCTTTGCAAAGGCCCCTTGTTCTTCTCTGTTTTGAATCTTGCATTGTATTGGGCACACGGTACTACCGCGGCTTGCCATGGTACTACCGCGGGAGCTACTCACGGTACTACCGCACCCAGCACGACAGTAATTTTTTACTGCTGCCTGGGGGAGCGGTACTACCGCCCTCGGTGCGGTACTTCCGCCCAGGCGGTACTACCGCGATGACATGCGGTACTACCGCGCAGTCGAGAGCGCGTGGGGGTTAAGAGCGGGCAGGGGGACCTCCTCCTCAATCTCCTCCTCATCGACATCCATCCTAGCAGCCTCAACCCCAGCACGAGTAGTAGTGTTGGCCCACTGGGTCTTGACACGGAGCTTGATGGGCTCATGATGGGTCCAGTCAGGAGCAAGAAACTCATCACTGGGATACAGCTTCTCCCAAGTCTCCGAGATCAACAGAAACATGTAAGGTCCATAGATGGGTACCTTGCGGTTGAAGACCGTGAACCGAAGCTCACACCACATGATATGTGAGACATCAAGTGGTTGCGTCTGAGAAATGCGCGCCTCCTCACAAAGGAGCATCATATCCACAAGATAGGCATGCACCTTATCCTTGTCACCAATGAGGGGAAGAGGGAGTTGCGGAAGATGCGATACATGATTTCCAGGAATGAGTTCAGCACCCACGTCTTCTTGCCACTGGGAAGCAACTTCTCAACATAATACTGCTGGAGCTTGTTCTTGTTAGCTGACTCGGAGTTGGCATGAGGGCGAACACCAACGGGCGTGTTGAGCCCCTCATCAGGTACGTGGAGCAAATCCATGAAGTCATTCCATGTAGCAGTCATCTGACGTCCATTGGTCATCCAGGTCATCCTCCGTTCCTCATCAAGATGAAAGCGAACCAAGCAAAGAATCGGGCCACAAGCTCGGGATCAAAGTCCAGTGGAAAGAGATCACATCCTCAATGGAAAACTGCTCCACGAGATCCAAGGCCTCACCAAAGTAGGCACGGTGCTTATCATCCCTCATGTGATTCATGTCAATCCAGTGCATGTCCACATATATGTTCTGCTTGGCCTTGATCACATCCAGATAAATGAGATTCTGCTGCTTGGTCCAAAACAGATCATTCCCTCTGAAGTTGGAATGAGGATTCACATAAGGGTTGATCCTCCTTCGAGAAACAAACTCAGCCAGTGGGATCTCATCCATGCCCATGGAGGGCTCCTTGTTCTTGGTGGCGGTGGTCTTGGTCCTTCGTTGGGGGGCATTGGAGCCCTCTGGACCTTCATCTTGGTTGCGCAGACGCTTGGAGCCCGTGTCACGGCTAGGATTGGAATGACGTGCAGGAGCACCAGAGCCACCACCTAAGACACAAAACACACGAACACGCAAGAAAGACAAGAAGGATCAATGCAAAGACCACAGCAAAGCAGGTGAAACAAGTAGAACGCGCACTTGTTAATTGCCATGAGGGAGATTTGACAACAACAGTAGTACCGCTTGGCTACACGGTACTAAAATTTTAGTGCTGCTCCTAGCCATGGTAGTACCGCGCCAGGGTGGCATGGTAGTACCGTGTCTCGGAGCGGCAGTAAAATTTTAGTGCCGCGCCTCACGCGGTAGTACCGCTCCGGAGGACGCGGATGAGGACAGTCATTGGTATGCCCCTCCTCTCTTCGAGCCCTCATGGGCTAAGAAGCTGAAGGCCAATATGAAGGCCTTGTTCTGCATGCAAGCCAAGGGGCAGTACTGGACTCACGTTGCCTCCAAGGAGAGTCGCCGCCGCGACAAGAAGATCATGAAGGTTTTTCGAGAGAACATTTCCAGCGGCTCCGAGAAGCACATCACTCCAGAGGCTGAGTGGATGGCAAAACAAGGCTACAAGTGGACTGATTCTGAGGAGGAGCCCATCCCCGCTGCCTAGTCCAACAGAGAGCGTGCGAGTGACTACTCTGCTTGAGCCACCACTTGTGTTGTAGGTGTCCTCTCCGCCTTTTTGGCGTGTCGATGCCAAAGGGGGAGAGAGTGTAGGATTTGCGAGTCTTGTGTCATGTTATCGCTTGCTTTTGTTCCATTGAACCTCGTTTGCTTTGGTTTGGTTTGCGCTTGTGAGACCTCTCTATCATATGGTGTAAGACATATGCACTCTATCGTACCGTATTGAGCTTATCTATCTTGTGCTATTTACATTATGCTCATATTTACTATCTTGCTTAGTATTAGCCTTATTGTTGCAAGATATGCCTTGTCTATAAAATATAGGGGGAGTGTTGATCCTAGTATGTGTGCCGTGCAGTCCAAAGCACTTATCTAGATAGCACACATCTAGGGGGAGCTCGTCTATATTTGAGAGATGTGGGGTTTGCTCATGTTCTATGTTTTCTCCCTTTGTGCAAATCCCAGATTGTCATCGATCCACCAAAAGGGGGAGATTGTAAGGGCATATTTATCCCTTAGTTTTTTTGGTGATTGATGACAATGCTTTTGCGGACTAATCACGTGCATTGAGTATTTCAGATATATCATGACTAGGCACAAGACGATTTGGTGCCCCTCGAAGACTATTGAAGACGGTGTTTTCTCTACGTTTCTTTTTGGTGGATTTGAGTTGTAGGAAAGCCGTACTATTAAGAGGGGGTCCGCTTTGGAAAGGTTTGGGTGGAATCATCACGTTCATGTCTACTCCTTTGCACCGCCTTTCCTTTGGCACTATGGAGCATCCGCCGTCATTTCTTGTCTATGCAAAAGGTCGTGATTGCTGAACTGGGGCATGCGGTAGTACTGCTCCTAGGAGCGGTAGTACCGCAGGCCCTTGCGGTAGTACCGGCCTCTGGCGCGGTAGTACCGCAAGTGCCCACGGTAGTACCGCTTCCTCGAAGCGGTAGTACTGTGGCCTCAGGCCAGGCGCTGCTGCTATTGCGGTAGTAGGGGCGGATGTAATTTTTAAATCCGCGCCCTACGCGGTAGTACCACGCCGGGTGCGCGGTAGTACCGTGCGCTCTGGCCAGGCTCAGCAGCTTGCGCGGTAGTAGGAGCGGATGCAATTTTTTACATCCGCACCCCGCGCGGTAGCCGCTCCTGGCTTGCAGTACTACCATGTCGGATTTTTGCATAGATCCCAACTCAGCGGAAGTTGCCACGGATGTATTTTTATATGTCCGCGCCTTCCCAAAAACTGGCCTATCCCTGCCTTGCGGTAGTACCGGAAGGGGGAGCGGTAGTACCGCGCCAATGATTCTACCGCCCTACGCTTCATTGCATCCAGGCTGGTGCGGTTTACTGCTGCAGGCGGTAATCTTGTGGGGCTATGCGGTAGTACCGCGTGCCCTTGCGGTAGTACGACGTCCCTGGCACAGTAGTACCGTGCTATGCAGGCTGAGTTGGTGGATAACGGTTGGATTTGTTCTTCCACTATATAAGGGGCGTCTTCTTCTCCGAGTTGACTACCTCTTCCAACCCCAAGCTCCATTGTTGCTCCAAGCTCCATTTTCGCCTGATCTCTCTCCCTAGCCAATCAAACTTGTTGATTTTCTAGGGATTGGTTGAGAAGGCCCCGGTCTACACTTCCACCAAGAGAAATTTGATTCCCCCCACTAATCCCTTGCGGATCTTGTTACTCTTGGGTGTTTGAGCACCCTAGACGGTTGAGGTCACCATGAGCCATAGTCCATTGTGGTGAAGCTTCGTGGTGTCGTTGGGAGCCTCAAATTAAGTTGTGGAGATTGCCCCAACCTTGTTTTGTAAAGGTTCGGTCGCCGCCTCCAAGGGCACCATTAGTGGAATCACGGCATCTCGCATTGTGTGAGGGCGTGAGGAGAATACGATGGCCCTAGTGGCTTCTTGGGGAGCATTGTGCCTCCACACCGCTCCAACGGAGACGTACTTCCCCTCAAAAGGAAGGAACTTCGGTAACACATCCTCGTCTTCACGGGCTCCACTCTTGGTTATCTCGTGCCTTTACTTGTGCGAGCTTATTTGTGTTATATCCCTTGCTTGCTTGTGAGCTTGTTGTTGTTGCATCATACAGGTTGCTCACCTAGTTGCATATCTAGACAACCTACTTTGATATGCAAAGTTTAAATTGGTAAAGAAAAGCTAAAAATTGTTAGTTGCCTATTCACCCCCCTCTAGTCAATTATATTGATCCTTTCACAATTGATGATGGTATAAGCTTTGGAGCGGTAGACGATGTGGCGGGCTTCTGTTTTATCTTGCGATGGCTCGCCTTTAGCCATGTAGGCTAGTAATGGCTGGGCCTAGTCTGGTGCAATGACGGTCAGTACGGCCTCTTCCTGGATGGCCTCGGTTGGCACATCGTTGTTCGAAGCTCCAGTTTCGAGCGAGGTGGGGCTCGGTGATTTCTCCTCATGGTCTTCAATTTTGATTGTTGGTTTGTGCAATATTTCCAAGAAGGTATCCTTTGGCATGGGATCTCTTGATGATATGACTCGCACCAAGTTGTTGGCAGCGATATTTTCACTTCTCTTGACGTGATGCAGTTTGAGCCCGTCGGAATTTTCCTTTGAGCTCTCGAATGGTAGCACAATAGGCCGCCATTTTGGGGTCCTTTGTGTCGAACATCTTCATGACTTGTTTGACCACGAGGTTGTAGTCGCCCCGGCAGATGAGTGTGCAAATTCCCATGGAGGCTGCGATACAGAGCCCGTCAAGGAGGACTTCGTATTCTGCCACGTTGTTGGAGTCCCAAAAATGGAGTTGTAGGACATAGTTCATCTTGTTGCCTCTGGGGGAGACGAGGACCACACCAACCCCTAGTCCTTGCACCGTCATTGATCCGTCAATGTACATCATCCAGTACTCGAGGTCGATATTCTTGGGGACCTGCTGGACCTCTCTCCATTCCACCACGGAGTCGGCAATGGCCTGCAACTTAACTGTCATGCATTATTTGTAGGAGAGCTTGAATGGCAGGCGCTTGATTTCCCACTTCGCCACGCGGCCTGTGGCATCTTTGTTGTTGACGATGTCGGATAGCGGTGTATGGATGACCGCTGTTAGCGGGTTTGCTTGAAAATAATGCCACAACTTCCTTGCAACCATAAATACCTCGTAGGTGATCTTTTGGTAGCGTGGGTATCTGTTCTTGCAGGGTGTGAGTATCTCGCTGATGTAGTACATCGGGTGTTGTACTCATTGCACTTTTCCGGCCTCCTCTCGCTCCATGGTGATGACTAGGTTGACCACCTGGGTGGTCACCGCTATATAAAGTAGCACTGGTTCTGATTGTGTTGGGGACACCGGGAGTGGGTCCGACTGTAGTAGCCTCTTGAGGTCTGCGAATGCTTCCTTGGCCTCGTTGCTCCAATAGAACTTGTCGCCCTTTTTTACGAGGTGATATAAAGGCAGGGCTTTCTCTCCAGTCTGGAGATGAATCTGCTGAGGGCCGCCATGCATCCTGCAAGCTTCTGTACCTCGCACATCATCTCTGGAGGCTGTAGATTTACTAGTGCTTGAATTTTTTCTGGGTTCGCTTTGATTCCTCGTTGGGATACGATGAATCCCAGGAGCTGTCCGGCGGGGACCCCAAAGAGGCACTTTTCGGGGTTTAACTTCATGCTGAAGTTGCGGAGGTTGTCGAAGGTTTGTAGGAGGTCGCCTAGAAGGCTGGAGTCCTATTTGTATTTGACCATGATGTCGTCGATATAGACATCCGCGTTAACTCCGATCTGCTTGTTGAAGCACTTCTACATTGCACTACAAAAAAATACACTTCCGTGATGATACGTGTTTGTCACAGTAGGTCGCGTTTTCTGTCATGCATGTACATCCATGACGATTTTATGACAGAATCAAGATAGTCATACTGTGGCCGTGAGAAGTGTTCCATGACATTACCAAAATTATCATCACGGAAGTGTCCACTTCCATGACGATAAATAGCGCGTCACAGAAGTGCTTTCGTCAAGGGTGACCGACACGTGGCATCCACCGTAACGGAATGCCGTTAAGCTATCGGGTCAGGTTTTGGATCCGATAACCCGTTAACAACCCCGACCAATGGGGATTTTCCACGTGTAAAATCATCATTGGCTGGAGGAAACACGTGTCGGCTCATCGCTGGGACAGATGTCATCCACTCATTGGACAGAAGGCGCCTATGATACGTCGACACGTGGCACGGCCCACCAGAGGCCCATTCCTGTGAAAAGGCCGGCCAGTTTGACTTGGTCAAAAGGTGGCGGGCCGGCCCATGGAAAACCTGTTAATGGCCTGTTCGCATATAGCCCATTTACAGCCCGCTAACCCAAGGCCTATTACGCCCTATTCGAATTAGGCCCAGTAGCGTCATTTGGGCCATCAAATATGATTCCAGCCCGTTTTCACTTATGGCCCATGTATGGCCCATGACGTCTTTCGGCCCATATGAGGCCCTATGTAACTCTTGGCCTATTAACGGCCCGTGGTGAAACTGGCCCGTAATGAACAGTGTATCACTTTACACCCATTAACGGCCCGTGGTGAAACTGGCCCATAAAGGACAGCGTATCACTTTATACCCATTAACGACCCATTATTTCGTTGGGCCGTTTCCAGCCCATGTTATCTTTCGGCCTTCTCAGAGCCCATTTATTCTTGGGCTCATTTCCAGCATTCGTTTACTTATGGCCCGTTACTTTCATTTTCTGCTTGTGGGCCAAATTCAGCCCGTGGTTACAGTCGGCCCATTTGTGGTCCGTTAATATGTTGGGCTATTTTCATAGCGTCATCAAATACGGCCTATTAACGATGGCCCGTTATGGTCGGCCCATGAATGGACGATTCCAACTCTAGCCTGTTTACGGCCAGAATGCGGTTTGTTTGGCCCATGTTTGGCCAATCGATCACACGGCCCGTATAAGGCCCATTGATGATACGACCCGTAGAAGGCCCATTGTTTCTACGGCCCGTAGAAGGCCCATTGTTTCTACGGCCCGTAGAAGGCCCACTGTTTCTACGGCCCATAGAAGGCCCACTGTTTATACGGCCCGTAGGAGGCCCAGTGTCACTACAGTAACTATTAGCCCATGGTTATTGTGGCCTAGTTTTAAAAAATAGGTTATTGCAGCCACTAGCAAACCGCAGAAAAAGAACTGCACTGACTACAAGCAAACAAATAAACAAGACAACAAGGAAATAAATAAGCAAGCAACTTACACTAGGCTATCGCGCTTATTACACATATTACATCCACTTGGCATCAAAGTTCGCCACCAAAGGTGCAAATATAGGGAACACAACAAAGATATAAAAGCCGCAAAGAAAACAAGTCCGTAATCGAAACCACTTTAGAAGAGCTCAAGAAACAATATCCCGGATACCCATAATGTCGGCAAGATGCTTAGCAAGCTTATTAACTTTCTCTTGTTTGGCGCTTAAGTCCTCCAACGCTTCTTTGTTGCACCAAAAAGTATGCATTTGAATTCTGCAGGACTTCCTGGTCCTTCGGCTTCGTGGCATAACATTTGATCGATGTCTTTCAACTTGAAGTTGAGACTCAAGAAGCCGAACTGATTCAGCAACGAGTTCAAGAGCTGGTGCCAAGAAGTGGTAGCCAAGAACTTCGAACACTACATCAAGACAGGACTTTGGGGTTGTCTCGGTGTCTTCAATATAGTTTTTATCAGCTTTCTTGGAGACCAACAGGATGTCTCACTATCTTGAACCTTATCTGCATTATTTCCTTTACCATTGCATAACAGGTACTCTTCTCCAATATTTTATCCGCGTTCTAAAACAGAAACAAACAAACACATCTCGGGTTTACAATGTAGTATATGAAACTCATTTTGGTAAACCAGTTCAAGAGTAAGGTGGATAGGATAACAGCATGAAACAAACATATATCTATGTAGTATGGTCCTTTGTATGGTCTATATCATTCTAGTTTATGTTGCCAAATCAAGATAGATACTGATTGAATCATATCTATTTAAGACAAAGCAACATAGACAGAATATAAGTGTGGGAAAATACACAGAATAACAACACTTGTAATGTGCATGGCATGAGAACATAAGCATTTATTCAATTGAAACTAAAATCAGCATAGAGCAAGTTACAATAGCAAACAGCCAAACACGTTGAAGAAACAGGTTTAAAACATACCTGTTGCGCCATTGGAGTTTTAATTGCATCCTTCAAATTTGAAATTAGTTGGTATCAAGAAATCTGATGCAAGAGCAAAGTAGTATGAACCATAGCTACGGAACCCGACACGAGAACAATTCTTCTTACGCTTTAGGTGTTGACTTCGGGTTCGGAGTGGTGGTCCTCGTGATTTGGGCACCGCAGTTGCCTTACTAACTGCCGTGTTTGGGTGCTCTATGGTGGAGACGGTGTTGTGTCAACGGAACCGGGTGTCTATCTACCGGGGTTGTGGTTAGAAGGGGTGCGGTGGTTCATTTGTCCAACCGGGTAGGGGTACAATCTGCATGAGTGTGGGTTATGTGTGGTGGGGCTGGTTCTTGGGCAAGTACAACCGTGGTTCTATCTGCATCGACAGGTAGCACGGTCATTTCTGAAGACCGTGTTTTTACTCCCACAGATATTGCCATCACTCCCTCCAACCTAAAATGGCTGATAAACAAGAAAAGTAATTGTATGTACAGACATTGTAAGATAGACAGTGCAATGGATAGTAGGGAAGAAAACATGGCATGAAATAATTCACATTTATGTTGTCTAAGCAAATGTAATAGCGTGACATAATTTCACATATATGATGGCTAATTAAACAGGATAGTATGACACAATTTCACATGTATGATGGCTAACTAAACAGGATATAATGTCATACTTCAAAATATGATGACTATGTAAACAGGATGACATGATATAACTATACGATGTGTCTATTAAAGTGGTTGGCATGCCATAAATCACAAACATGCCGTCGATGGAAACATGATTGCATGATATAATTCACGGATAGAATGACATAATTTAAAATATGATGACTATGTAAACAGGATGGGATGATATAACTATATTATGTCTTTAGAAAATGGGTTGGCATGCCATAATTCAGATACATGTTGTCTATGTAAACATCATGGCATGACATAATTCAAATATATGATTTATATACTAAGGAAGTGAGCAGAGGGCAATCACATATATGATGTGTCAACTAAGGAGATGTCATTCAGTATTGTGTATACGATGTAAAAACTAAGCATTGCAATACAACATATGCATTATATGAGTAATATAACCCCGCCAAGTTTGAGCATACACCTCAGGGGGATAATAGGACTGGTCATCTGCCTCTGAATCCTCCTCTGAAGAGCTATCTGTAACCAGCAAGATATCTGCTTCATCAGGTAGCATTGTTTGCTCTGAAGACCTTGTTTTCACCCCATCACCAATTCAAATGGCTGATGCACAGGAAGAGCAGTTGAATATACAAACATTGTCGACAAAAGCAATGAGAAATACAAAAAAAGGACGGCATGATATAATTCACATATATGACGCTTGCCTAAACAGCATGGCATTGCATAATTCACATACATAATGCCTTGCAACAAGATAACATTGCATAATTCACATATATAATGTCTTGCAACAAGATGGCATTGCATAATTCACATATATGGTAATTAGACACTAAACATGTGGCATTCACACAAAGCATGTCTAAACTAAGCAAATGACATAGCAATGCAAGATACCATACGCACGATATGACCAACATAACCCCCCCAAGTTAGGGCATGCACCTCGGGGGGGGGGGATATGACTGGTCATCTTTCTCTGAATCCTCCTCTGAGGAGCTATCGGTAACCAGCAAGACATGTGATTCGTCGAGATAGCATTATGCGCTCAAGACCTTGTTTCCACTCCAGATTTTTCCATGACCGTGCCGAATGGTTGATGCACAGGAAGAGTAAATGAATGTACTAAAATTGTTGACAAATTTAACACGTAATAAAAAAATGATGGCATGATATAATTCACATATAAGATGACTGGCTAACGAGGGTGGCATTGCAAAATTCACATATATGATGCCTGGCTAGACAAGATGGCATTGCATGATTCACATATACGATAAAGAAACTAAACAGATGGCATTGACACAAAGCATGTCTAAACTAAGCAGATGACATCTTTAATGTATACAGTAAGCAATGCAAGGCACCATATGCATGATATTACCAACATCAGCATGCCAAGTTAGAGCGAAGACCTCATGGGGTAAATAGGAGTGGTCTTCTCCTTTTGAATCCCCCTCAGAACAGTTATCTTCCTCTTGATTACGATCCGAAATGGGTGGAGGGGGGCTGCCTTTGCGCCCACCATGGAATGACGTCTGCATGAAATTTTATTGCCATGCAAGGCTCATCTCTTTTGCTCTACATGATCAGTTCCATTGTGTACAATAACTGGCATGCATAGGAATAAAACATAGTGAGATTGTGTAAGGAGTGCATGCACAAATCCAGAGTGATGGTAGCAAACTGTGGATAGACCCAAATCCAATGATAGCAGGCAGATAATAGCTTTAGTTAAGAAATACAGATAATGGCTCCTTTAATGTTTGTTTGCACCCAACATGAAACTCATAGTAGACACCCGAGATTAACGGATAGTAGACAGATAGTACTGATTGCTGCCCCAATATGTACCCCACAACCATTTAAAAACTCAAGTTTCAGCATTAGTTTGGACCTGACTCGGAGTCTAATAGGTGAACACGATGATAATATAGCATGTCATCATATTAAGCGACGCATAACGTAAGCAGACACGGAAGAGTGCGACCTCTCTTGCGGACCCGTGTAGTCCTCAAGGTAATCTGCTCAGTTGATGATGGTAATGCACTTGTCGTGGCTGCCGGCCGCCGGGAAGAAAATCTGAGGCGGCGAAAGACAGTCTGGAGAGCGGATCCCTGCTGTGGTGAACCCTTCCGTTAGTTGGTGCAAATTGAGCTGGGTGGAACACACAAGCAGGAGCAGGACAAACCACACAAGGTTTTCTTTGACACATATCTGTAATGAAGTAATTGAGTAAGGGCTTGTTTGAATTTGAGGATTATAACAATGCGAGGATAGGAAATAGACAGGAATAGGATAGGAATGCATGTGCAAAACAGAGAATTTAAAAACACAGGATTTACGCTAACTGGGTGTTTGATTCACAACAATTGGAAGATCACAGGATGCAAAAAAGCATGGTGAGATTAAGTCAAACCACAAGAAAATGTACCGTTATAATGCTATTATGCTACTATCTCTTAGTCTTGTGCTTGATGAATAGGAATATGAAAAGGAGGAGAATTGGAAATTAGAATTCATAAGGTTTTTCTTTCAAGGAGACACTAAAGGAACAAATCCTACAGTTTTCCTTTGCTCCATTCCTTTGCACCAAATTCATGAAAAGTAGTACCATAGGAAACTTAGGCTTGAGCAAGGAAAATCCTACACTAAAAAATGTTTTTGTGCTACTTCTATTACTTTGGACCCAGGCCACTGCCATACTAGCTCAACTCCCAGGCCCATCGACAAATGCATAGCTCAAACGCTACAGAGATAAATAATGATGGCGTTCAAGAGAGTCCATCATGGATAGCTAAGTTGCCCGGTACCTCACCGCTTGTCATATAGTAGGATAAAATAATCGTATTTCCCGTTACTACGAAAGTGCTTTCGATGGACAATATATATAACATGTAGAGTAAAAAGAGATGCAACAAGTGTACAACCTCTTTGGCGAAGCCATGTCGATCTCGGCGTGATTGGGTTGGCGGTGAGGATGCTCCTACCGACTTGGCTGTCGGAGGAGGGAAGAAGATCTTAGGCGTCTGGAGATGGAGCCCGAGGTATCGCCTCATTGTGATGGAGGGTTTCGCTGCTGGAGCAGCTCCGGTGAGTTGTACGACGCCGAGGTTGAAGCAGGACAAGAGAGACAACGAACAACGTTAACCTGAGTGGAATTCTAATAGCATCTCCAATACGTGACGTAAAATACATAACCACAAAGTGCTAGATGTAAAATACATCAACCGCTCATCTCTCGAACTTAAGCGTCGAAACTGAATTTAATCGTCAAACTGAACTTAACCGTCAAATCGAACTTAATCGTCGAAACTAAATTTTGCCGTCAAACCGAACGCACTAGCAAGGTGAGGCTACACGTCGGTCGATCGACTTTTTCATCTCTGGTTAGTCGATTTTGCAGCCGTTGGATACGAAATCAAGGGCTGCGGTTCATCTTCAACCTCCACCCTCGAGCCGCCAGCCACCACCGGCCAAACAGCACTTCGCCGCCCGCCGCTTCGAAAACACTCCCCACCGCCGCCCCAGCCATCCCTCTAGGCCCCCCCGTGCCGAGCTTTTTCTTCGGCGATCCCCACGCCACCGCCCCGCCAACGCCCCGCCACCGCCGCCGACCATCGCCCCCATCCTGAACCCTAAGATAGATAGTGGGGTACCTCTCCCGTGAAACCGCTTCACAAGGGTCGGTTCTTCCTTCACCCCGGCGAGCACCCCCACTCCCGAAAATCGATCGACCCAAAAGTCGATTCACCGATCAAGTGTAGCTAAATCGGAGCAGCATCGCAAGCAAGAGCAAGAGCAGCAGCGCGAGCAAGAGCAATAGCAAGAGCAGACCAGGCAGGGGACCGAGAGCAAGAGCAGAGCAGCAGCGCGAGCGAGAGCTAAAGCAGCAGCAGCTCCTACTGACGTGGACGTCGCCGCCGAGGGAGCGACGTCGTGGAGGAAGTGGCCGGCGACGCCGCCGTGGATGGAGCCACGCCGTGTCGGCTCAGGACCGAGCGCCGGCAACACTGTGAGATAGAATCAAGAAGAAAATGCGGCGATTAGTGTACAACCTCTTTGGTGGCGCCGATTAGGCCTCATCTTCATCCGAGGAAACGGTGATGATGATGCTCTTCTGGTGGTGCAGGTGAAGATGGCGGTGTGGGAATGGAGGTGGTGCGAAAGACGAGGGGAACATCGGGGCAGCTCCTTGGAGATGGAGGACGGGGTGGCTGAACCGGCGGGACGATGAGATCAATGACGGATCCTCATCCGGTACGGTAGATGAGGGATGTCGAGGTGTTGCTGCTGTGGACGACGTCGTCGGGGAAGAGGCTCCGGCTGGGTGGCGGACGGAGCAGGGTGTGGGGTTTCGTCGCGAGTTTTCGCGGCCTCGGTGTATGAATGGGTGGGCAGATGGGATGGCAGTGGGGAACCATGGCTTAGAGACGCGCTTGTCCGAAATGTGGGGTAAGATGAAAGTACCCCCACCGATTTGAGCCGCTCTTTCGTTCAGGGGTACCACGGGCATTTCGCGTGTCGGGATTTCACAGGAGGTGGGAGTTTTCGCGGGTTGTAATTTCGGAATGGCAAGGCTGGGTTGAGATGGAGGGAGTTGTCGAGCACAACGAGACAAAGATATATCTTAAATATTTCGGGCTAACAAGGCGCGGTTGAAGAGGCGGGAGTTTCAAGAAGACGATAGACAGAGACGCTTAGCTTGAATTTTCGGCATAACAAGGCACGCCTTTGAAATTTCGGAAAAACAAGCTTAACGTGTACCCAAAAAAGACAATTTGCACCTCAACACGCACAACACACACAAACACCATTTAGACTAGAGTAAGGTACACGTGCATTGCACGCATGAGATTTGGCAACCAAATTATGAATAAATACCACATTATAGCATGCAAGCTTTGAGTCATATATGCATGATGTAGATGTTCGTTTAATTCTTATAGTTCATTTCATTCAAAATCATCTAGTTTTTATAAGAAAGCTAATCTATTTTAAGATTCATGGAATTATGCGTTGTAAGACATAAAGTAAAAACAAATAATGGCAAATCATGTAGAAAAACATTTGGGCAATTACGATACGGAAGATTCTAGAACAAATAAGAAGTTCTTGTGTTTTGATGTTTGTGCATTATGCTTAAGTTCGACCATGGAGTCTTCTAGATTATACATGTGGCGAAATCTGGTGGAATCTAGATGATATCCAACGGCCAGTAGTGCTCAAATTTGCCATCTTTGGACCATCGGATTCGCCTCATCCAACGACCATCTTTCAAAGTTAAAGTTACCCGCACACAATATAAAAAATAATATTATATATATATAGGGGGTATAGATATAGATATGTGATGCGAAAGCCGCCCATCATCTCCAATTAGAATAGTGTGTCCATGCACGGATGCGACGTGGCCAAATGATGTCTGCCATCAGTATCTCAAATTAAAATCAGTCTGACCTTGTTCAATGTGTATACATTGCAACGTGCTCGTTTCCAAACCACACCGCGCAGATCTCCGTTATATTCATGCATGCATGGGTTTCAAACATCAGGATCTCGTATTCAAATATTTGAATTCAACTTTACATTGATTATGACCTCACCTATTCTTTTGCACCCATACAGTAGTCTTCTCTTTATAATTGTACCACTAACTTTCTCTCGTGCATGCATGCACACACTACCGATCGGCATTATCCATCGTGACGCATGCAATCTTTTTCTTCAGGTCGGTCTCCCATGAAGGCACACACCCACACACATCCCCCTCTCCATCATATCGGGCATTCTTTATCTCTCACGCGTGCATGCGCAACGATCGATGTTCCTCTATGTATGTGTGTATATAGCTAGGTCTTTCATAGTTTTCCACACAAACCGATCAATAGATATATCCAGTGAGGTCTCACCCTCTTTCCCACGTCCACATCGATCAATCTATACCTCTGTATATAGGATTAACATGTATAGCTAATACACCCACATTAATTATATATCCAATGTCCCCCTCTCATCATCCATGGCTTCCGCTTCATCTCTCAGACGCGTGCACAATGGCGAAGACAGGGGGCAGTAAGGGCCCTGCCCCCCCTAACATCACTATATATCGAGGCTAATATGAATGTGATCATTAGACAAGTGCTGCTAAAAATGGTTTAAGTTCATGAATTGACCCTCCTCGTAAAGGATTAGCAATGCTTGGCCCCCTAGGTCATTTATTTTTCATGGCTCCGCCACTGCATGCAACAGCGCACGTGTTCGCCCCCTCTCTCTAAATATCGATCTCGCACTTGTGCATTCCTTCATAGTTTCCCTCCACTCGGCCCCTCGCACCATCTTCTAGCCCCCCACCGGATTTTACCACATGTACAATATAGCAGACTCCATGGTTGAACTTAAGCATAATGCACAAACCTGAAAACAACAGTGGTTCTCTTTTGTTCTAGAATCTTCCGTATCATAACTGCCCAAACTTTTTTTCTAGTTGAATTGCCATTATTTATTTTTACTTTATGCTTTACAACGCACAATTCCATGAATCATAAAATAGATTAAGCGCTTCTTTGATTCAAAGGATTCTCAAAGGAATTTTGGAGGATTCTAATCATTAGGATTTTTTCTCATCTTGGTTGTTTGATTCGTAGGATTGTAAACCATAGGAATTTTTCCATATGATTCATTTGCACTAGATTTCATAGGAAACATCCCATCCACTCAAACCTCTTTGAAAGAATTCTGCGTTTTTCTATGCACAATCAAACACTTGTGCAATCCTGTAGGATTCAAGACGACATTCCACTATAATCCCATGTTTTTCCTATTCCTGCGTTCTTAGCTTTTTTATAAAAACTAATTTATTTTGAATGAGATGAACTATAGGAATTAAACGAAGGGCTACATCAGGCATATATGACTCAGAGCTTACATGCTATAGTGTGGTATTTATTCATAATTTGGTTGCAAAATCTGATGCGTGCAATGCACGTGTACCTTACTAGTACTTCGAGTATCTGCAAAACACGTAAATTAGAATACGAATGGCATGCTACACAGTGTCTCTCTTACAGTTCATGAAGCCACATGGCACATGTGGAGGCGTTGTCGCGACCTCCTTGCGTGGATTGATTGCAGTGACGTGCTGCTGGTTCCAGAAGAATGTACTCGTCCTCCCTGAGCCATACTGGAGGTACATGCACGAAGCGAAGATGTGCACGCACGCCACGCACACACTCATTCCCTCGCACGCACACGCGGGTACACGGACGGGCGCAATTTTGTACCAAGATCCACCCCATGTGATAATTTGACGCGTGTAAAGTCGTTCACTTCATTGATGGTCAATTAATACAACAAGATGCAAATTAAGTGGACGTGAGGGCGGAAGAAAGACATTATTACTCCACTGCGCGGATGCGAGTAGTTAAATCGTGGGTTGCTAGTAGTACTTCCATTGGTCTCCTTCGTATTTTGTGCCAATTTTTGACAGTAACATAATATTTACGCATTTGAGTAGTGTAGTACTTGAAATTTATGTTCCGCTAAACTCATCAGGAGCCGCTTTCGGCCTCGAAACCAAAACCATCAATTAATCTTTACCTTGTTCCCATCACATTCGAAAGACTGCTCACACCTACTAGTAGTAAGTACCAAACCTGAACGTGTTCCCACTATGCAGGTATTAGTACTAGTGCTAGTACTTAGGTTATAAAAAGGGGAACTACCTAACCAAAAATTACTCTACCTTTCCTCCTCATAAGTGCTTCTTCTTCGTCCGTTGCTGTTATGACCAAAGGAGCAGAGCTCTAGGTCGAGAACTACTCATAACAAGGAGCGGCAACCAACGCCATGGAAAAAAAGAGAGGGCTCGCCGCCACGTAGAGACCTCGAAAGATCTCTCACGGGCAGGCGATGGCTCCCAGGAGCGCCCTAGCCGCGGAGGCGAACATGCCGAGCCGGCGGACCTGGAGTCATTATCCCTCGACGGCATGCCCGATCAGCTCAATAAGAACCTCAATAAGTAGAAGGACTTCATCCAAGGCTTCATGGAGTTGCTAAAGGAGAGCCTCGACGACATGCCCGTTGAGCTCAATCAGCAGGGGGAGTTTACCGCCGACTTGGTGATGCTGCTGAAGAAGATCATTGCCTCGGAGAAGAAGGCGACCGGCGAAATCCTGTGACTTCAGGAGGACAAGGCGAAGCGCTGCCACGAGATCGACCTGTTGAAGGAGAAGAACGCCGGCTGGAAGAAGCTGCATGAGAATAGTAGTTCCTCAATGAAGATGCTGCAGGCCCTCGTCATGGATCAGAAGGAGGAGTTGGCGAAGCTCCGCATTGAGCACCCAGCTGCTGTCAAGGTACGTAATGCGGCCGTGGAACAGATGATGAAGGCTCGCGTCGAGAAATCCCGCGTCATGGACAGAATGAAGAAGATGGCGGAGGAGACGCACAAGGAGATGGAGGTCGTGGAGGCGATGAAGAAGTAGTTACGACTCCGCGGCGAATTAGATCATTTGGGGTGATAATCTTCCTTCTTCTTTTGCTCCCGTGTTTCATCTTTTGCTTGTGTCACGTTCTCTGCGAGGCATGAATAGAACAATGGTTTTTTAGGGAATGAATAGACCAATGCTAACAATGAGATGACTAGCAAATTAGATCATTTTTATCGCCATATGGCACTGGGCTGCCGTGTTTCGTGCTCCTTCGTTGCAGTACTACTCCAGTGGAAAACTTGATTATACCGAACGGTTCTTCGCTCCTCCTCGATCAGGTCGTCGGCGCATTTATACGAGCAGTCAAATCACAAGGCCCCGCCTTTGAGCAGTAATGAGCCGTCAAATCACAAAGGCCCTCGCCTCTCGTGAAACCGACCAAGCTAGACTGCCCCGCCCTCTAGCCTTTTAAAAAATTTATACTTTTGTACAGAAGTAGTATCGATGGATTGCGCCATGGAGCAAAACTTGAAATTAAAAAAAGGTGGTACATATAGAGAGCGCTCGTCGCCAAATTTATGCATATAGTACTATTAAAAAGGCTAGTCACAATAATGGTGTCCAGCACCAACCCACCCCTCAAATAAAACTAAGCATCCTAGAATTCTTTGACAAAACTAAGCACCCTGAAATTCTTTGACAACTAAACTGTTGGCTATATGATGTTGGCCATATATATTGTACATATATAATGTGAAGAAACGAGTGGTAGTACTATACCAACTAAAAGATGAAATGTAAGAAATACTAGTATGTACGTACTGAAGAGTTAAAGTAACGAGGAGAAACATAACATAGTTCTGCTGGGGCTCAAAGACAACACACCCCTCAAATTAAATTAAGCACACCTGAAATTAAACTTTGCAACTATTCCGGTAGACACTCCATTAGAACCACCATGAGCAACGACATCGCCACCTTACTCGGAGTCCTCGTCCACGCCCTCGACTTCGCCCTTGTCCCTCTTCCTCTTGGCCGATACTTCTTTGCTTGAACCGCACACTTGGCTCTTGCTCTTCATCCAACCCTTGTAGATATTGAAGCAAAGGTAGCCATCCATTGCAGCGTAGTGGATGTGGTCTATATCTAGTACATTCCACTGCCATGCATGACGATGAAACGTGTATGGAGGTTTCTCCAATTTACCGTACGAAGTATGAACCATGGCTCCTGCCAGGTTCAGCATTGAAGGCTGACGAGAGGACACCAGCCGATTCTTCTGAAGGTCGAAGGTGTTGCCTACAACGAGGCCTATCCGATGCAGGACTTCTTTATCGTTACCAAAGTCTACAATAATGAATTTGACTAGGTTGCTCTCGAGGAAGTCCTTAAAATCCTGGCACTCAACGTCGGCATGGCATATGTGGTAGACCAAGCATAAGTCATGCACGCAAACCTGGATCATGGCGGGCTTCTTCCTCTCTTCGTCCTTTAGATCCTTCTGTCATCCCAGGACTTTGGTGTACTCAACATCTAGCCCAACGACCCACTCATCATCTGAGTCTTTGAACATGCGTCTGAAGCAAGAAAGACATCCTTTCACCGTCGCGGAAGAACGGGTGTAGATGAGGTCGAACTCATCGCCGGTGATGGTTCTAACCTTGTACTCACTGTCGATCGGGGAGATTTGGGATGCCATGGATTTGGGAGAAGGGTTAGGATTAATGGAACTGCCGTAATGTGAATGGACGGGACGACTAGGAGCGAACCGCCGTAGTATTGAAGGACGTACGGGGACGAGTAGGAGCGAACTGCCAGCGTGCGAACGGCAGGGTAGTGGCTTTCCATTCTCCCATGATACGGGCTTCCGAGAGCCCTTGGATCTGAGATCGAACGGTTGCATGGCGTGATTCAAGACCTATGGGTGAATATCCTATCACGGAGGGTTATTACGCAAATTTTCAAAGAACTTAGCATGCGACCGTTTGATCTCAGATCCAAGGGCTGCCAACATCCCGTATCATGGTCGCGCCTACCACGACCATCGCGTCGCTCATGCGGCCGCGCCCTTGGAGATTTAACACGGTGCGTTAGGCTATCTGATGCTGGCATGTCATACATAGTCATCACTTAGTCACTCATACTACAACAAGGTTTTGGCTATAAGTGTATTTTTTACTTCTCTCTATCTCTTTCTTCGTACTCCCTCCGTCCCATAATATAAGAGCGTTTTTGACACTAGTGTAGTGCCAAAACCGTTCTTATATTATGGGGCACAGGGAGTACTAGTATTTATTGCATTTGCCAAGGAGTGACCTCTCCCAATGAAATGGTGTTGCTAAGTTTGCTTCATTTAATTAGCTATAGACTCAAAATTGTCTTTTCACCTAGGTACACGCGCTTAGCACCGTTTCTTCCTTGGGTCACCAAACTAGTCTCTCTCTTCTTGATTAACTTGCCACATCAGACTTTATGCCTATGTGGCAAGCTTAAGCACATGTAGGAGCAAGTAAAAGTAAGTACAATAGTGCGCTTTACATGGCATTTTGGCATATGTGGAGGAAAGAGAGGCAAGGAAAAAGTGGAGAAGTGGGCTCATGCAAGAGCCAGCCTCTACTACATGGTGGAGCATTGGGAGAGGCACCTGTATGGAGGTGGTCAGGAATCGGGAGACTCACGCCGGTCGAAGGCCTTGATTAAAATGATAATGGCAAGTCAAATCACGGGGCCCCACCTGTCCAGAAGATAACTTCATTGTCAAAATGACCCATTCACGTTTGCAGCAGCCTACTCCCTCGTCTTCTCGCGTCTCTGTCAAACCGACTAGGCCCCGCCCTTGACTTTTAAATAGTATACATTATACTAATTTTGTATCCATGGATTGCGCCCGCGCCATGGAGCAAAGAGTCTAGAAAACGGCGGTACACATGTACGGAGTATACAGCACGCCCGTCGCGTTCGCGTCACACCCCAGACGGTCGGTCGGTCTGGCACGCTGCTCTCCGGATGGAACGCGCATCATATTGCGTTTGCACACACATGTGGGACGGCAATTGAGAACCGACCATAGGCACACTCCCCGGCCCCGCAAGTCAGGTGACTTAATAGAAGAGGGAGACAAGCGATAGTACTAGAGAAGTGTTGTACTACGTTGGTGCCTGGATGATCCCTGCAAGACACGGAAGATCAGTTCGTCCATGCATGTGACCAGACTCCAGCAGACACGCCTGGATTGGCTATCATCTACATATCGTGCAGGCTGTGTTGTACATGGCTGTAGTTGTGGTGAGAAATCTAAAAAAAGGTTTCTTGTCATCTCGCAAAATTAGGTGTCATGTGCTTCGGATCATCATGCGAGGGTTAAACAATGACAACCGAGTTGGGCTAGTCATTGGGGGAACATGCACGAACAGTGACTACTCGATCGCCATCTAGGTCAAGCCGCTATGTTAATTAGGACATCTATCAACGGACCCCTTTTCTACGAAGTTTATCTTTAATTTGAGCTTTGTTCCTCGTCTAGTTTGTCCGTCGGGATTCATGTTGTCTCCTTTGGGCAGTGAGGTTGTGATTTCTTGTCATGTGGAATTTTTTCGTGTTATATGTTATAATCCGGCGCTTCAGATCAAAATGATGACAATCGCGCCTCGTGCCACGTGCATGAAGACTTCTCGACAGTCATTGACGAGGTCAAGCCGGCTCCGGTAGACAAAAGAAAACTAGTACTACTCCACTATATAGGCAGGAGCCTTCGTGCTTGCTTGCTAGTGTTGCTCTCTTCACACTGTCTCGGCCTCTCCAGATCTAAACACGACAGCGGTGGCCACTCTCTCTCTCTCTCTCTCTCTCTCTCTCTCTCTCTCTCTCTCTCTCTGCTCACCGCTGGTCACAGATCCAGCCGGATCCTCTCCGCCGGGGAAGGTGAGAAGGTGCAACGATCACGCGGTCGTCCTCGGCGACGGCTCTTACCCATCTGGGCGCTGCCTCGATCAGCCTGCCTTGCCGTTCTTTCCCAAGCATCTTTGGCGAGGGAGGGCCTCCGACCCCTTCTTCCTCGCTGTCGAGGTGTGGGCAGATCCGGCCTCCGCCGCCCACCTAGCGACATCCGGCGACCATCGGTATAACTTCCTTCAAGCCGGCCTTGATCTACTTCCCGAGCTCCCCGACGTCGCTGCATTTGTATCTTTTACTATTTCTCGTGCCCCTCGTAGATAGGATCGATCGATTGTTCAAAAACCACCTATTTTTTACGTTTAAGAGGTAAAACTAGTTCATGCACTCGAATCTAGTACTACCTGGTTCAAACAAGAAAGAAAGGGGTGGGGTGGGGATGATTTGTTACCGAATCTAGGACTTGGTCGAAAGAGGAAATAATGGGGCGAAAAGTAGCAGAGGCGGCTATCCAACTGGTCTCTAGGTCTAATAGGAAATAAAGGGAAACACGGTACAAACTCAATATAAACACAATCTATTGGTTGAAAAAGGAAAGAAAGTGGGGACTGGGGACAAGTCAACAGAGTAAGTCCAAAGACTAGATTTGCTAGCCTCACACAAGATAAGGTGGCTATACCGAACAAAACTGGGACCAACCCGGATATCCTGTTACGATGTTTGTTGCCCCGAGCCACTCTTATGTAATGCCACTTTGGTAAAAATGCAGCGGTCGCCTTTGTTAAAAGTAAGGACAAGTTAAACCAATGTTGTTTTCAATGTAATGCCTCTAGTAATATGAATCAATGGCACTTCTTTACATGTCCTGCTAAAATTTCCCATTAAGATAAGTTGGTTCTTTTTGTTAGAAATGCAACTATCCTGGTCCGCCTACTCTCCCGTGCCCAAAGTAATGTCGTATTTAACGGTTGTCATAGTTAATCCTAATGCCCACACTAATATCTAGCAATGCCACTGCTTTAGAAATTGCTACTCTCCTTGTAGGATTGCCATTCAGATAAGGAACATGCTTCTTTTCATTTGATGCATGTTTCATCACTTGTTAGTCACCCTACTTTCCACCTTTTTTGTGCAATCAGAGATATACATTTCACGCTCGATCTTAGTTGAACTGCACAAATGATATCCAAATTATAGTTGAGCTTTCCAGGAGCTTCACAACCAACCTTGATGTTGCTCAATTTTATTGCAACTAATGAAGAAGAAGCTCTGTGGTTTTGTTTTCTGATGGAAATGGAACCGGGGCTGGAGCCCTTTTCTTAAAAAATTTGAAGAAGAAGCTTCTAGCTCATGGGACATTGCTTCATTTTAGGTGAACTGCACCAAAAGGTCCCATGAATTGAATCATCCATGTTGGTGACTGAAAGAGGCAGCTTCAGCATCCCAGTCTAAGCACCCCCGGCCTCCATCCTTGCGACATACGGTACACCTCGTTTGCCACTGCTGGACCCTAGTGTCATTGATAAAATGAAGTAATGTCTGATTAAAATAGAGCGAGTGTCATCTCTATCATTTCATTTCCAATGTAGATAAAGAAAGTGCTTCTCTTTGTTAATGTATGTTTCATCAACTAGTTCCATTGTTATTTTTTAAGCGTTTCTGCAAACTGGAGTGCTTAATTTTAGTTGATATGTACAAAAATAAAGATTTGAATGTCTCAAGGCGCCTCCTTGTACTATCTGTACAATCGATGTTCATCCTTTGGCGAAGGTGTATCTGGGAGACTTGGGACGATGTCGATATGAGGCGTCTTGTATGAGGCGTCATGAGGCCCATCTCGCCTCGCAAAGATGGCATACTATGATACTATCGCAATATTTTATTCTATTTATTTTGTGTGTTTCATCAACTAGTGCCACTATAATGTAATCACGCTTTTTCATTATCTGTGGAAACAGGGTTATTCAGCTGCATTTTGGTGGAACTGCACAAATGTACGTATGGAACCGGCATATATGCAGAGTGCGAGGTGTGCCAAGTAAAAATTACCGACACTAACCATGCTGCATGCACGCATTGGCATCCACCACCACCAGTGGGATGTGTGGCGCTCTCTGTGGACGGATGTTTCTCGGCAGCAAATTGTAAGTGCATCTAGTGCCACCCCTAGTTGGTTTTGGAGTATTGACGACAAATTTGATTGAGGGACTAATGTGTTTGTGAGAATTGCAGGATAACACAGGTAGTGTCCCTCATTGATTCGGTTTACCTACCGGAGATACCCAAAAAATGTATGAAGACATTGACGACAATGGTGGTATATGAAGATATTCATATTGAAGACTATGACATGAGAAGACATTGAGTGAAGACTATGGAGCGCGAAGACTGTGTTGTTTCGTTATCTCCTTTTCTTCTTTGTTGAGTCATAGGAACCACCGTACTGTTAAGTGGGGTCCAAGTGAACAAAGTCAGAATGACTGAAGTGATGCTCAACCTAAATCCTATGTCTTCGAGCGAAGACAATGAGAGCAAATCTTATCCAGAGCTGGATGAGTCAGCTTTGCTTGTAGCCCAAGTAAAGTTGCCGTGTTTGTTTGAAATCTGACCGTTGGAACACGTGTCAGTTCCTTAATGACCCAAGGTCATTTCGGACATATCAGGTCGAGTTGCCTAGTGGCTATAAATAGCCCACCCCCTACACCATAAATTGGTGGCTTCTCAGAGTTAGTGCACGGCTTTTGTCGTTTGAGAGCAACCCACCTCGAAGCCTTTGAGAGAGAAATCCTTGCGAGGACAAAGCCCAAACACCCAGAGCCAAAGAGTGTTAGGCATCATGAAGTCTTTACATCAGTGACACGAAGACTTATTACACTTGAGGACTGTGAATCCTCCGGCCGGTTAGGCGTCGCTGCTCGAGCATCCAAGAGTCATTGTGGATCGCCGGTGAACGAAGTCTGTGAAGGTTTGGAAGTCTACCTTGAAGACTTACTCGAGTGATTGGGCGAGGACTGTGTGTCCTTAGCTCAAGGGGAATAAGGTGAAGACGCGGTCTTCCGAGTTGAATCTCAGCCTCCCTAACAGACGCACAGGTTGTCACAAAGAATCGAACTCGGTCCAACAAATCCTATGTCTTCAACAAGTGACTGGTTCTATCCTCTCCCTTCCTTTACTTAGAGTTTGTCTTCATGAAGTCATTGCCTATTTGTCGTACCTGGTTGACTTCATTGCTTGACTACTATCGTTGGTTGGCTTCATACTATCTTCCATCCTGATCCTTACTACTAAGCTGCTATTAGTCTTTGTACTTTCACATTACTTCATACTTGAATATGGTTTGCTTGTTGTAGTTTATCTTCTGCTGCATATCATTTAGGTCATTTCTATTGTTTGTCTTCAAAACTTCCATGATTTGAAGACATTCATAAAAATTGCCTATTCACCCCCCTCTAGTCGATAACTAGCACTTTCAATTGGTATCAGGGCAAGGTACTCCCTTGTTCTGTGTGATTTGGTTTAACCACCTGGAGTTTTAGCTATGTCGACTGCAGGGATAATCAAAGTCTTCGCTGCTTGCCCCGTGTTCGATGGAACTGAATATCCCTACTGGAAGAATAAGATGCGCATGCATCTTGAAGCCATTGATGTCGACCTCTGGTATGTCGTCAAGAACGGCGTTCCCAAAACTGGTGAAGGTGTCAGCCCTGCTGATGTCAAGAAGTTCATTCAACTGGACTCAACTGCCAAGAACATTATCTGTGGTCATCTGACCAAAGGACAGTATGGCCATGTGAGTTCTCTGGAAACGTCGAAGCTAGTCTGGGACTGGCTATCCAAGGTCAACGAAGGCGTCTCAACCCAGAGAGATCAAAGGATCAGTGTTATTCGCAACCTCTTCAATCGCTTCAAGAGAAACGGCAATGAAAATGTCCGGCTCACGTTTGATCACCTCACTGACATCACAAATGAGCTTCGTGCTCTCGGCGCCACTGAGATTACCAATCATGAAATCATCAAGACACTACTGAGATCACTTGACAGCTCCTTTGACACCCTTGCTCTCATGATACAAGAACGCCCTGACTTCAAGACACTCGATCCGTATGATATACTTGAGAGGCTCAACACACATGAGTTCCAGCTTTCTGAGAAAAGAGATATCTATGGTCCCAACTATGGCCGAACTCGCGCTTTGAAGGCAAAAGTTGTTTCCTCATCTGAAGAAGAATCATTGCAGATTACGATGATCCCGAAGACATTGGAAAGGAACTTGCTTTGCTTGTGAAGAAGTTCCGAAGTTCACCAAGAAGAAGGGCTTGAGAGAAAGTCTTCACGATCTAGCTCAAGAAATGATGAAGCTTCCACTCATGACCACAAGAAAAGAACATGTCACAAGTGCAAGAAACCTGGACACTATATATCTGAGTGTCCACAGTGGGATAATGAGAAGAAGAAGAAGAAGAAGAGCAAGGAATATGATTCTGATGACAAGAAGAAGAAGAAATCTTCAAAGTCTTCTTCCAAGTCCTCGTCAAAGTCTTCATCTCATAAGAAGAGCTCATCAGGCAAGGCTCGTGCTTTTGTTGGCAAAGAAATGGATTCAGAGGAGGAGTCTGCATACGAGGAGGCGGAGGTGGAGTCCGGAGAGGAGTCCGACCACAGTGTTGCAAGTCCGGCTCTAACCACAGCCTATGTTGCCAAGTCCATCTTCAACAATGAAGACAATGACTTCCACACCACGGCTGAAGGCGATGACAAGGACGACCACTGCTCCCACCTATCGCTTCATGGCACGTGGTGCCAAGGTAAAATCACGTGATGCTTACTTTCAAACATCAAGTGAAGATGACTCGATTGTGAATCCAAGCCCAGCTACAAAACACTTGCTAAAATTGCAACTGAACAACAAAAAGCTATGGAACATACTCAAAAACTGTTAGACAAAAGCGATGACCTGTTGGACGCAGAAATGACACGTTCACAGTCCTTAGTTGAAGACATAAAAAATCTTCATGCTAAGTACCAAGAACTTGAAAGTCGTCATGAATCGCTCTCAACCACTCATGAAAAGCTCTCCTATGATTATCTTCAAAGGAAGCAAGAGCTTGAGAAATTGAGAGCGGCTCATGAAGATCTTCAAAAAGAGAATGAGTCACTGGCTCAACGATCAGTCCCGCCGGGATGGATTTGAACCACCATGTCTAAAATGCCTTGAGCGTGATATCGCTACCTCATTCTTTGAATGTTCAAGCTGCTACTCTTTGTTGCATTGTCTTCAACTACTGATGTGGTAACTAACCCCTATGCGGAGGATACCACTGCTATTGCTGATGAAAATGCTAGGTTGAAGACATTGCTTGAAACAGGGATGTATAAAAGTCTGAAAGGACATAAGACACTTTGTGATGTCCTCAAAAAGCATATTCTGAACCGAAACCCTAGGAAAGAGGGTGTTGGGTTCGAGAGGAAAATGAATGTTGATGGTTCCCTCTTTGGAAGCCCGAAAGCGGTATCCCAAAACCACATGGGTTCTGCAAAGGGGCCTTCAGTGGATCCATCCACCTTATCTGGCTTTACCTGTGCTAATCCTGTTATCATTGATGAATCCCTTGATGCAAACTATAAACTGTTCAAAAATCAGAATGGTGAAGTGTTTGCCAGGTATATTGGCACTAACTGCGGGAATGGACCACCTATGAAGAAGATCTGGGTTCCCAAAAGTTGTCTTGAGAATCTTCCAGTGAATGTGGTCATGACACCACCTGGGATGAAGACAAACCCCAGACCTAAGGCGTCATATGGTCCAAAGGCTTCAAACAGACAGAGGACTCACCTGAGTCACCCTAACGCCAATGTTTTGCAGGGAAACCATACTCAAATTTATGAATATGAGCATGTGTCTTCAAACCGCTATGTTCATAGAACAAAGAACTTTTCTGCTTATTCATATGAGTATCATTCATCTCCTGCAAGGCTATTTGCTAGGGCTCCAAAGCCGAAGTTCTCGATTCTTTGCACTTAGACTCATTGCTTCTAAGCCACCCCACGAAGATGTGGGTGGTTAAGAAGAATTAACTTTCTTTTGCGGGGAAGGGTCTCGGCGGAAAATCAAAGGCGTATGATGATATTCTTTGGGGACCTAAAACATCTTGTAGGGCATAAGATCAAATGCCCAAATGGTCTCACTATGTATTTTGTTCCTGAATTGTTTGCCATTCATCCTATCAGTCCTAATCTTGATCTGAGCTTCAATAATCCTCTTGCCCGTCAAATGTTTATGCTTCACAATACTCTTGGTGAAGCCTATCCCCCTAACTGTACTGTAGTGTATGACACCTCATGCACTAATCATATGAACTCAACAGTACGTCCATTAGACAAGAGTCACATCACATTTGCTGACACTGGTAAAAGCAAGGTATTGGGTCTAGGTAGAGTTGCAATCTCAAAGGATCAACACATGGATAAAGTGATGCTTGTTGAGTCCCTTGGTTTCAACTTAATATGCATCTCAATGCTTTGTGACTTGAACATGATTGTGCTATTCGAAAAATATCGTTGCCTTGTACTAATGGAATATGACAAGTCTCTAGTCTTTGAAGGGTATCGGAAAGATGATCTATACATGGTAGATTTCTCAGCAGGTCCACAACTTGCCGTATGTCTTCTGGCAAAAGCTTCAGAATGCTGGCTCTGGCATCGGAGGCTGGGGCATGCTGGCATGAGGAACTTACACACACTTGCCAAGAAGAAGCATGTCATAGGCATCGAGGGTGTCAAATTCAAGAAGGATCATTTGTGTGGTGCCTGCGAAAATTTGGAAAGATGACTAGGGCAAAGCACCCGTCGAAGACAATCATGACGACATCTCAACCCTTCGAGCTGTTACACATGGACTTATTTGGCCCTACTCACTACTCTACCCTCACAACAACTGCTTGTCTCTATGGCTTCGTCATTGTTGATGACTACTCAAGATATACATGGGTGCACAAATATCTCTACAAGACTGAAGTACAAGATGTCTTCAGACGCTTCGCCAATCGAGCCATGACCAATTATGGCGTCAAGATCAAGCATATCAGAAGTGACAACGGCACTGAGTTCAAGAACCCCGGACTTGATCTTTATCTGGATACAATGGGAATCACTCATGAGTTTTACGCTCCATACACACCTCGGCAAAATGGCATCGAGAGCGCAAGAACAAAACCCTCATTGAGATGGCTCGAACAATGCTCGACGAGTATAAGACACCAAGAAAGTTACGGCACGAAGCTATTGATACAAAGATGTCACGTCATCAACCGTGTTTACATCCATAAGCTTCGAACAAAACATCCTATGAGCTCCTTCTTGGCAAGAAGCCAAATGTCGACTACTTGAGTATTTGGAGCTAGGTCTGGATCAAGGATCCCCATCACAAGTCAAAATTTGCACCTAAAGCTCATGAAGGCTTCATGCTCGATTCTGGAAAGGACTCGCACTCTTACAGAGTCTTCAACCTCTATCTCTACAAAATCGTCAAAGCGTGGACGTGCGATTTGATGAAACCAATGGTTCACAAAGAGAGCTCCTGCCAAGTACACTAGACGAAGCTCCGCCAAAGGAATCTATCAAGCTGATGGGAACCGGAGAAATCATGCCTTCAAGCACAACACGAAGAGGAACTTATCATTTCTGCACCTAACCAACCTGAAGACAATGCTCAGTCTGAAGATAATCCTCCCAATGATGACAATGATCAGTAAGAGCAAAGTCTTCGTCCAATTCATCCTCGAGTCGCAAATGAAGTACAAATTGAGAAGGTAATTGATAGCATCAATGCACCTGGTCCACTTACTCGCTCAAGAGCAACACAGTTAGCACATTTCTGTGGACACTTTTCTTTTGTGTCAATATCAGAACCCAAGAAAGTAGCTGGAGCCTTTATGGAACCTGAATGGATACAAGCTACGCAAGAAGAACTTCAACAGTTCAAGCTGAACAATGTTTGGGAACTTGTCAAGCGTCCTGACCCTCGCAAGCATAACATTATTGGTACAAAATGGATATATCTAAACAAGCAAGATGAGCATGGTCAAGTCGTCAAAAACAAAGCACGTCTTGTGGCTCAAGGATATACTCAAGTTGAAGGAATTGACTTCGATGAAACATTTGCTCCTGTGGCTAGGCTTGAAGCTATTCGCTACGCTAACCACCACAACATCTTGCTATATAAAATGGATGTGAAGAGTGCATTTCTCAACGTCAAGATTAAAGAAGAAGTATACGTCGCTCAACCACCTGGCTTTGAAGATCCAAAACATCCTGATATGGTGTACAAGTTAAACAAAGCACTGTATGGCCTCAAACAAGCTCCTCGTGCTTGGTATGATACGATCAAAGACTTCCTGAAGAGCAAAGGCTTCAAACCTGGATCCCTCGATCCAACACTCTTCACGAAGACATATGATGGTGAACTGTTTGTGTGCTAAATATATGTGGATGACATTATCTTCGGCTGCACCAACTAGAAGTATAGTGATGAGTTTGGATACATGATGCAAGAGCAATATCAGATGTCCATGATGGGTGAGCTGAAGTTCTTCCTTGGTCTTCAAATTCACAAGAAAGGAATGGCATCTTCATATCTCAAGAAAAACACCTCAAAGATTGTCTCAAGAAGTTTGGAATGCCGATTGCAAAGGTTACCCGACGCCAATGCCGATAAACACCATCCGGGTCCCGACGACAATGGTAAAGAATTTGATCAAAAGGTATACCGCTCCATGATTGGTTCCTTACTTTACCTATGTGCATCTAGGCGGATATTATGCTTAGTGTTTGCATGTGTGCTCGGTTCCAAGCGGCACCAAAGGAATTGCATCACTTAGCGGTGAAGCGAATTCTTCGATATTTGGCTCACACCGCAACACTCGGATTATGGTATCCAAAGGGCTCAGAATTTGATCCGGTTGGATTCTCGGATCTTGATTATCTTTGGTGACAAGGTGGATCGCAAGTATACATCGGGCATATGTCACTTTCTAGCACGATCACTTGTCATTGGTCTTCAAAGAAGCGTAATTGTGTATCACTCTCGAATGCTGAATCTGAATACATTGTCTTTGGATCTTCTGCGCTCAGCTTCTATGGATGAAGCAAACTCTTAAGGACTATGGCATCAATCTGAAACAAGTACCTCTCTTCTGCGACAACGAAAGCGCCATCAAGATTACCAACAATTCAGTCCAGCACTCGAAGACAAAGCACATTGAAATTCGTCATCACTTTCTCAGAGATCATGTCATGAAAAAGGATATTGACATCATTCACGTCAACACTGAAGAGCAACTGGCAGATATCTTCACAAAGCCCTTGGATGAGAAAAGGTTTTGCAAGTTACGGTGTGAGCTAAATATCTTGGAATCCTCAAATGTCATGTGATCAGGCACACATCCTAACACTTATGCATGTTGATGACTTAGATGTGCAACACACGAAGTAAAGTATATCTTCAATCAATGAAGACTTACATTCTAAGTGTGAATACATTAACGTGGAATTTGACTTCGGAGCGCCACGATAATTGTGCGTCGTGTCTGGGTCTAATACTTCCTATACGGTGGGTAACGCCACCACCAAATTTCTCTGTTTGAAGTGTTTCACTCATGGCGTTATTTTAGCTATGTCTTCACATTTGGTTTGTCTTCAAAGTTCAACTTATCTTCATGATTTTCTTCACTATGCTGATTTGATTGCTTTCTGATATATATACATACTAGTGTTCTATCCTCTACATCATTCACTTATAGCTATGTCTTCCTAGTTGAATCTTTTGAACTAAGTGAATGTGATCGGACCCTAATCTCTCTATGCTTTCTATCTCAAACTCTATCTGTCCAAATCATATGCATTCTATTGAAATCGTCGAATGTCTTCTCTGTGTCCTTGTCGTGAGAAGACACGAGAGAAACATTAAGACTGTTTTAAATGATTCATCCTTATTGTTTGAAATCCGGAGAAGCCGGAGCGACCATCCGACAAACCCGGAGGGCGTGGGAACGATGGGACAACTCGAGTATGTTGCATGCTTGCCACGTACCCCTCAGATGTGAACCTTCAGGGCACTGAGTAATTCTTGTCATGCTGCACACCTCCTTATAAATACAAGTCCCCTGCAGTAAAGAAAACCTTCTTCCACCTCTCCACCTCGTCAAAACCCTAGCGCCACCGCTAGCTCGCGACGACGCCGGCGACGAAGCACTTAGCTGCCGCGACTTCTCCGACGCCGTCCTCACGCCGGCCGCGAACATCATCCTCTCCTCCGCCGCCGTAGCTGTCCTCCGTCGCCAAGTTAGGGCACGGTGGATTGAACTGCTTGGTCTCCTACTCATCCCATCTAGCAGTTCTTCAAGTCGTAAATATAACTCTATTTTTACCATCTTTTTGATCCTCAAAGATTCATCCTGTTTACCAAAGTTGGTTTCTGCCTATACAATGTTAGATCTATTCTGTCTGCATCTCATACTGCCTAGTATATTCACTTAAGCTTCATATCTAGTTAGATTCCTCACTTGTACCTATTCACAGATTCGTACAAATGGAACCAACTCTCAACGTATAAGTGAATGTCTTCGCATCATGAGGTCAATGTCTTCAAACTGATTTATCTTCAAAATCTTACGAGAATGCATATGACCTCTTCCCTTCCCTCGCATCTCTAATGTCATCACGGTACATGTCCGTGGGAGAATCCCTTGGTTCTCATAGTCTGCATTCGTTTGCAGAATTCTTACAGCATCACATTAACTCTCCCGACTACAGTTCCTGTTTGTCCAGCAAGCGAAAGCTTGTGAAGCCTTTGAACGTGTTGAAGCCATTCAGTTTGAAGTTCATTGCTGCAGAGAAATCAGTAAGGAAGGGTGGCAGACAGCGTCGTGAGGGAACATCAAAAGATTTGCCTGATGACCTCGTAGAGCTTTACAAGACAGATCCTGAAGAGAATTATAATCAGCGCAAGACACAAATCCAATGGATTCGACGATATTGGGCTGGACAATGGTTCAAATACAAGTTCGTGACCCAGGAATACGCTGAAAAGAATGCTATCAAAGGTCCTTGGGGTGATATTCTCTTTCGAGGCCTTCCACCCAAGAACAGAGCTGAAGCTATTGCACATGGTTTCTATCCTTGTATGGTCCGTGGACCTCAGCCTGAAAATGCCGACCCATCGTCATTGCTCTGGTGTCATGACTATAATCTCTTCAAGCGAAACTTCCAGCACGCAAAGGCATCGGCCAAGGAAAACAAGAAGTCATTGGGATTAGACTTCAACCCTGGTCCCTCTGCTCCCCGTCTTGTGGCTCCCGTTATGCGTAACCCAATGTCATCGGTCCTTTCTACAACCTTGATGGCCTAATCACTCACATCTCGGTCCAAGGTGCCAAAGTGGATCATTACGATGATGACATCGACATCGATGAAGCACCTGCTCCTACTCCAAAGCCGCAGAAGCTAAAGAAGGCTAAGGCTTCAAGATCACCGCTCCTCCAAAAGCTTCACGTGTGAAGCCATCGCCATCGCACCTCCACGAAGGCGATTATGCAGTGCGAAGATCAATCACGCATCTCCAAGAAGACGGAGAAGCAAAAGAAAATCGTCAAACATTCTGATCAGACATTGACTCCTGCTGCCATTCTGCGAGAAGATCACATTGATCTATCCAGCGATGACGATCTTGCAGATGATGCTCTTGAGCAACTGATCAAGAGCAAGGAAGAAGCAGAGATCTTCAATGATTTGCCTCTCTTTGATGTGGCAATCATCCATCACTTCATTGATGAGTGGTTTGACAACCCAAATCTCGGCTTTGAAGATCTGCAACTTCCCATTGGCCTCAGCGTCTCCTTCAATGGCGCCATTGCTTCTAAACTAGCTCTTGCTCAGCGTCTCGTTGAACTGAAGCACAAGATCGACTATGAGAAAGCTCAGTTCAAGAAGCATGTGGCAAAGCTCAGCGTGCAAGATGTCAGAAACTTCAAGACCATGCTGCACGAGCTCAAAGAAGCCTTTCACAAGAAGCGCGACGAAGCTAAAGGCTCGCGTCAGTGCATGAAGAGTCTGGCTGACAAGTGTGTGCTAGCCTACAATGAGGCTGAGAAGCGCAAGGCTCTTGGTCGTCCTGGCATTGACCCCAGAATGGCTGCAAAGAAGAAGAAGCAATCAGCTGACCAATCTGCACCTTCAAGTCAAGAAGAACTTCGCATAGTCTTCCCAAGTAGCATGACTGGCTCGAAGCCAAAGGTCAGGTCAACCGCTTCTGAACAGAAGAAGACGAGGGCCGCCGAGGCTGAAGCCAGAAAAAGGAAAAATCCTGAAGCCTCTGATGCTGCTCCCTCCAAGAAGAAGCGCAGAACCAAGAAGGATCGGGCTGCTTCCAGAGCCCTTAGTTGTTGAACCTATCTCAATGGTTCGACCTGCATCTGAACTCCAAGAACGACGAATGATAGTTCATGAGCCTGCTTCCTCAGAGGCTCATGAAGCTGAAGACATTCCAGCAGTTGATCCCGTAGCTGCTGAAGACATTGGTCACAATGACAATGTTGAAGATGATGAAGTTCTTCCTCAGATCGAACACAACTTGGTATCATCACCTGTTCCCACGAACAGCGAACTCATCAGCATTGGTCGTCCTCTGACGCCAATTGCTCAGGATGCATCATGGGCTGATCACCCACAACAACAAGACTCCCTGAGTACTCACCAACAACAAGTCACACCACCTGTCCAAGAAGAAGAGGAAGACATTGAGGCCCAGCCAACTCCATCTCCAAAGGCGTCGCCAACATTCCGCCGGCTTCGCAAAGGACCAAGGCCACAAGTCCCTCTTTCGAGCGTTCCAGAAGGAGAAGTGCACCACCAATCTGTTGCACGTCAAGTGTTTCCAAAAGCCACTCCGACTGTGAATGTCTCCTTGTCTGAAGCCAAAGCTGCTGAAGAAAATCCGGCTGCATCAGCCGATGACAACCCAGTAGAAGAACGTGTCCCTACACCCCCCATTACTGAAGAAGCAGAAGTGAACGTGACAGTGCCCGACCCTCCAGCTCATCAAGTGGAGGTTGAAAATCTTGAGGCTGCCCCCACCAACACAAGTGAAGCCCATGACATAGTCATGGCTAAAGCAAATGTGGAGCCTGCACCAACCAATGTGCCTGAAGCCAATGATGCAACTGCTCCTGAAGCACCTATTGTGCAGCCTGAAGCCTCTGTTGTTGCCACTGCTCCTGTTCCGCCACCAAGGCCCTATACAATTGGGCAAGCTTACAACTATGGTCAGTTAGTCACTGTCAGATGGCCCGCTCTGGTCCCTCCGCCTCATGCCTCTGGTCCTCAGTTTGATTATCATGTTGAGCATAGGCCTCTGATCCAGAAACCAAAGCCAAGACTACCAAGGTTCCTGTGCATCGCCACCTCTACAGGGTCCTTCAATGCAAATGGCTTCAAAGCCCACAACACTTTCTTTGACAGAGCAAAGAACCCCTACTCAAGGCCAAGAATATCATCAGATCGTTTCTGGAGCTATCAGCAGCGAAGCTATTACTCCTGCGTTCTGTATGATCAAGGGCGTATTTTCCCTCATATGCGCCTCGACATTGAAGCCATTGCAGGACTGCCATGCTTAGAAGAAGCACTTGACTGCTGTGATGCAGGTCCGCTCAGCTTTGTGATGCATAAAGAACATTGGAATGAGGAACTTTGCTTCAATTCTATGCTACCCTCCACATTCGCGGCTACTACAAAGATACAAAGACATGGGTTCTCGAGTGGATGACAGGAAATGTTCATCATGAAGCCAAAGCTCTTGACGTCATTGAGCTTACAGGCCTACCCACTCCCGCAGAGCTGTTCGAACCTAATTGTCAACTCCACCGCAATGCACTGGAGAGCATCTTCCATAAGCCAGAGCCCAACATGAGCGAGATGTTGAGCATGATGAAGCCCTTGCCACCTGACGCTAAATACCCAAAGGAGTTCTTTGTTGATGACCTTGAGTATCTGCCTCGCACAATATATCACACCATTTGGCGAACTCTGTGGCCTATCAAAGGGCATTCGTCATCTGCAAAACTTGAAGGAGCCATGAAGACATTGGTCTTTTACATCCTCAATGGCATCAGCTTCAATACACAAGAGTTCTTCATCCGGCAACTGGCTGCGTCTTCGGTTCGACCTTTTGGCCTGAAATTCTATGCTCCATGGGTCATGCGCCTCATCAAGCTACACTCGCTATCAACTATCAGCCCTCCGCCGCAATCATCCGATCTTTCTACCCGAGGTTGATATGTCGATTGAAGCCATATACCCCGAGCACCAAAACGCCTCTTTGTCTTCAAAATGCTGATCACCATAGCTTCTCTCAACCCATGGAAGGCGTCCAAGCAGTGACTCGTATCTATCAAATGGCTGGGAACACTCATATGCCTCACCGTGGGCAAACTGAAGCTATTGAGAGCACAATAGCCCAAAGGCCTAAGAAGCGCTCTCGTGTCCTGAATGACCGAGAACTTCTTGTGGCACTGCATCAGAAACAAGACAAGCATCATTATTGGCTCAAGCGACAGATGCAAAGCCTCTTGGTGGACGTCAATCGCATTCAAATCTTGCCACCAAGAATGCTTTTGTCACTCACGAGACTGTCGTCGATCATGGAAGAGTTTGACGCTGCTTTCAAAGGTCAAGTCGATCCTCAAGACGATGGCTTCACTAAAAGATTCAAGTTTGACTCCACTCCTCCACGGAATGCGGTCCCACGTCGAACTCCATCCCTTGAAGACTCGACTATTCTTCCTCGCAATCGTGGAATGCCAGAGTGATCGATGATGAAGCCGATGCTACTTCACCGCTTCTACTTGCACGACGACATCGCACCAAGTTCGCTCAAGACCGCCAAACAACAACGACAACCCCGCTGCTTCATATTCTCCTCATGAAAGCGGTAGATGCTCTATGTCTTCAAACCTTTTGGTCCTTCTTGACAAAAGGGGAGAAGCATATGAGTTTGATAGTCTTCAAGCGGGTTCATATGGGCGGTTGCTTTATATTTTGCCTAGTGTTTACAACTCGCTTTTGATACATTTGGTTCTTTGAGTTGTAACACTTAAACTTGATGGTCGCTGCTACTTATTTGCTTTTACGTGATGCGATGATAAATTCCGCATGTGCGATGATAACATCCGCACTTAGATCATTCTCGCAGACGTCCATTTTCCATTATGCATGTCATTCTCTTTAGTTATATCATTTCATGCATGATGAATTATCTTCATAAGTTGAAGAGGATCTCCACAAGTACAACCTGCCTTGTGCATTTGCATTCCAAAAGCAAATTACTTATATGCACATCTTCAGGGGGAGCCCTTGCCACTTATGAAGACAATACCCTATCCTTTACAATTTCACATACTTTATCAACGTTGAAAACTTCAAACAGATTGTCATCAATCACCAAAAGGGGAGATTGTAAGTGCATCTAGTGCCACCCCTAGTTGGTTTTGGAGTATTGACGACAAATTTGGTTGAGGGACTAATGTGTTTTTGAGAATTGCAGGATAACACAGGTAGTGTCCCTCATTGATTCGGTTTACCTACCGGAGATGACCCCTAAAAATGTATGAAGATATTGACGACAATGGTGGTATATGAAGATATTCATATTGAAGACTATGACATGACAAGACATTGAGTCAAGACTATGGAGCGCGAAGACTGTGTTGTTTTGTTGTCTCCTTTTCTTATTTGTTGAGTCATAGGAACCACCGTACTGTTAAGTGGGGTCCAAGTGAACAAAGTCAGAATGACTAAAGTGATGCTCAACCCAAATCCTATGTCTTCGAGCGAAGACAATGAGAGCAAATCTTATCCAGAGCTGGATGAGTCAGCTTTGCTTGTAGCCCAAGTAAAGTTGCCGTGTTTGTTTAAAATCTGACCGTTGGAACACGTGTCAGTTCCTTAGTGACCCAGGGTCATTTCAGACATATCAGGTCGGGTTGCCTAGTGGCTATAAATAGCCCACCCCCTACACCATAAATTGGTGGCTGCTCAGAGTTAGTGCACGGCTTTTGTCGTTTGAGAGCAACCCACCTCGAAGCCTTTGAGAGAGAGAAATCCTTGCGAGGACAAAGCCCAAACACCCAGAGCCAAAGAGTGTTAGGCATCATCAAGTCTTTCCGTCTGCGTGACTGAAGACTTATTACACTTGAGGACCGTGGAATCCTCCAAAGAGGTTAGGCGCTATGCTCGAGCATCCAAGAGTCATTGTGGATCGCCGTGAACGAAAGTCTGTGAAGGTTTGGAAGTCTACCTTGAAGACTTACTCGGAAAGTGATTACGCGAGGACTGTGTGTCCTTAGCTCAAGGGGAATAAGGTGAAGACGCGGTCTTCTGAGTTGAATCTCAGCCTCCCTAACCAGACGTACAGTTGTCACAGCAACTTGAACTGGTCCAACAAATCCTATGTCTTCAACAAGTGACTGGTTCTATCCTCTCCCTTCCTTTACTTAGAGTTTGTCTTCGTGAAGTCATTGCCTATTTGTCGTACCTGTTTGACTTCATTGCTTGACTACTATCGTTGGTTGGCTTCATACTATCTTCCATCCTGATCCTTACTACTAAGCTGCTATTAGTCTTTATACTTTCACGTTACTGCATACTTGACTATGGTTTGCTTGTTGTAGTTTATCTTCCGTTGCATATCATTTAGGTCATTTCTATTGTTTGTCTTCAAAACTTCCACGATTTGAAGACTTTCATAAAAATTGCCTATTCACCCCCCCTCTAGTCGATAACTAGCACTTTCAATTGGTATCAGAGCAAGGTACTCCCTTGTTCTGTGTGATTCGGTTTAACCACCTGGAGTTTTAACTATGTCAACTGCAGGGATAATCAAAGTCTTCGCTGCTTGCCCCGTGTTCGATGGAACTGAATATCCCTACTGGAAGAATAATATGCGCATGCATCTTGAAGCCATTGATGTCGACCTCTGGTATGTCGTCAAGAACGGTGTTCCCAAAACTGGTGAAGGTGTCACCCTGGCGATGTCAAGAAGTTCATTCAACTGGACTCAACTGCCAAGAACATTATCTGTGGTCATCTGACCAAAGGACAGTATGGCCGTGTGAGTGCTCGGGAAACGTCGAAGCTAGTCTGGGACTGGCTATCCAAGGTCAACGAAGGCGTCTCAACCCAGAGATATCAAAGGATCAGTGTCATTCGCAACCTCTTCAACCGCTTCAAGAGAAACGACAATGAAAATGTCCAGCTCACGTTTGATCGCCTCACTGACATCACAAATGAGATTCGTGCTCTCGACGCCACTGAGATTACCAAGCATGAAATCGTCAAGACACTACTGAGATCACTTGACAGCTCCTTTGACACCCTTGCTCTCATGATACAAGAACGCCTACGACTTCAAGACACTCGATCCGTCGATATACTTGAGAGGCTCAACACACATGAGTTCCAGCTTTCTGAGAAAAGAGATATCTATGGTCCCAACTATGGCCAAACTCCCGCTTTGAAGGCAAAAGTTGTTTCCTCATCTGAAGAAGAATCTGACTGCAGTTCTAATGATCCTGAAGACAATGGAAAGGAACTTGCTTTGCTTGTGAAGAAGTTCCAGAAGTTCACCAAGAAGAAGGGCTTCAGAAATTCTTCACGATCTAGCTCAAGAAATGATGAAGCTTCCACTCATGACCACAAGAAAAGAACATGTCACAAGTGCAAGAAACCTGGACACTATATATCTGAGTGTCCATAGTGGGATAATGAGAAGAAGAGGAAGAAGAGCAAGGAATATGATTCTGATGACAAGAAGAAGAAGAAATCTTCAAAGTCTTCTTCCAAGTCCTCGTCAAAGTCTTCATCTCATAAGAAGAGCTCATCTGGCAAGGCTCGTGCTTTTGTTGGCAAGGAAATGGATTCGTGAGGAGGAGTCTGCTTCTGAGGAGGCGGAGGTGGAGTCTGGAGAGGAGTCCGACCCTGGTGTTGCAAGTCTGGCTCTAACCACACCCTATGTTGCCAAGTCCATCTTCAACAATGAAGACAATGACTTCCACACCACCAAGGCGATGACAAGGACGACCCTGCTCCCACTTTATCGCTTCATGGCACGTGGTGCCAAGGTAAAATCACGTGATGCTTACTTTCAAACATCAAGTGAAGATGACTCGATTGTGAATCCAAGCCCGACTACAAAACACTTGCTAAAATTGAAACTGAACAACATAAAGCTATGGATCATTCTCAAAAACTGTTAGACAAACGCGATGACCTGTTGGTCGCGGATATGACACTTTCACAGTCCTTAGTTGAAGACATAATAAATCTTGATCCTAAGTACCAAGAACTTGAAAGTCGCCATGAATCGCTCTCAACCACTCATGAAAATCTCTCCTATGATTATCTTCAAAGGAAGCAAGAGCTTGAGAAATTGAGAGCGGCTCATGAAGATCTTCAAAAGAGAATGAGTCACTTCGCTCAACAGATCAGTCCCTTTCAGGATGGATTTGAACCACCATGTCTAAAATGCCTTGAGCGTGATATCGCTACCTCTGTTGCCGAATGTTCAGCTGCTGCTCTTGTTGCATTGTCTTCAACTCTTGATGTGGTAACTAACCCCTATGCGGAGGATACCACCGCTATTGCTTGATGAAAATGCTAGGTTGAAGACATTGCTTGAAAGCGAGGATGTATAAAAGTGCGAAAGGACATCGGACACTGCGATGTCCTCAAAAAGCATATTTTGAATGTAAACCCTAGGAAAGAGGGTGTTGGGTTCGAGAGGAAAATGAATGTTGATGGTTCCTACTGGAAGCCTGAGCAGTATACCAAAACCACATGGGTTGCTGCAAAGGGGCCTTCAGTGGATCCATCCACCTTATCTGGCTTTACCTGTGCTAATCCTATTATCATTGATGAATCCCTTGATGCAAACTATAAACTGTTCAAAAATCAGAATGGTGAAGTGTTTGCCAGGTATATTGGTACTAACTGCAGGAATGGACCACCTATGAAGAAGATCTGGTTTCCCAAAAGTTGTCTTGAGAATCTTCCAGTGAATGTGGTCATGACACCACCTGGGATGAAGACAAACCCCATACCTAAGGCGTCATATGGTCCAAAGGCTTCAAACAGACAGAGGACTCACCTGAGTCACCCTAACGCCAATGTTTTGCAGGGAAACCGTACTCAAATTTATGAATATGAGCATGTGTCTTCAAACCGCTATGTTCATAGAATGAAGAACTTTTTTGCTTATTCATATGAGTATCATTCATCTCCTGCAAGGCTATTTGCTAGGGCTCCAAAGCCGAAGTTCTCAGATGCTGCACTTAGACTCATTGCTTCTAAGCCACCCCTGAAGATGTGGGTGGTTAAGAAGAATTAACTTTCTTTTGCAGGGAAGGGTCTCGGCCCGAAAATCAAAGGCGTCGATGATATTCCTGGGGACCTAAAACATCTTGTAGGGCGCAAGATCAAATGCCCAAATGGTCTCAGTATGTATTTTGTTCCTGAATTGTTTGCCATTCAATCTATCAGTCCTAATCTTTATCTGAGCTTCAATAATCCTCTTGCCCGTCAAATGTTTATGCTTCACAATACTCTTGGTGAAGCCTATCCCCCTAAATGTATTGTAGGGTATGACACCTCATGCTTCAGAATGGATTATGAACAGCGGATGCACTAATCATATGACTGGTGATCGAAGTCTTCTCATGGACTCAACATTACGTCCATCTGACAAGAGTCACATCACATTTGCTGACACTGGTAAAAGCAAGGTATTGGGTCTAGGTAGAGTTGCAATCTCAAAGGATCAACACATGGATAAAGTGATGCTTGTTGAATCCCTTGGTTTCAACTTAATGTCTGTCTCAATGCTTTTGACTTGAACATGATTGTGCTATTCGGAAAATATCGTTGCCTTGTACTAATGGAATATGACAAGTCTCTAGTCTTTGAAGGGTATCGGAAAGATGATCTATACATGGTAGATTTCTCAGCAGGTCCACAGCTTGCCGTATGTCTTCTGGCAAAAGCTTCTGCACGTCTGGCTCGCATCGGAGGTCGGGGCATGCCGGCATGAGGAACTTACACACACTTGCCAAGAAGAAGCATGTCATAGGCATCGAGGGTGTCAAATTCAAGAAGGATCATTTGTGTGGTGCCTGCGAAATTTGGAAAGATGACTAGGCAAAGCACCCATCGAAGACAACCATGACGACCTCTCACCCCGTCGAGCTGTTACACATGGACTTATTTGGCCCTACTCACTACTCTACCCTCACAACAACTGCTTGTATCTATGGCTTCATCATTGTTGATGACTACTCAAGATATACATGGGTGCACATAATTCTCTACAAGACTGAAGTACAAGATGTCTTCAGACTCTTCGCCAATCGAGCCATGACCAATTATGGCGTCAAGATCAAGCATATCAGAAGTGACAACGACACTGAGTTCAAGAACACCGGACTTGATCTTTATCTGGATACAATGGGAATCACTCATGAGTTTTCTGCTCCATACACACCTCAACAAAATGGCATCATAGAGCGCAAGAACAGAACCCTCATTGAGATGGCTCGAACAATGCTCGACGAGTACAAGACACCAAGAAAGTTCTGGCCTGAAGCTATTCATACAACATGTCACGTCATCAACCGTGTTTACATCCATAAGCTTCGAACAAAACATCCTATGAGCTCCTTCTTGGCAAGAAGCCAAATGTCGCCTACTTCAGAGTATTTGGAGCTAGGTGTCGGATCAAGGATCCCCATCACAAGTCAAAATTTGCACCTAAAGCTCATGAAGGCTTCATGCTCGGTTGTGGAAAGGACTCGCACTCTTACAAGAGTCTTCAACCTCTATCTCTACAAAATCGTCAAAGCGTGGGACGCATGCGATTTGATGAAACCAATGGTTCACAAAGAGAGCTCTGCCAAGTACACTAGACGAAGCTCCACCCAGTGAATCTATCAAGATGATGGGAACCGGAGAAATCATGCCTTCAAGCACAACACGAAGAGGAACTTATCATTTCGCACCTAACCAACTTTGAAGACAATGCTCAGTCTGAAGATAATCCTCCCAATGATGACAATGATCAGCAAGAGCAAAATCTTCGTCCAATTCATCCTCGAGTCGCAAATGAAGTACAAATTGAGAAGGTAATTGATAGCATCAATGCACCTGGTCCACTTACTCCCTCAAGAGCAACACAGTTAGCAAATTTCTGTGGACACTTTTCTTTTGTGTCATTATCAGAACCCAAGAAAGTAGCTGAAGCCTTTATGGAACCTGAATGGATACAAGCTATGCAAGAAGAACTTCAACAGTTCAAGTTGAACAATGTTTGGGAACTTGTCAAGCGTCCTGACCCTCGCAAGCATAACATTATTGGTACAAAATGGATATATCGAAACAAGCAAGATGAGCTTGGTCAAGTCGTCAGAAACAAAGCACATCTTGTGGCTCAAGGATATACTCAAGTTGAAGGAATTGACTTCGATGAAACATTTGCTCCTGTGGCTAGGCTTGAAGCTATTCGCATACTGCTAGCATACGCTAACCACCACAACATCTTGCTATATCAAATGGATGTGAAGAGTGCATTTCTCAACGGAAAGATTGAAGAAGAAGTATACGTCGCTCAACCACCTGGCTTTGAAGATCCAAAACATCCTGATATGGTGTACAAGTTAAACAAAGCACTGTATGGCCTCAAACAAGCTCCTCTCGTTTGGTAAGATACGATCAAAGACTTCCTGAAGAGCAAAGGCTTCAAACCTGGATCCCTCGATCCAACACTCTTCACGAAGACATATGATGGTGAACTGTTTGTGTGCCAAATATATGTGGATGGCATTATCTTCGGCTGCACCAACTAGAAGTATAGTGATGAGTTTGGATACATGATGCAAGAGCAATATCAGATGTCCATGATGGGTGAGCTGAAGTTCTTCCTTGGTCTTCAAATTCGTCAGCAAAGGAATGGCATCTTCATATCTCAAGAAAAACACCTCAAAGATTGTCTGAAGAAGTTTGGAATGCCAGATTGCAAAGGTTACCCGACGCCAATGCCAGCCAAACACCATCTGGGTCCCGACGACAATGGTAAAGAATTTGATCAAAAGGTATACCGCTCCATGATTGGTTCCTTACTTTACCTATGTGCATGTAGGCCAGATATTATGCTTAGTGTTTGCATGTGTGCTCGATTCCAAGCGGCACCAAAGGAATCGCATCACTTAGCGGTGAAGCGAATTCTTCGATATTTGGCTCACACCCCAGCACTCGGATTATGGTCTTGCAATAGAGAAGAGGGAGAGGCGAGATGGTGGTTTTGGAATGGAGATGATGGAGAGGAGAGAGGTGGTTTTGCAATGGAGAAGATCAGAAGAGGGAGAGGCGAGACGGTGGTTTTGGAATGGAGACTATGGAGAGGAGAGGAGGTGGTTTTGCAATGGAGAAGATCAGAAGAGGGAGATGCGAGATGGTGGTTTTGGAATGGAGATGATGGAGAGGAGAGGAGGTGGTTTTGCAATGGAGAAGATCAGGAGAGGGAGAGGCGAGACGGTGGTTTTGGAATGGAGATGATGGAGAGGAGAGCAGGTGGTTTTGCAATGGAGAAGAGGGAGAGGAGCGCATGGCAGCGATTTAGGATTGGACGAGTGGGCGGTAGCTGGATCGGATCAAAATCAAAATCAATTTACCCTTCAATTATGAAAGCGACCCCACATTAACTAGTCTCCCTTTTATTCTGGGTCATAATTGACCATGATTTTCGCACATAAAATATATGTTATACATTGCAAAATAATATAATTTGAAAGTACATTCAGATACGAACCAAACGATACAATTTTTGGTGACATGCAGTCACATTTTTCTTGTTAAATACAGTACGTGGTCAAAATTTGACCCAAAATACGCAAAACAACAAAAAAAATACTTCCAAGACCAGCGCCGCTCTTCCGCTCTTCTCCTCTTAAACCACCGCCGCTCCTCTCCCGCTCCAATCTAATCCAGTGCCGCTCCTCTCCTCTTCCATTTCAAAACCACCGCCCCTCCTCTCCTGTTCCTGTCCAAAACCAGTGTCGCTCCTCTCCTTTTCTAATCCAAAACCAGCGCTGCTCCGCTCCTCTTCCATTCAAAAACCACCGCCGGCAAGTGAAGGTGCTGTGGAGAAGTAGATCGATGGAGGAGTACAACCGATACGTGAGGATCGCAGACAGCGACCCTGTGAAGCTAGCTAGGATGTTGGAGATACAGTCTTGGTTCGACAACAAGGACCAACTAGCGGCGACGGCGACATCCATGGCCAAATATCTGCAACAGAGCGAAAAGGCGGCGATAGTCCCGGAGGGAGTCGCGCCGGAGTACATAGAGCTGCTCCTCTGGGCCATGGAGCAAACAGATTCACCGAATCCGATCGTGAGGGAGCGATGGTGGGAGTATGGATCCCAGATGGAGCATCCACCAGAGATATTGAAGGATCGAGCATCTACAGGGTGCCGTTTGTGAGGGTGTCCTACCAGAGCGAGCCGGTGGAGTCTTCGTCGACCGAACCCAACTGCAAGAGGAGAAAAGCAGTTGGCCCGACGACGCTTCCCCGCCATCGTCTCCCTCGCCGTTCACATCGTCTCACGGGGCGGATGTCTGCCGCCGAGGAATAGGAGGGGGCTGCCCCGCCCAGCCCAATAGTCGGGCAGGTTGTGAATTGTCAGGAGGAGCTTAGGGTTGTCGATGTTGCAGATTGTGAATTGTGTTTTGTGTTGTGTATTTTGAGAGTACTTTCAGATATGAATGTCTTTTGAATTTCAGATTTGCAGTATTGAGCATATGAACTATTTTATGAATTCTAGAGATCTATTTTTAGCACTTAAAAAATGTAGTTTCATAGGAGTATAAAAGTGCAAACAATGTGATTCTCAGAGAAGAAACTGCAAGTTTTAGTTTCAGATAAGAAATCGCAAGTTCAGTTTCAGATAAGAAATCGCAACTTTTAGAGGCGAGCATTTATATTAACACGGCCTTTTCAAACAGGGTTAACATCATGTTGGAAGTTTTATTCATGGTGAAAATGGAACTACCAGCGATTAACATCATGCTGATCAACATTCATGCATAACACATCTTCATATGATGCACGATCAAAATGCCCACACAATGTCGAGTGTATGCGAAACACGAGAAAAGCGAGGGACGTAGTTTTGGCAAGTGTTGGACGTGGTTTTGGGCTGCCCCGTCTAGGCTTTCATTTTTAACATGCGCAGCCCACGACCTCGGATGGGAGGTCCATAGGCCTGTTTGTATTTTCTTAGGGCCATCATGTATCGACCGGCCTATGGACCTCCCATCCGAGGTTTTATTTTTGGCAGCCCAATTTATGTATTTTTAGAAGAAAACGCAGAGGTCTGTTCTATTTTTCTATATAAGAATAGGAGCATGAGGTCCAACTTATGTTTCCCTTCTAACTATATTATATATATTTAATTATTTTATATGTTATTGTATATTATTTTATTGTCATCATATATTTAATGAGATACTTACATATGTAAGAAAACAATATCCCACATCTTATTAACTTATAAAAACAATTTCTTAAAAAATAAAATCCTGGATTGTTTTGGCACGAAAATCCTAGTTATTGTGTACAAAAGCTTGGTAAGATTAAAGGACTAATGTAATAATATCACTTATTATTTAAATATATTTATAAAAAATGATCAGCACATTTTATTTTTGATAACATTGCTGGCCCAACCCAACATTATAATTAGAATCAGCCCAGCAAAATCGTGTATTTCGAGAAAGTGCAAATGGCCTGTAATTTTTTAGTAAATAAAATAAATGGGCCGCATGGACGCTACATTATTTGTTCACCCAGCCCAACTAACGGCTGTAATTCAAAAAAAAAGATCAAATTGACTGTAAGTTCTACCGCACAAAAAAAGACTGTAAATTCTGAAAAAATGGGTTGAATACGTGCCACATTTTTGGAGGCTGAAATGTGGGCCAATAGGTCGAAGCCAACGCAAGTCATTGTTAATTTAGTCAACAAATGATTCTGACATGTTAGCCGTTGGATTTACATCCAAGGACCGGCATCCATCTGCAATCTCTCGTCTTCTTCCTCCAGCGCCGCCGGGACCACCTCCCGCCTCCTGCTGCTAGCAGCTCTGCTTAGCACGCTTCGCTATGAAGCGCTACTCCACCGTTGGCCAGGCCATCCCTCCACCCCTCCACACCTCCTGTTCTTCTCCACCGACTGCCTAACCACACCGCACTAGAACTAGTTAACCCTCGTACACCTCTCCGTCTGCGAATCTACTCCCGCGTCTTCCCATCTCCGGCTCGTTGCTGTCCGGGGCCTCGCCGTCGTCCACCACCTTGGATGCGCTCGGCGCGGCATGGTCAACGTGGTCAACGAACGACGCCATCGGAAGTAGACTGTGCGTGGAGAGGCTGACAGCTGGGTCCACGGCCGCACACAAGGAAATGCCTCCTTATTACGCGCAAGATAATGATTCCTCCACCTGACATCTGGGACCCACCTGAAGGGCCTCTGTATTTCGCGAAAAAAGCGTGCCCCCCGCTGACATGTCGGACCCACCAGCTATCTTCGCACGCAAGGAAGTGCCTCCTTATTACGCACAAAAAAATGAATACTCCCCCTGCCAGCTGGAACCCAGCATACTGGGAGGCTGACTTGTGGGCCTACCAAGTTGACGGGGATGGAGGGCTTTGTCAACTTAGTCAATATGAACGATTCTAGCTCCTGTTACCGTACGTACGATGTTCATCCAACGGCCGTAGTGCTTCTTCAACCTCTGGTCTTCTTGCTCCAGCCGCCCAAACCAGCGTCGGTCGTGCCACGTGCTCCTGCCTCCCGTGGTCGGTTGTGATGCCGCGGAGGCCTCAACGCCCCCTACTACTCCCACCGCTGGCTAGGCCTTCCCTCTACTCACCCACACCCCCTGTTATTCTGCGGCGATAGCAGCCTCACACCGCAGCCGAACCAGTGAACCCTCGTACTCCTCTTCGCGTGGGCATCCACTGCCGCGTCTTCCCCGGCTCCGAGTCGTCCCCTTCCTAGTCCTCGCCGTCGTCCACCGGCGTGTTGCTCTCGGTGCGGCGTGGACAATGTGGTCAAGGAAGGACTTCCATCGTACGTGGACTGTACGTGGAGAGGCTGACAGCTGGGTCCATGACCGCAGCAAGGAAGTGCCTCCTTATTACGTGCAAAATAATGATTCCTCCACCTGACAGCGGGGACCCACCGGATGGGCCACCGTATTTCGTGAAAAAAAAACGTTTCCCCTGACTGATGGGACCCACTAGCTACATCTTTGCACGCAAGGAAGTGTGTCCGGTCAAAAAAATGATTCACCCCGCTGACTGCTCGGACCCACCAGCTACATCTTCGCACGCAAGGAAGTGCGTCCGGCAAAAAACGATTCGCTTCTCGATCATTGGGACCCACCAGCTACACCTTTGCACGCAAGGAGTGTGTCCGGGCAAAAAAAATAAAACGATTCGCCCCCCTAACTGCTGGGACCCACTGACGAGGACACAAACCTGGGGTAGGGTAATAGTCCTGACCTATACGCCCTACCTAAGGTCCTTGTCGTAAGAACAAAGAAGCTCAAGAATCAGAAGAAGGGATCCAGCGAAGGTGTCGAGTAAAGTCCACTCGACCTATCATTCACTCGGAGATCTCTCTCTATCCAGGACACTCGACCATAAAACCACTCGACATATAAGAAGACCTAAAGCCGCTCTGCGCAGCAACGGTCAGGCACTTATTCGTATATTTAATGACCATTTGTAGCACTTCAATACATGCTAATGTAACGCCACCTCTTTATGTACATTGAATCCTATGTAACAGAGGGAGCTGGGGTCTGGCGCACTCTATATAAGCCACCCCTCCTGCAGGACAAGGGTTCGCATCTTCTGTAACTCACGCGCATATAATCCAAATGACCGCCTCCGGGCTCCGAGACGTAGGGATGTTACTTCCTCCGAGAAGGGCCTGAACTCGTAAACCTTGCGTGTACAACTCCTCCATAGCTAAGATCTTGCCTCTACATTACCTACCCCCTATTCTCCTGTCAGACTTAGAACCACGACAGTTGGCGCCCACCGTGGGGCCGGTGTCTTAGCGACTTGTTGGAGAAGTTGCAATTTTTCCGATCCCCTTCATCATGGTTTCAGGCGGAGGTTTGGCTGAGGGCCGCGAGATCAGTCTCGGCGCGCTCGTGTTTGTCGCCAACGACTCCGCTTGGCTTCAGGAGGCTCCGCTCGACGTCGACGCACTCCCCGTCCGCGGGGCAACGCACTTTCACGCGTGCATCCGCGACGTCCTTCCGCGGCAGCCGTCGACCCAGTATCAGTCGGCTCCTGTAGCTTCCTCCCTCCCTTTCGCCCGCCGGCGCAAGCGTTCTGGTCGATCAAGGCTTCAGCGGTGGGTGAGGCATGCGGTGGTTCGCCAGTCGGCCACCCCTCAAGTCGCGCGATCGAGCTCGTGAAACTCTCTACTGCTCGACCGGCTCCGCAGAGATCGTGATCCGAAAAGCGACAAAGATGATCCCACGGCGGAAGTCTTGATGGTCGATGGGCCCCGCAGTCCTCCTGGCTTCCCTCGCGTCGACGGTGGAGATGGCGGAGGTGATTCGTAGCGTGTCCATGAGGAGTACCTCCCCGAGCCCCTCTCTTCGCAGCAGAGGGAAGAACTTCGCGCCGGAACATGGATGCCCTTCATACTCCTATCATCAGAGAAGAGGAGGCGCGCCTGTCCAACTTGGCCAAGCGCACTCGACTGGAGAACCTCCAGCACGCACTCGATGAGCGTGCTCGGCAACGGGTTCCAGCATCCAGTCGACGACAACTTTTTCCGTCTCCAACTCAAGTATATCGAACTCCAATCCAGAATCTCGTAGCCGCAGCCCGAATAGCAGAATCGATCCAGCCGTCCCAGTCAGAAGCTGGCAGAGGTTTGATGCAGATCAGGGATTTACTCCGGGCAGCGGGAGAACAGAATACAGCTGAGTCTCAGTCGCGGAATAGGATCCACAGCAGATCCGTCATAGCAGATACAGTCCAGTCGGCCCACAGCCCAAGATTGCCCTCGAGGCGTGAGGGACGTGGCGACTGATGTCTACTGCACAACCTTCTTCTTGTAGACGTTGTTGGGCCTGCAAGTGCACAGGTTTGTAGGACAGTAGCAAATTTCCCTCAAGTGGATGACCTAAGGTTTATCAATCCGTGGGAGGCGTAGGATGAAGATGGTCTCTCTCAAACAACACTGCAACCAAATAACAAAGAGCCTCTTGTGTCCCCAACACACCCAATACAATGGTAAATTGTATAGGTGCACTAGTTCGGCGAAGAGATGGTGATACAAGCGCAATATGGATGGTAGATATAGTTTTTTGTAATCTGAAAATATAAAAACAGCAAGGTAGCAAGCAATAAAAGTGAGCGTAAATGGTATTGCAATGATAGGAAACAAGGCCTAGGGTTCATACTTTCACTAGTGCAAGTTCTCTAAACAATAATAACATAGATAGATCATATAACAACCCCTCAACATGCAACAAAGAGTCACTCCAAAGCCACTAATAGCGGAGAACAAACGTAGAGATTATGGTAGGGTACGAAACCACCTCAAAGATATTCTTTCGGATCAATCTATAAAAGAGTTCGTACTAGAATAACACCTTAAGACACAAATCAACCAAAACCGTAATGTCACCTAGATACTCCAATGTCACCTCAAGTATCCGTGGGCATGATTATACGATATGCATCACACGATCTCAGATTCATCCAACCAACACAAAGTACTTCAAAGAGTGCCCCAAAGTTTCTACGAAGAGTCAAGAATGTGTGCCAACCCCTATGCATAGGTTCATGGGCGGAACCTGCAAGTTGGTCACCAAAACATACATCAAGTGGCACATGATATCCCATTGTCACCACAGATAAACATGGCAAGAAATACATTAAGTGTTCTCATAAAAGACTCAATCCGATACGATAACTTCAAAGGGGAAACTCAATTCATCACAAGAGAGTAGAGGGGGAGAAACATCATAAGATCCAACTACAATAGCAAAGCTCGGGATACATCAAGATCGTGCCATAGAGGGAACACGAGAGAGAGAGCACGAGAGAGAGATCAAACACATAGCTACTGGTACATACCCTCAGTCCCGAGGGTGAACTACTCCCTCCTTGTCATGGATAGCGCCGGGATGATGAAGATGGCCACCGGTGAGGGTTCCCCCCTCCGGCAGGGTGCCGGAACAGGGTCCCGATTGGTTTTTGGTGGCTATAGAGGCTTGCGGGGGCGGAACTCCCGAACTATCTTCTGTTCTGGAAGTTTTAGGGTACGTGAGTATATATGGGTGCAGGAAGTACGTCGGTGGAGCTTCGGGGGCCCCACGAGGCAGGGGGGCGCCCTAAGGGGGTGGGCGCGCCCCCACCCTCATAGCCAGCTCCCATATCTTCTAACGTAGAGTCCAAGTCTATCATGTGGGTTTCCTTCCAAAAATAACTTCTCCAGTTGATTTCGTTCCGTTTTGACTCCGTTTGATATTCCTTTTCTTCGAAACACTGAAATAGGCATAAAACAGCAAATCTGGGCTGGGCCTCCAGTTAATAGGTTAGTCCCAAAAATAATATAAAAGTGGAAAATAAATCCCAATATTGCCCAAAACAGTAGATAATATAGCATGGAGCAATCAAAAATTATAGATACGTTGGAGACGTATCAAGCATCCCCAAGCTCAATTCACCTTTCGTCCTCGAGTAGGTAAATGATAAAAAAGATAATTTTTGATGTGGAATGCTAGTTGGCATAATTTCAATGTAAATCTTCTTAATTGTGATATGAATATTCAGATCCGAATGAATACAAAATAAAAGTTCATATTGACATAAAAATAATAATACTTCAAGCATACTAATTAAAGTAATCATGTCTTCTCAAAATAGCATGGAAAAAGAAAGTTCATCCCTACAAAATCATATAGTTAGGCTATGCTTCATTTTTGTCACACAAAGATGTTCCCAACTTCTATACCCCGATGACAAGCCAAGCAATTGTTTCATACTTAAATAATCTCAAACTTTTTCAACCTTCACGCAATACATGAGCGTGAGCCATGGATATAGCACTATGGGTGGAATAGAATATGATGATGGGGATTGTGTGGAGAAGACAAAATGAGAAAGTCTCACATTGACGAGGATAATCAACGGGCTATGGAGATGCCCATCAATTGATGTCAACATGAGGAGTAGGGATTGCCATGCAATGGATGCACTAGAGCTATGAATGCTCAACAAGAGAAAACTAGTGGGTGTGCATCCAACTTGCTTGCTCACGAAGACCTAGGGCATTTGAGGAAGCCCATCGTAGGAATGTACAAGCCAAGTTCTATAATGAAAAATTCCCACTAGTATAAAAAGACAACTTATGAGACTCACTATATGAAAAACATGGTGCTACTTTGAAGCACAATATATGAGACTCACTACATGAAGAACAAGGTGCTACTTTGAAGCACAATATATGAGACTCACTACATGAAGAACAAGGTGCTACTTTGAAGCACAATATATGAGACTCACTACATGAAGAACAAGGTGCTACTTTGAAGCACAAGTGTGGAAAAAGAGATAGTAACATTGCCCTTTTTTTGGGCCTTCCTTTTTTCTTTTTGGCCTTTCTCTTTTTTTTTGGGAAATGCTCTAATAATGATGATCATCACACTTCTATTGATTACAACATAAGGATTACAACTCGAAACTAGAACACGATATGACTCTATATGAATGCCTCCGTGATGTACCGGGATGGTGCAATGAATCAAGAGTGACATGTATGAAAAATAATGCATGGTGGATTTTCCACAAATACGATGTCAACTACATGATCATGCAATGGCAATATGACAAAAGTAAAGTATGTCATGATGATGATGAACGGAACGGTGGAAAGTTGCATGGCAATATATCTCGGAATGGCTATGGAAATGCCATAATAGGTAGGTATGGTGGCTGTTTTGAGGAATATATAATGAGGCTTATGTGTGATAGAGCGTATCATATCACGGGGTTTGGATGCACCAGAAAAGTTTGCACCAACTCCCAAGGTGAGAAAGGGCAATGCACGGTACCGAAGATGCTAGCAATGGCGGAAAGGTAAAAGTGCGTATAATCCATGGACTCAACATTAGCCAAAAGAACTCATATACTTATTGCAAAAATTTAGAAGTCATCAAAAATCAAGTACTACGCGCATGCTCCTAGGGGGACAGATTGGTAGGAAAAAGACCATCGCCGTCCCCGACCGCCACTCATAAGGATGCACAAGCGGTACACTTCATGTTTCAAATTTGTTACACAACTTTAACCATACGTGCATGCTACGGGACTTGCTAGCTTCAACACAAGCATTCTTCAAATTCATAATCACCCAACTAGCATGAATTTAATATCACTACCTCCATATCTCAAAACAATTATCAAGTATCAAACTTTTCTTAGTATTCAACGCACTCAAAAGAAAGTTTCACATATCTTGAATACCAAGTATATTAATTTTAAGCAAATTACCATGCTATTAACGACTCTCAAAATAATATAAGTGAAGCATGAGAGTTCATATATTTCTTCAAAATAAAACCACCATTGTGCTCTAAAATATATAAGTGAAGCACTAGAGCAAATGACAAACTACTCCGAAATATATAAGTGAAGATCAATGAGTAGTCGAATAATTATGTAACTATGTGAAGACTCTCCCATTTAATAATTTCAGATCTTGGTATTGTATTCTAACAGCAAGCAAAGCTAAATAAAACTACATTGCAAGGATAGAACAACTCATGTGAAGAAGCAAAAACTTAGGCTCAACCGATACTAACCGATAGTTGTTGGAGAAGAAAGGTGGGATGCCTACCGGGGAATCCCCAAGCTTAGATGCTTGAGACTTCTTAAAATATTATCTTGGGGTGCCTTGGGCATCCCCAAGCTTGAAATTTTGTGTCTCCTTAATTCATCTCATATCATGTTTTCTCTTTTTATCAAAAGCTTCATCCACAACAAACTCAACAAGAACTCGTGAGATAGGTTAGTACTCCTTCCGTTTCGATTTACTCGTCGTGGTTTTAGTTCAAATTTGAACTAAAACCACGACGAGTAAATCAGAACGGAGGGAGTATAAACCAATGAAAAACCTTATCATTTTCTACTGTAACAAATCACTAACATTATTATTCAACATTGCATACTAAATGCCTTTGCATATTTAATACTCCTATCCTTAAATAGAATCATTAAACAAGGAAACATATGCAAACAATGCAAACATAACAGCAATCTGCCAAAACAGTACAGTCCGTAAAGAATGCAAGAGTATCAATACTTCCCTAACTCCAAAAATTATGAACTAAAATTCCCACTGTAATAAATTTATCAGAGCTCATTATGCAAAAAGATTCAACATTATACCACTCTCTGACTTTTCTAGGGAATTTTTGCAACAGCGTAAACTTTCTGTTTTCAAACAGCAACATGTATAGTAGCAAAATAAGCATGGCAAAGGCTATCCTTGACTTTTTTTTATTGAAACTAAGAATGCAGAACATTAATCTAAATGAAAGCAAGCAAAAACTAACAAAAGGAAATGACGCTCCAAGCAAAACACATATCATGTGGTGAATAAAAATATAGCTCCAAGTAAAGTTACCGATGAACGAAGACGAAAGAGGGATGCCATCCGGGCATCCCCAAGCTTAGACGCTTGGTTATCCTTGAATATTACCTTGGGGTGCCTTGGGCATCCCCAAGCTTAGGCTCTTGCCACTCCTTATTCCATAGTCCATCGAATCTTTACCCAAAACTTGAAAACTTCACAACACAAAACTTAACAGAGAACTTGTAAGCTCCGTTAGCGAAAGAAAACAAAACACCACTTCATGGTAATGTAATGAACTCATTATTTATTTATATTGGTGTTAAACCTACTGTATTCCAACTTCCCTATGGTTTATAAACTATTTTACTAGCCATATATTCATCAAAATAAGCAAGCAACACAATGAAAACAGAATCTGTCAAAAACAGAACAGTCTGTAGCAATCTGTAACTAACGCAAACTTCTGGAACTCCAAAAATTCTAAAATAAATTGTTGGACCTGAGGAATTTTACTAGTAATCATCTGCAAAAAGAATCAACTAAATAGCACTCTCCAGTAAAAAGTTGAAGCTAATCTCGTGAGCGCTAAAGTTTCTGTTTTTTACAGCATGATCATAAAGACTTCACCCAAGTCTTCCCAAAGGTTCTACTTGGCACAAACACTAATTAAAACATAAAACCACATCTAAACAGAGGCTAGATAGATGATTTATTCCTAAACAGAACCAAAAAGCAAGAAACTAAAATAAAATTGGGTTGCCTCCCAACAAGCGCTATCATTTAACGCCCCTAGCTAGGCATGATGATTTCAATGATGCTCGCATAAAAGATAAGAATTGAAACATAAAGAGAGCATCACGAAGAATATGACTAGCACATTTAAGTCTAACCCACTTCCTATGCATTGGGATTTTGTGAGCAAACAACTTATGGAAACAATAATCAACTAGCATAGGAAGGCAAAACAAGCATAACTTTAAAACTTTAAGCACATAGAGAGGAAACTTGATATTATTGCAATTCCTACAAGAATATATTCCTCCCTCATAATAATTTTCAGTAGCATCATGAATGAATTCAACAATATAACTAGCACCTAAAGCATTCTTTTCATGATCTACAAGCATATAATTTTTACTACTCTCCACATAAGCAAATCTATTCTCATCAATAGTAGTGGGAGCACACTCAACAAAATAACTATCATGTGATTGAAAATTAAGATCAAGACGACAAGTTTCATGGTTATCATTATTCTTTATAGCATAAGTTTCATCACAATAATCATCATACATAGGAGGCATGCTTTCATCATAGTAAATTTGCTCATCAAAGCTTGGGGGACAAAAAATATCATCTTCATCAAACATAGCTTCCCCAAGCTTGTGGTTTTGCATATCATTAGCATCATGGACATTCAAGGAATTCATACTAACAACATTGCAATCATGCTCATCATATAAATATTTAGTGCCAAACATTCTAATGCATTCTTCTTCTAACACTTTGGCACAATTTTCCTTTCCATCATACTCACGAAAGATATTAAAAAGATGAAGCGTATGAGGCAAACTCAATTCCATTTTTTGTAGTTTTCTTTTATAGACTAAACTAGTGCTAAAACAAGAAACAAAAAGATTCGATTGCAAGATCTAAAGATATACCTTCACTTACCTAGCCTCCCAGGCAACAGCGCCAGAAAAGAGCTTGATGTCTACTACACAACCTTCTTCTTGTAGACATTGTTGGGCCTGCAAGTGCACAGGTTTGTAGGACAATAGCAAATTTCCCTCAAGTGGATGACCTAAGGTTTATCAATTCGTGGGAGGCGTAGGATGAAGACGGTCTCTCTCAAACAGCCCTGACACCAAATAACAAAGAGTCTCTTGTGTCCCCAACTCACCCAATACAATGGTAAATTGAATAGGTGCACTAGTTCAACGAAGAGATGGTGATACAAGCGCAATATGGATGGTAGATATAGTTTTTTGTAATCTGAAAATATAAAAACAGCAAGGTAGCAAGCGATAAAAGTGAGCGTAAATGGTATTACAATGATAGGAAACAAGGCCTAGGGTTCATACTTTCACTAGTGCAAGTTCTCTCAACAATAATAACATAGATAGATCATATAACAAGCCCTCAACATGCAACAAAGAGTCACTCCAAAGCCACTAATAGCGGAGAACAAACGTAGAGATTATGGTAGGGTACGAAACCACCTCAAAATTATTCTTTCAGATCAATCTATAAAAGCGTTCGTACTAGAATAACACCTTAAGACGCAAATCAACCAAAACCCTAATGTCACCTAGATACTCCATTGTCACCTCAAGTATCCATGGGCATGATTATACGATATGCATCACACAATCTCAGATTCATCCAACCAACAAAGTACTTCAAAGAGTGCCCCAAAGTTTCTACGGAGAGTCAAGAACGTGTGCCAACCCCTATGCATAGGTTCATGGGTGGAACCCGCAAGTTGGTCACCAAAACATACATCAAGTGGCACATGATATCCCATTGTCACCACAGATAAACACGGCAATACATACATCAAGTGTTCTCATAAAAGACTCAATCCGATAAGATAACCTCAAAGGGGAAACTCAATTCATCATAAGAGAGTAGAGGGGGAGAAACATCATAAGATCCAACTACAATAGCAAAGCTCGGGATACATCAAGATCGTGCCATAGAGGGAACACGAGAGAGAGCACAAGAGAGAGAGATCAAACACATAGCTACTGGTACATACCCTCAGCCCCGAGGGTGAACTACTCCTCCTCGTCATGGATAGCGCCGGATGATGAAGATGGCCACCGGTGAGGGTTCCCCCCTCGGTGGTCTTGAACAGGTCCCGATTGGTTTTGGTGGCTCTGGAGGCTTGCGGCGGTGGAACTCCCGATCTATCTTCTGTTCTGGAAGTTTTAGGGTACGTAGGTATATATTGGTGCAGGAAGTACGTCGGTGGAGCTTCGAGGGCCCCACGAGGCAGGGGGGCGCGCCCTAGGGGGGTGGGCGCGCCCCCCACCCTCGTGGCCAGCTCCCGTATCTTCTGACGTAGAGTCCAAGTCTATCAGGTGGGTTTCCTTCCAAAAATAACTTCTCCAGTTGATTTCGTTCCGTTTTGACTCCGTTTGATATTCCTTTTCTTCGAAACACTGAAATAGGCATAAAACAGCAAATCTGGGTTGGGCCTCCGGTTAATAGGTTAGTCCAAAAAATAATATAAAAGTGGAAAATAAAGCCCAATATTGCCCAAAACAGTAGATAATATAGCATGGAGCAATCAAAAATTATAGATACGTTGGAGACGTATCAGCGACCAGCGAGATCAGTACAGAAACCGCGAGCAGTATGATCGCCGACTCGATCATGATGATCGTCATCGAGTGCCCACGCCTCCCCCAAGGAGTGGGTCATATGTGCCTCAACAGCATGATGACAGACGCCCTCACAGTGGTGGGCAAAGAATTCCAGTCGACCCCAGGGAGCCAGGCTTTGATGCGAGATCAATTCTCGTACAAGGTCTAGTCGACAGAAACAGAGCTCACAGAGAAGTCCATGACAGAGATCTACCAACCAGTAGCAGAGTGCATGTCTCATGTCCCGAGTGCTTGGCAGAGCCATCGGGGCGCGGTGATTCCTCCCAATTTCTGGTTGGCGACTGGAGTCAGTAAGTTCACTGGCGAGTCCAAGCCTGACACTTGGCTTGAGGACTACAGAGTAGCTGTTCAGATTGGCTGCGGCAATGATGAAGTGGCTATGAAGCACCTTCCACTAATGTTGGAGGGCTCGGCCAGAGCATGGTTAAACCAGTTAGCACCCGGCAGTATTCTGATTGGGAAGATCTTGCCCAGTGTTTGTCGTAACATTTCAAGGAACATGCAAATGGCCAGCGACAGTGAGCTGCAATCTTGCGTGCAGAAGCCCAATGAGACTTTGAGGGAATATATCCAGAGATGGATCACGTTGCATCACACGGTCGAAAATGTGTCTGATCACCAAGCGGTTTGTGCCTTCAAGGAAGGCGTCAAATATCGAGAGCTGAATCTGAAGTTCGGTCGGACCGGAGATATGTCTCTTAGTCGGATGATGGAGATTGCCACCAAGTATGCCAATGGTGAGGAGGAGGATCAGCTCCGAAGTGGCAAACGAAAAACAGCCGTCCACGAAACCAGGGGAGGGAATTCCAGTCAGAAGCAGAAGCGCAAAGCCGAGCCAGCTGCTCCTGGAGAAGCCTTAGCCGTGACTCAAGGAAAGTTTAAGGGGAAACTCAAGGGGTCGTGGAACCCTAAGAAAGTAAAAGATCAAGATGGAAACGATGTGTTGGATTTACCATGCCACATCCACACGAAGAAAGACGAGGAGGGTAATCTCATTTACCTGGAGCATACCACTCGACAGTGTCGGCTCCTGATCTAGCAGTTCCGAGAGAAACATCCCAAGGAGAAGGAAAAAGAGCCGGACAAGGTTGAGCACAAAGAGGAAAGTGACGATGGCTACCCTCACGTCAACTCCACTCTGATGATTTTTGCTGATGTTGAGAGCAAAAGTCGACTGAAAGTCATCAACAGAGAAGTCAACATGGTCGCTCCGGCGATGCCCAGTTATTTGAAATGGTCTCAGACTGCCATTACATTCGACCAGTCTGATCACCCGACGCATATAGCCACCCCTGGGAGGCAAGCATTGGTGGTCGACCCAGTCGTCGAAGGCACTCGGTTGACTTGAGTTCTAATGGATGGAGGCAGTGGCTTGAATATTCTGTATGCAGAGACGCTGAAAGGAATGGGCATTCTGATGTCCAGACTCAGCGAAAGCAACATGAGTTTCCATGGAGTCATCCCTGGCAAGAAGGTTGAATCACTCGGCCAGATCGCCCTTGATGTAGTTTTCGGTGATTACAAGAATTACCGCAAAGAAAAGTTGACATTCGAAGTTGTGGATTTCCAGAGTGCTTATCAGGCTATTCTGGGGAGGCTGGCTTACGCACGTTTTATGGCTCGACCATGCTACGTGTATCTCAAGTTGAAGATGCCTGGCCCTAAAGGTGTGATCACTATCACTGGCAATCGGAAGAAGGCAGAAGGGTGCTTCTAGAAAGACTCGAAGATCACCGATGCACAGATGGCATTGGTGGAATTGCAGGAGTATCAGAAAAATGCAGATCCGAGTGATTTGTTACGAGCGAAGAAGCCCGCCACGGATTCGGCATTTCAGTCGTTTGGCGAAACGAAGCCGATTCATATCCACCCGACGGATCCCAATGCTGCTCCGACTCACATTTCAACGACACTCGACTCCAAATAGGAAGAAGCTCTTATCCAGTTCCTCCGTGAGAACTGGGACATCTTTGCATGGAAACCTTCCGGCATGCCTGGTGTTCCCCGGGAGCTGGCTGAGCATCGTCTGCGATTCGACCCAAAAGTGAAACCAGTCAAAGAACATCTTCGACGGTCCACCGTGCAGAAGAGGAAAGCAATCGGAGAAGAAGTGGCTCGGTTCCTGGCAGCTGAGTTTATCCGAGAGATTTACCACTCCGAGTGGTTAGCTAATGTTGTCATGGTTCCTAAGAAGGACGGCTCCCTTTGCATGTGCATCGACTTCAAGCATATTAATTGGGCCTGCCCGAAGGATCACTTTCCTCTCCCTCGCATCGACCAAATCGTCGACTCGGCTGTGGGGTGTGAGCGTTTGTCCTTTTTGGACGCTTATTCAGGGTATCATCAGATCAATCTGTATGGACCCGACGAGATAAAAACAGCTTTCATTACTCCATTTGGGTGCTTCTGTTATGTCACCATGCCATTCGGCTTGAAGAACGCCAGAGCCACATTCATGCGGATGATTCAGAAGTGTTTACTCACTCAAATCAGTCGGAATGTGGAAGCATACATGGATGATATTGTGGTTAAGTCACGTAAAGGTTCCGACCCATCTTGGCTGACCTTGCTGAAACCTTTGCCAACCTTAGAAGGTATGATATCAAGCTTAATCCATCAAAGTGCACATTCGAGTCCTAGGCGGAAAATTGCTCGGTTTTCTCGTTTGAGCGAGGGATCGACGCTAACCCGGAGAAAGTGGGAGCCATACTCAATGAAACGCCTCGTATGCGTGTACATGATGTCCGAAGCTTACTGGTTGCTTGGCCGCCCTAAGTCGATTCATTTCTCGCCTCGGTGAAAAGGCGTTGCCTCTTTAACGACTGATGAAGAAGTCAGATAAGTTCGAGTGGACCCCTGAAGCTGATGCAGCATTCGTAGAGCTAAAAGCCCTGCTATCCACCCAGCCGGTGCTTGCTGCCCCAATCAGCAAAGAACCTTTGCTACTTTACATTGCAGCCACTGGACAAGTCATCAGTACTGTACTTACGTTCAAGCGGGAAGAAGAAGGAAAAGCCTATAAAGTTCAAATACCAAAGATATTATGTTTCTGAAGTTTTGACTCCATCAAAGCAGAGATATCCGCGTTATCAAAAACTGGTTTATGGAATTTATATGACCACGAAGAAGGTTGCACATTACTTCTCTGATCATTTAATTACGATTAAATCGTGACGCTCCATTGTCGAGATTACGCATACAGAGATGCAACTGGTCGAGTGGCAAAATGGGCGATTGAACTCCTTCCCTTAGATATCAAGTTTGAGGCAAAGAAAGCTATCAAGTCCCAAGCAATAGAAGATTTCCTCACCGAGTGGATTGAACATCAACTGCCGACTCAAGTTCACTCGGAGCAATGGACCATGTTTTTTGATGGTTCCAAGATGCTGAACGGTTACGGTGCTGGGGTGGTACTGGTATCCCCCCGAGGAGACAAGCTCAGATATGTCCTCCAGATTCACTTTGACTCCTCTAACAATGAAGCAGAATATGAGGCACTCCTGTATGGATTGCGTATGGCCATTTCACTCGGCGTCCGTCCCCTTATGGTCTATGGCGACTCAGATTTGGTAGTCAATCAAGTGATGAAGGAGTGGGACGTCAGGAGCCCAACCATGACTGGTTACTGCAATGCAGTGAGGAAATTGGAAAAGAAGTTTGAGGGGTTAGAGCTCCATCATATACCCCGACTGAAAAATCAAGCTATCGACGATTTGGCAAAGATAGGTTCCAAGAGAGAAGCCATTCCCAGCAATGTGTTTTTGGAACACATTCACACACCGTCAGTTCAAGAAGATCCTTTCACTGAAGAACCCCGCAGCCTAAGAGTAGCACAGATCCGATCAAGTCGAGGTCCCACCGTGGTCGACCTGATCATGGAGGTTTTGGCCATTACTCCCGATCGACAAAGGTCGTACATTGCATATATTCTTAGGAAGGAACTCCCAGAAGACGAAGAAGAGGCTCGGCACATCATCCGTCGATCCAAAGCCTTTACTGTGATAGGAGGGCAACTGTTCAGGGAAGGAGTGACAAAGTCGATACCGTAAATGCATAACGCCGTAAGAAGGTCGAATGATCATCAACGACATCCACTCAGGGACCTGTGGTCATCATGCGTCCTCTCGGACCATCGTGGCTAAAGCATACCGAGCTGGATTTTACTGGCCTCGAGCAAATGAAATGGCGAAAGATATAGTCGACAAATGTGAGGGTTGTCAGTTTTACTCCAACATGTCGCACAAACCTGCGTCAGCCCTGAAGACCATTCCACTCGTCTGGCCATTTACCGTTTGGGGGTTGGATATAGTCGGACCACTGAGAACCAGTAGGAGCGGCTTCACCCACGTGCTTGTAGCAGTCGACAAGTTTACGAAGTGGATTGAAGCTAAGCCTATCAAGAATCTTGAAGCTAGCACTGCCGTCAGTTTCATCAGAGAATTGACATTCAGATACGGGGTTCCGCACAACATCATCACTGACAACGGGTCGAACTTCGATTCTGATGAGTTTAGAGCCTTCTGCGCTCCTCAAGGCACACGAGTCGACTATGCTTCAGCCGCTCACCCCCAGTCGAATGGACAAGCAGAAAGAGCAAATGGCCTAATTCTCAAAGGACTGAAACCTCAACTGATGCGTGATCTCAAGCACGTAGCAGGCACCTGGGTTGATGAACTTCCGTCAGTTCTTTCGGGTCTAAGGACAACTCCCAATCGGTCGACTGGCCGAACTCCATTCTTCCTGGTTTACGGAGCTGAAGCCGTTCTGCCGACTGACTTACTTCACAATGCACCACGAGTCGAGCTCTTCTCGAAATTTGAAGCGAGCAGGCTCGGCAAGACGCAGTCGACCTTTTAGAGGAGGAAAGAGAGATGGCCCTGATCCGATCGACTATTTATCAACAAGACTTGCGTCGATTCCACGCCAGAAACGTGAGAGGTCGAGCCTTTCAGGAGGGAGAATTGGTTCTTCGAGTGGATCAGCCAGAAACCACACAAGCTCGCCTCGCTTGGGAAGGCCCTTCATTGTCACGAGTTCTCCACAATGGAGCATACCACCTTTATAATGTCGAGCATCAGAAAGACGAGCCACGGGCTTGGAACGTGGAGCTGCTCCGCCCCTTTTATACTTAAATACTCACTCGGATGAGATGTAATAAGAAATACCTTTGTAGTTTGTTTATCAAAGACAAGAGCTTTATAATCTTTCTGAAAAATCTATTGTTGCCTCTGCTTACGTTTAAAATCCCCCAGTGGGTGACTTCGCTGCGAATGCGTTTCGCCTAAGTTCAAAAAATCCTACCGAGTGATGAGCAAGCCTCTCACTCGGGGGCTTAGCTGCGAATCCTTTTCGCCTAAGTTTAAAAAATCCTACCGAGTGATGAGCAAACCTCTCACTTGGAGGCTTAGCTGCAGTTCAGTACTCGCCTAAGTTTGAAAAATCCTACCGAGTGATGAGCAAGCCTCTCACTCGGGGGCTTAGCTGCAGTCCTGCACCGCCTAAGTTTAAAAAATCCTACCGAGTGATGAGCAAGCCTCTCACTCGGGGGCTTAGCTGCAGTCCAAGAACTCGCCTAAGTTATAAAAAATGCTACCGAGTGATGAGCAAGCCTCTCACTCGGGGGCTTAGCTGCAGTCCAAGAACTCGCCTAAGTTTAAAAAATCCTACCGAGTGATGAGCAAGCCTCTCACTCGGGGGCTTAGCTGCAGTCCAAGAACTCGCCTAAGTTTAAAAAATCCTACCGAGTGATGAGCAAGCCTCTCACTCGGAGGCTTAGCTGCAGTCCAGTACTCGCCTAAGTTTGAAAAATCCTACCGAGTGGAGAGCAACCCTCCAACTCAAGGGCTTAGCTGCAGTCCGGTACTCGCCTAAGTTTGAAAAATCCTACCGAGTGGAGAGCAACCCTCCCACTCGGGGGCTTAGCTGCAGTCGAGTACTCGCCTAAGTTTGAAAAATCCTACCGAGTGGAGAGCAACCCTCCCACTCGGGGGCTTAGCTGCAGTCGAGTACTCGCCTAAGTTTGAAAAATCATACCGAGTGGAGAGCAACCCTCCCACTCGGGGCTTAGCTGCAATGAGTACTCGCCTAAGTTTGAAAAATCATACCGAGTGGAGAGCAACCCTCCCACTCGGGGGCTTAGCTGCAGTCGAGTACTCACCTAAGTTTGAAAAATCCTACCGAGTGGAGAGCAACCCTCCCACTCAGAGGCTTAGCTGTAGTCCAGAACTCGCCTAAGTTTGAAACACATCCCTGTCCGCAAGGACGATGAGGTGCAGGTCGACTGCAACCTTCTCCTTCGGAGCTACGCCACAAGTACAACATGCGCTCCATCCCTATCCGCAAGGACGACGAGGTGAAGGTCGACTGCAACCTTCTCCTTCGGAGCTACGCCACAAGTACAATGTACGCTCCATCCATATCCGCAAGGACGACGAGGTGCAGGTCGACTGCAACCTTCTCCTTCGGAGCTACGCCACAAGTACAATGTGCGCTCCATCCCTGTCCGCAAGGACGACGAGGTGCAGGTCGATTGCGACCTTCTCCTTCGGAGCTACGCCGCAAATACTACGTGCGCTCCATCCCTATCCGCAAGGACGACGGGGTGCAGGTCGACTGTAACCTTCTCCTTCGGAGCTACGCCACAAATACGACGAGGTGCAGGTCGACTGGAGTCACCACCTCAGAGCTGCATCTCAAACACAAAGATTATTCCGAGTGAAGAACAAAGCCCATTCGAAGGCAAATGCAAGCATATTCAGAAATAAACCAAGTTCGTATAAATCCTAAAGTTCCGGACGATGGATCAAAAGTATTCGAGCATCAAGCCTGAAGAAGTTTAACGGTTACACAATCACTCGGCATTCTGAGGCAAATAAAGGTGAAGCATAATGTTTTTCGGTCACACATCAGGAGAAGGATTGGCTGGGTCGCAGAAACTGTCAAGGTCAATGATGTCTTCAATACGAGTGGCGGCATCAAGGAAGGTGTCCATGAAGACTGAAAAGTGTGCCTCTTCGTGTTAGCAACCTTGAGTTCCGCCAGCTTGTTTTCATTGACATCCTTGCAGTGCACTCGGACCAAGGACAACGCGACATCAGCTTCACAGCGAGCAGATGACTTCTTCCATTCTTGCACTCGCTCAAGGATTTGATTCAGTCGAGCCATCAGAGACTCAAGATCCTGAGACAATTTCGCCTGAGGCCAGAGTTCAGCATGAACCCGAGTCATCGCAGCTTTCAAAGCGGCAAGATAAGCAACCGCGCTTGTCCATACGAGATTCCAACCGCAACACGTTCATCGCGACATCATCCTTGGATCGACAGTTTATGGGATCAAGACCCGTCTCGACCCGTCCAATTTCTGCTTCAAAGTCTTGGCAAAATTCTGCACAGTCGAGTGAATGGTGAGTCGACTGTATAATTAGACTTGACAGTCGACAGAAATAAGACAGATTATTCAGTACCTTCAAGTTTTAAGACCAACTTTGTAGCAAGCTGGCCCAGATAAGACTCCAGCTCGTTATTCATGGCCTTGAGACTCCCAAGCTTGTCGGTCAGTTTCTCCTTGTCCTTCTTCAGTTGCTCGACCTCCCGATTGGCGTCAGGAACAGCAGTCTTCAGCTTGGAGTTTTCTTCTTCTAACTTGCCGACTGAAGCAAGCTTCTTGTCAGCAAGTGATGTTTTCTCGCGCGCCTCCTTCTGTGCTGCAGCAAGATCCAGATCCTTCTTCTCCAAAGCCTGCTTCATTTTCTCTAAAGAAATAACATTCTTCAGATGGGCTTGGAGTTGGCGGTTTTCACTACATACATCTGCTCGAGTGGAGTCACTCGGTTCAAAAAAATGGAAAGGAAAAGTGCCAGCAGAGGATATACTGATTGGCGATTGGTTACCTCCCATGGCAGCTACTTCGCCACGGCGGTCTTGAGATTCTTCTTGGCCAATTCCAGATCAAGGTTGAGGCTGATTTCTTTGTTTGTTCATTGCGTAAAGCCGAGCCCCAAGATCACAAGATTTACGTAGTTAAAGCCATATCGATCAGAGATAAAAAGACATCACAATGATAGCTACTCTAAGACTACCACCGAATCAAACATTCAACAACAGTCTCGGGGACTACACCCAGTGGGTGCACTTAGCGTGCCCCCACTGATTTGGTGAAAAAAAGAGAGTTCCTGTTCTCAGACCACAGTCGACTGCCCGCATTCAACTACGGTCTCGGGGACTACACCCAAGCAGTGCACTCAAAGCATGCCCCACTAGTGCAAAGATTCAGCTCGAATCGACACAAAGAGACATGCATTTTCAAAACAGCCACACCCGGTGGGCGTCGACAAGAAATACGGTGATCGGAAAATCAACTAACTCGACATTGGCTTGTAGAGCAGCTCCATCGTTGAAGGCTACCGACTAGCCTCATGCACCACTTTCATTTGTCCTATCACCAGATTCAATCAAGAAGAGCTTCCTTGGCAGCAGCGGTGGATCGTCCGGAGTTTGATATCTGATAAAAAAGTGATGAAGGCAGAGCAATCAAGCGATTGCCGGATCTGATGCAGGGGGTTGTATCGGCGCAGCAGAAGTCTGAGCAGCTGATCCTGAGGGGCAATCAGTCGACAGCGGAACAGCAAAGGTGACGTTGGTTCGAGCCGGATCTGTCGATCGCTCGACCGTCATCCCAGGCGTCACAGTCGACCGAGGAACCTGGACTTCAGGCGCCTTCCCACCCAGTTCCTTGTCCTTCCTCCTCCTCCCTCTCAGCGGTACCTCTTCTTCATCGTCCGGGAGCACAACAACGTCTCGTGGAACTGCAATAAACAGAGAAAGCCATAAGGATAACTGACAAACCATCCAGTCGACCAAATAAATTCGATTCGGGCAGAATTACTAGCTTTGGAGGTGATGGCGTCGTTAGCTTCCTCGTCGGCTGGAGTCTTGTCAATATCCATGTCAGTCGCAGCTAAGGTCGGGCTATACAAGTTCATCATCCACTCGGTCAGATGGACGTTTACCCAGAGGCAAAAGGGACGTCCATCTTGATTCTAGGCAAGGTCTTCCGAGCCTTCGAAAGATTAACTTTGGGATGCTTGGTGGCCTTCTCAGTCCATTCTGGAGTCGAGGACCGGGCGCACTTGTGAGATGGAGCACTCGACGCCACAGCTTTGCCGCGCTTGCTCGCGGGATCATGGCGCAGCTTGGATCGACGTTCAGAACGAGGCGGTGAGTCGGCCACTTCCTCATCGTCCGACTCGTCGCTCTCGTCTTCATCATCGTCAGCTGGAGACTCCCACTCGCCGCTCTCCTCGGCACTGTCCTCGCCATCTTGGTCTTGCTCCAGAGCTTGTTCACCATTGGGCATTGAATACATCTCCGTGTACATATGCAAAACAAGGGACCGATCATAAGTCAGTCGGATCAACAATCAGTCAGAAAATACGTTCAAAAATTCAATCATGATGACCAGACCTTGTCTGGAAGGTTGCTGTCGCTGAAAGGGTCGACTCTCCTAGCGCCCCTGGGGTTGTCCTTGTTCTCGGTGATCCCCATCAACCACCCGGCCACTATTTTGGCCTCCACCTCCTCCGGATGAACCCGAGCAGTGTCGCCAACCCCGGAGTACATCCACATGGAGTGATCTCGAGCTTGAAGGGGTTGGATCCGCCGACTGAGGAACACCTCGAGCAGGTCCATACCGGTGACACCTTGGTTGATCAGTTGGACTACTTTCTCGACTAGCATGCCATCTCCGCCTTCTCCGCAGCAGTCACTTGCAATGAAGATGGAGTTTGAACACAATCAAAAGAGAAAGGGGAGCCCGGTCGATCGGGTTCGGTCGCGATATCCCGGCAAGAGAACCAGGTCGATCGCCAGCCCCGATCGACTCCGGAAGAGTCATCGAAGGGAAAGAACGCCTCTTCCTCTTCTGAATGCCCAGACCCCCACACATCTGAATAACGTGGGTCTTCTCGTCGTTCGAGTTTGCTTTCTTCACAGTTTGGGATCGGATGGTAAAGATGTGCTTGAAAAGGCCCCAGTGCGGTCGGCACCCCAGGAAATTCTCACACATGGAGACGAATGCATCACGATATGTGATGGTATTGGGGGTAAAATGGTGGAGTTGGGAACCAAAGAAATTCAGGAAACCTCGAAATAAGGGATGCGGTGGAAGCGAGAAGCCGCGGTCGACAAGAGTGGCGAGCAGAACACACTCACCCGGTCGCGGCTGCGGCTCCATTTCTCCCCCCGGTAGACGCGCAGACTTATGGATGATCAGCCCTAACTCGGCCATATCATCCAAGTCCTCCTGCCGAAGAGAATATCGGATCCAGTCTCCTTGGATCCAACCCGACGGCAGCCCCGAGCGCGATGAAGACCCCCGATTCATCTTCTTGCTCTTCGCCGCACCCGTCGCCTTTTTCGCATGCTCTAGTGCCGCCGTTTTGTCCTTCCCCATGGCGGCAGAACATCGGCGTCGAGAGTGAATGGGCTGGACGAAGTGGAGATGCGAGAAGAAGAAGAAGAGAAATGGACGCGCACAGTACAAATGCCTCGGCCTCGCCGCTTTTAAAGGCTCGCTTCCGAGTGGCTGACGCGTGGGCCCGAGCTATCATGTCAAATCCCCCAGCAGTCGCGCACGGGATACGTGGCAAAAAAGATGGCGCGGAAATTGAAACGTCCTATTTATCTATTCCACTTACCACGGAGCGCTCCGCCTGGCGCGCTTCCACCAAAATTTCGAATCCCGTGAAATCCGGGATCCTTTGCAACCGATCACGCCAAAGATTTCATGTCAGAGACATCACTCGACAGATGCCGTTGTACAAACCAGTCGGCAATTTCTGAATCGATCAAGGCGACTGAAACGAAGCTAAAGTTCTAACAACTGGCCTCCACTTAGAGGTGAAGACAAGTCAAAGCAAGAGCAAAAGCAAGGTCAACTTCATATTTCTTTTTCACTCGAACCTCGATCCATTCGGGGGCTAATGATGAGGACACAAACCTGGGGTAGGGTAATAGGCCTGACCTATACGCCCTACCTAAGGTCCTTGTCATAAGAACAAAGAAGCTCAAGAATCAGAAGAAGGGATCCAGCGAAGGTGTCGAGTAAAGTCCACTCGACCTATCATTCACTCGGAGACCTCTCTCTATCCAGGACACTCGACCATAAAACCACTCGACATATAAGAAGACCTAAAGCCGCTCTGTGAAGCAACAGTCAGGCACTTATTCGTATATTTAATGACCATTTATAGCACTTCAATACAGGCTTTCCTGTAACACCACCTCTTTATGTACATTGAATCCTATGTAACGGAGGGGAGCTGGGGTCCTGGCGCACTCTATATAAGCCACCCCCCTCCTCTGGGACAAGGGTTCTCATCTTCTGTAACTCACGCACATATAATCCAGTCGACCGCCTCGGGGCTCCGAGACGTAGGGCTGTTACTTCCTCCGAGAAGGGTCTGAACTCGTAAACCTTGCGTGTACAACTCCTCCATAGCTGAGATCTTTCCTCTACATTACCTACCCCCTATTCTACTATCATACTTAGAACCACGACACCCACCAGCTACATCTTCGCACGCAAGGAAGTGCCTGACAGTCGGGACCCACCTGGTCGAAGAGTACGTAGCGTTGTCGTTCTGGTCGCGAACGTGTACGTACATATATACTGGTCGATGTAGAGGCGCACACGTAGCATGTACACGTACGTAAAGCGGGCAGGGTCTCGAACACCTACTCGCGCATACGTACATGGCTGGGTCGGAACGGAGAAACAGCGTCGTTGTCATGTTCATGGGGAGCCAACCGGCTGGGTCGGAACGGAATGCGTGGTCGTGTTCATTGGGAGGGCTTGGATGGAACATGTGATGGAAACGAGGCCTGGCGTACCGCAGAACGGAGGAAACAGACCTCCTACGTTTGGAACAGGGTCCTGTTGATCGGGAGGTGTGTGGCGTACCGCAAAACGGAGGAAACGGACCTCCTACGGTCGGAACGGGGGGTCCTGTTGATCGGGAGGGGTCTGGCGTACCGCAAAACAGAGGAAACGGACCTCCTACGGTCGAAACGGGGGTCCTGTTGATCGGGAGGGGTGTGGCGTACCGCAAAATGGACGAAATGGACCTCCTACGGTCGAAACGGGGGTCCTGTTCATCGGGAGGGGTGTGGCGTGCATAAAAGCGGATTTAAACGGACCTCCCTACGGTCAAACGGGGTCCTGTTCATCGGGATGGGTGTGGCGCATCGCAAAACGGGACTCCACGGGATACTGTTCATCTCCACCGTCGACCTCCTCCGGCCTCCACGGGCTCTTGTTCATCCAGCCTCCACCGCGCTTACTCCTCCCGGCCATCGCTTCAACCACCCCTCCACCGTCTACTGTTCATCCAGCCCTCCACACCACGGGATCCTGTTCAACCACCCCTCCACGGGCACCCCTCCACCGTCTATTGTTCATCCAGCCCTCCACCACACCACGGGGTCCTATTCATCCAGAGGCAACGCCACCGCTCACTGTTCATCCAAACCCCTCCGCAATGCTCACTGTTCATCCAATCGATCGGCTTCAGTTAGCAGCAGTAGCGAAGGAATCGCTCGATCGGGTTCAGTTAACAGCTATCGGTCGACTGCTCGGGTTCAGTAACGCGTAGCCTGCAGTGCAATCACTCGGGTTCAGTTAGAGCCCAACGCCTCGCTCGGGTTCAGTTAGAACCAACGCCTCGCACACACGCGCGTACGTGTACGAGAGAACCTCCCACCGTAACCGGGAACTCCCCGAAATTTTCCTCCCTCTCGCTTCTACCACGGTTTTTTCCGTCATGGACGGCCCAAATAATGTCATGCAGCTGCGTCTCCGGCCCGCCCAGGACGAAAAGCCCATTTTCTGTCATGATTTTTTGTCATAGAAGTAGGAGCCCACCACATCTATGATGATACCGGGTTTTGTCACAATTATCGTCATAGAAGTGTCATATGTATGACAGAAAAAAAATTCGTTCGGCCCAAAATGTCATGGATGTGTCTTTTTTTGTAGTGTTGTCCACTGGTACGTTGCTCCCGTGTTCTTGAGGCCGAAAGGCATAGTGACGTAGTAGAAAGGTCTGTATGGTGTGATGAAGGAGGTCGTCTCTTGGTCAGACTCCTTCATTTGTATCTGGTGATACCCAAAGTATGCGTTCCAGAAAGCACAAGAGCTCGCACCCTATCGTGGAGTCGATAATCTGATTGATCCTGGGTAGCGGGAACATGTCTTTGGGGCATGCTTTGTTGAGGTCGGCGTAGTCCACACACATGCACCATGTGTTGTTTTTCTTTAGTACCATTACTGAGTTTGCAAGCTATTCCAGGTGCACGACCTCCCTTCTAAAATTTTCCGCAAACAGACACACTATTTCTCCCCTATTTCCATTCACTTTTCCATACCAAAACGGCGCAGGGCATGCTTTACTGGCCTCGCTTCCTTGCGGGCGTTTAGGCAGTGTTTGGCCTTGTCGGCTGGCACTCCTGGCATGTCGGCGGGTGATACGTATCCAACATATCTATAATTTTTTATTGTTTTATGCTATTATATTATCAATCATGTATGCTTTATATGCAATTTTATATCATTTTTGGGAACTAACCTACTAACTCAGTGCTCAGTGCTAGTTCCTTCTTTTGCCTATTTCTTTGTTTCACAGAAAAACTATACCAAAACGAAGTCCAGGAGACACCCTAGAAGCTTGGGGGGAGGCTAGAAGATATATGAGAGAGCCACTGCTCCCACTCAGCGGCCATGGTGGCGACCACATGGTTACCATGGCCGTCCGTGACACTCCGGCCGCACTGGTCCAACAACATTGTGTGGGCCACCATCCACGTGTTATCATTTGTCCTCCCCCATGGTTTCCTTCGGGCTCGCCGACTTCAAGTTGGTCTGCCGTGTGGGTGGCTATGACATCAGCACATTATACCCCACGTCATTGTGGACCCACTCAGATCATCTAAAGAATATAAGGGTGACCATATTTTAATAGAACAACAATTGGCGGCGGTTGCTGTTGTTATGGCATCTCCAAGGGAGACCCGCAAAACTCCGGTATATGTCCGACCGGGCACTTTTGTTCACTTTTGCAATCTAACACGTCCTGCATCGGTCCGCGAAGTGGTCCGAACGTCCGTTTTCCGGCAAATTGGAGACAAACATGGGGGAGCTATACCGGAGTTCAGACATTGACGTGACCAACCAAAATCCTCCGCATGGTCCTCCTCTCTTTTCTCTCTCTTCACATGCATGGTCCCCATCTCCTCTCTCTCCTCCCAACCAGACACCACACCATAAATAGCCCATCACATGCATGGTCCCCGCCTACTTTTTCTCCTCCTTGTCGGATACTTATTAAGACTAGCCACAATGGGAGTAACTTCGGTAGTAACATCGAGTCCAACTCAGCAAATTTGCTTATGTGGCAGTGAGTTAATGAGGAGAGATGTAGTACTAGTAACTTAGCTAGTTACTGTAACATCACATGTCCTAATGCAATATGAGTCTATAACCTAATAAATGAAGCTTTGCATCTTACCACACTTATGTTACAACCCACTACTGAGGTAGTAACATAGTCTAGGGATATGTGTATGTTACTACTGTATGTTACTCTCCATTGTGACTAGTCTAATTAGCATTGGATGACTCCCTCTCGTATCCCGTGGACCACGTTCAGACATAAAAACGGACATATACTAGAGGAGTTTACGGGTCGATGCTGGAGATGAACTTAGGGCATCTCCAACTGCGGCCCATAAATTCCCTCTCGCATATGTCCACAAACAGGAGGACCAGTCCGCGGACACGGATGCGGGAGGCCTCCATACAATGCTATCCGCATACATTTCAAGCTTTTTCAACAAACCGGAAGAATTTCACGCAAACACAGCGGATTTCATATAGACCGGGCAATATTCATTACATTTTGGACATATGTTAACTAAAATAGCTAAGACTATGTGCACGTCCTGTTGGAAATATGCCCTAGAGGCAATAATAAAATGGTTATTATTATATTTCCTTGTTCATGATAATTGTCTGTTGTTCATGCTATAATTGTATTAACTGGAAACCGTAATACATGTGTGAATACATAGACAAGGACATGTCCCTAGTGAGCCTCTAGTTGACTAGCTCTTGATCAATAGATGGCTATGGTTTCACGACCATGGACATAGGATGTCATTGATAACGGGATCACATCATTAGGAGAATGATGTGATGGACAAGACCCAATCCTAAGCATAGCACAAGATCGTGTAGTTCGTTTGCTAAAAGCTTTTCTAATGTCAAGTATCATTTCCTTAGACCATGAGATTGTGCAACTCCCGGATACCGTAGGAATGCTTTGGGTGTGCCAAACGTCACAACGTAACTGGGTGGCTATAAAGGTGCGCTACGGGTATCTCCGAAAGTCTCTGTTGGGTTGGCACAAATCGAGACTGGGATTTGTCACTCCGTGTGATGGAGAGGTATCTCTGGGCCCACTAGGTAGGACATCATCATAATGTGCACAATGTGATCAAGGAGTTGATCACAGGATGATGTGTTACAGAACGAGTAAAGAGACTTGCCGGTAACGAGATTGAACAAGGTATCGGGATACCGACGATCGAATCTAGGGCAAGTACTATACCGGTAGACAAAGGGAATTGTATATGGGATTGATTGAATCCTTGACATCGTGGTTCATCCGATGAGATCATCATGGAACATGTGGGAGCCAACATGGGTATCCAGATCCCGCTGTTGGTTATTGGCCGGAGAGTTGTCTCGGTCATGTCTGCATGGTTCCCGAACCCGTAGGGTCTACACACTTAAGGTTCGATGACGCTGGGGTTATAGGGAATAGATATACGTGGTTACCGAATGTTGTTGGAGTCCGGATGAGATCCGGACGTCACGAGGAGTTCGGAATGGTCCGGAGGTAAATATTTATATATGGGAAGTCTGTTTGGTCACCGGAAAAGTTTGGGTGCTATCCAGAACGCATCGGGACCACCGGGAGGGTCCCGGGGATCCACCAGGTGGGGCCACCGGACCCTGAGGGCTGCGTGGGCCAAGTGTGGGAGGGGACCAGCCCCAGGTGGGCTGGTGCGGCCCCCACCAGGGCCCAAGGCAAAGAGAGAAGGGAAAGGGGGGAAACCCTAGGCTCAGATGGGCCTAAGGCCTACCTAGTGGTGCGCCCCCCTCTCTCCCCCCCTTGGCCGCCCCCCTAGATGAGATCTAGGGCTGGCCGCCACCCCTAGGGGTGGAAACCTAGGTGGGGGCACAGCCCCTCCCTTCCCCCTATATATAGTGGGGGTTTGGGGCTGCCATACACATGAGAACATCTCCCTCTTGGCGCAGCCCTACCCCTCTCCCTCCTCGTCTCTTGCGGTGCTTGGCGAAGCCCTGCTGGAGTGCCACACTCCTCCACCACCACTATGTTGTCGTGCTGCTGCTGGACGGAGTCTTCCCCAACCTCTCCCTCTCCTCTTGCTGGATCAAGGCACGGGAGACGTCATCGGGCTGCACGTGTGTTGAACGCGGAGGTGCCGTTGTTCCGCGCTTAGATCGGAATCAACCGCGATTTGAATCGCTACGAGTATGACTCCTTCATTCGCGTTCTTGTAACGCTTCCGCATCGCGGTCTTCAAGGGTATGAAGATGCACTCCCCTCTCTCTCGTTGCTAGTATCTCCATAGATTGATCTTGGTGATGCGTAGAAAATTTTGAATTTCTGCTACGTTCCCCAACAGTGGCATCATGAGCTAGGTCTATTGCGTAGATTCTATGCACGAGTAGAACACAAGTAGTTGTGGGCGTTGGTTTGTTCAATTTGCTTACCGTTACTAAGTCCTATCTTGATTCGGCGGCATCATGGGATGAAGCGGCCCGGACCGACCTTACACGTACGCTTACGTGAGACAGGTTCCACCGACTGACATGCACTTGTTGCATAAAGGTGGCTAGCGGGTGCCAGTCTCTCCCACTTTAGTCGGATCGGATTCGATGAAAAGGGTCCTTATGAAGGGTAAATAGCAATTGGCATATCACCATTGTGGCTTTTGCGTAGGTAAGAAACGTTCTTGCTAGAAACCCATAGCAGCCACGTAAAACATGCAACAACAATTAGAGGACGTCTAACTTGTTTTTGCAGGGTATGCTATGTGATGTGATATGGACAAAAGAATGTGATGAATGATATATGTGATGTATGAGATTGATCATGTTCTTGTAATAGGAATCACGACTTGCATGTCGATGAGTATGACAACCGGTGAGAATATAGGAGTTGTCTTAATTTATTGTATGACCTACGTGTCATTGAAAACACCATGTAATTACTTTACTTTATTGCTAAACCGTTAGCCATAGTAGTAGAAGTAATAGTTGGCGAGACAACTTCATGGAGACACGATGATGGAGATCATGGTGTCATGCCGGTGACGATGATGATCATGGAGCCCCAAAGATGGAGATCAAATGGAGCAAAATGATATTGGCCATATCATGTCACTATTTGATTGCATGTAATGTTTATCATGTTTATGCATCTTATTTGCTTAGAACGACAGTAGTAAATAAGATGATCCCTCATAATAATTTCAAGAAAGTGTTCCCCCTAACTATGCACCGTTGCGAAAGTTCGTTGTTTCGAAGCACCACGTGATGATCGGGTGTGATAGATTCTAACGTTCACATACAACGGGTGTAAGCCAGATTTACACACGCGAAACACTTAGGTTGACTTGACGAGCCTAGCATGTACAGACATGGCCTCGGAACACAAGAGACCAAAAGGTCGAACATGAGTCGTATAGTGGATACGATCAACATGAAAATGTTCATCGATGATGACTAGTCCGTCTCACGTGATGATCGGACACGACCTAGTTGACTCGGATCATGTATCACTTAGATGACTAGACGTATGTCTATCTGAGTGGGAGTTCATAAGATGAACTTAATTATCCTGAACATAGTCAAAATGGTTTTTGCAAATTATGTCGTAGCTCGCACTTTAGTTCTGCTGTTTTAGATATGTTCTTAGAGAAAATTTAGTTGAAAGTTGATAGTAGCAATTATGCGGACTGGGTCCATAAACTGAGGATTGTCCTCATTGCTGCGTAGAAGGTTTATGTCCTTAATGCACCGCTCGGTGTGCTGAACCTCGAGCGTCGTCTGTGGATGTTGCGAACATCTGACATACACATTTTGATAACTACGTGATAGTTCAGTGATGTTAAACAGTTTAGAATTGAGGCACCGAAGACGATTTCGAAAAGTCGCGGAACATATGAGATGTTTCGAGGGCTGAAATTGGGATTTCAGGCTCGTGCCCACGTCAAGAGGTATAAGACCTCCGACGAGTTTCTTAGCCTGCAAACTAAGGGAGAAAAGCTCAATCGTTGAGCTTGTGCTCAGATTGTTTGAGTATAACAATCACTTGAATCTAGTGGGAGTTAATCTTCCAGATGAGATAGTGATGTTTTATCCAAAGTCATTGCCACCAAGCTACTAGAGCTTCGTGATGAACTATAACATGTCAGGGATAGATATGATGATCCTTGAAATATTCGCGATGTTTGACGCCGCGAAAGTAGAAATCAAAAGGAGCATCAATTGTTGATGGTTAGTGAAACCACTAGTTTCAAGAAGGGCAAGGGCAAGAAGGGATACTTCATCAAATGGCAAATCGATTCTTTGCTCTAGTGAAGAAACCCAAGGTTGAAACCAAACCCGAGACTAAGTGCTTCGTAATGAGGGAAGCAGTCCTTTGAAAGCAGGACTACCCTAGATACTTGGTAGATGAGAAGGCTGGCAAGGTCGATAGAAGTATATTGGATATACATTATATTAATGTGTACTTTACTAGTACTCCTAGTAGCACCGAGGGTATTAGATACCGGTTCGGTTGCTAAGTGTTAGTAACTCGAAATAAAAGGCTACGGAATAAACGGAGACTAGCTAAAGGTGAGATGATGATATGGTTTGGAAGTGTTTCCAAGGTTGATGTGATCAAGCATCGCATACTCCCTCTACCATCGAGATTGGTGTCAAAACCGAAATAATTGTTATTTGGTGTTTGCGTTGAGCATAGACATGATTGGATTATGTTTATCGCAATACGGTTATTCATTTAAGGAGAATAATGGTTACTCTGTTTATTTGAATAATACCTTCAATGGTCTTGCACCTAAAATGAATTGTTTATTGAATCTCGATCGTAGTGATACACATGTTCATGCCAAAAGATATAAGATAGTAATGATATAGTGCCACCTACTTGTGGCACTTCCATTTGAGTCATATTAGTATAAAACGCATGAAGAAGCTCCATGTTGATGGATCTTTGGACTCACTCATTTTTGAAAATATTGAGACATGTGAACCATGTCTATTGCTATATACACATGAAGAAACTCCATGCAGATGGACCAGTTTGGACTCACTTGATTTTGAATCACTTGAGACATGCAAATCATACCACATGGGCAAGATGACTGAAAGCCTCGTTTTCAGTAAAATGGAACAAGAAAGCAACTTGTTGGAAGTAATACATTTTGATGTGTGCAGTCCAACGAGTCTTTGAGGCACTTGATGGATATCGTTATGTTCTTACTTCACAGATGATTTGAGTAGATACTGAGAATATTTACTTGATGAAACACAAGTCTGAATTATTGAAAGGTTCAAGCAATTTCAGAGTGAAGTTGGAGATCGTCGTGAGAAGAGGATAAAATGTCTATGATATGATCATAGAGATGAGTATCTGAGTTACGAGTTTGGCACACAATTAAGACATTGTGGAAATTGTTTCACAACTAATACCACCTGGAACACCATAGTGTGATGGTGTGTCCGAACATCACAACTGCACCCTATTGGATATGGTGCATACCATGATGTCTCTTATCAAACTACCACTATCGTTTATAGGTTAGGCATTAGAGACAACCACATTCACTTTAATAGGGCACCATGTAATTCCGTTGAGATGACACCGTATGAACTGTGGTTTAGAAAAACCTAAGTTGTCATTTCTCAAAAGTTTGGGGCTGTGACGCTTATGTAAAAGTTTTGCCTGATAAGCTTGAACCCAAAGCGGATAAATGCATCTTCATAGGACACCCAAAACAGTTGGGTATACCTCCTATTTCAGATCCGGAAGCAAAAGTGCTGGAAACGGGTCCTTTCTCGAGGAAAAGTTTCTCTCGAAAGAATTGAGTGGGAGGATGGTGGAGACTTGATAAGGTTATTGAACCGTCACTTCAACTAGTGTGTAGCAGGGCACAGGAAGTTGTTCCCGTGGCGCCTACACCAATTGAAGTGGAAGCTTATGATAGTGATCATGAAACTTCGGATCAAGTCACTACCAAACCTCGTAGGTCGACAAGGATGCGTACTACTTGAGTGATGCGTACTCATCAAGGAGGTCATGTTTCTAGACAACAATGAACCTACGAGCTATGGAGAAGCGATGGTGGGCCCGGATTCCGACGAATGGCTCGAGGCCATAAAATCCGAGAGGATCCATGTATGAAAACAAAGTATAGACTTTGGAAGAACTACTTGATGGTCGTAAAATTTTGTTGAGTGCAGATGGATTTTAAAAGGAAGGCAGAACAATGATGGTAAGTGTCACCATTAAGAAAGCTCGACTTGTCGTTAAGATGTTTTCCGACAAGTTCAAGGAGTTGACTACGGTGAGACTTTCTCACTCGTAGCGATGCTAAGAGTCTGTTGAAATTATATTAGCAGTTCCTGCATTATTTATGAAATCTTGCAGATAGGATGTCAAAAACATTGTTTCCTCAATGATTCTCTTGAGGAAAGGTTGTATGTGATAAAACCAGAAGGTTTTGTCAATCCTAAAAGATGCTAACAAGTATGCAAAGCTCCAGCAATCCTTCTAAGGACTGGAGTAAGCATCTCGGAGATGGAATATACACTTTGATGAGATGATCAAAGATTTTGGATTTATACAAAGTTTATGAGAAACTTGTATTTCCAAAGAAGTGAGTGGGAGCACTATAGAATTTCTAATGAGTATATGTTGTTGACGTATTATTGATCAGAAATGATATATAATTTATAGAAAACATATAGGGTATTTGAAAAGGTGTTTTTCAATGAAAACCTGGATTAAGCTACTTGAACATTGAGCATCAAGATCTATAAGGATAGATAAAAAAACGCTCAATAATACTTTCAAATGAACTCATACCGTGACAAGATTTTGAAGGAGTTCAAAATAGATCAGCAAAGAAGGAGTTCTTGGTTGTGTTGTAAGGTGTGAGTATTGAGTAAGACTCAAGACCTGACCACGGCAGAAAAGAGAGAAAGGACGAAGGTCGTCCCCTATGCTTTAGACGTAGGCTCTACAAAGATGCTATGTTGAGTACCACTTTTGAAGTGTGCCTTGCCATGAGTCAGTCAAGGGGTACAAGAATGATCCAGGAATGGATAACAAGACAGCGGTCAAACATATCCTTGGTAACTAATGGACTAAGGAATTTTCTCGATAATGGAGGTGGTAAAAGAGTTCGTCGTAAAGGGTTATGCCATGCAAACTTTGACACTAATCCGGATGACTCTGAGCAGTAAACCGGATTCGTATAGTAGAGCAATTATTTGGAATAGTTCCAAATAGCGCGTGGTAGCTGCATCTACAAGATGACATAGATATTTGTAATGCACACACGGATCTGAAAGGTTTAGACCCGTTGACTAATAAACCTCTCTCACAAGCAAGATATGATCAAACACCATGGGTGTTGGATTCAATACAATCACATAATGATGTGAACTAGATTATTGACTCTAGTGCAAGTGGGAGACTGTTGGAAATATGCCCTAGAGGCAATAATAAAATGGTTATTATTATATTTCCTTGTTCATGATAATTGTGCATTGTTCATGCTATAATTGTATTAACTGGAAACCGTAATACATGTGTGAATACATAGACAAGGACATGTCCCTAGTGAGCCTCTAGTTGACTAGCTCTTGATCAATAGATGGCTATGGTTTCCTGACCATGGACATAGGATGTCATTGATAACGGGATCACATCATTAGGAGAATGATGTGATGGACAAGACCCAATCCTAAGCATAGCACAAGATCGTGTAGTTCGTTTGCTAAAAGCTTTTATAATGGCAAGTATCATTTCCTTAGACCATGAGATTGTGCAACTCCCGGATACCGTAGGAATGCTTTGGGTGTGCCAAACGTCACAACGAATCGGGTGGCTATAAAGGTGCGCTTCTGGGTATCTCCGAAAGTGTCATTGGGTTGGCATGAATCGAGATCGATTTGTCACTCCGTGTGACGGAGAGGTATCTCTGGGCCCACTCGGTAGGACATCATCATAATGTGCACAATGTGATCAAGGAGTTGATCACAGGATGATGTGTTACGGAACGAGTAAAGAGACTTGCCGCAACGAGATTGAACAAGGTATCGGGATACCGACGATCGAATCTTGGGCAAGTACTATACTAGAGACAAAGGGAAGCGTATATGGGATTGATTGAATCCTTGACATCGTGGTTCATCCGATGAGATCATCGTGGAACATGTAGGAGCCAACATGAGTATCTAGATCCCGCTGTTGTTTATTGGCCGGAGAGTTGTCTCTGGTCGTATGCGCATGGTTCCCGAACCCGTAGGGTCTACACACTTAAGGTTCGATGGCGCTAGGGTTATAGGGAATAGATATACGTGGTTACCGAATGTTGTTCGTGAGTCCCGGATGATATCCCGGACGTCACGAGGAGTTCGGAATGGTCCGGAGGTAAATATTTATATATGGGAAGTCTGTTTTGGTCACCGGAAAAGTTTGGTGCTATAGGTAACGTCTGGGACCACGGGAGGGTCAGGGTCCACCAGTGGGGCCACCGGCCCCAGAGGGGCTGCGTGGGCCAGGTGTGGGAGGACCAGCCCGGTGGGCTGGTGCCCCCACCAGGGCCCAAAGGCGAAGAGAGAAGGAAAGGGGAAACCCTAGGCTCAGATGGGCCTAAGGCCCACCTAGTGGTGTGCCCCCTCTCTCCCCCTTGGCCGCCCCTAGATGAGATCTAGGGGCTGGCCGCCACCCCTAGGGGTGGAAACCTAGGTGGGGCGCAGCCCTCCCTTCCCCTATATATAGTGGGGGTTTGGGGCTGCCATACACATGAGAACATCTCCTCTTGGCGCAGCCCTACCCTCTCCCTCCTCGTCTCTTGCGGTGCTTGGCGAAGCCTGCTGGAGTGCCACGCTCCTCCACCACCACCATCTTTGTCGTCTTTGCTGCTGGACGGAGTCTTCCCCAACCTCTCCCTCTCCCCTTGCTGGATCAAGGCACGGGAGACGTCATCGGGCTGCACGTGTGTTGAACGTGGAGGTGCCGTTGTTCGGCGCTTAGATCGGAATCAACCGCGATCTGAATCTCTACGAGTACGACTCCTTCATCCGTGTTCTTGTAACGCTTCCGCATCGCGATCTTCAAGGGTATGAAGATGCACTCCCCTCTCTCTCGTTGCTAGTATCTCCATAGATTGATCTTGGTGATGCGTAGAAAATTTTGAATTTCTGCTACGTTCCCCAACACGTCCGGCCGCGCGGAGCTCCATTCCCACGACACGGACACACTACACTACTCTACGGCTGGCCGAGGCGGATCTCTTCGTCTTCCCCATGTCCGGCAGTTGGACTGCCGTGAGCCCGGAAGGTATATGCTTCAGCGCAAAGGGTGGCTCGTTTCCTCATGTTCGGCAACGGCGGTCATCGGAGCGGAACCCCCGTGATGTGCTTTAGCCAGAGGGGAAGGGGAAAGCGGTGGCCTGTGACTAGGCAAGACAACGGCTTTATACAACGGCGTCGCCTCGACGGTGGCCTTCATGGGACCCAAGCGGCGGCGGCCTCCCGTGTTCTACTTCTCCTCGATGATGCGGCGGGACGCGGACGTGGTGGACGCCGTGTTGCCGACCTCCGCCGACAGGGTGCGGTCACGGACACGTTGACAGCGGACGGCACGGTCCCAGGCACACGAGGAGCGGTGCGACACGGTGTTGTCCACGGCAGCCACGATGCCCTTGCCACTGTGGTCCACAACATGCCAGCCTGAAGCAACAAGGCACTCCTTGGTGAACTAGGTTGGAGCAGCGAGTTGCTGAACGACGCGCCGGCTTGGAGCTTCTACCTCCACAAGCTGGCCCCGGCTGCTTGGACCGTCGATGGAAGCAGATCAGAGAGTTGCATGGCTCATATCCGACGGGCTCGATGGGCCACCTAGCGGCTTGTATCTTGGGAGAACTTGGCTTCTTGCTCACCGGATGCCATGGAGCTTGTGGAGAAGATGGTGTGCAAGGAGGAGATGGGAGCGGAGTGTGGTGCGATTTTGCCCGTGTCTGGCATCATTTAAATAGTGGGGAGACGGCTGGAGCCAACCGGCGTTGTGTTTAATGATGGGTGGCTCGTGAACGGAAGTGTGACTGGAGTAGATTTCTCGGCACACGCGCGGGTTCAAATGGTGGAAGGCAGGCAATCTGTGACCGTTTGAATGCGGCGAGGAGGCATGTTCAGCCGGGGGAGCGGGCGGCGCTCCTCGCCGACGCTACCGCTCTCAATGCCGGCAATGAGAGGTCGCGCCCGTCTGCGCCAGCCCCACGTCTAGTCAAATCGCGGGCATCAATGCCCGCCGCTGCATGCTCGGGCTGGCATGAATGCGGCACGGTGCATGGGATGGAAAGCGCGGGAGGGGTGGGTGGGCCAAGGCGGTCAGACGCGGGAATGGCAACGGTCTGGACGCTCGCAAAGCTCCCCATGTTTGTCTTTGGTTTGCGAAAGAAAAGTGTGTCTGGATCGCCTTCGGGCCGATACAGATCCTCATTGGATGACTTCCGTGGTTCGGACGCATGTAGGCGGTTTGAGGATTGAAGATGCCCTTATCCGCGTCAGCCTTTGATCCAAGCGTCACGAGGCCTCGTGTTCGAATCCTGTAGCATGCTATTTTATGTTTCCTTTCTCTCCTTCACTGAGAGGTGGGTCCTATACATAAAGAGAGCTATTTTATGTTTATATATTTTCTTTCTCTCTTTCACTGACAGGTGGGTCCCACACACAGGAAAAGCGCGGGGCCTGCCACATGCAGGCGGCGTAACGGAGAGTTGATGGAGTGTGACTGAATTGTACCCAGGTGTACATCAAACTCGAGTTGCAGGTCACTTTGTGTCATTTTTCAACTTTGTATATGGATTTATACCCACCGCCCAAGTTGATGTACCGTAGGTGTAGTGTAATTAGCTCTTTATTTTAACGTCCAATATATAAATGCTGAGAAGTCAGATGCGGTCGCTCTAAAAGACATACTTCCTCCGCTTCTAAACATAAGTCTTTAAGAAAAATCAATATATATTACATATAGATATATATATAGACGTATTTTAAAGTGTGAATTTATTTATTTTGCTCCATATGTAGGATTCTCTGGAAAAACTTAAATTTAGGAAGGGAGAAAGTAATACAGTACTTTTTCAGTTAACCACGAGAAGCACACAAAATACGGACACTCCGTACTACATATAGGTAAAACAACACGAGGTTGTACGTTATAGCAGACGGGAAGAAAGAGCAGAATCTGATAGTGATATGCTTTCTCCGTTTCAAAATAAATGTCTCAATTTTATACTAATTTTAATATAAAGTTGTATTAGAGTTAAGACGTTTGTTTTAGGACGGAGGGAGTATAAAGTTAGAGTCAATTACACCATTGGTGTCACAACTTGGCACGAAAAGTTAGTTTAGTGCTAAAACTTGCGATATACATTGAACTAGTGTTCAACTTGGCTTTAATATACATATACGGTGCAAATCACGTTTCTATACGAATAGAGTGCTGATTAGGCATGCCAACATGGCATGGGGCTCGCTATACGACTAGATGGCAAAGTGGATGTGTAGCCTGCTATTTTGCAAAAAAAAAAAAAGAACCTCAATTTTTTTTCTCATAAAAATACTATCTGCTATTTTGTCAAAAAAAACCTCAAAAAAATTTCATCACGAAAAATACTATGCCATGGCCACAAGGGTCCACTTGTTAGCCTCCCACAAATAAATGAAAAACTAGCACGCGCAAGGACTTGTGCAGATGACCTGTGGGCAGCAGCAGCAAGGCTAACCATCTAACCCTCACGCATTTTATGGGTGCTGCTGCTATATATTCTTTGACTATTAAGCAGGCTGCAGTCCCTACATCCCATTTTGCACTCTATTTTTTTGAGAAATTTATAGAATATATGTAAATTATAATAGTGTGTAACAAATAATATATATGTTTAAAATAAATTACTTTATTAAATAATCATTATGGATTTAGCATTTATCTACACAATAAATTATGAATTACAAAGTTGTTCATGTAATAATTTGCATGTTGAATAAGAACATATCTTCAATAAATTCTTATATAAGTTCAAAATTGTTCACAGTTTTAACAAAATTTTAATGTAATATACAAATGTATTCATGCTTCAAGTAAGTGTTTAAGTTTTAATACGTATATTTTAGTAAATGCTTATATAAGTTAAAAAATGTACACAGTTTTAAAAAGATATTCATGTAGTGTATAAAAGTGTTCCTGCTTTAAGAAAGCTTTTTATTATACTATATATTTTCATAGATTCTTAAATAAGTTTTAAAATATTCACAGTTTCAACAAAATATTCACGTAGTATATAAAAGTGTTCATGCTGTAAAAAGAAATTTTCATATAATGTAAAAATAGTTGGCTGGGATTAGAAGCAGCGACATGTGGTCATCATGTGCGAGTGGCCAGCACCCAGCAACATTATCTTTTTAGGAATTTATAAAATATATAGTATTTCAATAAATGCTGCCCCAAGTTTAGAATGTTCATGATTTTAACAAAAAAAATCTAGTATATAAAGTGTTCATTGTTATTTTTAAATATATTTTATTTTAACACACAGTTACAATTTACATGTATTTTAATTTTATTTTACAAAAGTAACAGTGTAAAATGGGTTGGGACTCCAGCCCACTTAAGTCGAGAATGGTTATATGCGTTTCGTAAAATGGGTCGCTGGGACTCCAGCCCACTTAAGTCAAAATGGGTCAGGAACGATGTTGGGTGTATTTGTTCGGCCGGCGGTACTGCAGGCGTCAGCTAACATGATCGAATCCCAGGACAACAATTTTTACACAATACTAGTCTCCATCTGTGAAAAAAAATATGGGTCCCGGCCAGGGGCATTTCCATGGAAAAAAGTACAAGGTCTTCCTCACAAAATAGCAGGCACGCGTCGTCCAGTCGCTAACAGCAGGCCCCATGCCATTTTGGCGCGCCTAATCAACACTGTGTTCACGCAGTAACATGATTTGCATCGTATATACACATCAAAGCCAAGTTGTGGCACCAGTTTAATGTATATCGCAAGTTTTAGCACTAAACTGACTTTTCTTGCCAAGTTGTGGCACTAGTGGTGTAATTGACTCATAAAGTTATGAACCAGCAATGCCTAGGAACGGCCGGGCACAGCACAACGTTCCCTACGAGCGCGCTCTCTCTGGCAACACCTGCCGTGCCGTGCCGTCGGCAGCCGGAGGCCGAGTCCACGCGTCCGGTGGAAGCCGCCGCGTTGGCCTGTCTTCTAGAGCCGGGGCATGCATCCCATGGCATGGCTCCGCCTCAACAACGACACCCCGGCCGATCCCGGTCACGCACGCACGTACTCCGACTCATTTCTGAGGCCATGTTCGGTTGACCGGGTTGTGAAGAGGATTTTACAGGGATTAAGGTGGATTAAATCCTCTACAAGTCAAATCCCCCAAATCCCCTCCAATCCTCTTATGGCAGGGTGTAACCGAACAAAGCCTGAGGCGGGACAGACACGACACCAGGGATGCTCGACGTGACCTCCCTGCTTCGCTATTCTTAGTACTAGTACTTAACAATCTTATTGTTGCTTAGTTTGTTGATCAACCTTTTGCTTGATCCATATCCAAAGCTGTCAGCAAGGAGGTACGTATACGCACGCGCACACACACATGTGTCTGAAACCGCACACACACAGCTTGCGCTGTTAATTAAGTAAAGCTGGAGTGCCAAGTCCTGGTCGTAGGTCGTAATTAGCATGCATATTATGCATTGCACTGAGGCGTTATTCAACAACAAGCTAAGACGGATGGGAGCTGGAAGAATGTTCCAGGTTGCTACATACTACAAGTGCATGCATCATGGCCACTACGGCACTACCAGTACCCTCGACCACCCTCCCATGTGGAATTAGTGATGAACTTAATGGAAACTAACTACTGGCTTTCACAAGGCCAACATGTTTTCCCAATTGAACCCTGGTTGACTTTTGCTCTGTTTTTTTTCCTTATTATTTCTCCGACGAGACTTTTGTTCTGTTCTATCTAAAACAAAATTCTTTGTTGATGAAACTGAAGCGCAATTGAGTTTTGATGATGGTTACATGTCGAAACAATTAAGGTGGGGCTGGACGGTTGATTACGGCCGTCGTCTGTAACCTTCCTATGTTTGAGAGGTCAAAGCGGCGTCCATGTCCCTGTCCCTGTCCATGTATGCACGCCCTATTTTAACAGGCAGCCGCGTGTAGCTTGCTTGCAGTGTTAGTGAGGACATCCCACGGCCGCTGATGAAATAGTGAAAAGCAGCCAGCAAAGATAAGTTGTTTTTCCGTGATTCTAGCTGTAAGCAGTAACTTTCTTTTATATAAGCGTTTCACTTTCACACCAAGATATTTCGATACGAAGTTGAAAAAAAAGGAAATAACAAAAGTTTCTTTATATGGTTTTGATCACAGGCTTACAAAGCAAGTCCTATCCCATTACCAGCCAGCCGCCGGATTCTTTATCCAACGGCCGGAGTCAAAAATACGGACAGGTAAGCAAATTTGGTATGCCATTACCAGCTAGCCACGCCAGCGCTAAGCGCTAAACGCTTACCATATCAACACCACAATTCCAATCCGGGGCCAGAACGAATTGAACCAACCAAATAACAATCGAAACCTAGAGAGGAATTTCCTCCTATAACCATCAATCAAAAACCTAAATCCCGCGCCGCCGCCACTGACCAGTGATCAGACTGCTAGTAGCATCAACCTCGCCCTCTTCGCCTCCGGGGGCGGGCTCTCGGCCTCGTCCCCGGCCACTCCCGACGCCGGCAGGTTCAGGTCGAAGTCCCTCAGCAGCGCCGCCGCCTTCGCCTTGGCAGCCTCCTTGTCCTTGCCGGTCCCGTCGCCCGCGGCGCCGCCCTCGTAGTGCAGGCGCTTGTGCCCGCCCAGCGCCTGCCCGGACGGGAACTTGCGGTGGCAGAGCGAGCACTGGTGCACCTTGGCCTCCACGGGGGCGCCGCCGGACGCCTCGTCGCCGCCTGCCGACGCCGCTGGCGGCGTGGGCGGCTTCCGGTGGCTCGTCTTGTGGCCGCCCAGCGCTTGGTAGGACGCGTAGACCTTGCCGCACACGGAGCACTCGTACCCCTGCGCCTTGGTCGGCGCCGCTCCCACGCCCTTCAAGCCTCCGACGCCGCCATCCTCGACCTCGCCGCGCACGCCGCGCGACAGCATGAGGAGGGAGAGCGCCAGGTACTCCTCCTCGGACTCGGCGGCGCCGCCAGAGCTGGCGCTGCCGCAGCCGCCGCCGCCACGGCGCCTGGAGCGACGCCCTCCCCGAGCCCACGAGTCCATCGGCGGTGGGGACGGCGGCGGCACGGGCGACTTCCGGGACACGTCGTCGGGCGACATGGCTGGCGGAGATCGGCCCCGACGCAGGGTTGACCGGAGCAAGAGGGAGGTGGACAAGTAGGAGAGTGGTGGGTGTGGGGGTGCGCGAGCGATTGAGATGGAGGCGTGGGTTGGGGTTGCCATATATAGTGGCGCTGGGGAAGTGAGGGTAGTGCGGACTGCGGGGTGTGGCACTGTGCTATCGCTCCTCCAGTGGTTACGCGATGGCAGGGCGGCGGGCCGGGGCGCACGTATGCGGCCGCGAGACCGTGCGTATGCGCCTGTGTCTGACTTGGCGATCAAGCCATGATCGTGTGGATGGATGATCTGACGGTCGGGGTGTCGTTGGGTTCTATGATGGCGTGATCTCGGCCCTTCAGTTTATCATGCCACCATTATAATACACATAGTATTAGACTAAAAATGCTAGCACTAAAAATAATTATGCTTGGCATTTTTGTTGTGAATGAGAAGATTGGCATCCTCTGTGGTCAACATCTAGGTCCGTCACCGCTGCTTTCGGGATAATATGCGTGCATTGATGGAGGACAAATCTAAATCTTTGCATTTGAGATTATAGATTCATGCACGCCTCCATCTTTCCATTTAATTCAGGCCGTGCTAGGCGTCAGCCGGCTGAAGCTTAAACAAAAAGGCGCTTGCTTAACCATCGGATTTCACTCAAGTCACAATCACGAGACATCCGGTTAAAACCCCGCATGCAATGTGTGTTGTATCTTTGCTACATTGTTGCATTCTCCTTCAAATTTTCAAAAAAAAGAAGCAAGGAGAACTTCACAACGTTTTCAACACTAGCACACAACAACAAAATGTACGCATGCATGCAACAAATTTCCATTCATTGTAGCATGTATGTTTTCAAATGGATCACAAAAGTCAAAGCATCGAAGATAAGTTAGGGCAGATAAGTGTTCGTTAACGTACTTAGGTCTTTGTGTGACACGTATGTGGTGCTTTCTGGGAAGATATGCGTGCATTGGCGGAGGACAAATTTATACCTTTGCCAGATTATAAAGATTTATGAACGCCTCATCTTGCCATTTAATTGGGGTTGGCCGAGGCGTCGGTTTGTTGTGGCTTGGAAAAAATAGGTCGCCGCCATAACTGTCGAATCTGACTAAAGTCATAATCCCTAGATAAATGATAAAAACAAATGCATGCAACATGTGCCGTATGTTTGCAACAATGTTTCATTTCCATCCACATTTGTGAGAACAATTTGAATACATGATAAGAACAAAATATATGCATCCATGCAACACATTTCCATTTACTGCACCATTTGCGTTTTAAAATGGATCATAACTATCGTGGCATGAAAGACCATGCAGAAACAACAATGAAGAAATGATTGGGACCTTCCCAACATGCGTACATAACCTATTGCAACAAATCAGTCGTTTGTGCACAACAAACACCATAAACATTTAAGCATGTTGAAACACCATATGCAACACCAGAAGTTCACGAATTCTAATCAGAGCTAAACATCAACGATAGAGGTGTTGCCTTGTAGGATCAGAGAACATAGGTCTAGAGGGGGGGTGAATAGACTCTTAACCAACCAAAGGTGCAGTTTTAGTTCTCTTGAAACTTAGGCCGATCTTAGCACTAGTTAAGATATCACCAAGACTTCACATGCATATCTAAAGATAGGGCAGTGAAATAGTAAAACATGCAATTGTGCGGAAAGTAAGGGTAGAGATGGAGGATCAAACGCAATGAAGACACTATGATTTTTTGCGTGGTTTTGATAGGTGGTGCTATCGTACATCCACGTTGATGGAGACTTCAAACCAGTTTCTGTTTTTTCCTTGTTTTTGAGTTTCACAGAAAAGGAATATCAAACAAAGTCCAAATGGAATAAAACTTTGCGATGATTTTTCTGGACCAGAAGACACCTGTAGGACTTTTAGTCCAAGTCAGAAGACCCACGAGGTGGTGGCAAGGGTGGAGGGCGCCCTGGGGGGCGCCCCCTGCCTTGTGTTCCCCTCGGGGGTCCCCTGACCTACTTCTTCGACCTTACTTCTTCGACCTATAAATTCACATATATTTCAGAACCCTCAGAGAGAGCCATGAAAATACTTTTCCACCGCCTCAACCTTCTTTTCCCGTGAGATCCCATCTTGGGGCCTTTTTCGGTGATCTGTCGGAGGGGGATTCGATCACAGAGGGCATCTATATCAACCCTATTGCCCTTCCGATGAAGCGTGAGTAGTTTACCTCAGACCTACGGGCCCATAGCTAGTAGCTAGATGGTTTATTCTCTCTCTTTGATTCTCAATACCATGTTCTCCTCAATGTTCTTGGAGATCTATCCGATGTAATCTTCTTTCGCGGTGTGTTTGTCGAGATCCGATGAATTGTGGATTTATGATCAGATTATCTATGAATATTATTAGAATCTTCTCTGAATTTTTATATGCATGATTTGATATCTTTGTATTTCTCTTCGAATTATCGATTTGGTTTGGCCAACTAGATTGGTATTTTGCTCAGTTTTGGGTTCAATCTTGCGTGATTTCACCCAGTGACAAAGTAGGGGTAACGAGACATGTATTGTATTATTGCCATCAAGGATAAAAAGATGGGGTTTTCATCATATTGCTTGAGTTTATCCCTCTACATCATGTCATCTTATTTAAGGCGTTACTCCGTTCTTAATACTCTATAGATGCATGCTGGATATCGGTCGACGTGTGGAGTAATAGTAGTAGATGCAGGCAGGAGTCGGTCTACTTGACACGGACGTGATGCCTATATGCATAATGATTGCCTTGGATATCGTCATAACTTTGCGCTTTTCTATCAATTGCTCGACAGTAATTTGTTCACTCACCGTATTATTTGCCTTCATGAGAGAAGCCTCTAGTGAAACCTATGGCACCCGGGTCTATTTTCCATTATATATTTTCAGATTGATAAACTAAAAATACCAAAAAATATCTTGCTGCAATTTATTTACTTTTATTTTGTTTTACGTTTTAGCAATCTTTTATACCTATCTCTATCAGATCTCACCTTTGCAATTGACCGTGAAGGGATTGACAACCCTTTATCTCGTTGGGTGCAAATGTTTGATTGTTTGTGCAGGTGCATAGATTGGGGACTTGCTTGTACCTCCTACTTGATGATGATACGTCTTCAACGTATCTATAATTTTTTATTGTTCCATGCTATTATATTCTCTGTTTTGGATGTTTTATATGTATTAATATGCTATTTTATATGATTTTTGGGACTAACCTATTAACCGAGAGCCCAGTGCCAGTTCCTGTTTTTCCCCTTATTTTAGCGTTTCACAAAAAAGGAATACCAGACGGAGTCCAAACGGAATGAAACTTTTGCAATGATTTTTCTTGGACCAGAAGACATCCAGAGGACTTGGAGTACACGTCAGGGAAGCCACGAGGCACCCACAAGGACAGAGGGCACGCCCAGGGGGGTAGGGTGCACCCCCCACCCTTGTGGGCCGCTCGTGACTCCATCGACCAATTTCTTCCGCCTATATATTCTCAAATACCCCAAAACCTTCCAGGAGAGCCACGAAACCACTTTTCTACCGCCCAACCTTCTATACCTATGAGATCCCATCTAGGGGCATTTTCCGGCGTCCTGCCGGAGGGGGATTCGATCATGGAGGGCTTCTACATCAACATCATTGCCTCTCCAATGAAGCGTGAGTAGTTTACCACAGACCTACGGGTCCATAGCTAGTAGCTAGATGGCTTCTTCTCTCTCTTTGATTCTCAATACCATGTTCTCCTCGATGTTCTTGGAGATCTATTCGATGTAATACTCTTTTGCGGTGTGTTTGCCGAGATCTGATGAATTGTGGATTTATGATCAGCTTATCTATGAATATTATTTGAATCTCCTCTGAATTCTTATATGCATTATTTGATATCTTTGCAAGTCTCTTCGAACTATCAGTTTGGTTTGGCCAACTAGATTGGGTTTTCTTGCAATGGGAGAAGTGCTTAGCTTTGGGTTCAATCTTGCGGTGCTCGATCCTAGTGACAGAAGGGGAACCGACACGTATTGTATTGTTGCCATCGATGATAACAAGATTGGGTTTTCATTATATTGCTTGCGTTTATCCCGCTACATCATGTCATCTTACTTAATGCGTTACTCTATTCTTATGAACGTAATACTCTAGATGCAGGCCGGAGTCGGTCAATGTGTGGAGTAATAGTAGTAGATGCAGAATCGTTTCGGTCTACTTGACACGGACGCGATGCCTATATTCATGATCGTTGCCTTAGATATCGTCATAACTTTACACTTTCCTATCAATTTCTCGGCAGTAATTTGTTCACCCATCGTAATATTTTCTATCTTGAGAGAAGCCTCTAGTGAAACCTATGGCCCCCGGGTCTAATTTCCATCATATAAGTTTCCGATCTACAATTTTAGTTTCCTATTTACTTTCTTTGCAATATTTTACTTTCCGATCTATAAACCAAAAATACCAAAAATATTACTTTACCGTTTATCCATCTATATCAGATCTCACTTTGCAAATAACCATGAAGGGTTGACAACCCCTTTCCGCATTGGTGCAAGTTGGTGTTTGTTTGTGCGGTATTCGGTGGCTTGTGCGTTGTATCCTACTAGGTTGATACCTTGGTTCTCAAAAGCTGAGGGAAATCCTTACTCTACTTTGCTCCATCACCCTTTCCTCTTCAAGGGAAAAACCAACGCAAGCTCAAGAGGTAGCAGGAAGAATTTTTGATGCTGTTGCAGGGGCGATCTACGCCAAGTCGAGACATACCAAGTACCCATCATAAACTCTCATCCCTCGCATTACATTATTTGCCATTTGCCTCTCGTTTTCCTCTCCCCCACTTCTAAAACTATTTTCGAAAATATCTGCCTTATCTTCGCCCCTCTTCGTTCCTCTTCTTCGCTTGCTCATTTGCTCGTTTGCCAGTTGCTACCATGTCTGAAACTGGGGAGGTTGTCGTTGAAAATCTTGAGGAAAAAACAGAGTCTTGTTCTTCGGATCATGCTGAAAATCCGCCTAATTACAAAACGAAAATCTTTCGTGTGGGGGATGGTAATGTTATCGGGAAGAGCGGTATCCAAGAATTCTTTGATTGTACGGGATCCATTCCTATTAATAAAAGATCTATTCCTCTTGAGACAAAATTGTTATGCAGATGCTATTGTTATGCTTGTTGAGAAATTGGAAAGAAAATTTGTGGATCTTCATCCTGCCTTGCAAAAATGTTTTATGAACTTCCTAATATCAATCATCCAATAGCTAAAAAGATTGTCACTATTATCCTTATGCGTGAATTCGATTTTATAATACAAGAAGCTAGGGATATTTTTGCTTTCTATAAAAAGGATGTTGAACACCCTCCAATTATAGATATCCTTCATGATAAAGAAATTATGCGTAGTTTGAAATCTAGAGATTATCAATCTTATAGTGAAAATTGATACGTCTCCATCGTATCTACTTTTCCAAATACTTTTACCCTTGTTTTGGACTCTAACTTGCATGATTTGAATGGAACTAACCCATCGACGTTGTTTTTTGAGAATTGCCATGGTGTTATTTTGTGCAGAAATAAAAGTTCTGGAATGACACGAAACTTCACGGAGAATATTTTTGGAATATATAAAAAATACCGGCGAAAGAATCAAGACCAGGGGCCCACACCCTGTCCATGAGGGTGGGGGGCGCGCCCCCCTGCCTCGTGGGCCCCCTGGAGCTCCACCGATCTCAACTCCAACTCTATATATTCACGTTCGAGGAGAAACAAAATCAGAGAGAAGGATTCATTGTGTTTTACGATACGGAGCCGCCGCCAAGCCCTAATCTTTCTCGGGAGGGCTAATCTGGAGTCCGTCCGGGGCTCCGAAGAGGGGAATCCGTTGCCGTCGTCATCATCAACCTTCCTCCATCACCAATTTCATGATGCTCACCGCCGTGCGTGAGTAATTCCATCGTAGGCTTGCTGGACGGTGATGGGTTGGATGATATTTACCATGTAATCGAGTTAGTTTTGTTAGGGTTTGATCCCTAGTATCCACTATGTTCTCAGATTGATGTTGCTATGACTTTTGCTATCTTTGAATGCTTGTCACTAGGGCCCGAGTGCCATGATTTCAGATCTGAACCTATTATGTTTTCATTAATATATGTGAGTTCTTGATCCTATTTGCAAGTCAATAGTCACCTATTATGTGTTATGATCTGTTAACCCGAAGTGACAATAATCGGGATACTTACTGGTGATGACCGTAGTTTGAGGAGTTCATCTATTCACTAAGTGTTAATGCTTTGGTCCGGTACTCTATTAAAAGGAGGCCTTAATATTCCTTAGTTTCCAATAGCACCCCGCTGCCATGGGAGGGTAGGACAAAAGATGTCATGCAAGTTCTTTTCCATAAGCACGTATGGCTATATCCGGAATACATGCCTACATTCATTGATGAACTGGAGCTAGTTCTGTGTCACCCTAGGTTATAACTGTAGCATGAGGAATCACATCTGACATAATTATCCATCACTGATCCAATTCCTATGAGCTTTTCACATATTGATCTTTGCTTAGTTACTTTTCCGTTGCCCTTTGTTACAATTACTACAAAACTGCTCTTACTTTTTGCCACCGTTACCGTTACTTCCATACTACTTTGCTACTAAATACTTTGCTACAGATATTAAGTTATCCAGGTGTGGTGGAATTGACAACTCAACTGCTAATACTTGAGAATATTCTTTGGGTCCCCTTGTGTCGAATCAATAAATTTGGGTTGAATACTCTACCCACGAAAACTATTGCGATCCCCTATAATTGTGGGTTATCAAGACTATTTCCTGGCGCCGTTGACGGGGAGCATAGCTCTATTCTTTGAGTCACTTGGGATTTATATCTGTTGAACACTATGAGGAACTTGAAAGATGAAAGAACTAAGATTTTTGCCTCAATTACAAGGGGAGGTAAGGAACTGCCATATAGCTCTGCACTTGATTCTCCTTCTATTTTGAGTAATCTTGCGACACCTGAACCTGCTTCTGCTATTAATTCTCTGATATGTCGCATGTTATTGATGATGCCATACGCTATGCATGATACTTATGATGAAACTACTTCTATGCTTGATACTACTGTGCCATTAGATGAATTTCTTGATGAACAACTTGCTAGGGCAAGAGAGAATGAAATTATTGAAACTGATAATGTTGATGAAAGTGATGATGAAGATTCTCCCCCTAGATATGAATTGCCTGTTGTGCCTGAGGGTTATGTTATGGATGAAGAAACTGCTAGAGACTCTTTTGCTTGCAACGATAGATATGATCTTAAGAAATTATTAGCTAAGCTGAAAGAAAAATATTTGAATGCTAGAATGAAATATGACCTTGCTTTTGCTACTTCACCTATCTGTATTTCCGATAAGGATTATGATTTCTCCGTCGACCCTGAGATAATTACTTTGGTTGAATCTGATCCTTTTTATGGCTATGAATCTGAAACTGTTGTGGCACATCTTACTAAATTAAATGATGTAGCCACCCTATTCACTAATGATGAGAAAACTTGTTACAACTATATCCTTAAATTATTTTTGTTCTTATTAAAGGGTGATGCTAAAACATGGTTTAATTCTCTTGATCTTGGTTGTGTGCGTAGTACCCAGGATATGATTTATTACTTCTCTGCTAAATATTTTGCCGCTCATAAGAAATAAGCTGCTTTAAGGGAAATATATAATTTTGTGCAAATTGAAGAAGAGAGTCTCCCACAAGCTTGGGGGAGGCTTCTCAAATTACTTAATGCTTTGCCTGATCATCCTCTCAAGAAAAATGAAATACTTGATATCTTTTATAATGTATTAACCGATGCTTCCGGAGACCACCTGGATAGTTGTGCTAGTTGTGTTTTCAGGGAAAGAACAGTTGATCAAGCTGAATTGCTATTGAATAATATGTTGACTAATGAAAATAATTGGACAGCTCCTGAACCGACTCCTAAGCCAACTCCGAAGAAAAGGGGTATTCTATTTCTCGATCCACGAAGATATGCAAGAGGCAAAGAAATCTATGAAAGAAAAAGGTATTAAAGCTGAGGATGTTAAGAATTTACCACCTATTGAAGAAATACATGGTCTTGATAACTCGACACAGGTAGTAAAGGTAAATTCTCTCTATAGATTTGATGAAGGTGATATTCCTCGTTATAAGTCTGCTAGCCAATGCTTAGATGGGTTTGATAATTTTATTGTTAAACAAGAAAACTTCAATGCTTATGTTGGTAGACAATTGAAATGTAATGCTTATATGATTGAACACTTGAGTGATTATATGTCTAGAGTTAAGGGTGAACTTAAACTCATTAGTAAACATGCTTCTATGGTTACCACTCAAGTAGAGCAAGTGCTTAAAGCTTAGAATGATTTGCTCAATGAATTAAACAATATGAAAAATGATAATGATGTTAGAGTTATGACTAGAGGGGGTAAAATGACTCAGGAACCTTTGTATCCTGAGGGCCACCCCAAGAGAATTGAGCAAGATTCTCAGAGAACTAATGTTGATGCACCTAGTCCTTCTAAAAATAAGAAAAAGAAAAATGATAGGACTTTGCATGCTTCTAGTGAACCTGTTGTTGACACACCTGAGAATCCCAATGATATTTCTATTTACGATCTTTGAAACACAATCTGGTAATGAACATGAACCTAGTGATAATGTTAATGATGATGTTCATGTTGATGCTCAATCTAGCAATAACAATGATGTAGAAATTGAACCTGTTGTTGATCTTGATAACCCACGATCAAAGAATCAACATTATGATAAGAGAGACTTCGTTGCTAGGAAGCATGGTAAAGAAAGAGAACCATGGGTTCAGAAACCCATGCCTTTTCCTCCTAAACCATCCAAGAAAAAGGATGAAGAGCATTTTGAGCGCTTTGCTGAAATGATTAGACCTATCTTTTTGCGTATGTGTTTGACTGATATGCTTAAAATGAATCCTTATGCTAAGTATATGAAAGACATTGTTACTAATAAAAGAAAGATACCGGAAGCTGAAATTTCCACCATGCTTGCTAATTATACTTTTAAAGGTGGAATACCAAAGAAACTTGGAGATCTAGGAGTACCCACTATACCATGCTCCATTAAAAGAAACTATGTTAGAACTGCTTTATGTGATCTTGGAGCCGGTGTTAGTGTTATGCCTCTCTCTTTATATCATAGACTTGATTAAAATAAGTTGACACCTACTGAAATATATTTGCAAATGGCTGATAAATCAACCGCTATACCTGCCGGTATTTGTGAGGATGTGCCTGTTGTGGTTGCAAATGTTACTATTTTAACGGACTTTGTTATTCTTGATATTCCCGAGGACGATAGTATGTCGATTATCCTTGGTAGACCCTTTTTGAATACTACAGGGGCTGTTATCGATTGCAACAAAGGCAATGTCACTTTTCATGTTAATGGTAATGAGCACACGATACACTTTCCGAGGAAACAACCTCAAGTCCACAGTATCAATTCTATTGGAAAAATTCCAACGATTACTATTGGAGGTTTTCAATTTCCTCTTCCTACTGTCAAGAAGAAATATGATATCCTTATTGTTGGGGACGTGCATATCCCCGTTAAGGTAACCTAGTGCTATTCGAAAATTCTCCGGTTTCATGCGATTCTAAATGTGTTTGTTAACAAGACTTGATCAACCTTTTTAGTGGATTCCTTTTGATGAGCATGAGACGGATGAAGTTAGAAAGCACAACCTTCTGTACCCTCCTTTTACTTTCTGTTATTTATATTAAATAAAGCAAAAATATTATTTTCTGTCTGTTTTTTGATTTATCCTTGCAATAAAAAAATACCCCAAAAATAAAAGTTCTCCAAATGTCCCGAAATTGAAATATGATTTTTTGTAGAATATTTAAGAATATCTGGCACTGAGAACACATCAGGGGGAGCCACCACCTGGCCACGAGGGTCCAGGGCGCGCCCACACCCCCTTGGCGTGCCCCCTTCCTCGTGGGCCCCACGTGGCCCCCCTCCACTTATTCTTGCACCCACACACTTCATCTTGCTCCAGAAAAAATCACCACACAGCTCAAGCACGAGTTCTAGCTCGTTTTGCTACAATTTTCGATCTCCTTGCTCAAAGCTCCACTCATGAAACTGCTTTGGGGGCTTGTTCTTCGGTATGTGACTCCTCCAATGGTCCAATTAGTTTTTGTTCTAGTGCTTTATTCAGTGCAAATTTTTGCTTCTTAGGTGACCCTGTTCTTGAGCTTGCATGTCAAATTTATTTGGTCCCAAGTAGTTCTAATGCATGATATAGTCTCTACGCACTTGTGGGAGTAGTTGCTATCAATATTGTTGAGTTTGGTTCACTTTTATTTCGAGTCACTAAAAATTTCAGAAAGTTTTCACAGGAAGAAATATGTTTAGGAAAATGTACCAAGGTGGTTCTTCAAGGAAGCAAGGACCCATGCCCGCAATACGTGAGCCGGACTATGAACTACTAAGAGAAGCTCAAGTGCGGCCTTGTGAATGTTCGTCAGAAAATTTCATGGTCCAAGCAGGAATTAAGGAGGAATTTGATGCATATGTGCGTAATGCTGAACTCGAGGGCTTCATGTTAGATAAGTGCCCCCAATATTACCACCTAACTGATTCCTTTGTGAGAAGGTTTAAATTTACATCCTCGCACAATTCTCACACTGTCTTATTTGATCTCTATGATAAATCTTATACCATGGACTTAGAAGATTTTAATACTGCTTGTAAACTCCCGCAATGGGGTAGTGCTAGTGAACCTCGCAAATATGAGTTTAAAGACTTTCTTTAAGTATAACTGTGGGGGAGTCTAGAGAAATAACACAAGCTACCATAGGGAGCATTCATTTTCGTGCTATAAGTTATTTTGCTCTCTTTATAGTAGATGCATTAACGGCAAGGACAAGGCATGTCACATGTGTGTTCCCAATCTTAGTGTTCTCAATAGTGCTGTATTAGGAGATAAACAATACAACTTGGGGGCTATTGTTGCACGAAGGTTGCATCATAACAGTATCAGTGGAGATTTATTTGGTGGAATTTATGCAACCCATGTAACTAATTATCTTGAGATACCCATACATGAAAATGATATGGAATTGCCTCCTGCTTATTTAGATTATAATGCTATATGGTTCGCCGTCAGTTTGTTGAGAGGAATGAACAGTTCCTCCAGTATCGACTAATCTTTGACAAACGCCGCACTGTCCATGTTGCCCTTCCTACTCCTTCTTTCTTTGACTTTCAGGCAAAAGGGAGATATGTTATAACCAGGGAGGAGGCAAATGAGTACGAGAGGAGGACGGAGGCAGCTCGCCTCCAAGCTGCAGCTCTTGAGGCAGTAGCTGCTGCATCTCAGTACGACCCCAGCTACAACTTTGGATATCCGCCAGGCCAGCCATGGGCATAGACCAACTTAGGCCAAAAGCCTAAGCTTGGGGGAGTACGTATTTCTCACCAACATTACATTCATGTTCACACACTCATTCCATTTGTCGGTGCTCATACTTTTTCGTTGTACTATCCATGCTAGTTTATTTTCTTTTCTAGTCTTCTTCTTGTGTGTTTGAAAAACCTTAAGAAAAAAACAAAAAAAATAGTTGTAGCTTTTAGCTAGTTTACTTTCCATGCCAGTAGTATAGTAATTAAAAAGAAAACCCCCAAAAAATTCTTGTTCTTCTTTTTGCTTGTTGGGAGCTTTCCCGTGTAAATAGTTTCATTTCTTTTCTTTGGGGATCGAGAGGAGAAGACCATAATGAAAATGTTGAAGTGGCTCTTATATGCATTATTGTTGACCTAACAAAGAGCCCATGTTACCTTGTCTTCTCCTTTGTATTAAATACTTGCAGATTCCATCTTAGTCCGAATGCATGTGCACTATTATTATTATCCACACCGTTCGGTCGTGCAAGTGAAAGGCAATAATGACGATATATGATGGACTGATTGAGATGAGAGAAACTGGTATGAACTCGACCTCTCTTGTTTTTGTAAGTATGATTAGTTCATCATTCCTGATTCAGCCTATTATGAATGAAACATGTTTGCAATGACAATTGGAGATTATAGTTGCTTATGCCATGCTTAATTAGCTAGGAGTTTATAATCGTTTACCTTGCGTGCCAACATGCTATTAAAATGGTTGTGATGTGGTATGATAGGGTGGTATCCTCCTTTGAATGATTCAAGTGGCTCGACTTGGCACATGTTTACACATGTAGTTGAAACAAAATCAACATAGCCTCCACGATATTTATGTTCATGGTGGATTATATCCTACTCATGCTTGCACTCAATGTTTATTAATTTTAATGCATGTCCATGACTGTTGTCGCTCTCTAGTTGGTTGCTTCCTAGTCTCTTTCTAGCCTTCACTTGTACTAAGTGGGAATACTGCTTGTGCATCCACTTCCATAAACCCCAAAGTTATTCCATATGAGTCCACCATACCTTCCTATATGCTGTATCTACCTACTGTTCCAGTTAAATTTGTATGTGCCAAACTCTAAACCTTCAAATGAAATTCTGTTTTGTATGCTCGAATAGCTCATGTATCAACTAGGGTTGTCTGTATCTTCCATGCTAGGCGGGTTATTCTCAAGAGGAATGGACTCCGCTCCTCACTCACGAGAAAATGAATGGTCACCGGGATGCCCAGTCCCATGCTCAAATCAATATAATTGCAAACTAAACTCCCCCAGGACTGTTGTTAGTTGGAGGCACCCGTTGTTTCGGGCAAGCCATGGATTGATGCTTGTTGGCGGTGGGGGACTATAAACTTTACCATTCTGCTTGGGAACCGCCTATAATGTGTGTAGCATGGAAGATATCGAGATCTCTCGGTTGTTATGTTGACAATGAAAGTATGCCGCTCAAAATATTATTTATCTCTATTTAAAAAATTGAGCTCTGGCACCTCTACAAATCCCTGCTTCCCTCTGCGAAGGGCCTATCTATTTGCTTTTATGTGGAGTCATCATTCTCTTATTAAAAAGCACCAGCTAGAGAGCACCGCTGTCATTTGCATTCATTACTATTAGTTTATATTAAGTATGACTGGATCTCTTTTACCATGAATTACAATGTTTAGTCTGTCCTTGATCTTCAAAGGTGCTCTGCATTTATATTTTGCGGTCTAAGAAAGGGCTAGCAAGATACCATCTTGTTATATCATATTATGATTGTTTTGAGAAAGTGTTGTCATCCGAGATTTATTATTATTGCTCTCTAGTTGATTATGCCATTGATATAAGTAAACATGAGACCTAAATGTTATTGTGAATATGGTTAGTTCATAATCTTTGCTGAAAACTTGAATGCTGGCTTTACATATCTGCAACAACAAAGCAAACAGAGTTTGTAAAAGTTTTTCTTTATCACTTTTAATTTATCAACTGAATTGCTTGAGGACAAGCAAAGGTTTAAGCTTGGGGGAGTTGATACTTCTCCATAGTATCTACTTTTCCAAACACTTTTGCCCTTGTTTTGGACTCTAACTTGCATGATTTGAATGGAACTAACCGGATTTGTATTTGTTTCAGCAGAATTGCCATGACGTTATTTTTGTGCAAAAATAAAAGTTCTCGAAATGACCTGAAACTTCACGGAGAATATTTTTGGAATATATAAAAAAATACCGGCGAAAGAATCAAGACCAGGGGGCCCACACCCTGTCCACGAGGGTAGGGGGCGCGCCTACCCAATATTGAAGACGAGAATACTTAGATCTATCTGTGTTTTATGCCTAGCTAAGGGCGTTAAACAATAGCGCTTGTTGGGAGGCAACCCAATTTTATTTTTGTTCTTGCTTTTTAGGTCCTGTTTTGAATTAAATAATTTATCTAGCCTCTGGTTAGATGTGGTTTTTATGTTTTAATTAGTGTTTGTGCCAAGTAAGACCTTTGGGATAGCTTACAGTAATAGTTGATTTGATCTTGCTGAAAAACAGGAACTTTTGCGCCCAGGAGATTAGTTTTCATTTTGAGCAGAAGCATGATAAAATACTGATTCTTTTTGCAGAAGATTAATAAACAAATTTCTTAGGTCCTCCTAATTTTCAGGATTTTTGGAGCTACATAAGTATTCGAAATCTCTAGATTGCTCTGACTGATACATTTTTTGTGATTCTGTTTTTCGCATGTTGTTTGCTTATTTTGATGCATCTATGGCTAGTATCGGGGGTATGAACCATGGAAAAGTTGGAATACAATAGATATTACACCAATATAAATAAAGAATGAGTTCACAACTGTACCAAAAGTGGTGATTTGTTTTCTTATACTAACATAGCTTATGAGATTTTTTGTTGAGTTTTGTGTTATGAAGTTTTCAAGTTTTGGGTAAGGATTTGATGGTCTATGGAATAAGGAGTGGCAAGAGCCTAAGCTTGGGGATGCCCAAGGCACCCCAAGGTAATATTTAAGGACAACCAAGAGCCTAAGCTTGGGGATGCCCCGGAAGGCATCCCCTATTTTGTCTTTGTCTATCGGTAACTTTACTTGAGGCTATATTTTTATTCACCACATGATATGTGTTTTGCTTGGAGCGTCTTGTATGATTTGAGTCTTTGATTTTTAGTTTGCCACAATCATCCTTGCTGTACACACCTTTTGAGAGAGACACACATGAATCGTGATTTATTAGAATACTCTATGTGCTTCACTTATATCTTTTGAGCTAGGAAAATTTGCTCTAGTGCTTCACTTATATCTTTTTAGAGCACGGCGGTGGTTTTATTTTATAGAAATTGATGAACTCTCGCACTTCACTTATATTATTTTGAGAGTCTTTAAAATATCATGGTAATTTTCTTTGGTTATAAAATTAGTCCTAATATGATAGGCATCCAAGAGGGATATAATAAAAACTTTCATATATAGTGCATTGAATACTATGAGAAGTTTGATTCCTTATGATTGTTTTGAGATATGAAGATGGTGATATTAAAGTCATGCTAGTGAGAATTTGAGAAATAATTGTGTTAAAGTTTGTGAGTCCCATAGCATGCACGTATGGTGAACCGTTATGTGATGAAGTCGGAGCATGATTTATTTATTGATTGTCTTCCTTATGAGTGGCGATCGGGGAATGACGATGGTCTTTTCCTACCAATCTATCCCCCTAGGAGCATGCACATAGTACTTTGTTTCGATGACTAATAGATTTTTGAAATAAGTATGTGAGTTCTTTATGACTAATGTTGAGTCCATGGATTATACGCACTCTCACCTTTCCGCCATTGCTAGCCTCTCTTGTACCACACAACTTTCGCCGGTACCATAAACCCACCATATACCTTCCTTAAAACAGCCATCATATCTACCTATTATGGAATTTCCATAGCCATTCCTAGATATATTGCCATGCAACTTTCCACCGTTCCGTTTATATGACACGCTCCATTATTGTCATATTGCTATGCGTGATCATGTAGTTGACACGTATCTGTGGCAAAGCCACCGTTCATAATTCTTTCATATATGTCGCTCTTGATACATTGCACATCCCGGTACACCGTCTGAGGCATTCATATAGTGTCATATTCTATTCTAAGTATCGAGTTGTAATTATTGAGTTGTAAGTAAATAAAAGTGTGATGATCTTCATTATTAGAGCATTGTCCCATGTCAAGAAAGTATGATGGAGACTATGATTCCCCCACAAGTCGGGATGAGACTCCGGACAAAAAAAGAGGCCAAAAAAAATGAGAGAAGGCCCAAATAAAAAATGTGACAAAAGAGAGAAGGGGTAATGCTACTATCCTTTTACCACACCTGTGCTTCAAAGTAGCACCATGATCTTCATGATAGAGAGTCTCCTATGTTGCCACTTTCATATACTAGTGGGAATTTTCATTATAGAACTTGGCTTGTATATTCCAATGTTGGGCTTCCACAAATTGCCCTAGGTCTTCGTGAGCAAGCGAGTTGGATGCACACCCACTTAATTTTCTTTTTGAGCTTTCATAAAATTATAGCTCTAGTGCATCCGTTGCATGGCAATCCCTACTCACTCACATTGATATCTATTGATGGGCATCTCCATAGCCCGTTGATATGCCTAGTTGATGTGATACGATCTCCCTCTTTTTTGTCTTTTCCACAACCACCTTCAATTCCACCTATAGTGCTATGTACATGACTCACGCTCATGTATTGCGTGAAAGTTGAAAAAGTTTGAGAACATCAAAAGTATGAAACAATTGCTTGGCTTGTCATTGGGGTTGTGCATAATTTAAATATTTTGTGTGATGAAGATGGAGCATAGCCAGACTATATGATTTTTTAGGGATAAGCTTTCTTTGGCCATGTTATTTTGAGAAGACATAATTATTTTGTTAGTATGCTTGAAGTATTATTATTTTTATGTCAATATTAATTTTTTTTTGAATCATACTGATCTGAACTTTCATGCCACAATAAAAAGGAATTACATTGGTAAATATGTTAGGTAGCATTCCACATAAAAAAATCTGTTTTTATCATTTACCTACTCGAGGACGAGCAGGAATTAAGCTTGGGGATGCTTGATACGTCTCCAACGTATCTATAATTTTTGATTGTTCCATGCTATTATATTATCTGTTTTGGATGTCTTATTTGTATTAATATGCTATTTTATATGATTATTGGGACTAACCTATTAACCGAGATCCCAGTGCCAGTTCCTATTTTTTCCTTGTTTTAGAGTTTCGAAGAAAAGGAATACCAAACAGAGTCCAAACGGAATGAAACTTTCGCGATGATTTTTCTTGGACCAGAAGACATCCAGAGGACTTGGAGTACACGTCACGGAAGCCACTAGGCACCCACAAGAATGGAGGGCGCGCCCAGGGGGTAGGGCGCGCCCGCCACCCTTGTGGGCCCCTCGTGACTCCACCGACCTATTTCTTCCGCCTATATATTCTCAAATACCCCAAAACCTTCGAGGAGAGCCACAAAACCACTTCTCCACCGCCGCAACCTTCTGTACCCATGAGATCCCATCTAGGGGCCTTTTTCGGCGTCCTGCCAGAGGGGGATTCGATCACGGAGGGCTTCTACATCAACACCATTGCCTCTTCGATGAAGCGTGAGTAGTTTACCACAAACCTATGGGTCCATAGCTAGTAGCTAGATGGCTTCTTCTCTCTCTTTGATTCTCAATACCATGTTCTCCTCGATGTTCTTGGAGATCTATTCGATGTAATACTCTTTTGCGGTATGTTTGCCAAGATCCGATGAATTGTGGATTTAAGATCAGCTTATCTGTGAATATTATTTGAATCTCCTCTGAATTCTTATATGCATGATTTGATATCTTTGCAAGTCTCTTCGAACTATCGGTTTGGTTTGGCCAACTAGATTGGTTTTTCTTGCAATGGTAGAAGTGCTTAACTTTGGGTTCAATATTGCGGTGCTCGATCTTAGTGACAGAAGGGGAACCGACACGTATTGTATTGTTGCCATCGATGATAACAAGATTGGGTTTTCATTATATTGCTTGCGTTTATCCCGCTACATCATGTCATATTACTTAATGCGTTACTCTATTCTTATGAACTTAATACTCTAGATGCAGGCAGGAATAGGTCGATGTGTGGATTAATAGTAGTAGATGCAGAATCGTTTCGGTCTACTTGACACGGACGTGATGCCGATATTCATGATCATTGCCTTAGATATTGTCATAACTTTGCTCTTTTCTATCAATTTCTCGACAGTAATTTATTCACCCACCATAAATATTTTCTATCTTGAGAGAAGCCTCTAGTGAAACCTATGCCCCCCCGGGTCTATTTTCCATCATATAAGTTTCTGATCTACACTTTTAGTCTCCTATTTACTTTCTTTGCAATCTTTTACTTTTCGATCTATAAACCAAAAATACCAAAAATATTACTTTACCGTTTATCCATCTATATTAGATCTCACTTTGCAAATAACCGTGAAGGGATTGACAACCCCTTTGTCGTGTTGGCTGCAAGTTGGTGTTCGTTCGTACAGGTATTCGGTGGCTTGTGCGTTGTCTCCTACTGGATTGATACCTTGGTTCTCAAAAGTTGAGGGAAATACTTACTCTACTTTGATGCATCACCCTTTCCTCTTCAAGGAAAAAATCAATGCAAGCTCAAGAGGTAGCAATCGATACCTTGGTTCTCCAACTGAGGGAAATACTTATATCTAATTTGTTGCATCACCCTTTCCTCTTCAAGGGAAAAACCAGCGCAAGCTCAAGAAGTAGCACAAGTCCACGGAGGGCTCCACCCACGAGGGCTCCACGAAGAAGCAACCTTGTCTATTTCATCGTGGCTTACGTCCATGAAGGACTACCTCACTCAGGCAGACCTTCACGAAGTAGGGGATCTCCTTGCCCTTACAAACTTCTTGGTTCAACTCCATAAGACCTTGGAGGCTCCCAAGTGACATCAAACCAATCTAGGAGATACCACTCTCCAAAAGGTAATAAATGGTGTTGTTAATGATGAACTCCTTGCTCTTGTACTTCAAATGATAGTCTCCCAATATTCAATCACTCTCTCACATATTTGGCTTTGGTATGAGAGGGGATTGAATGTAAAACAACTTGGGGAAGGATAGAAATCAAGGTTCAAATGGTTTAAATGAAGTGGCTTGATCTCAACATATGAGTAGGTGGTTCTCTCTCAGAAAATGAGTAGTGGAAGTAGTGTTTCGTTTTGATGGCTCTCTTTGAGAGTAAGTGGGGGTGGAGGGGTATATATTGGCGTCACGCATAAATCCAACCTTTACAAGCTTTTGACCCAACTCGGTGACACCGGACCAAAATCTCGGTGAGACCGACTAGTTTAAAAGATTCGAACGTTGGAGGTTTCGGTGAGACCGATCAGAACATCTCGGAGCGATCGAAGTGCAATGGCTAGGGCAAGACCTTGTTTTGGTAGTCCCGATCATTTCATCTCAGTAATTCCAAAATGAAGCAACTTCATCACAAAAACTTGCTCGCATTATCTCGGTGAGACCGAGATCCATATCGGTAAAACTGAAATGCTAGGGTTTGGTTTAGGCAGTGTGTGTGATCAACTCGGTGAGTCCGGGATAGAGTATTTTGGTGGGACCGAGATGACACTTTAGGGTTTTGGACAGAGGTGATGTGAAGAAGTATTTGAGGATTTTTTGGAGCAATATCACTAAGCACTTGAGCAATTGAGTCATGATCAAAACCTTATCCCCTTTTAATAGTATTGGATTCCCTATGGACTAAATGTGATCTTGGATCACTTAACCAAAAATGAAGTGTCTTGGAGCTTTGCCAATTCTTGTCCTTAGGATTTTGAAGGGGTCCACATCCTCATGTCCTTTTCATGCCATTATTGTACTTATCTGAAATATACTAGATAAAGGTGTTAGTCCAACAACATGTATGGTGACATTAATTAACAAAACCACCAAGGGAGCAAATGTGCTTTCAATCTCCCCTCTTTGGTAATTGATGACAACATACATCAAAGCTTCAAGTAGAAAATGCATCAATAGAAAAACATGAAAGCTTTGAAAGGAACATTTAACATGCATATGCTCCCCCTACAAGTGTGCAACTGTTAAATGATGATAGCTTCTGGACTATAGATGTACAACAATGAAGGGATTGTAATGTGTCACATGTATCTTGGCTATATGCATTAAAGCAACATGATGAAAGTGAAGTACCCTCATGTCCATGATTCTTTCTTACAAACAATATATGCAACAAGCAAGCGACCATCATGCACATGAGTATGATGCATATACTTACCTTGAAATTCTTCATCAAGTTCCTGAAGAAATACACTTGAGAAAATAGGATTAGATAACACAAGATAAGTTCTCCAAGAGAAACACACAAGATCATAAAGACTACCAAGATTGGGATGACATGTAGAGAAGAGAGTATCACTAGGTGAATACTTCTTTTAGATGCAACCATGTCCCCAAAATACCAAATAAGATTTCCAGTAGAGTTCTGTTGGGGATATAACTATTGGGTTAACCCGCCCAGGAGGGGCCGGGTTAAGTCCCTAATGGTTCATCAAGACAAAGCCCATGAAGATGCTTAAGGCGGTAGTCCATTACGCAGACTCTTCAAGGGCCTGGAGCCCAAAGGCGACTTAAGGCCCAAACAAGTGTAAACCGTCATATATGTGTAAGTTGTATTATAAGGCATGTGCAGTTAGTCACCGAGCCGGACACATTGTTTATGAGCCGGCCGGGACTCCGTAAGCCGCCGGACGTCGACCTGTGTATATAAAGGGACGACCCAGCGGCGACTTAGGTCAAGAGATAACAGATCGAAAGCTAGGTCAAGCATATTCGCTCCCTAGTATTCGAGACATAAGCAATATGTCGAACCAATATGCTTATGTCTCGATTACTAGGAACCAATAAGCTAGGTCAAACTAGATTAGGCCTTTACCTTCACCGCAAGGGGCCGAACCAATATAAACTCATGTGTCCTTTGTCCCGTTTAACCCCTTTGAGCTAACCTAGTGCGATGGCTCCACGACTAAGTCCTTTCGCTAGGACATCTGCTGTGACAATTCCACGACAGTTGGTGCCCACCATGGGGCCAGCGCACGGTGGTTTCGAGTTCTTATAGGGCAGCTTCGAAGGGATCAAGGGATATGCTGTGGGCCGGATGACCAAGAGTCGTCGCGACAAGCTTTACATCGACGATGTAGGCTGGGGCCCTGTGGCCGGCTCAATCGAGTACAGGTACCGGGTCCCCTTCGGTGGAATTCACGTCTTCATCGGCAAGATCGGCGAACTGGGCCCTGAGCCGGACACCTGCACCGACATCATCTAGACGGCTCAGCGTGCAAGACCCGCACAGGTTCAACCCGCCGTGAAGCGTGCCTTCCTTGGATTCATCCATGGGGGGGGGGGGGGGTTGGAATTTGAGGAAGGATCCATGTCTGGCGGTGAGACGGCCATCTATTCTGATGGTGAGTCGTCCAGGGGTGAGACTACTTCATTGTATCAACTGTAGGACAGCAGGCTTGGGGGCTGTTCCGATGGCGACAGTATTCTGGACCCCTATGAGCCGCCGAACCTGGTCGTGATCTTCATGGCCGATACACAGTCAGTGCAGAATTCTTCGACTGCAGCAGCAATGGTTTCCAGGTCAGCAGCGGCGACGGCGGCCGGGGCAGGAGGCTCTGCGCGCTCGCCGGCTCAGGTCTTGTTCGACTTATTAGACGCTTTGACAACACTGCTGACAGCAGAGGTTAGCATGGCAAACCAAGATCAGCATAACGCGGAAGTCGCAAAATTGCCAGATCAGATAGCTCAAGCCAATGAGGACCTGGCAGCTGAGGATGCAAGGATGACGGCGGAACGAGTGGTTCTGGATGCTCAGGCACAATGGATCCAGGCTGATTCCTTTTGGCTCTCATTGGATCGTAACGGCAACGAGCAGCGTCATGAGGAGAAGGCACCAAGTAAATCGCCTCCGGTTTACGAGGCGAGGAACCTCTTCAACACACAGTGCGAGGACGGTGACCCGCCGAGCATGAACCGGCAAGGCGATGGCAGCGCGCAGGATTGGAGCGCCAGCTCAACCACACATGATGGACCCGCCTCGTCAGAATAATATCCCACCGCAACATGTGCCGACACCACCGGGTCATTACTCTAACCCTTTGGATAACATGATCACTGCGGCATCACGATTGGCGGCTCTCCCAGTTGAAGGCGAGTCTCCAGCTGCGGTTGAAATGCGGAGGGCTAGAGAGCTTCTTCAGACATCATTGGTTCACCAGGAGGCTTATTCTTACAGTTGTGAGAGGATCCATTCAACCCCTCGCCCAAGCCGGAGTTATAGCAGACACATGGACTCCCCGGCAGTGTCAAGCAGTGAGCAGCGTCATAACCCGCCCCATGGACATGACCCGCCCCATAATACTCAGGCCCTGATGGATCAGGATAGAGCACGCCGGGAGGCCGAAATTTGGCTCAAGACGCTGCTCATCAACCATCTCCGGTTTATCCGACAACTTTGGTGGAGGCAGGCGTGACCTCTAGAAGCACTGGTATACCATGTTTAGTGTCGGCTCTGCGTAACGAGCGTCTGCCCAAGGATTTCAAAGGACCTCGTAAGGTGCCCAACTACACAGCCGACTTACCCCCTGAGGCATGGATTGAGAGTTACGAGATGGCCATGGAGCTGCTGGAGGTCAGCGATGCCGCGTTTGCTAAGTATTTCACCATGATGATGGATGGGACGGCCCGTACTTGGCTAAAGGGACTGCCTGCCAACTCCATCAGGTCGTGGGCCGAGTTAAAAGCCCGCTTTATAAAGAATTTTAAGGATACGTGCAACCAGCCCATGTCGATTGTGGATTTGGATGCCTGCGCCCAGGAAGAGGGCGAGTCAACGACCCATTGGGTGCGCCGGGTCAAAGCCATCCTACACTCATCGGATAACATCAATGCCAGCTCAGCGGTCCTCATGTTGGAGAAGAATTGCCGTTTTTTGCTTCTTAAACAGAAGCTAGGGCGGCTCAAGCGCCACTGCAATGATACGGGGGAACTGATGGCGGCCCTGATTAAATATGCCGACTCTGACAGTACCAAGGACCCCGATTCTGATGATGAAAAGATGGGAAAGCGAAAGAAGAGTGGCAACACCAAGGGCTAGCATCATAATCCAGCAAGTTAGGGGGGCAATGGTAAGCGCAAGGCCGATAACAACTTAGATTTTGTGGCCAATACCAATATGCAGAATAATGGTCAACGTCGTAAGGGGAAGCCACCTCCTCGGGCAGGAGGGTCAGGTCTCAATCTTGAGCAGATGTTGAATCAGCCCTGCCCAAAGCATGGTTCGCGGGAAAGGCCGACCAGTCACCTTTGGAAAGACTGCCAAATTATGAAAGAGTTCAAAAATTCAAATTTGTTCCAAGAAAATCATGGGCCGGGCGGCGGCTCAGGTTCCGGCTCTCATGGTCCGGGTTACGGTGGTGGCGGTTCTAATTCCGGTTTTCAGGGTCATCAAAGCAATCAAGGCAATCAAGGCAGTTATCATCAACAGTCTGGTCAGGAGAATCAGCAGCAGCAATCCAGATATCAAAGTAACCCGAAGCAATTGAATAGTGGGCAGTACCACATCTTCACCACAAGTTTATGCAAGCGGGATCAGAAGCTCCATAAAAGGGCTGTGAATGCCGTTGAGCCGGCAGTTCCCCGTTACTTGCGATGGGTTGAGCAGCCCATTGTGTGGAGTCGTGAGGATCACCCGCCCCGGGTTGACAATCCGGGTCACTTGGCTTTGGTGGTAGCGCCTCAGGTTGGAGGATATAAATTCACTAAGGTACTCATGCACGGAGGTAGCAGCATCAATATCCTTTATTATGAAACCTTCCGTCTCATGGGGTTAACTGATAAAAATCTTAAGCCATCAAACACTGTCTTTCACGGTGTGGTGCCAGGTAAGTCGGCATACCCGGTTGGTAAAATAGCTCTGGAGGTTGCATTTGGGGATGATTATGATTCCAGGTCCGAGACGTTGACCTTTGAAGTGGTGAAGACCAAGAGCCCTTATCATGCTCTGTTTGGACAGCCGGCTTATGCTAAGTTCATGGCAAGCCCTTGTTATGTTTATCTGCAGCTCAAAATGCCGGGTCACAAGGGGCCATTACGGTGCATGGAAGCCAGAAGATAGCTTTGGAGTGCGAGGAAGGTGATGCAGCCTATGCTGAGTCTATCTGCGCAACAGAGGAATTGAAGTTTTATAAAGATAATGTTGACCCGGCTGATATGACATCTTTTAAGAAGCCAACTACGAAGCATGATCCGGTCTTGAAGTTTAAGTCGGTGTATGACACCAAGCTAGTTGATTTCGTTCCTGGCGATTCATCCAAGCAGTTCAGCATCAGTGCTAATCTGGATCTGAAATAGGAAGGCGTGCTCATCGAGTTCATCCGTGAGAACCGGGACATCTTTGCATGGAAACCTTCTGACATGCCAGGTGTACCGAGGGAACTCGCTGATCACACTCTTAATATTGGTCCGAATTTTAAGCCGTACAAGCAGTTTCTTCATCGTTTTAATGAAGAGAGGCGTAAAGCCATTGGTGAAGAAGTGGCCCGGCTCTTGGCGGCTGGTTTCATCATTGAAGTTTTTCATCCCGAGTGGTTGGCTAACCCGGTGCTAGTGCTTAACAAGAACGACACTTGGCGTATGTGTGTGGATTACACAGATTTGAACAAGGCTTGTCCGGCTGATCCTTTTGCTCTTCCCCGTATTGATCAAATTATTGATGCCACGGCAGGTTGTGAGTGTTTGAGATTTTTGGATGCTTATTCTGGTTATCATCAGATCAAAATGGTAGTTAAGGACCAGGAGAAGACAACTTTTATTACTCCGTTTGGAGCCTTCTACTATGTGTCCATGCCTTTTGGGCTCAAGAGTGCCCATGCGACTTACCAACAGTGTGTGCAAAATTGCCTTCATAATCAAATCGGGCATAATGTTCATGCTTATGTGGATGATATTGTGGTGAAATCCAGAGAGAAGGAAACTCTGATTGATAATTTGAAGGAGACCTTTGATAATCTCCGGGTTTATAAGATGATGATTAACCTGGCCAAGTGTGTTTTTGGTGTACCAGCTAGTAAGCTTTTGGGTTTTCTGGTTTCCAATAGAGGCATTGAAGCTAACCCGGAGAAGATCAAGGCCATTACTTCTTTGGCTAAGCCGGCATGTGTCAATGATGTCCAACGTCTGGCAGGTCGTATTGCGGCCTTAAGCCGGTTTATAAGCCAGTTGGGTGAAAAAGCTATACCGCTATACCAGATGATGAAGACAACATATCACTTTGTCTAGAGTGATGCTGCTAATTAAGCATTTGAGGACTTGAAGAAACAGTTGGCTGAGCCGCCCGTTCTGGCTGCTCCCATTGATAAGGAGCCATTGCTGTTATATGTGGCTGCCAACAGCCGAGCTGTCAGTGTAGCCATTGTAGTGGAAAGGAAGGAAACAGACAAGGAATATCCGGTTCAACGGCCGGTTTACTATATCAGTGAGGTCCTTATTGAGTCCAAACAGAGGTATCCACATTGGCAGAAGCTTGTGTATGGGGTTTTTATGGCTAGCTGGAAGTTTAAGCAGTATTTTCTGGGTCATCCCATCACTATGGTTAGTTCTGCCCCTTAGGGGATATCATTCAAAACAGAGAAGCCACAGGTCAGGTAGCCAAGTGGTCCATTGAGCTTGGGCCTCATGGTTTAAATTATGTGCCCTGTACAGCCATCAAGTATCAAGTGCTTGTGGATTTTATCAATGATTGGACAGAGTTACAAATGCCTGAGGAGAAGCCGGATAAACGTATTGGACTATCCACTTTGATGGATCCAGGCAGTTGGAAGGCTCGGGGCTGGAGTTGTCTTAACTTCCCCACGAGGTGATAAATTTTCTTATGTTCTCCGGTTGATGTTCCCTTGTTGTCGGTGTCAAAACCGGCGGATCTCGGGTAGGGGGTCCCAAACTGTGCATCTAAGGCTGATGGTAACAGGAGGCAAGGGACACAATGTTTACCTAGGTTCGGGCCCTCTCTATGGAGGTAATACCCTACTTCCTGCTTGATTGATCTTGATGAATATGAGTATTACAAGAGTTGCTCTAGCACGAGATCGTAGAGGCTAAACCCTAGAAGCTAGCCTATGGTATGACTGTTGTTGTCCTACGGACTAAACCCTCCGGTTTATATAGACACCGGAGGGGGCTAGGGTTACACAGAGTCGGTTACAACAGAAGGAGATCTACATATCTGTATCGCCAAGCTTGCCTTCCACGCCAAGAGAATCCCATCCGGACACGAGACGGAGTCTTCAATCTTGTATCTTCATAGTCCAACAGTTCGGCCAAAGGATATAGTCCGGCTGTCCGGATACCCCCTAATCCAGGACTCCCTCAGTAGCCCCTGAACCAGGCTGCAATCACGATGAGTTCGGCGCGCAGATTGTCTTCGGCATTGCAAGGCGGGTTCCTCCTCCGAATACTCCTTAGAAGATCTTGAACACAAGGATAGTGTCCGGCTCTGCAAAACAGGAACCACATTCCACCATAGAGAGAATAATATTCACAAATCTGACCTGCTGAGGTATTTGATACCATGACATCATGCCATGGCCCGGTTATTATCAAACCGTGTTTTTCAACCAGCCTTGGCGCATATCGCGAGGCGGCTTCCTTGGCACGTCTTGTCGAAGCAGAGATCGTGTCCTCTTATCACGGGATTCTCATCAATACGGGCGTGGGTAACCCGATCGTGCCCGTTGGTATGACTCCTCGATTATAGGCAAGTCCCAAACGGTCACGAGGAGGACGCTTGGTATTCACCCTCTTTATAAAGAGACCAAGGCCTATCCTATTTTATTCCTCGAACTCAATCGAATCCCTCCCCGCCTCAAGTTCCAACACCCAAAGCTCAGGTCAGGCGCTTCGGACCTTCAACCATGTCCGGATCCAACCTTCAAGGTCGGTGGATGCCCTCCTCCGTCATGGAGGAAAACGTCAGAAAGTTAAGAGAGGCGGTGTTCTTGACCGGCGAGATTGCGCATCGGCTGCTGCTCAAGGGCAGGTCATACCTACTCCCAAACCTGGCGAGGCGTAGTATTCATATCTCACTTCCTTCGAGGGCTAGGCCCGGCTCGATCCCTTTGTGAGGGGCTCATGTTCTATTACGGCTGAACTTCCATGATTTAGCTCGGATTCTATTCTCCACATCTCGCCTTTTATCGTCGTGCGAAGCTTTTCTCCGCATCACCCTCACTTGACCTGTGGCTCAAGACCTTCCAAGTGGAGCCAAGAGGCGATCAAGGGAGGTATGCGAGAATGCGGCGGTGCTGTAATAAGAAAAAGCGCCGATGCCCCATGGCCCGAGGGTTCTTTCCAGGAGGTGTCCAGCTTATGTCAACAAGAATGGTTTTATGTCACAGCTCCCAGGGGTACCAAATGGGTGGCCCCACCTGCCTTTCGCTCAGGTCACCCTCCACGACTAACGTCATGGATCAATAAGGGGCTAGACTGGGGGCCAGTGAAGGACGTGCCCATAATGCAGGGCCGCATCTGAGATCTCCTCGGAAGAGATATTATGCAGTCACGAACGCAAGTAATGTTACTTCGCCGAACCCTGCCCTGTAAACATCGTCCCCTCCGTCTGTGGGAATTCAATCCGGAGGGACCGCGAGCTATTCAGCACTTCCTCGACATGACGCCCAAGGAGATGTACAAATTGTACTTCGGACCGCAAGCAATGTGTCCGGATTCCAATGAGGACGCGGGTCTGAGCTGCAATCGTCCAGATACCCAAGTAAGTCGCCCTATGGCCGAACACGTTGTATTTCTATTCATCATGACATCATTCTGAAAAGTCGCTCTTTGACCATGACTGGATAGCAAAGGCGAAGATGGTCAGGTGTCCGGCCCCCCTCCCCAAGGTCTCACCGGATCCGGTACTAGTCCGGATGTTGGAGCTTGCGCCCTACCAAGCGCCCTCAGGGGAGGATAAAGGTGGGAAGAAAGAGGTGACGCCTCATGAAGGTGGACAACCGGGGAGAAGAAGCCAAAGCTCCCTCTCCCCAAGGAAGGAAAAGGACCGCCTCAGAAGGCCCGAAGACAATAGTCTCTAAACGGGGGAAGAAATCTTCGCCAGAGGGTCCTGGCCTAGGGGATACCCCGGCCATACAGTGCCTGCAAGGGGATCAGCCCTCCATGGAGCTGTAAGTAAAATAAAGGGTTTAATAGTAAAAAAACATCCTACTTTACTTCTGAGGAAAATAACCAAAACATCCGTCTTGTAGTCCTGATCGTGGCCCTTCTCGACAGAGTTCGTCTTCGGGGGATCTTCTTCCGATCCGGCAAGGCCAGAGGGTGATTCTTTGGCCACCCGAAGTCCTCAGTATCCGGCTCTTGAAGAGAGCAACCTGAAGGGTCCGGCTCCGCCTGTCATGCGGTCGGATGCACTGAAGGATCTGCTAGAGCAGGCGGCTATCTCAGAAGTGCACCGTGCGCTAATGGGCACGGTGGTTGAGAGGGTTTCATCCGCAGAAAGTGGGTTGCATGAAGCCTTTATGAGTCTGCCGAAAGGTTTTGAGGTACGCGAAGTGACTTGTATTTTTGACAGTACCGCACATGTTTTAAATGTGCCCTGTGCAGATAGTAGCCCCTGAGACTTTGGTTGCCTTCGGAAACGGCGGTAAACAGAGGATCATAGTCGCAGGTAATAATCCAGTCGTCTTCATATGCAGGTGGCGAAAGGTCCGGTGGCTAGCCGAACTTGTGAGGTTGCCGAGCTAACGCGGCGACTTGATGCGGCAGATCCGACATCGTGCTTGTCAAAAAGCGGCTTGACGAGGCGCAGGGTATGTAATTTCTCCGGAATTCAACATATGTTAAGAGGAGCGTAATGCAAGTATCTTGAACATGTTGTGAAATGCAGATGGAGCTGCCGCAGTGGAGACCCTTCGGGCGGAACTTGCCCGAGCCAAAAAGCAAGCCAGGAATAGTGATTTGGCCGCTCTAAAGGCGGCTGAAGAGCTGAGGGCCGAACAAGCTGCCCATTGCCAAAGTAAGGAGAAGATGGCCAAGATGGCCGTTGAGTTAAGTGATGCCTGAGGGAGTCCTGGATTAGGGGGTATCCGGACAGCCGGACTATATACATCGTCCGGACTATTGAAGCGTGAAGATACAAGACTCAAGACTTCGACCTGTGTCCGGATGGGACTTTCCTTGGCATGGAAGGCAAGCTTGGCAATCCGGATATTATGTTTCCTTCCTTGTAACCGAATCCATGTAAACCCTAACCCTCTCCGGTGCCTATATAAACCGGAGAGGTTGGTCCTTAGAAGGCCGATCACAATTACAATCATACCATCATAGGCTAGCTTCTAGGGTTTAGACACTACGATCTCGTGGTAGATCTACTCTTGTACTACCCATATCTTCAATATTAATCAAGCAGGAAGTAGGGTTTTACCTCCATCGAGAGGGCCCGAACACAGGTAAACATCTGTGTCCCTTGCTTCCTGTTACCATCAGCCTAGACGCACAGATCGGGACCCCATACCCGAGATCCGCCGGTTTTGACACCGACATTGGTGCTTTCATTGAGAGTTCCTCTGTGTCGTTGCTACAAGGCTCGATGGCTCCTTCTACCATCGTCAACAACACGGTCCCGGGTGAGACCTTTCTCCCCGGACAGATCTTCGTGTTCGGCGGCCGCCACAATGGGCCAATTAAACAGCCATCTGGAGCAGATCGATAGCTACGCCCCTGGACACCAGATCAGGATCGGAAACCTGAACTACACGGTGTACATCCGTGGAGACTGGATCTTCGACGGATTCGGGCCTATGCCAGGAGCATCGGACAGTCACGACGAGCACGGCTTAGACCTGTTGTCGAACAAAGCTCGGGGTATCACCCCCGCAGTAGCCTCGGACCTAAATCCGGAACAGGCTGCGTTGCCTAAGGACGGAGGGCTGGACCCCGCCCCGCAGGTCGCACACTCATCGGCGGTGGAGCCGAACACGGGCCTTACCTCTGTGGTGGCCTGTGACTCCGGACCCCCGGATTCATATCTGGATGTTGGTTCCGGTCCGCACACTCCTGAGCCAGGTTGGGTTCCGGTACTTGAGTTCACCGCTGCGGATATCTTTCAGCACTCGCCCTTTGGCGACATGCTGAACTCGTTAAAAACACTCTCTTTGACAGAAAATTCTGGGCCAAACTACGTCCGGCTCGAGTGGGAAGCAGGCGACGAAGAAATTTGTTGCCCACCCACCACCCACTTCATAGCCACGGTCGATGATTTAACCGATGTGCTTGACTTCGATTCCGAAGGCATCGACAGTATGGACGACGATGCAGCAGAAGATTCGGAACCTATGGGGCGCTGGACTTCTGCCTCATCACACAACATATACATGGTGGATACGCCCAAAGAGGACAAAGGCGACAATCCGGAAGATAAAACCCCCGGGCAAAAGCCAAAACAACGGCGCAGACGCCGTTCTAAGTCCAGCAACAGTAAAAATAGCGACAAGAGTGCCAGAGGGATCGATACTACATTCAACTCCGAAGGCAACAACGACCATGCGGACCCAGCGATGGAGCAGGGCGAACCAGGCCACCCCGAACACAGTTCGGAGCAGACGCCCGAGGACAATGATCCCGACGGACGAGGTCATCAAACCGAACCAGCACAAGAAAACAGTCCGGTCGATGATGCATTCATCATCCCGGAAAAACACGTGGAACAAGATAACCTCCACAGAAAGCTTATGGCCACCGCAAGAAGTCTAAAGAAGCAGAAGCAACGGCTCAAAGCCGCACAGGAAACACTCAACCGTAGATGGAATAAAGTGCTAGATACTAAAGAAAGATACGGCGATGATCGCCATACAAAGAGCAATCCAAAATGCAAGCTACTGCCAGAATTCGAAGACGAAGCTGTACCACTTCATAACCACAACAAAGCGGCTACCGACGCTGCGCACGATCTATGTGAACACCTGGATAAGAAAGCTGGCGCGTCCAGGTCCATCTATGGATCTAAAGGACACACGCCGGCGAGGGACTATGGTCACCAAAATGATTATGCCAATCGAATACCAGTTCGGAATAAACACCGGACACAACAACAGCCGACGGCATGCCACAGCACGTCCAGATACAGAGGGGCTGCTCACCCCCTGTGCTTTACCAAAGAAGTACTGGACCATGAATTTCCACAGGGCTTTAAACCTGTGAATATAGAGGCATACGACGGAACGATAGACCCAGGTGTCTGTATTGAGGATTTTATCCTGCATATACATATGGCTTGTGGCGATGACCTCCACGCCATCAAATACCTTCCCCTCAAACTGAAGGGACCAGCCCGACACTGGTTGAAAAGCCTCCCCGAAAATTCAATTGGGAGTTGGGAGGAACTCGAGGATGCTTTCAGGGCCAATTTTCAAGGGACCTATGTCCGGCCTCCGGATGCTGACGATTTAAGTCACACAATCCAACAGCCCGAAGAGTCCGCCCGCAAGCTTTGGAACAGATTCCTCACTAAGAAGAATCAAATTTTCGATTGTTCGGACGCCGAAGCCTTAGCGGCATTCAAACACAGCATCCGCGATGAGTGGCTCGCCAAACACCTCGGCCAAGAAAAGCCGGGGACAATAGCAGCCTTAACAAGCCTCATGACCCGCTTTTGCGTGGGTGAAGACAGTTGGCTAGCCCGTAAAGGCACCAGCGACCTCAGCACATCCAAAATAAGGGATGGCAACGGGAAGCCACGACGTAATAAAAACAAATGCCCAAACAAGGAAGAGAACCTGGATAACACGACGGTTAATGCCGGATTCAGGGGCTCTCGACCTGATCAGCAAAAGAAGCCATTTAAAGGCAGCAAAGAGGGACCGTCCGGTCTGAATAGAGTCCTAGACAGACTATGCCAAATTCATGGCACCCCTGACAAACCTGCGAACCACACGCACAGAGAGTGCTGGGTCTTCAAGCAGGTCGGCAAATTAAATGCCGAACACAAGGGAAGGGAAACACTAAGTGAAGACGAGGATGAACCTCGCCAGCCGAACACTGGGGGACAGATAAAATTCCTGCCAGAGGTTAAAATAGTGAACATGATTCACGCGACTCACACACCCATGAGGAGGCACGAACGCGCGCATAGAGACGCGCCCGATATAGAGCCCATCGTACTTACACCTAACCACTGGATGTCTTATCCGATCACCTTCGATCACTTGGACGACCGAACTAGTATTCGGCGCGGAGAATCAAAGGCCTTCGTGCTTGACCCGATAATCGACGGATACCGTCTCACCCGTGTCCTCATGGACGGCGGCAGTAGTCTCAATTTAATATACGAGGACACTGCCCGCAGGATGGGGATAAACCCATCCAGAATTAACCAAAGCAACACCACCTTTGAAGGGGTGATACCAGGCGTTGAAGCCTGCAGCAGGGGCTCCGTCGTACTGGAGGTAACATTCGGCTCTCGAGCAACTCGAGCGAAGAGCTACTCTTCATCATCGCACCCTTCCAAAGCGACTATCATGCATTGCTTGGAAGAACGGCCTTCGCCGCTTCAACGCATTGCCGCACTATGGCTACCTTACACTCAAGATGCCGGTCCGCAGGCGTCATCACCGTTAGCGGAATCACAGAGCGCTCTTCATGCACAGAGGAACTCGCGACGGCCCTAGCGGCCGGACTATAAGCGGCCTCCAATATCGGAAAACATGATTGGTCATTAAGACCACAGACACGGTTAGACGAGTCCGGTCGCTCGGATTAAATTGAATCAGGGCACTGTATATGTAATCCCATAGTGGACACTAGGGGCTATAAATATTTAATACAACCCCACACTTGGCTCAACCTTATTGGCAGGCCAACATCTTACACTTTTACTATCCATCGCATACTTACGTTCTACTCTCCTACGAGTTTTCTTTTTCACAGACAACGTTCGCGCGATACCCTTCCAGGATACGACACAACGGAGACAAAGGCGCAAACGTTCAGCAGGGCCCCGTTCAACAGGTTTCTTTTTAGATTAAGCCCCTGTGTAAACCTTTTCTATTGCCTCTTGTTGTTTAACCATCCCATGGGTTTCATACCCACAGAGGATACTGCCGTTATTGGCATTTCGCCACGACAGATTAATGCACGTACCTGGAAACACAGGGTTTCTAATGAATGGGCATTCTTGAGCCCATCGTCTGTCATAAAGTCCGAATACCTTCGGGAGTGTTCGGCATCATGAGTTTGGCCTTATATGCAGCAGCTCCGAATCATGTCTTTGGTAAAATGTTGGGTTTGCCCGGCTCCTGGGTTTGCCGCCTTATGTTCCATTATTATCGGCTAAGGTGGCCAAAGGAGAACTACTGCGATTGTGCCTGGTTATTCCGGACGCGCACCTCAGTAGAGAAAGCCAAAAACTGACTGTCATGATACAACGAGAGACTGTTCAACCACTCGAAGACTTATCGGAATCTTTAGGATCCCTCCGCATTAACGAAGGACCGTTTGCCGGTCATGTACACACGAGCCCGTATTCGGATGCACGCGAAGGTACCAGGGGCTACATAGTAGCCCCAACGTTAGACTCCCATGGCTAAGCGAAAGTGTTACAGCTATATAGTCCGGTTGCCTAGCTCGAAGTGCAATCACCTCCTTAATGGACCAAGATGTTGGATCAAGTGTGATTAAAGCATATTCACGAACACCCCGCATTATGCTGCGTGGGTCTTTGAAATAACGGTGATAACTTCCAGATTATATATATATATATATATATATATATATATATATATATATATATATATATATATATATATATATATATATAACGGCCGCATTGTGGGACACAATCATATTTTTAGGCAAACAGTATAATAAACACTGTTTCATAATCAAAATAAACATTGTTTTTTACAATGATTTGATTCATCACTCGAACAAGACATTCTTCGAGCACTGCGCCTCTATTAGGCGGGCACCTTCTGTGACCTGCGCCAAGTAGTGCTCGGCGGATATTGGCCCCCGGGATCCTCGGTCGCTATAATGGTGGCCTCCATATCCGTCCAATAGGCTTTAACGCGGGCAAGAGCCATTCGTGCACCCTCTATGCACGCCGACCTCCTCATGGCGTCGATCCGAGGCACGGCCCCAAGGAGTTGCTGCACCAAGCCAAAATAACTGTCCGGCTTAGGCCCTTTCGGCCAAAGATGGTCTATCACAACCCGCATTGCAAGCCCGGACAGCCGGTGAAGCTCCGCTACAGCAGCCATCTTATCACTTAACGGCAGCGGGCGAGTGGGAGCATTGAATTGCGACCAGAAAAGCTTCTCCACTTCTTCATCACTCTGATCCTCGAAGAACTTGGCAGCGTCAGCTGTACTCTTCGCCAAATCCGACATCTGGCGTCCGCGGACTCCGGATCCATCCGGGAGCGTGCCGGATCGAAAAACTTAGTCCAGACAAGTAGGAGCCTCCGGCCGTGATTTTACCGGCTGTTGAAGTTCCTCCAGCACCTGGCGCCGGGTCCGTATTTCCTTGGTGGCATTAAGTGCCTTGTCCAGCTTGCCCAAACTATCCTTATGCTCCTTTTTAAGGAGCTCATACCGGTCAACGACATTTTTTAACTCAACAGCCATTTCGGCTATCTTTTTCTCGCTTCGGCGATGAGCAGCCTGTTCGGCTCTCAATTCTTCGGCCGCCTTTAGGGCAGCCTCGTTGCTAACCCGAGCTTGTTCCTTGGCCTGTACAAGTTCTGCCCTCAGGGCCTCCACGACAGCAGCACCATCTGCAGTCCGAACATATTACATTAATATCATGCCGCCTCCATATTTTCCTATACAAAGGAAGGCAGAGCACATACCTTGAGATTTGTCCAGCCGCTCGTTCACCAGCGTGATATCGGCATCAATCGACCCAATCTGCTTGGTTAGTTCGGCAACTTCAACGGACTGGTCGGCGGCCGGACCCACAGGTACCTGCGTATATTTACAGTGTAATCATCGATTTATGATCCCCCGTTTGCCGCCTAGGGCGGGCAACTAGAGTCTCAGGGGCTACTATCTATATGGAGCACACCTAACGCGTGCCTCACAGCCAAAAACAGTGTATTCTTCACTACATACCTCAAAGCCTCTGAGCAGACTTGTAAATGCTTCATTCAAACCGCTTGTAGCAGATGAAATCTTCTTGAGCACCGCGCTCATTAATAAGCAGTGCTCCTCCGAGAGCGCAGCTCGCTCTAGTAGGCCCGTCAGTACGTCCGGACGGACATTGAACTATGCCGGACCCTTCCCATCACCCCTCGTGGGAGCCAAATGCTCCGGGCTCAGGGCGGCTGACGCATTGGCTTCCGGCTTCGGCAGATCCAGACTCCTCCGTGACGACACCTCGGTGTCGCCCGCTTCATGAGCCGGAGCGGTGGGTGGGGTCTCGCTCTCCATCATCTCCGGAGGAAGATCCCCCGAAGACGAACTCTGTTGAGAAGGGCTGCTAGCCGGACTGTGAAAGACGGATCCTGGTTATTCATCTAGGAGGAACGCAATACCTTCGAATTAAAAATTAACTTACAGCTCGGTGGAGGGCTGGCCCGTTGGTGGGCACGACGCGGTGAGGGTGCCCGTCGGGGCAGAGCCCCCTGGTGATATCTTTTCCCTGGTTTGGGCATCTCCGTCTCCGAGTCTTTGGAGGCAGCCCTCTTCTTCCCACGCGGGGAGGAGGCCTTAGCCTCCCCTTCCCGACTATCCTCCTTAGGGGAGGCAACAATTCCCCCAGTTCAGATGCGTAGCGTGTGAAGTTTGGTTTCTTTGTTCTTCCCCTTGTCTTTCCCTGAGGGCATTCTGCTGAGTACCCGGTCAAGCATCTTGGCCATGGTGGGACCAGGCGATCCTTCGGGAAGTGGCGCCGGACACCTGATTCTCTCCGCCTTGCTGAGCCATTCCTGGCCACGGATGATTTTCAGAATAAACAATCGTGACAAATACAAAATAAGGTGTTCGGTATCAAGTTTACTTACTTGGGTATCTGGGCGATTGCAGCTTAGGCCCTCATCCTAGGTGGTGTCCGGACACTTTACTTTCGGTCCGAAGAATAATTTGCACATCCCTTCGAGCTTCAGGCCGAAGAAGTACTTAACAGTCTGTGGACCCTCTGGATTGAACTCCCACATCCGGAGAGGCCGGCGTTGGCACGGCAATATCCGTCGGATTAACATCACTTGCATTATGCTGACAAGGTTAATATCCCTCTCAAGAAGCTCTCGGATGCGGCTCTGCAGTACTGGAACATCACCAGCAGGCCCCCAATTTCGTCCTACGTCGGTCCAAGATGCTAGTTGTGATGGAGGGCCCGAGCGGAACTCGGGGGCGGCCACCCACTTTGTGCCTCTGGGAGCCGTGACATAAAACCACCTCCATTGCCATACATCGGATTCTTCTGGGAAATAACCCTCTGGCCATGGGGCATCAGCGTTCCTGCTTATTACGGCACCTTCGCACTCTGCGTGTCGCCCCTCGATCATCTTCAACTTCACATTGAAGGTCTTGAGCCATAAGACGAAGTGTGGGGTGGCATGGAGGAAGGCCTCGCACACTATAATGAGCGACGAGATATGGAGGATAGCGTCCGGAGCCAGATCATGAAAATCCAACCCATAATAGAACATGAGCCCCCTCACAAAAGGATCGAGGGTGAGGCCCAAGCCACGGAGGAAGTGGGGAACAAACACGACGCACTCATTGGGCTCCGGTGTAGGGATGACCTGCCCTGGAGCAGGAAGCCTGTGCTGGATGTCGGCGGTCAGATATCCGACCTCCCTAAGCTTCGCAATGTCCTCCGCTTGAATCGAGGAGGCCACCCACCGGCCTTGAGGGTCGGATCCGGACATATTGAAGGATCTGGGGTGTTGGAGCTTGGATCTCGGGTGTTAGAACTCGACGTGCGGAAAGGCGCGAGGGAGGTGGAAAAGAGGCATAGGCCTCGGGCCCTTTTATAAAGGGGGTGAATATCAAGAGTCCTTAGGGCGACCGCTTGAGGTTTACCTGACAGTACACGGAGCCCTACCAATGGCCGTCATGGGGCTGCGCACGCCCGCATTAATGGAAGATCCCGTAATAAGAGGGACACGGTCTCTGCCTTGACAGGACGTGCCAATAAAATTGCCTCGCAACGCGAGTCGAGGTGGGGCAAGCAACGCATGTTCGCGTTGGACCAGGCCATGATGCAAGAGCACGACGTACGAAGATTGCCAGCAGATCGGATTTACGCTATGTTCCCTACAATGGTATGTGAAGATCATCTTGCAGATCCGGACACGGTTCAAGTGTTCGATAATTACTTTGGAGTACTCGGAGAAGGAACACACCCTGCATTGCCGAAGGGAAGACTACGTGTCGGACTCGTCGTCATTGAAGCCTGGTTCAGGGGCTACTGAGGGAGTCCTGGATTAGGGTGTATCCGGACAGCCGGACTATATACATCGTCCGGACTATTGAAGCGTGAAGATACAAGACTCAAGACTTCGACCTGTGTCCGGATGGGACTTTCCTTGGCGTGGAAGGCAAGCTTGGCGATCCAGATATTATGTTTCCTTCCTTGTAACCGACTCAATGTAGACCCTAGCCCTCTCCGGTGCCTATATAAACTGGAGATATTGGTCCTTAGAAGGCCGATCACAATTACAATCATACCATCATAGGCTAGCTTCTAGGGTTTAGCCACTACGATCTCATGGTAGATCTACTCTTGTACTACCCATATCTTCAATATTATTCAAGCAGGAAGTAAGGTTTTACCTCCATCGAAAGGGTCTGAACCTGGGTAAACATCTGTGTCCCTTGCTTCCTGTTACCATTAGCCTAGACGCACAGATCGGGACCCCCTACCCGAGATCCGCCGGTTTTGACACCGACAATGCCGCTGACCGATACCGGCTTCTTGAGAAGGAAAGCCAAGCGAGGGCTACGGAGCTGGAGAAGGCCATGGTAGTAGCCAAGGAATCCCGCTCTACAATTAGAGTGATGAAGGAGGAGCTGCGTCACACCGGGGATATCGCGGCTGGGAAGGCCTTTATGCTGCGGATGAAGTTCGTAGATCCTAAGTATGCTCCTCTGGACCGGCTGTGGAGTTCTGCGAGACGCCTTATCTGGATTTGGCAGCGAGTCTTGATGCGTCAAGTTCTTCAAAGATCAAAGAGAACGTGAAGTGGAGAAGCTGTTACGTCGCAATTTAATGGTCCAGTAGCGTCCGCTTCCTCTGAATGAGCGGATGGCGAATGGGCCGAGCTCCATAGGTTGTCCGGACTCGCCATGAGGTCTGTTGTGGATCACTGGCGGCGGCAGGCCAAGGCCGAACAGATTACTTCAGTTTGGTGCAGCAGTTCCTTGGTCTTGTGCCCCGCATCGACGCTATGAAGAGGTCGGCGTGCATCGAGGGTGCGGATGGCGCTTGCCCGTGTCAAAAAGCACTGGGCGGAGATGGAAGCCACCGCAATTGCAGCCCCTAGTTCGGCAATTAGCCGAGTAGCTGCCGAGCACTATTTTGATGAGGTCCTTGAAGGCGCTCATTCAATAGAAGCGCAGAGCTCGAAGAATATTATGTTTGAATGACATGTATTCCCATTGAAAAACAATGTTTTACTAAATTATATAAAGGCTATTTTTATACTTTTGCCTAAAAGTGTTATGATGCCTCCTGTGCGGCCGTTTATGTATATATGTATATAACCTGAAAGTTTGTAGTCGTCGGCTTCAAATTTACGCATATAATGAGGGGGTGTTCGCAAAAGACGCGTGTTCACACTTGATCCAACGTCTTGGTCCATTAAGGAGGTGATAGCGCAGCGAACTAGGCAATCAGACTATATTGCTTTAACACTTTTACTTAGCCATAGGAGTTTGACAGTGGGGCTACTATATAGCCCTGGTGGCTCAGCTCATCGAATCTGGGCACGGTCATGCCTGGCGGGAAGCGGCCCTTCGTTAATGCGGAGGAATCCGAAGATTCCGATAAGTTATCGAGTAGTTGACCAGTCTCTCGCTTTATCACGACGATCGGTTTCGGCTTTCTCTCGAGGTGCTCGTCAAGACTAGCGAGGCACAATCGCAGTAGTTCTCCTGGTGCCACCTTAGCCGATAGAGCGGAACGTAAGGTAGCAAAACACAGGAGCTGGGCAAACCCAACATTTGACCAAAGACGTGATTCGGATCTGATGCATATAAGGCCTAACTCGCGACGCCGAACACTCCCTAAGGTGTTCGGTCTTTGAAACATATACTGGGCTTAGGTGATGCCCTTGGATAATGAACCCATAGTGTCCAGGTACGAGCAATATTCTGACGTGGCCACATGCCAAGACGTCAGCATCCTTCTCGGTTGTATTGAGAATCCGGAGGATGTGAACAACAAAAGACAGTAAAAAAGGTTTACGCAGGGTCTTAATCTAAAGAGAAACCTTTGCACAGGTCCCTGCTGCACGTCTGCGCCTGTGTCTCTGTTGTGCCGTATCCTGCAGGGGTGTAGCACGATCGTCATCTGTAAAAGAGAGGTGCTTAGTGAAAAGTTGTGCAAAAATTTGGTTATTATAAATAAACCATGAAAAAGTCGAGGTGGGTAAAGTTGAGCCGAATTATCGCAGCGAAGCCCCTGGTACCGTATATACGGGTGTAACCATCGAACCAATATCTATCCCATGATTGGCCGGACTCGTCTAACCGTGTCCGCGGTCCTAACGACCGGTCATCATCTCTGGTGGTGAGGCCGTCTAGTGTTCGGCTGTTAAAGCAGTCGTGTGTTCTTCTGCTCGGAACGAACGCTCAACATTTCCATGTACTGTGATGGTGCCGCGCGGACCAGGCATTTTAAGTTGGAGTAAAGCGTAATGCGTTATTGCATTGAAACGGGCGAAAGCCTCTCGTCCGAGTAGTGCTTGATAGCCACTTCGGAATGGAGAAATGTCGAAGGTTAATCTTTCGCTCCGGAGGTTGTCGGGCGAGCCGAACACAACCTCTAGTACTAGAGAGCCCGTGCAGCGAGCCTCTATGCCTGGTATTACTCCCTTGAAGGTAGTATTACTGTGGCTGATGTTTGTTGGGTTTATCCCCATTTTGCGGATGGTGACCTGGCATATCAGATTTAGACTACTGCCACCGTCCACAAGGACTCGTGTAAGGTGGTATCCGTTTATTATTGGGTCCAGCACCAAGGCGGCCGATCCTTCCTGCCGGATACCTATTAGGTGGTCCCCGCGATCGAAAGTGACTGGGCAGGCCGACCAGTGGTAGGACTCATGGGTGACGAGCTCTATGACTCACGTATTTCGGAGTGCGTATTTGCCTCACCTCTTTGTCACGTGGATAACATTTACTGTTTTGACTTCTGGCGGGAATTCTTTCATCCCCCATCGTCTTCTTTGGCCGGGCGAGGCGGATCCTCGTCCTCGCTCGGAGTGTCCTCCCCTTGTGTTCGGGCGTTTAGCTTGCCAGCTGCTTGAAGACCCAAAGAATCTACGTGGGTATGATTTGCAGGTTTGCCGGGGGTGCCGTGGATCTGACATAGTTTGTCTAGAATATTGTTTAGGCCGGTCGGTTCATCTCTGTTGCCTTTAAAGGGCTTTTTCCGCTGACCCGATCGAGAGCCTCTAAATCCGGCGTTTACCGCCATGTTGTCTGGGCTGTCTTCTTTATTCCGGCGCTTGTTTTTTACTTGCGTCGGTTTTCCATTGCCGTCCGGACCTTGGATGTGCTTGGGTCGCTTGTGCTTTGCTGGGCTAACCAGCTGTCCTCGCCCGCGCAAAAGCGGGTCATGAGGCTTGTTAGGGCTGCCATTGTTCTCGGCTTTTCTTGGCCAAGGTGTCTGGCAAGCCATTCGTCTCGAACACTGTGCTTGAAAGCTGCTAGGGCTTCAGCGTCCGGACAGTCGATAATTTGGTTCTTCTTAGTGAGAAACCTATTCCAAAGCTGTCGAGCTGACTCTCCGGGCTGTTGAATTATATGACTCAAATCATCAGTGTCCGGGGGCCGGACATAAGTCCCTTGAAAGTTAGTCCGGAAAGCGTCCTCGAGCTCCTCCGAACTTCCAATGGAATTTTCGGGGAGGCTTTTCAGCCAGTGTCGAGCTAGTCCTTTGAGCTTGAGGGGTAAGTATTTGATGCCGTGGAGATCGTCTCCACGAGCCATGTGAATATGGAGGATGAAGTCCTCGATCCGCACCCAGTGGTCCGTGGTTCCGTCGTATGCCTCTATGTTAACTGGTTTGAACCATACGGAAATTCATGGTCTAATACCTCGTCGGTGAAACATAGGGGTGTGCGGCACCCTGTATTTGGCTGTGCCATGGCGTTAGAGACGGTTGTGGTATTCGGTGTTGGCTGAGTGCTGGAGCGTGTTTCCTTGATCCGTAGATGGATCTGGTTGCGCCGGCCCATTGCTGCGGGTCCTCGCGTCGGTCATGTACTGACTTATGTGCGGCCTCGTTGGACACTCTATCGCGGCCACGAGGTCGTCGATCCGACCGTGCGGCGGTTTTGTTTTTTGGCTGCGAGGGTTCGAAGGCCTCGTCGTTGAATTCCGGCAGCAGCTTCCGCTTTGGGTACCTCTTCGTGGGGCGCCTGCCATCGTACTTTTCTGCCGTGTCGAGCACTTTATTCCATCTACTATTGAGTGTGTTTTGTGCGGCCTTGAGCCTTTGTTTCTGCTTCTTCAAACTTCTTGCAGTGGCCATAAGCCTTTCTTGCTCCAGCTGCCTTTCCAGGATGATGCGCTCGTCGTCGTCCGGACTGTTCTCCTGACCAGAGACGGGTTGGTTGTCTTGATGCTCGGCGTCGCCGTGCTCGGACAGCGGCTCCGCACTTTGTTCATCGTCCGCTGGCTTACCCTGCTGTATCACTGGGTCAATTTGGCTTCTTGTTGCGCTGTTGTTGCTGTTTTTGCCAAGGCGGGATTTATGTCACACCCTGATTTTCATGGCGCAACACTTAAGCTAATATATCATGATAAAGTGTGGTTTTACAAAAACTCTTGCATCATTTGGCTTTTATTTGGAGTTGGTTTTCTCTCTGTGTTTTTCTAATGCTCTTTAAAGTCAACACAACTCCACCTTCTATACTTCATCTCCTTGCCCCAAACTTCTGCCCAATGACCATGCCATGTGTATAGAGCAATATAGTATTTTCTTACAAAAATAATTTGGCCAAAAAGTATTTTTAAAAATTAGTCTTCCAAAACCCCCTGAATTGAGGTTTGCACTGCAAGTACTTGATTTGGGGTATGAAAAATATTTCAAAGAGTATACTCGAAACCTATTAGATATAGAATTCCCATAAACCACAAAAATATAATTTTAGAAGTTATTTTCCTATTTTATTTAAAAGCTTTTTTAACGCCAGAAATGGTCTTTAATAGGGAAAAATTATTTTATGGTTTTAAAAATATTTGACAAAAATCAGGGAAACTCAGTGGGCATATATTTCCCATATATAAGAGTTTCAACACATGGTCATGTTCAAAATATTGGACAAAACCTCCCAAAACCATTTCTGCCCATTTCAAGGATTTGAAATATTTCTATAGTAAATATTTTCATAAAAATCCAAGGAAAATCCAGCAAGTCATAAATGCATATTGTGATCACCTTGCAAAGCCGCATGTTAATCAAGGTCATTTTGGTTCACCAAAATGCCCCAAAACCCTCTCTGACCAGAATCAAATTTGAACAACTTTGTACTACCAACTTTCTCTCCTTGACCCCAACTTTTGTGAGCATGTTCACAAGACCAAATGAGGCCACTACACCAAGTGGTTCATCAAGGGGAAGTGATTTGATCAACTAGATCTACACAAGTTCATTTCTGCTAATTTCTAGGGTTTACAAAAGTTGCATTGTCAACTTTGCCCAAATGGACTCAACCTTGGTGGAACCTATTATTATCTCATGCCATTTGACCCTGTCAAGCCTCATGACAAGAGGAGTTCATCTTCTTGCCAAAACCAGCAACAAACACATTTTGCCATTTTACTAAAACCCCTGTTTTGACCACTTCCACTCTTCTCCATGGCCTCAACTTTTTACCACAGCCCCTCCTAGACCTATTCTACCTCCAGTAGCAATGGCTGCATCTCAGATCAATAATTGAGGGGTGAAACCACCTCTTTTACCTCTCTGGACAGCCCTTGCACCCCTCTTCCTCACCTCCCTCCTCACTCCAAAGCCACCCAAGGCATCCAAGGCTTTCCCCACATTCTTTACTCCTCCCTAGAGCTACGAGACATGCTTGGCCGTGCCCACTTTGCCAAAAAATGGCATGCCGCCATTTTATCGCCTGAGCTGCCAGCGCTTCTGATGTGCTCCCGCACTGTAGCCGCCCCTGCCAACCACCTCCGGCGACCTCGGCTCCCCCCCTCACGCCAGCCGATGCTCCTCGACGTTCGCAGCATGCTACGCCTCTGTCCCCCTCCTCCTTCTCCCTCCTCTTGCCTAAGCTCGCACGCCCGCCGGCCGCCCGAGCGCACCAGTGAGCATGCTCACACGCACGGTGCCCCTGGCCCTCCTCCTGCTCTCTTCCTTCACCCGCTCACTCTGGACCAACCCCACGAGCACCCCAGACACACTCAAACAGGCCCCCGTGACCCGTAGCGACGACAACGAGCTCGCCGACGCACGAGTCCACGGTGGACAACCGTGCGGCTATATAAAGCCTCCCCGTGCCATTCTCTCCACACCGCTCGCCCTCTGCACCACCAAATCATCCCCTACACCCCCAGCTCCTCTCCAGAGCCGCCCGAGCTCGAGATCGAGCTCGAGCTCCGCCGCTTCGGCTCGCCGGAGTTCACGAGGTACATGCCATCCCCGCCTCTCTTTCCCCTCGATCTGGAGCCTATGCGTCACCATGGGTCTTTCCCCCTGTTTCCCCTCTCTGTAGCTGCCGGAAACGGCCGGAGCCACCGCCGCCCGATGATGAAGTCATGTACCTAGGGTAGGGTCATAGACCTGCCCAAAAGTACCCTTCCCAAGGACACTCGCGAAAGAAGCTGCCTACCAGTCGACCTGGTAGGTTTCCACTCGACAGATTCAAAGACACTCGACCATGAAGACCCACTCGACCACCAGGAGTCCAAGAGCCACTCGGTGTCCAAGCGGTCTGTAGTTAAATAGTCTTTATGGTCATGATGACACTTTATGTAAGGCATTACGATGAACGCCTAGCCTTAACGCGTACCTTAAACCCTCCGCTTCATTAAATTTGGCTGGGGTCTGGCGCACTCTATATAAGCCACCCCCCCTCCACGGTAGAAGGGTTCGCACCTGTAACACATACGCATATAATCCAGTCGACCGCCTCCGGGCTCCGAGATGTAGGGCTGTTACTTCCTCCGAGAAGGGCCTGAACTCGTAAATCCCTTGCGTATACAACTACTCCATAGCAAGGATCTTGCCTCTCCATTCCTACCCCCCATTCTACTGTCAGACTTAGAACCACGATAGTTGGCGCCCACCGTGGGGCTGGTGTTCTAGCGATTTGTTGGAGAAGTTGGGATTCTTTCGATTTCCTACATCATGGTTTCAGGTGGAGTTCTGGTCGACGGCCGCGAGATCCGTCTCGGTGCGCTTACGTTCATCGCCGACGACTCCGCTTGGCTTCAGGAGGCTCCACTCGACGTGGACGCTCCCGTCCCCTGAGGCGGGCGACGACTTTCGCGTGTGTCATGCGGCCCTCCTCCTGCGGCAACCGTCGACCCAGTATGGGTCGGCTCCTGTGCCGTCCTCGCCCCCAGTCTCCCGCCGGAGCAAGCGTTCCGGTCGGTCGAGGCTTCAGCGGTGGGTGAGGCATGCGGTGGCCCGCCAGTCGGCCACCCCCCAAGTCGCGGCGATCGAGCCCGATGAATCTCTCTACGGCCTGTTCGACTGGCTCCGCAGAGATTGCGTCCGAATGCGATAGCATTGACCCGGCGGCAGAGGTTCTGATGGTCGATGGACCACGCAGTCCCCCTGGATTCACCCGCACCAACGGAGGTGACGGTGGAGGCGATCCGGAGCAAGCCCACGAAGAGTACCTGCCCGAGCCCCTCACCCGGCCGGAGGGAGGAGCTTCGCCCGTCGGAACATGGATGCGCTTCACACTCCTATCGTTGGAGAAACCCCGAGGCACGTGCCTTGGAGGATGCGGCGCTTGGCCAACTGGCTGAGCGCTTTCGTGGAGAACCTTACGCAGAGTACTTTCGGCGGCCTTGGCGACCAAGGGTTCCAGAATCCAGTCGATGTCAGCTCTTCCAGCCACCAACTCAGGTATATCAAACTCCGATTCAGAATTTAGCAGCTGCCGCCCGTATAGCAGAGTCAATTCAGCCTTCCCAGTCGGAGGCGGGTAGAGGTTTGCTACAAATCAGAGATCTGCTCCGGGTGGCAGGAGACCAAAACTCAGTCGTATCACAGTCGCGGAACAGGATTCACAGCCGATCCATCGCTGTGAATTCAGTCCAGTCGGCCCATAGTCCGAGATCGCCCCTGAGGCGTGAGGAACGTGGAGGCCGGCGTGATGATCAGTACAAGAGCCGCGAGCAATATGAGCACCGATTCGATCGCAATGATCGACGTCGAATGCCCACCCCTCCCCAAGGGGTGGATCATACGCTCCTCGGCGGCGGGGCGGCGACGCCAAGACAAGTGTTGGGCGAAGAGTTCGGTCGACCCTGGGGAACCAGACTTTGATGCGAGATCTATTATCGTTCAAGGTTTGGTCGACAGGAGCGAGCTCACCGAGACGGCCATGACAGAGATGTTCCCTCCAAAGCATAATTCATGTCTCGGGGCGAGTGTTTCGTGAGCCATCGAGCCGCGGTGATTCCTCCCAACTTCAGGTTGGCGATCGAGTCGATAAGTTCCTTTGGTGAATCCAAGCCTGACACTTGGCTTGAAGATTACCGAGTGGCTGTTCATATCGGCGGCGGCAACGATGAGGTAGCCATGAAGCATTTGCCTCTTATGTTGAAGTGTTCAGCCGGGCGTGGTTGAATCGATTAGCACCCAGCAGTATGTTACACTTGGGAAGATCTTGCCCGAGTGTTTGTCGGAGACATTTGAAGGGACTTGCAAGCGACCAGCGGGGTTGGCGGAGTTGCAGTCGTGTGTGCAGAAGTCGAGTGAAACTTTGAGAGATTATATCCAGAGGTGGATCACTTTGCACCACACAATTGAGAATGTATCTGATCACCAGGCAGTCTGTGCCTTCAAAGAAGGCGTCAAGAATAGAGAGATGAGTTTGAAATTCGGTCGAACCGGAGATATGACCCTGAGTCGGATGATGGAGATTGCCACCAAGTATGGAAATGGTGAAGAAGAGGATCGGCTCCGGAGTGGTAAATACAAATCGACCGCTAATGAGGCCGGCGGAGGAAATTCCAATGGAAGCGAAGGTATAAAGCCGAGCCATTTGCTCCTCAGAGAGGCCTTGGCTGTGACCCCAGGAAAGTTCAAGGGGAAACCCAAGAGTCCTTGGAACCCCAAGAAGGTGAAAGACCAGGATGGAAATGACGTGTTGGATTTGCCATGTCACATTCACACGAAGAAAGATGAAGAGGGTAAACTCATTTACCGAAACACACCACTTTCGGCGGTGTCGACTCTTGATTCAGCAATTCCAAGGGAAACAACCCAAGGATAAGGATAAGGAGACAGACAAAGTTGAGGAGAAAGATGACAGCGATGATGGATATCCCCAGGTCAATTCCACCCTAATGATTTTTGCTGACGTCGAAACAAAAGTCGATTGAAGGTTATTAATCGGGAAGTGAACATGGTTGCTCCGGCGACGCCCAGCTATCTGAAATGGTCCCAGACCCCCATCACATTCGACCAGTCCGATCACCCGACGCACATTGCCACCCCTGGGAGGCAAGCGTTGGTGGTCGACTCCGATCATCGAAGGCACTCGGTGACCAAAGTTACGATGGATGGTGGTAGTGGCTTGAACATATTGTCTGTGAGACGTTGAAAAGGATGGGCATTCCGATGTCGGACTCGATTACCGATAACATGAGCTTCCATGGAGTCATTCCTGGAAAGAACGCTGAGTCACTTGGCCAAATTGCTCTTGATGTAGTTTTTGGTGATTCAAAGCATTTCCGGAAAGAAAAGTTGACCTTTGAGGTCGTGGATTTCCAGAGCGTTTATCACGCTATTCTAGGAAGGCCAGCGTATGCACGTTTCATGGCCCGACCATGTTACGTGTATCTCAAGCGAAGATGCACGGTCCCAAGGGCGTGATCACTGTTATACGGGCAATCGGAAGAAGGCGGAAGAAGTGCTTCGGAAGGGCTCTAAGATTGCCGATGCTCAGTTGGCAGTGGTAGAGCTACAAGAGTATCAGAAAACTGCAGATCCGAGTGATTTGTTGCAAGCTAAGAAGCCCGCTACGGAGTCAGCATTCCAGTCGTCCGGTGAGACGAAACAGGTTCACATTCACCCGACTGATCCCAATGCTGCTCCGACCAACATCTCAACAACACTCGACTCAAAATAGGAAGAAGCGATCATCCAGTTCCTCCGTGAGAACTGGGACATCTTTGCATGGAAGCTCAGCGACATGCCGGGTGTTCCCAGGGGGCTGGCTGAGCACCGCCTACGAGTCGACCCAAAAGTCAAACCGGTTAAAGAATACCATCGGCGGTCCGCCGTCCAGAAGAGAAAGGCCATTGGTGAAGAGGTGGCTCGGCTCTTAGCGGTAGAGTTCATCCGAGAGATCTACCACTCCGAGTGGCTCGCCAATGTCGTCATGGTCCCCAAGAAGGACAAGTCGTTGCGCATGTGCATCGATTTCAAGCATATCAATCGGGCCTGCCGAAAGATCATTCCCTCTTCCTCGCATTGACCAAATAGTCGACTCAACTGCGGGATGTGAGAGGTTGTATTGTTTAGACGCCTATTCCGGGTACCATCAGATCCGTCTGTATGGACCCGATGAGATTAAAACAGCGTTCATCACTCCATTCGGGTGCTTCTGTTATGTCACTATGCCATTCGGTCTCAAGAATGCGGAGCCACATTCATGAGGATGATTCAGAAGTGTTTGCTCACTCAAATCAGTCGGAATGTGGAAGCGTACATGGATGATATAGTGGTCAAGTCACGAAAGGGTTCGGACCTGTTGACTGACCTTGCTGAAACATTTGCCAACCTCAGGAGGTATGATATCAAGCTTAACCCATCAAAGTGCACATTTGGAGTTCCTGGTGGAAAGTTACTCGGTTTTCTTGTTTCTAAGCGAGGAATCGATGCTAACCCCGAAAAGGTTGGCACTATACTCCGAATGAAGCACCCTGTGCGTGTGCACGATGTCCAGAAGCTTACTGGATGCTTGGCCGCTTTAAGTCGATTCATCTCTCGCCTCGGTGAAAAGGCATTGCCTCTTTACCGGTGATGAAGAAGTCGAGACAAGTTCGAGTGGACTCGAGGAAGCTGATGCAGCGGTTGCGAGCTAAAAGCTCTGCTCTCCACCAACCGGTGCTTGCTGCTCCTATCGGCAAGAGCCTTTGTTGCTTTACATTGCAACCACTTTGGACAAGTCGTCGACTGCATTTACTACGGTCGAAAGCGGAAGAAGAAGGAAAAGCCTTCAAAGTTCAACGCCCAATTTATTATCTTTACGAAGTCTTGACCCCATCAAAGCAAAGATACCCTCACTATCGGAAGCTTGTTTATGGGATCTATATGACCACAAAGAAGGTTGCTCATTATTTCTCCGATCATTCCATTACGATTAAATCGTGACGCCCCATTGTTGGAAATTCTTCATAACAGAGATGCAACCGGTCGAGTGGCTAAATGGGCGATTGAACTCCTTCCCCTTGATATCAAGTTTGAGGCAAAGAAAGCCATCAAGTCCCAAGCAATAGCAGACTTCCTCGCCGAGTGGGTGAACAGCAGCTTCCGACTCAAGTTCACTCGAACCTTTGGACTATGTTTTTCGATGGTTCCAAGATCTTTGAGCAGTTGCAGTGCGGGGTTGTATTGGTTTCCCCCCGAGGAGATAAGCTCAAATATGTTCTCCAGATTCACTTTGATTCTTCCAACAATGAAGCAGAATATGAAGCACTCTTGTATGGGTTGCGTATGGACATTTCACTCGGCGTCCGTCGCCTTATGGTCTCTGGCGACTGGATCTGGTTGTTAATCAAGTGATGAAGGAGTGGGATGTCAGAAGCCCAGCTATGACTGGTTACTGTAATGCAGTGAGAAAGCTGGAGAAGAAATTCGAGGGGTTAGAGCTTCATGATATACCTCGACTGAAAAATCAAGCTGCGGATGATTTGGCGAAGATAGGGTCCAAGAGGGAAGCCATTCCCAGTAATGTACTTTTGGAGCACATTCATGCACCATCAGTGCAGGAGGATCCTTTCACAGAAGAAGCCCCACAGCAAAAGAGTGCCAATGATCCAACTGAAGTTGAGGTCCCAGCCGTGGTCGACCTGATTATGGAAGTTGTGGTCATCACTCCCGGCCCAGACGGTGCCGTACATCGCATATATCCTAAAGAAAGAGCTCCCGGAGAATGAAGAAGAGGCTCGACGGATCGTCCGTCGATCCAAGGCCTTTACAATTATCAAGGGACGGTTATGCGGAGAAAGCGCGGTTGAGTCGGCGAAGTGTATCACGCGGAAGAAGGTCGAGATAATTCTTGAAGATATCCACTTTCGAGGACCTATGGCCATCATGCGTCCTCTCGGACCATTGTGGCTAAAGCATACCGAGCGGGATTTTACTGGTCGAAAGCAAATGAAATGGCAAAAGAAATAGTCGACAAGTGTGAAGGGTGTCAGTTATATTCCAACATGTCACACAAGCCCGCCTCAGCCTTGAAGACCATTCCACTCGTCTGGCCCTTCGCTGTTTGGGGATTAGACATGATTGGACCGCTGAGAACTGGTAGAAGCGGATTCACTCATTTGCTAGTAGCAGTCGACAAGTTCACCAAGTGGATCGAAGCCAAGCCCATCAAGAACCTTGATGCATGCACTGCTATCAGTTTCATCAGAGAGTTGATATTCAGATATGGAGTTCCGCATAGCATCATCACCGACAATGGGTCAAACCCGATAATGACAAGTTCAAAGCCTTCTGCGCCTCTCGGGGCTGCAGATGCGACTATGCTGCAGTTGCTCATCCTCAGTCGAATGGACAAGTAGAGCATGCAAATGGCCTCATTCTCAAAGGGCTGAAACCACGGCTGATGCGTGATCTCAAGCACGCAGCAGAAGCTTGGGTCGACGAACTTCCATCAGTTCTCTGGGGATTGAGGACCACTCCTAATCGGTCATTGGGAGAACTCCATTCTTCACGGTCTATGGAGCTGAAGCGATTACGCCGAGTGACTGCTTCACAATGGGCCTCGAGTAGAACTATACTCTGAAGAAGAAGCAGAACAAGCCCGGCAAGATGCAGACGACCTCTTGGAAGAGGCGAGGGAGATGGCCCTGATCCGCTCGACTATCTATCAGCAAGACTTACGTCGATTCCATGCCAGAAACGTGAAGAGTCGAGCCTTCCAAGAGGGAGATTTGGTCCTTCGAGTGGATCAGCAGAAACCACAAGCTTCGCTCCCACTTGGGAAGGTCCCTTCATCGTCACAAGAGTTCGCCACAACGGAGCGTATCATCTCTACAACGTTGATCGCCAGATCGACGAGCCTCGAGCTTGGAATGCGGAGCTGCTCCGCCCCTTTTATACTTAAGTACTCACTCGGTTGAGATGTAATAAAAGTACTTTTGTAGTTTGTTTATCTAAGACAAGAATGTTATAATTTTCACAGTGATTGTTATTACTTTTTGTTGATATTTCCCCAGTGGGTGGCTTAGGCTGAATCCGGTTCGCCTAAGTTTGTAAAAAAAAATCCTTTCCGAGTGGCGAGCCGGTCTCCCACTCGGGGGCTTAGCTGTGAATCCGCTTCGCCTAAGTATTCAAAATCCTACTGAATGGTGAGCCAGCCTCCCACTCGGGGCTTAGCTGCAGTCAAGTACTCGCCTAAGTATTCAAAATCCTACGAGTGGTGAGCCAGCCTCCCACTCGGGGGCTTAGCTGCAGTCCAAGTACTGCGCCTAAGTATTCAAAATCCTACCGAGTGGTGAGCCAGCCTCCCACTCGGGGCTTAACTGCAGTCCAAGTACTGGCCTAAGTATTCAAAATCCTACCGAGTGGTGAGCCAGCCTCCCACTCGGGGGCTTAGCTGCAGTACAAGTACTCGCCTAAGTATTCAAAATCCTACCGAGTGGTGAGCCAGCCTCCCACTTAGGGGCTTAGCTGCAGTCCAAGTACTCGCCTAAGTATTCAAAATCCTACCGAGTGGTGAGCCAGCCTCCCACTCGGGGGCTTAGCTGCAGTCCAAGTACTCGCCTAAGTATTTAAATCCTACCGGGTGGAGAGTCAGCCTCTCACTCGGGGGCTTAGCAACAGCCCAAGGATTCGCCTAAACATCCAAAATAATGAACGCTTCGCAAGGACGACGAGGTGCAGGTCGACTGCTACCTTCTCCTTCAAAGCTACACCATAAAAATCCACTCGGAGAGCACACCTCCCGCTCGGAGGCTTAGCTTGTAACGCCCCGGATTCGATGGGCCAGGTGTCCGTCAGTTATTCGCCGTCTTTGCCATGTCACTTGCTTGCGTGTTGCATTTTTCCATGTCATCATCTGCATTTCATCTGCATGCTTTCCCAAACTTGCATCCGTTCGGGTTCTCCCGGTTCTCTCCGTTGTCCGTTCCGAGCCAGACACTCCCGCACGCGTCCGCGGCACCTCCGAAATATTATTTTATAAGTGGCATAAAAATGTTCTTGGAATGGGGTGAAAGTTGGCGTGCGGTCTCATTATAATGTAGGTAGACCGCCTGTCAAGTTTCGTCGCATTCGGAGTCCGTTTGACTGCCCAACCGTTAAACATATAGCGGTACCGCTGCCGGCACCTTCGCCGGACGTTCCGGTCTCCGAAACTGCCGCCAGGCTACAACTTCTCTTCTCTCCTCTCAGCCCAAGGCCTTCTAACCACAGCCCACTAACCCCTCCTAGGCCAGCCTAGTCCCCCCTCTGACCGGAGCCGCACGATCGCGATCGTACGGCTTGAATCGCTTCCAAACCCCCCAAAACCTAGCCCCTACCCAATATAAACTACCTCCATGCCATTTTTGGCTTTCCCTAGTCTTCCCCTACCCCTAGACCCCCCTCTCCACGGATCTGCCGCCACCAACCACAGCCAACCACCCACCTCCTCAAAACCGGCGCAGGCCACCTCACCGCCGCCACTAGGCACACCCGGAGTGGTCAGCCGTCGCTTCTTGCTTGCCCGTAATCGGGAGGCGCCACGTCGCCCTGCCTCCCTCCTCCTCCCTTGAGGGCCACTTTGAGCCCATCACAGGCCCGCCCGGAACAGATCTGGGCAGACGAGCCAGCAAGCCGCCGTCGGCCCTTGGCGCCCGACCTCGCGCCCGGCCCGACTCCAGCGCCCGGGCACCCTCGCCCTCGCCCGGCCACGGAGGACCGCCGCCATTCTGCAAGGTCGCCGCTGACCCCCCCGCACCTTCTCTCCCTCTCCTCCTCCCTCTAATGCCTCTCTTTCGCAGGGGACCGTCGTCGCCGCCATGGAGGGTCGCCGCCGGCCGTGGAGCTCGCCGTCGGCCTCGCCTTCACCGGGTCAAGCCGGAACCACCGGATCCGGGCCCCCTCGACCTAGCCGCAGCACCGCCGAACCCCCGCTATCGCTGCCTGCCATCGCCGATCGCCGCCGGCGCCGTCGTGCTCCGCCTCGGCGAGCAGCGTCCCGTGGGCCCGGCCTAGCAGCGCCAGCCGCGCGGCCGGCCCGACCTCTCCGCCGCCAGGCGGCCTCTCCTTCCTACAGGTCGAGCCCAATGGGTGAGATGCCCTCTATTCCCCGTCCTGTGCGCCGCTTAGCTAATCGACGCTCACATGTTTTTTTTAAATCGGCTGTCCCTAAAAATATACAGCATGATGCATATTTTGACATGTCATATCTCCATGCATACCGCTGCGTTTCGTGCGTGTAATATGTCGAATTGTTCGCCTCGACGAGTACTTCATTTCATTCCATTGCATCATTTTGGTTTGAGCTCATCTTGATGCCTGAATCTTCGTTGCAAGAGTGCATGTTCATGTTAACCTGCTGAAACTGTTATAACTTGATGATTTGTCATTTTTGTTGCTTTTGATGTGTGCATCTTATGGGCATGAGTCCTACATGTGTTTTGTGATATGTCATGCCATCTTCACAGTGGTGCCATCCATGTATTTTTGTGAGTCTTTTACTGAGTGAATCAAGCTTGTTAAGTAGGATACTTGCTGTTGCTGTTTTTCATGTCTGAATCTGCTATATCATGATGCTATGTTAACCTGCTGCTACAAGTCATTCTGTGCATAATCTGGATATGTTCACTAAGGATGTTTTGTTACACATGTCTTTGTCTATATATCCATGCCCCTGGTTGCATTTATAGCCTGCTGTAACTTGTTGTAATCTTGCTCTCAAATTGCTAAATAATGTTGCTGTCAGCCTGTTAACATTAAGTTCAGTTTTGCCATGAGCTTTACTAGTGATCCATGCACCCTATAGACTTGATCTTGCCATTTTTAGCTTAATAAACATGTCTTCTTACTGTTGGTTGCCTTGCCATGCCATGTATTGCTCTGTGGTGAGTGGTTCAAGCTCACCAACATGCCTACTTGTTGTTCCTGCCATGTATGAATCTGTAATATAACTTGCCATGTTTACATGGGTACCATCATATCTTCTGGTCCTTTTTGGCTCATGGTCACTAAAGGACTTCTGTTCTATGCATTTAGTAGTATCATTCCATGCCTTTGTTTGCCATGATAAGTTCCTGTAACATGTGGTTTGATAGCTCTAAACATTGCAACCTGATGTTATTTCTGCTAAAGTCTGAAACTGTTATTATATGCAATCTTGTCATGTGTGTTTGAGCATGTTATATTGATTTCTGGAGATAGATCATTGTTCATGTTTTGTAATGCTTTACCTGTACATCGTGCCCATGCCTTTTGTTCTCACGTCGAGATGCTGTAGCATGTTGTTTTGGTGCTTGCAATATGCCTAGTTGCTGTTTTTGACAGCTTGTCCTTTAAACTTGTATAGGGTGTATGTGTTGAACCGTTGCTCCGTTTTGAGTGTGCTCTATATGAAACTTGCTTAGAATTGCATGAACTTTTATATTATCATGTTGCATCCATGTTTTGAGGTGTTTGCTTGATGTTTGTATGTATTTTGCATCAATGCCACGCTTAACTTGTTTTGCTCATATCTTCTAGGCCGTAGCTCCGAATTAAATGAACTTTATATGTAACTTGACTAGAATTTCGTGTAGATCATCTTGGTGCATTTTAAATTGCTGTTTAACAACGTGAACATAAAGTTATTCAGATCTGGACCAATTTCGAAATTTGCATATGAGGACTTACCGGAATTGTTATATATTGTTTCCGGTCTCATTAAAAACTTGCCTTGATGTGTTGCTCTTGTTTGCATCATACCTTGCCATGAGTAGCTTCATGTAGCCGTGTCATGCATCATGCTTGTTGTGCATCGTGCCTTGTTCATGTGTGGTCTGTTTACCATGTTGTGTGCTTCTTCTCAATAGTTCCCGTTTCGTTGCGATCGTGAGGATTCGTTCGTCTACGCTTGGTTCGTCTTCATGGCTTCATCTTCTTCATGGACTCGTTTTTCTTCCTAGCGGGATTTCAGGCAAGATGACCGCTACCCTGGATCTCACTACTATCATTGCTATGCTATTTGCTTCGTTCTATCGCTATGCTTCGCTACCTATCACTTCTTTGCTCAAGCCTGCCAAATTGCCATGGACCTCTAACCTTTGTCACCCTTCCTAGCACACCGTTGTTTGGCTATGTTACCGCTTTGCTCAGCCCCTCTTATAGCGTTGCTAGATGCAGGTGAAGATGAAGATTGCTCCATGGTGGACATGATTTTGTTGGGATATCACAATATCTCTTATTTAATTAATGCATCTATATACTTGGTAAAGGGTGGAAGGCTCGGCCTTATGCCTGGTGTTTTGTTCCACTCTTGCCGCCCTAGTTTCCGTCATATCGGTATTATGTTCCCGGATTTTGCGTCCCTAACGCGGTTGGGTGATTTATGGGACCCCTTGACAGTTCGCTTTGAATAAGACTCCTCCAAAGAAGGCCCAACCTTGGTTTTACCATTTGCCTCACCACCACCTACCTTTCCTTGGGAGTAATTAACCCAAGGGTCATCTTTATTAGCCCCCGGGCGGTGCTTCTCTAAATCTTGGTCCGAACAGCTTCTGCTGGGCCACCTTGAGGCAACTTGAGGGTTGGTTTTACTCGTAGCTAGTCTCATCCGGTGTTTCCCTGAGAACGAGATATGTGCAGCTCCTATCGGGATTGTCGGCGCACCGGGCGGCTTTGCTGGTCTTGTTTTATTGCTGTCGGAATGTCTTGTAGCCGGGATTCCGAGACTGATCGGGTCTTCCCGGGGAGAAGGAATATCCTTCGTTGATCGCGAGAGCTTATCATGGGCTAAGTTGGGACACCCCTGCAGGTATAAACTTTCGAGAGCCGTGCCAGCGGTTATGTGGCAGATGGGAATTTGTTAATATCCGGTTGTAGTAAACTCAAGTAAACTCTTCTAAAATACACCAACCGTGTGCGTAATCGTGAGTGTCTCTTTTCGGGGTTGATCGAGAGGAGAACACGGTTTTACGGGTTATGTCGGCGTAAGTAGGAGTTCAGGATCACTTCTTGATCATTACTAGTTGACGACCGTTCCTTTGTTTCTCTCCTCGCTCTCATTTGCGTATGTTAGCCACCATATATGCTTAGTCGCTCTTGCAACCCCACCACTTTACCCCTTCCTTTCCCTTTAAGCTTTGCTAGTCTTGATACCCATGGTAATGGGATTCTTTGAGTCCTCGTGGCTCACAGATTACTACAACACTAGTTGCGGTACAGGTTTGCGATGATCATGACGCGAGAGCGATGTTTACTTGTGTTGGAGTTCTTACGCTTCTTCGTCGATCGAGGATAGGTTCGGTCGGCAGCACTGGCTAAAGGTGGTGGATATTGTTTGAGTTTACTGTTTATGATTCATCCGTAGTCGGATGTTGATCTTGTATGTTGTGATGTTGTATTCATGTGACATTGAATGTCTTGGTTGTATCCCTATGTATTATGTAATGTTGATGTAATGATATCCACCTTGCAAAAGCGTTTCAATATGCGGGTCTATCCTTAGTGGGACCTTGAGTTCCTTTTGGATAGGGTCGCATATTAAGCGTGATAAGTTAGTATCGAGCCTCGACCGACCTTAGGAGCCCCCTTGATTGATCGTGTAGTGCGGCCGTTGTTGAGTCTAGAAGAAAACTGTTTTCGGAGTCTAGTTATATCGGAGAGTAGGAATTCTTTTTACTCCTCAGTCCCTTCGTCACTCTGGTAAGGAATCTTGAAGTAGGTGTTTTGAATTATTTCTCTTCCCTTTCAAACTTTCTTTAGGATCACGCGGTTAGTTTTTTTTCCGATCGTTGGTTCTCAGCTCTTTTCGTCCGGTGCATCTCTCGTCAAGTCGACTCAAACCTCTTTGTCTTTTGAGAGATCTATCCTCAGCTCTTTTCTATCAACGTTGTTTCCCTGTCTGAAGTTCTCCTTGTTTTTCCCCACCTACCACCCTTCTTCTTCTTGGATCCGGAGTCCGTAATCGAGTATCCATCCTACTCGTGTGAAGTCTTTGCTTCCTTTCCTTAATGATTTCAACCGGTGTTTTCTCTTCAAGATATTCGTCGGTTTCCCCTTCCGAGTTGCCTTTGTTTTCCCGCCCACCCACCCTTTTTCTTCCCGGAGTCTGACTCTCTCTCGACCAGCTATCTCATTCGTGCGGAGCCTTTTAGTCTTTCGTCAATCATTTTAACCGGTGAATTCTCGTCTCGTTTGACATTCTTCATCTCTTTTCCGGTGCACTAAATTCAAGTTTTTCGGGTTGATCATATTCTTTTCCTCGGCTCAAATGTTTTCCCCTTGCTCGTTCGCCTCTACTTGAGTTATCCTTAGGAGTGTTCAAGACATCTCGGAAGATTCGTACGTGTTCCAATTAATTCGTGGTTGTCACCTCATTCAAATATTTCAATTGTTCCGGTGCATCGTCTATCTGTTCAACATCCCTTTCCAACGGTGTTTTCTTTTATTGGGCCCTAACCCACAGGTCTTTTCCCAGGATCTTACCTGACTCTTCTAATTATTCCGGAGCTATTCTCTATTTCTTTTCAAGTGTGACGTAAGAATGAATTTCATTAGTCAGATGCCTTTTCCAAGATCAATTTCAAATCATTTCATTGTTGGCTCAACCTCTTTGCTTTTCATTCTTCCGGAGTATCTCATTAATTTTGGTGGTGTTTCTCCTCATCATTTGAAGATTGAAGAGAATTTTTCCTCTAAATCTTGCCCGTTCTCCCGGAGATTCATGGTTCTAGCTTCATGTTATCCTCCAAATTATTCCATTTGTCAGATATTCTTTCTTACCCATCCGGCGTATTTCAGAAGTTGTCTTTCCGTTTCTTTTCACCGGAGGCCATCATTCCAGTCATCGTTCTCTATTTATCCTGGTGCTCCGTTCAAGTGTTCTTTAATCAGCTCATTATCTCTTCGTTCTTTTGCATCTAAATCCCCTCTAGCTTATTGGTTCTTCTAATTCTTCCCGGTGATTCATTCTCTTTCATCAGTCATTTTCGTATTCTTACGGTGGTTCGTTCAAGATTTCACTTCCTTCGTTATCATATCAGATATTCGTCATTTCAAATCCCAACGGTGGTTCCATCATTACCTTCTCAAGTTTGCGCTGTATCTCTATCTGTAATCATTTCTCAATGAGAATAAGTAGTATGTAAAGTCCATTGCTTGTCATCAATTTAATTTGATGAAGGATAAGCATACAATAAATCTTATTCTTATTTCCTCAAAGTGATTAATCCCCTTCCTTCGGAGTTTGTTCTTCATGAATAAATTCTAGTTCCAAGTGCTTTCATTTTTTCTTTTCCGGAGTTCAATTTCCTCGGCCATTTCGTCGGAACCTCCATCTAAATCATCGCAAGGCTCATCTTATTCTTTCTTCCTTCATTTTATCTCGTCATCCTTTTGTTACCGGAGTTCTTCATGGTGGTTCTTCAGGATTTAATTCATTCTTCAAGAGTTCATCAAGAGTTTGTTGGTGGAGTTCAAGTATCTTTTCTTCTCGCATCTCGAAGTGTAATTAATTCTCCGTTTTATTTTGAAATGGAGTTTTGCATTTCTTCGTTCTTCTCAGCTATCCAATCATTTCCATTTGTGGCCGGTTATCACCTTATGATCTTGAGATGTTATCCATAATTCCACAACAAGCTTATTCTTTCATTGTTGATTTTCTCAACAACTCCCGTCAACCCTTCCTTCTAAGTTCTTTTCATTCAATTTTTCCAATTCTTCCGGAGGTATTGCGTTGCTTATGTCGTCAAGTCTCATTCCATCTTGTGAAGTTCGTGTTCTATTCCTCCATGTTTTAACCGGAGTGCTGCCTAAATTCTTCCATTCTTATTCATTTCTTATCTCGTTCTAACCGGAGTGTTTCATAGTCTTTGTGATTCCTTGAGCTTTCGATTCTCGCCATTCTCGCCGTTCCTCTCTTTTTCTCGAGTGCTCTCGATTCTTTGGTTCTTCTCTTGAGTTCTTGTTTCACCTCATCCCTTTTTCCTCTCCGTCTCGGTCCTAAGATCTCGGGACGAGATCTCTTGTTAGTGGAGGAGAGTTGTAACGCCTGGATTCGATCGCCAGTGTCCTTGATGGTCGCCGTCTTTGCCATGTCACTTGCTTGCGTGTTGCATTTTTCCATGTCATCATCTGCATTTCATCTGCATGCTTTTCAAAACTTGCATCCGTTCGGGTTCCCCCGGTTCTCTCCGTTGTCCGTTCTGAGCCAGACACTCCCGCACGCGTCCGCGGCACCTCCGAAATATTATTTTATAAGTGGCATAAAAATGTTCTCGGAATGGGGTGAAAGTTGGCGTGCGGTCTCATTATAGTGTAGGTAGACCGCCTGTCAAGTTTCGTCGCATTCGGAGTCCGTTTGACTGCCCAACCGTTAAACATATAGCGGTACCGCTACCGGCACCTTCGCCGGACGTTCCGGTCTCCGAAACTGCCGACGGGCTGCAACTTCTGTTCTCTCCTCTCAGCCCAAGGCCTTCTAACCACAGCCCACTAACCCCTCCTAGGCCAGCCTAGTCCCCCCTCTGACCGGAGCCGCACGATCGTGATCGTACGGCTCGAATCGCTTCCAAACCCCCCAAAACCTAGCCCCTACCCTATATAAACTACCTCCATGCCATTTTTGGCATTCCCTAGTATTCCCCTACCCCTAGACCCACCTCTCCTCGGATCTGCCGCCACCAACCACAACCAACCTCCCTCCTCCTCAAATCCGGCGCAGGCCACCTCACCGCCGCCACTTGGCGCGCCCGGAGTGGTCAGCCGTTTGGTCACGCCCGTGGCCAGCAGAGGCGCCACGTCGCCCTGCCTCCCTCCTCCTCCCTTGAGGCCACTTTGAGCCCATCACAGGCCGCCCGGACCAAATCCGGGCCGGACGAGCCAGCCTTGGCCGCCGTCGACTGCCCAGCGCCCGACCTCCCGCGCCAGCCCGGCTCAGCGCGCCCGCCTGCCTCGCCTCGCCCGGCCACGGAGGACCGCCGCCCGTTCTACAAGGTCGCGGCCCCCCCCCGCACCTTCTCTCCTCTCCTCCTCCTCTAATGCCTCTCTTTCGCGAGGGCCCGTCGTCGCTGCCATGGAGGTCGCCATGGCCCGATGGAGCTTCGCCGTCGGCCTCGCCTTCCACCGGGTCGGCGGATCCACGGATCCGGGCCCCCTCGACCTAACCGCCACCGCCGAACCCCAGCTGTCGCCGCTTTGCCGTCGCCCGATCGCCCGGCCGGCGCGTCGTGCTTTCGCCTCGGCGAGGCAGCGTCCGTGGGCCCGGCCAGCCCGGCGCCAATGGCGCCCGGCCAGGCCCGACCTCTCCGCCGCCCAGGCCGACCTCTCCTTACTTCTGGGCCGAGCCCAATGGGTGAGATGCCCTCTATTCCCCGTCCTGTGCGCCGCTTAGCTAATCGACGCTCACATGTTTTTTTTAAATCGGTTGTCCCTAAAAATATACAACATGATGCATATTTTGACATGTCATATCTCCATGCATACCGCTCCGTTTCGTGCATGTAATATGTCAAATTGTTCGACTCGACGAGTACTTCATTACATTCCATTGCATCATTTTAATTTGAGCTCATCTTGATGCCTGAATCTTTGTTGCAAGAGTGCATGTTGATGTTAACCTGCTGAAACTGTTATAACTTGATGATTTGTCATTTTTTTTGCTTTTGATCTGTGCATCTTATGGGCATGAGTCCTACATGTGTTTTGTGCTATGTCATGCCATCTTCATAGTGGTGCCATACATGTATTTTTGTGAGTCTTGTACTGAGTGCATCAAGCTTGTTAAGTAGGGTACTTGCTGTTGCTGTTTTGCATGTCTGAATCTGCTATATCATGATGCTATGTTAACCGGCTGCTACAAGTCATTCTGTGCATAATCTGGATATGTTCACTAAGGATGTTTTGTTATACATATCTTGCTCTATCGATCCATGCCCCTGGCTGCATTTATAGCATGCTATAACTTGTTGTAATATTGCTCTCAAATTGCTAAATAATGTTGCTGTCAGCCTGTTAACATTAAGTTCAGTTTTGCCATGAGCTTTACTAGTGATCCATGCACCATATAGACTTGCTCTTGCCATGTTTAGCGTAATAAACATGTCTTCTTACTGTTGGTTGCCTTGCCATGCCATGTATTGCTCTGTGATGAGTGGTTCAAGCTCACCAACATGCCTACTTCTTGTTGTTCCTACAATGTATGAATCTGTAATATAACTTGCCATGTTTACATGGGCGCCATCATATCTTCTGATACTTTTTGGCTCATGATCACTAAAGGACTTTTGTTCTATGCATTTAGTAGTATCATTACATGCCTTTTTTTGCCATGATAAGTTCCTGGAATATGTGGTTTGATAGCTCTAAACATTGCAACCTGATGTTATTTCTGCTAAAGTCTGAAACTGTTATTATATGCAATCTTGCCATGTGTGTTTGAGCATGTTCTAGTGATTTCTGGAGATAGCTCAGTGTTCATGTTTTGTAATGCTTTACCTGTAAATCGTGCCCATGCCTTTTGTTCCCATGTCGAGATGCTGTAGCATGTTGTTTTGGTGCTTGCAATGTGCCTAGTTGCTGTTTTGGACAGCTTGTCCTTTAAACTTGTATAGGGTGTATGTGTTGAACCGTTGCTCCGTTTTGAGTGTGCTCTATATGAAACTTGCTTAGAATTGCATGAACTTTCATATTATCTTGTTGCATCCATGTTTTGAGGTGTTTTCTTGATGTTTGTATGTATTTTGCATCAATGCCACGCTTAACTTGTTTTGCTCATATCTTCTAGGCCGTAGCTCCGAATTAAATGAACTTTATATGAAACTTGACTAGAATTTCGTGTAGATCATCTTGGTGCATTTTAAATTGCTGTTTAACAACTTGAACATAAAGTTATTCAGATCTGGACCAATTTCGAAATTTGCATATAAGGACTTACCGGAATTGTTATATGTTGTTTCCGGTCTCATTTAAACTTGCCTTGATGTGTTGCTCTTGTTTGCATCATACCTTGCCATGAGTAGCTTCATGTAGCCGTATCATGCATCATGCTTGTTGTGCATCATGCCTTGTTTATGTGTGGTGTGTTTACCATGTTGTGTGCTTCTTCTCAATAGTTCCTGCTTTCGTTGCGATCGTGAGGATTCGTTCGTCTATGCTTGGTCTGCGTCTTCATGGCTTCATCTTCTTCATGGACTCGTTCTTCTTCCTAGCGGGATTTCAGGCAAGATGACCGCTACCCTGGATCTCACTACTATCATTGCCATGCTAGTTGCTTCGTTCTATAGCTATGCTGCGCTACCTATCACTTGCTCCTCAAGCCTCCCAAATTGCCATGGACCTCTAACCTTTGTCACCCTTCCTAGCACACCGTTGTTTGGCTATGTTACCGCTTTGCTCAACCCCTCTTATAGCGTTGCTAGATGCAGGTGAAGATGAAGATTGCTCCATGGTGGACAGGATTTTGTTGGGATATCACAATATCTCTTATTTAATTAATGCATCTATATACTTGGTAAAGGGTGGAAGGCTCGGCCTTATGCCTGATGTTTTGTTCCACTCTTGCCGCCCTAGTTTCCGTCATATCGGTATTATGTTCCCGGATTTTGCGTCCCCTTACGCGGTTGGGTGATTTATGGGACCCCCTTGACAGTTCGCTTTGAATAAGACTCCTCCAGCAAGGCCCAACCTTGGTTTTACCATTTGCCTCACCACCACCTACCTTTCCCTTGGGAGTAATTAACCCAAGGGTCATCTTTATTTAGCCCTCCGGGCCGATTGCTTCTCTAAGTCTTTGGTCCGAACCGAGCTTCTGCGGGGCCACCTTGAGGCAACTTTGAGGGTTGGTTTTACTCGTAGCTAGTCTCATCCGGTGTTGCCACGAGAACGAGATATGTGCAGCTCCTATCGGGATTGTCGGCGCATCAGGCGGCTTCTTTGCTGGTCTTGTTTTATTCTTTGTCGAAATGTCTTGTAGCCAGGATTCCGAGATCTGATCGGGTCTTCCAGGGAGAAGGAATATCCTTCGTTGATCGCGAGAGCTTATCATGGGCTAAGTTGGGACACCCTACGAGGTATAAACTTTCGAGAGCCGTGCCCGCGGTTATGTGGCAGATGGGAATTTGTTAATATCCGGTTGTAGTAAACACGAAGTAAACTCTTCTAAAATACACCAACCGTGTGCGTAACCGTGAGTGTCTCTTTTCGGGGTTGATCGAGAGGAGAACACGTTTTCTGGGTTATGTCTGACGTAAGTAGGAGTTCAGGATCACTTCTTGATCATTACTAGTTGACGACCGTTCCTTTGTTTCTCTCCTCGCTCTCATTTGCGTATGTTAGCCACCATATATGCTTAGTCATTGCTGCAACCTCACCACTTTACCCCTTCCTTTCCCTTTAAGCTTTGCTAGTCTTGATACCCATGGTAATGGGATTGCTTTGAGTCCTCGTGGCTCACAGATTACTACAACACCGATTGCAGGTACAGGTTTGCGATGATCATGACGCGAGAGCGATGTTTACTTGTGTTGGAGTTCTTACGCTTCTTCGTCGATCGGGGATAGGTTCGGTCGGCCTTTGGGCTAGCAGGGTGGATATTGTTTGAGTTTACGTTTATGATTCATCCGTAGTCGGATGTTGATCTTGTATGTTGTGATGTTGTATTCATGTGACATTGAATGTCTTGGTTGTATCCCTATGTATTATGTAATGTTGATGTAATGATATCCACCTTGCAAAAGCGTTTCAATATGCGGGTCTATCCTTAGTGGGACCTTCGAGTTCCTTTTGGATAGGGTCGCATATTGGGCGTGACAAGTTGGTATCGAGCCTCGACCGACCTTAGGAGCCCCCTTGATTGATCGTGTAGTCTGGCCGTTGTTGAGTCTAGAAGAAAACTGTTTTCGGAGTCTAGTTATATCGGAGAGTAGGAATTCTTTTTACTCCTCAGTCCCTTCGTCACTCTGGTAAGGAATCTTGAAGTAGGTGTTTTGAATTACTTCTCTTCCCTTTCAAACTTTCTTTAGGATCACGCGGTTAGTTTTTTTTCCGATCGTTGGTTCTCAGCTCTTTTCGTCCGGTGCATCTCTCGTCAAGTCGACTCAAACCTCTTTGTCTTTTGAGAGATCTATCCTCAGCTCTTTTCTATCAACGTTGTTTCCCTGTCTGAAGTTCTCCTTGTTTTTTCCCCACCCGCCCACCCTTCTTCTTCTTGGATCCGGAGTCCGTGTCAGTATCCATCCTACTCGTGTGAAGTCTTTGCTTCCTTTCCTTAATGATTTCAACGGTGTTTTCTCTTCAAGATATTCGTCGGTTTCCCCTTCCGAGTTGCCTTTGTTTTCCGCCCACCCACCCTTTTTTCTTCCCGGAGTCGACTCTCTCTCGACCAGCTATCTCATTCGTATGCGGAGCCTTTTAGTCTTCGTCAATCATTTTAACGGTGAATTCTCGTCTCGTTTGACATTCTTCATCTCTTTTCGGTGCACTAAATTCAAGTTTTTCGGGTTGATCATATTCTTTTCCTCGGCTCAAATGTTTTCCCCTTGCTCGTTCGCCTCTCGCCAGTTATCCTTCCGGAGTGTTCAAGACATCTCAGAAGATTCGTCTGTGTTCCAATTAATTCGTGGTTGTCACCTCATTCAAATATTTCAATTGTTCCGGTGCATCGTCTATCTGTTCAACATCCCTTTCCAACGGTGTTTTCTTTTATTGGGCCCTAACCCACAGGTCTTTTCCCAGGATCTTACCTGACTCTTCTAATTATTCCGGAGCTATTCTCTATTTCTTTTCAAGTGTGACATAAGAATGAATTTCATCAGTCAGATGCCTTTTCCAAGATCAATTTCAAATCATTTCATTGTTGGCTCAACCTCTTTGCTTTTCATTCTTCCGGAGTATCTATTTAATTTTGGTGGTGTTTCTCCTCATCATTTGAAGATTGAAGAGAATTTTTCCTCTAAATCTTGCCCGTTCTCCCGGAGATTCATGGTTCTAGCTTCATGTTATCCTCCAAATTATTCCATTTGTCAGATATTCTTTCTTACCCATCCGGCGTATTTCAGAAGTTGTCTTCCCGTTTCTTTTCACCGGAGTCCATCATTCCAGTCATCGTTCTCTATTTATCCTGGTGCTTCGTTCAAGTGTTCTTTAATCAGCTCATTATCTCTTCGTTCTTTTGCATCTAAATCCCCTCTAGCTTATTGGTTCTTCTAATTCTTCCCGGTGATTCATTCTCTTTCATCAGTCATTTTCGTATTCTTACGGTGGTTCGTTCAAGATTTCAATTCCTTCGTTATCATATCAGATATTCGTCATTTCAAATCCCAACGGTGGTTCCATCATTACCTTCTCAAGTTTACTTGCTGTATCTCTATCTGTAATCATTTCTCAATGAGAATAAGTAGTATGTAAAATCCATTGCTTGTCATCAATTTAATTTGATGAAGGATAAGCATACAATAAATCTTATTCTTATTTCCTCAAAGTGATTAATCCCCTTCCTTCGGAGTTTGTTCTTCATGAATAAATTCTAGTTCCAAGTGCTTTCGTTTTTTCTTTTCCGGATTTCAATTTCCTCGGCCATTTCGTCGGAACCTCCATCTAAATCATCACAAGGCTCATCTTATTCTTTCTTCCTTCATTTTATCTCGTCATCCTTTTGTTACCGAAGTTCTTCATGGTGGTTCTTCAGATTTAATTCATTCTTCAAGAGTTCATCAAGAGTTTGTTGGTGGAGTTCAAGTATCTTTTCTTCTCGCATCTCGAAGTGTAATTAATTCTCCGTTTTCTTTTGAAATGGAGTTTTGCATTTCTTCATTCTTCTCAGCTATCCAATCATTTCCATTTGTGGCCGGTTATCACATTATGATCTTGAGATGTTATCCATAAGTCCAAAACAAGCTTATTCTTTCGTTGTTGATTTTCTCAACAACTCCCGTCAACCCTTCCTTCTAAGTTCTTTTCATTCAATTTTTCCAATTCTTCCGGAGGTATTGCGTTGCTTATGTCGTCAAGTCTCATTCCATCTTGTGAAGTTCGTGTTCTATTCCTCCATGTTTTAACCGGAGTGCTGCCTAAATTCTTCCATTCTTATTCATTTCTTATCTCGTTCTAACGGAGTGTTTCATAGTCTTTCTGATTCCTTGAGCTTTCGATTCTCGCCATTCTCGCCGTTCCTCTCTTCTTCTCGAGTGCTCTCGATTCTTTGGTTCTTCTCTTGAGTTCTTGTTTCACCTCATCCCTTTTCCTCTCCGTCTCGGTCCTAAGATCTCGGGACGAGATCTCTTGTTAGTGGAGGAGAGTTGTAACGCCCCGGATTCGATGTGCCAGGTGTCCGTCAGTTATTCGCCGTCTTTGCCATGTCACTTGCTTGCGTGTTGCATTTTTCCATGTCATCATCTGCATTTCATCTGCATGCTTTTCAAAACTTGCATCCGTTCGGGTTCCCCCGGTTCTCTCCGTTGTCCGATTACGAGCGAGACACTCCCTTGCAGCGTCCATGGCACCTCCGAAATATTATTTTATAAGTGGCATAAAAATGTTCTCGGAATGGGGTGAAAGTTGGCGTGCGGTCTCATTATAGTGTAGGTAGACCGCCTGTCAAGTTTCGTCGCATTCGGAGTCCGTTAGACTGCCCAACCGTTAAACATATAGCGGTACCGTTGCCGGCACCTTCGCCGGACGTTCCGGTCTCCGAAACTGCCGCCGGGCTGCAACTTCTCTTCTCTCCTCTCAGCCCAAGGCCTTCTAACCACAGCCCACTAACCCCTCCTAGGCCAGCCTAGTCCCCCCTCTGACCGGAGCCGCACGATCGTGATCGTACGGCTCGAATCGCTTCCAAACCCCCCAAACCTAGCCCCTACCCTATATAAACTACCTCCATGCCAATTTTGGCATTCCCTAGTATTCCCCTACCCCTAGACCCCCTCTCCTCGGATCTGCACGCCAACCACAGCCAACCTCCCTCCTCCTCAAATCGTGTGAGCCACCTCACCGCCGCCACTTGGCGTGCCGGAGTGGTCGTGGTCATTGCCATTGCCGCCGCCCGTGTGGAGAGCGCCACGTCGCCCCTGCCTCCCTCCTCCTCCCCCAGGGCCCGCCTGAGCCCATCACAGGCCCGCCCCGGACCAGATCCGGGCCCGGACAAGCCCGCGCGAAGCCGCCGTCGGCCGCCAGCCCCAAACCTCAGCGCCCGGCCCGACTCCAGCGCCAGCGCGCTTACTGCCTCGCCTCGCCGGCCACCAGAGGACCGCCGCCGTTCTACAAGGTCGCCGCTGACCCCCCCGCGCCTTCTCTCCCTCTCCTCCTCCCGCTAATGCCTCTCTGTCGCGGGGCCGTCGTCGCCGCCATGGAGGGTCGCCCGGCCGTGTGGAGCTTCGCCGTCGGCCTCGCCTTCACGGGTCCAGCCGGATCCACTGATCCGGGCCCCCTCGACCTAACCGCAGCAACCTTTCGCCCCAGCCGCGCCCATCGCCCGTCGCCAGCGCCGTCGTGCTCCGCCTCGGGCGGGGCAGCGTCCCGTGGGCGGCCAGCGGCGCCAATGGCGCCCGGCCACCGACCTCTCCGCCGCCAGGCCGACCTCTCCTTACTTGGGCGAGCCCAATGGGTGAGATGCCCTCTATTCCCCGTCTGTCGCCCGCTTAGCTAATCGACGCTCACATGTTTTTTTTAAATCGGCTGTCCCTAAAAATATACAGCATGATGCATATTTTGACATGTCATATCTCCATGCATACCGCTCCGTTTCGTGCGTGTAATATTTCAAATTGTTCGACTCGACGAGTACTTCATTACATTCCATTGCATCATTTTAATTTGAGCTCATCTTGATGCCTGAATCTTTGTTGCAAGAGTGCATGTTGATGTTAACCTGCTGAAACTGTTATAACTTGATGATTTGTCATTTTTTTTGCTTTTGATGTGTGCATCTTATGGGCATGAGTCCTACATGTGTTTTGTGCTATGTCATGCCATCTTCATAGTGGTGCCATACATGTATTTTTGTGAGTCTTGTACTGAGTGCATCAAGCTTGTTAATTAGGGTACTTGCTGTTGCTGTTTTGCATGTCTGAATCTGCTATATCATGATGCTATGTTAACCTGCTGCTACAAGTCATTCTGTGCATAATCTGGATATGTTCACTAAGGATGTTTTGTTACACATGTCTTTCTCTATCCATCCATGCCCCTGTCTGCATTTATATCATGCCATAACTTGTTGTAATATTGCTCTCAAATTGCTAAATAATGTTGCTGTCAGCCGTTAATATTAAGTTCAGTTTTGCCATGAGCTTTACTAGTGATCCATGCACCATATAGACTTTCTCTTGCCATGTTTAGCGTAATAAACATGTCTTCTTACTGTTGGTTGCCTTGCCATGCCATGTATTGCTCTGTGGTGAGTGGTTCAAGCTCACCAACATGCCTACTTCTTGTTGTTCCTGCAATGTATGAATCTGTAATATAACTTGCCATGTTTAAATGGGTGCCATCATATTTTCTGATACTTTTTGGCTCATGGTCACTAAAGGACTTTTGTTCTATGCATTTAGTAGTATCATTCCATGCCTTAGTTTGCCATGATAAGTTCCTGTAACATGTGGTTTGATAGCTCTAAACATTGCAACCTGATGTTATTTCTGCTAAAGTCTGAAACTGTTATTATATGCAATCTTGCCATGTGTGTTTGAGCATGTTCTAGTGATTTCTGGAGATAGCTCAGTGTTCATGCTTTGTAATGCTTTACCTGTACATCGTGCCCATGCCTTTTGTTCCCATGTCGAGATGCTGTAGCATGTTGTTTTGGTGCTTGCAATATGCCTAGTTGCTGTTTTGGACAGCTTGTCCTTTAAACTTGTATAGGGTGTATGTGTTGAACCGTTGCTCCGTTTTGAGTGTGCTCTATATGAAACTTGCTTAGAATTGCATGAACTTTCATATTATCATGTTGCATATATGTTTTGAGGTGTTTTCTTGATATTTGTATGTATTTTGCATCAATGCCACGCTTAACTTGTTTTGCTCATATCTTCTAGGCCGTAGCTCCGAATTAAATGAACTTTATATGAAACTTGACTAGAATTTCGTGTAGATCATCTTGGTGCATTTTAAATTGCTGTTTAACAACTTGAACATAAAGTTATTCAGATCTGGACCAATTTCGAAATTTGCATATGAGGACTTACCGGAATTGTTATATGTTGTTTCCGGTCTCATTTAAACTTGCCTTGATGTGTTGCTCTTGTTTGCATCATACCTTGCCATGAGTAGCTTCATGTAGCCGTGTCATGCATCATGCTTGTTGTGCATCATGCCTTGTTTATGTGTGGTGTGTTTACCATGTTGTGTGCTTCTTCTCAATAGTTCCCGTTTTCTATGCATCGTGAGGATTCGTTCGCTCACGCTTGGTTCGTCTTCATGGCTTCATCTTCTTCATGGACTCGTTCTTCTTCCTAGCGGGATTTCAGGCAAGATGACCGCTACCCTGGATCTCACTACTATCATTGCCATGCTAGTTGCTTCGTTCTATAGCTATGCTGCGCTACCTATCACTTGCTCCTCAAGCACCCAAATTGCCATGGACCTCTAACCTTTGTCACCCTTCCTAGCACACCGTTGTTTGGCTATGTTACCGCTTTGCTCAGCCCTCTTATAGCGTTGCTAGATGCGGTGAAGATGAAGATTGCTCCATGGTGGACGGATTTTGTTGGGATATCACAATATCTCTTATTTAATTAATGCATCTATATACTTGGTAAAGGGTGGAAGGCTCGGCCTTATGCACGATGTTTTGTTCCACTCTTGCCGCCTAGTTTCCGTCATATCGGTATTATGTTCCCGGATTTTGCGTCCCTAACGCGGTTGGGTGATTTATGGGACCCCTTGACAGTTCGCTTTGAATAAGACTCCTCCAAAGAAGGCCAAACCTTGGTTTTACCATTTTCCGCACCCCCACCTACCTTTCCCTTGGGAGTAATTAACCCAAGGGTCATCTTTATTTAGCCCCCCCGGGCCAGTGCTTCTCTAAGTGCTGGTCCGAACCGAGCTGCCTGCGGGGCCACCTTGAGGGTTGGTTTTACTTGTAGCTAGTCTCATCCGGTGTTGCCCTGAGAACGAGATATGTGCAGCTCCTATCGGGATTGTCGGCGCATCGGGCGGCTTTGCTGGTCTTGTTTTATTCTTTGTCGAAATGTCTTGTAGCCGGATTCCGAGATCGATCCGGTCTTCCGGGAGAAGGACTATCCTTCGTTGATCGCGAGAGCTTATCATGGGCTAAGTTGGGACACCCTGCAGGGTATAAACTTTTCGAGAGCCGTGCAGCGGTTATGTGGCAGATGGGAATTTGTTAATATCCGGTTGTAGTAAACTCGAAGTAAACTCTTCTAAAATACACCAACCATGTGCGTAACCGTGAGTGTCTCTTTTCGGGGTTGATCGAGAGGAGAACACGGTTTCTGGGTTATGTCTGACGTAAGTAGGAGTTCAGGATCACTTCTTGATCATTACTAGTTGACGACCAGTTCCTTTGTTTCTCTCCTCGCTCTCATTTGCGTATGTTAGCCACCATATATGCTTAGTCGCTGCTGCAACCCCACCACTTTACCCCTTCCTTTCCCTTTAAGCTTTGCTAGTCTTGATACCCATGGTAATGGGATTGCTGAGTCCTCGTGGCTCACAGATTACTACAACACCAGTTGCAGGTACAGGTTTGCGATGATCATGACGCGAGAGCGATGTTTACTTGTGTTGGAGTTCTTCTGCTTCTTCGTCGATCAGGGGATAGGTTCCAGGTCGGCAGCCTGGGCTAGCAGGGTGGATATTGTTTGAGTTTCTGTTTATGATTCATCCGTAGTCGGATGTTGATCTTGTATGTTGTGATGTTGTATTCATGTGACATTGAATGTCTTGGTTGTATCCCTATGTATTATGTAATGTTGATGTAATGATATCCACCTTGAAAAAGCGTTTCAATATGCGGGTCTATCCTTAGTGGGACCTTCGAGTTCCTTTTGGATAGGGTCGCATATTGGGCGTGACAAGTTGGTATCAGAGCCTCGACCGACCTTAGGAGCCCCCTTGATTGATCGTGTAGTCTGGCCGTTGTTGAGTCTAGATGAAAACTGTTTTCGGAGTCTAGTTATATCGGAGAGTAGGAATTTTTTTTACTCCTCAGTCCCTTCGTCACTCTGGTAAGGAATCTTGACGTAGGTGTTTTGAATTACTTCTCTTCCCTTTCAAACTTTCTTTAGGATCACGCGGTTAGTTTTTTTTCCGATCGTTGGTTCTCAGCTCTTTTCGTCCGGTGCATCTCTCGTCAAGTCGACTCAAACCTCTTTGTCTTTTGAGAGATCTATCCTCAGCTCTTTTCTATCAACGTTGTTTCCCTGTCTGAAGTTGTCCTTGTTTTTTTCCCCACCCGCCCACCCTTCTTCTTCTTGGATCCGGAGTCCGTAATCGAGTATCCATCCTACTCGTGTGAAGTCTTTGCTTCCTTTCCTTAATGATTTCAACCGGTGTTTTTTCTTCAAGATATTCGTCGGTTTCCCCTTCCGAGTTGCCTTTGTTTTCCGCCCACCCACCCTTTTTTTCTTCCCGAGTCGACTCTCTCTCGACCAGCTATCTCATTAAATGCGGAGCCTTTTAGTCTTTCGTCAATCATTTTAACCGGTGAATTCTCGTCTCGTTTGACATTCTTCATCTCTTTTCCGGTGCACTAAATTCAAGTTTTTCGGGTTGATCATATTCTTTTCCTCGGCTCAAATGTTTTCCCCTTGCTCGTTCGCCTCTCGCCAGTTATCCTTCCGGAGTGTTCAAGACATCTCAGAAGATTCGTCTGTGTTCCAATTAATTCGTGGTTGTCACCTCATTCAAATATTTCAATTGTTCCGGTGCATCGTCTATCTGTTCAACATCCCTTTCCAACGGTGTTTTCTTTTAGTGGGCCCTAACCCACAGGTCTTTTCCCAGGATCTTACCTGACTCTTCTAATTATTCCGGAGCTATTCTCTATTTCTTTTCAAGTGTGACGTAAGAATGAATTTCATCGATCGAGATGCCTTTTCCAAGATCAATTTCAAATCATTTCATTGTTGGCTCAACCTCTTTGCTTTTCATTCTTCCGGAGTATCTCATTAATTTTGGTGGTGTTTCTCCTCATCATTTGAAGATTGAAGAGAATTTTTCCTCTAAATCTTGCCCGTTCTCCCGGAGATTCATGGTTCTAGCTTCATGTTATCCTCAAAATTATTCCATTTGTCAGATATTCTTTCTTACCCATCCGGCGTATTTCAGAAGTTGTCTTTCCGTTTCTTTTCACCGGAGTCCATCATTCCAGTCATCGTTCTCTATTTATCCTGGTGCTTCGTTCAAGTGTTCTTTAATCAGCTCATTATCTCTTCGTTCTTTTGCATCTAAATCCCCTCTAGCTTATTGGTTCTTCTAATTCTTCCCGGTGATTCATTCTCTTTCATCAGTCATTTTCGTATTCTTACGGTGGTTCGTTCAAGATTTCACTTCCTTCGTTATCATATCAGATATTCATCATTTCAAATCCCAACGGTGGTTCCATCATTACCTTCTCAAGTTTGCGCTGTATCTCTATCTGTAATCATTTCTCAATGAGAATAAGTAGTATGTAAAATCCATTGCTTGTCATCAATTTAATTTGATGAAGGATAAGCATACAATAAATCTTATTCTTATTTCCTCAAAGTGATTAATCCCCTTCCTTCGGAGTTTGTTCTTCATGAATAAATTCTAGTTCCAAGTGCTTTCGTTTTTTCTTTTCCGGAGTTCAATTTCCTCGGCCATTTCGTCGGAACCTCCATCTAAATCATCACAAGGCTCATCTTATTCTTTCTTCCTTCATTTTATCTCGTCATCCTTTTGTTACCGGAGTTCTTCATGGTGGTTCTTCAGGATTTAATTCATTCTTCAAGAGTTCATCAAGAGTTTGTTGGTGGAGTTCAAGTATCTTTTCTTCTCGCATCTCGAAGTGTAATTAATTCTCCGTTTTCTTTTGAAATGGAGTTTTGCATTTCTTCGTTCTTCTCAGCTATCCAATCATTTCCATTTGTGGCCGGTTATCACCTTATGATCTTGAGATGTTATCCATAAGTCCACAACAAGCTTATTCTTTCATTGTTGATTTTCTCAACAACTCCGTCAACCCTTCCTTCTAAGTTCTTTTCATTCAATTTTTCCAATTCTTAGGAGGTATTGCGTTGCTTATGTCGTCAAGTCTCATTCCATCTTGTGAAGTTCGTGTTCTATTCCTCCATGTTTTAACCGGAGTGCTGCCTAAATTCTTCCATTCTTATTCGTTTCTTATCTCGTTCTAACCGGAGTGTTTCATAGTCTTTGTGATTCCTTGAGCTTTCGATTCTCGCCATTCTCGCCGTTCCTCTCTTTTTCTCCAGTGCTCTCGATTATTTGGTTCTTCTCTTGAGTTCTTGTTTCACCTCATCCCTTTTTCCTCTCCGTCTCGGTCCTAAGATCTCGGGACGAGATCTCTTGTTAGTGGAGGAGAGTTGTAACGCCCCGGATTCGATGCGCCAGGTGTCCTTCAGTAATTCGCCGTCTTTGCCATGTCACTTGCTTGCGTGTTGTATTTTTCCATGTCATCATCTGCATTTCATCTGCATGCTTTTCAAAACTTGCATCCGTTCGGGTTCCCCCGGTTCTCTCCGTTGTCCGTTACGAGCGGACACTCCCTTGCAGCGTCATGCTGCACCTCTGAAATATTATTTTATAAGTGGCATAAAAATGTTCTCGGAATGGGGTGAAAGTTGGCGTGCGGTCTCATTATAGTGTAGGTAGACCGCCTGTCAAGTTTCTTCGCATTCGGAGTCCGTTTGACTGCCCAACCGTTAAACATATAGCGGTACCGCTGCCGGCACCTTCGCCGGACGTTCCGGTCTCCGAAACTGCCGCCGGGCTGCAACTTCTGTTCTCTCCTCTCAGCCCAAGGCCTTCTAACCACAGCCCACTAACCCCTCCTAGGCCAGCCTAGTCCCCCCTCGACCGGAGCCGACGATCGTGATCGTGCACGGCTCGAATCGCCTCAAACCCCCAAACCTAGCCCCTACCCTATATCAACTACCTCCATGCCATTTTTGGCATTCCCTAGTATTCCCCTACCCCTAGACCCCCCTCTCCTCGGATCTGCCGCCGCCAACCACAGCCAACCTCCCTCCTCCTCAAATCCGGCGCAGGCCACCTCACCGCCGCCACTTGGCGTGCCCGGAGTGGTCAGCCGTCGCTGCGCCGCCGCCCGTGGCCAACGGGAGAGCGCCACGTCGCCCCTGCCTCCCTCCTCCTCCCGCAGGGCCCGCCTGAGCCCATCACAGGCCCGCCCCGGACCAGATCCGGGCCCGGACGAGCCCGCGCGAAGCCGCCGTCAGCCCGCCGCGCCCGACCTCCCCGCGCCAGCCTCGACTCCGCGCCGCCGGCGCGCCTGCCTCGCCTCGCCGGCCACCAGAGGACCGCCGCCGTTCTACAAGGTCGCCGCTGACCCCCCCGCACCTTCTCTCCCTCTCCTCCTCCCTCTAATGCCTCTCTTTCGCAGGGGCCCGTCGTCGCCGCCATGGAGGGTCGCCGCCGGCCGTGGAGCTCGCCGTCGGCCTCGCCTTCACCGGGTCCAGCCGGATCCACTGGATCCGGGCCCCCTCGACCTAGCCGCAGCGTCGAACCCTCATTGCGCCGCCACCATCGCCGATCGCGCCCGGCCGTGCGTGCTCCGCCTCGAGGCGGGCAGCGTCCCGTGGGCGGCCAGGGCGCCAGTAGCGCCCGGCCCGACCTCTCCGCCGCCCAGGCCGACCTCTCCTTACTTCTGGGCCGAGCCCAATGGGTGAGATGCCCTCTATTCCCCGTCCTGTGCGCCGCTTAGCTAATCGACGCTCACATGTTTTTTTTAAATCGGCCAAGTCCCTACAAATCTACAGCATGATGCATACTTTGACATGTCATATCTCCATGCATACTGCTCCGTTTCGTGCGTGTAATATTTCAAATTGTTCGACTCGACGAGTACTTCATTACATTCCATTGCATCATTTTAAATTTGAGCTCATCTTGATGCCTGAATCTTTGTTGCAAGAGTGCATGTTGATGTTAACCTGCTGAAACTGTTATAACTTGATAATTTGTCATTTTTTTGCTTTTGATGTGTGCATCTTATAGGCATGAGTCCTACATGTGTTTTGTGCTATGTCATGCCATCTTCATAGTGGTGCCATCCATGTATTTTTGTGAGTCTTGTACTGAGTGCATCAAGCTTGTTAAGTAGGGTACTTGCTGTTGCTGTTTTGCATATCTGAATCTGCTATATCATGATGCTATGTTAACCTGCTGCTACAAGTCATTCTGTGCATAATCTGGATATGTTCACTAAGGATGTTTTGTTATACATGTCTTGCTCTATCCATCCATGCCCCTGGTTGCATTTATATCATGCTATAACTTGTTGTAATCTTGCTCTCAAATTGCTAAATAATGTTGCTGTCAGCCTGTTAACATTAAGTTCAGTTTTGCCATGATCTTTACTAGTGATCCATGCACCATATAGACTTGCTCTTGCCATGTTTAGCGTAATAAACATGTCTTCTTACTGTTGGTTGCCTTGCCATGCCATGTATTACTCTGTGGTGAGTGGTTCAAGCTCACCAACATGCCTACTTGTTATTCCTGCAATGTATGAATCTGTAATATAACTTGCCATGTTTACATGGGTGCCATCATATCTTCTGATACTTTTTGGCTCATGGTCACTAAAGGACTTTTATTCTATGCATTTAGTAGTATCATTCCATGCCTTTGTTTTCTATGATTAGTTCCTGTAACATGTGGTTTGATAGCTCTAAACATTGCAACCTGATGTTATTTCTGCTAAAGTCTGAAACTGTTATTATATGCAATCTTGCCATGTGTGTTTGAGCATGTTATTGTAATTTCTGGAGATAGCTCAGTGTTCATGTTTTGTAATGCTTTACCTGTACATCGTGCCCATGCCTTTTGTTCCCATGTCGAGATGTTGTAGCATGTTGTCTTGGTGCTTGCAATATGCCTAGTTGCTGTTTTGGACAGTTTGTCCTTTAAACTTGTATAGGGTGTATGTGTTGAACCGTTGCTCCGTTTTGAGTGTGCTCTATATGAAACTTGCTTAGAATTGCATGAACTTTCATATTATCATGTTGCATCCATGTTTTGAGGTGTTTGCTTGATGTTTGTATGTATTTTGCATCAATGCCACGCTTAACTTGTTTTGCTCATATCTTCTAGGCCGTAGCTCCGAATTAAATGAACTTTATATGAAACTTGACTAGAATTTCGTGTAGATCATCTTGGTGCATTTTAAATTACTGTTTAACAACTTGAACATAAAGTTATTCAGATCTGGACCAATTTCGAAATTTGCATATAAGGACTTACCGGAATTGTTATATGTTGTTTGGGTCTCATTTAAACTTGCCTTGATGTGTTGCTCTTGTTTGCATCATACCTTGCCATGAGTAGCTTCATGTAGCCGTATCATGCATCATGCTTGTTGTGCATCATGCCTTGTTTATGTGTGGTGTGTTTACCATGTTGTGTGCTTCTTCTCAATAGTTCCCGTTTCGTTGCGATCGTGAGGATTCGTTCGTCTACGCTTGGTTCGTCTTCATGGCTTCATCTTCTTCATGGACTCGTTCTTCTTCCTAGCGGGATTTCAGGCAAGATGACCGCTACCCTGGATCTCACTACTATCATTGCCATGCTAGTTGCTTCGTTCTATCGCTATGCTGCGCTACCTATCACTTGCTGCTCAAGCCTCCCAAATTGCCATGGACCTCTAACCTTTGTCACCCTTCCTAGCACACCGTTGTTTGGCTATGTTACCGCTTTGCTCAGCCCCTCTTATAGCGTTGCTAGATGCAGGTGAAGATGAAGATTGCTCCATGGTGGACAGGATTTTGTTGGGATATCACAATATCTCTTATTTAATTAATGCATCTATATACTTGGTAAATGGTGGAAGGCTCGGCCTTATGCGTGTTTTGTTCCACTCTTGCCGCCCTAGTTTTCGTCATATCGGTATTATGTTCCCGGATTTTGCGTCCCTAACGCGGTTGGGTGATTTATGGGACCCCTTGACAGTTCGCTTTGAATAAGACTCCTCCAGCAAGGCCCAACCTTGGTTTTACCATTTGCCTCACCACCACCTACCTTTCCCTTGGGAGTAATTAACCCAAGGGTCATCTTTATTTAGCCCCCCCGGGCCAGTGCTTCTCTAAGTGCTGGTCCGAACCGAGCTGCCTGCGGGGCCACCTTGAGGGTTGGTTTTACTCGTAGCTAGTCTCATCCGGTGTTGCCCTGAGAACGAGATATGTGCAGCTCCTATCGGGATTGTCGGCGCATCGGGCGGCTTTGCTGGTCTTGTTTTATTCTTTGTCGAAATGTCTTGTAGCCGGGATTCCGAGACTGATCGGGTCTTCCGGGAGAAGGAATATCCTTCGTTGATCGCGAGAGCTTATCATGGGCTAAGTTGGGACACCCTGCAGGGTATAAACTTTTCGAGAGCCGTGCAGCGGTTATGTGGCAGATGGGAATTTGTTAATATCCGGTTGTAGTAAACTTCAAGTAAACTCTTCTAAAATACACCAACCGTGTGCGAATCGTGAGTGTCTCTTTTGGGGTTGATCGAGAGGAGAACACGGTTTCGGGTTCTGTCGGCGTAAGTAGGAGTTCAGGATCACTTCTTGATCATTACTAGTTGACGACCGTTCCTTTGTTTCTCTCCTCGCTCTCATTTGCGTATGTTAGCCACCATATATGCTTAGTCGCTGCTGCAACCCCACCACTTTACCCCTTCCTTTCCCTTTAAGCTTTGCTAGTCTTGATACCCATGGTAATGGGATTGCTGAGTCCTCGTGGCTCATGATTACTACAACACCGATTGCAGGTACAGGTTTGCGATGATCATGACGCGAGAGCGATGTTTACTTGTGTTGGAGTTCTTCGCTTCTTCGTCGATCGGGGATAGGTTCCAGTCGGCTTTGGGCTAGCAGGTGGATATTGTTTGAGTTTTGTTTATGATTCATCCGTAGTCGGATGTTGATCTTGTATGTTGTGATGTTGTATTCATGTGACATTGAATGTCTTGGTTGTATCCCTATGTATTATGTAATGTTGATGTAATGATATCCACCTTGAAAAAGCGTTTCAATATGCGGGTCTATCCTTAGTGGGACCTTCGAGTTCCTTTTGGATAGGGTCGCATATTGGGCGTGACATAGCTGCAGTCCAGTACTCGCCTAAGTAAGGAATTCATTCCAATCTGCAAGGACGACGAGGTGCAGGTCGACTGCTACCTTCTCCTTCGGAGCTTCGCCATAAGTATAACGTGCGGTCCATCCCAATCCGCAAGGACGACGAGGTGCAGGTCGACTGCTACCTTCTCCTTCGGAGCTTCGCCACAAGTACAACGTGCGGTCCATCCCAATCCGCAAGAACGACGAGGTCAGTCGCAGTCTGTGCTCCGTCTCTACCTGCAAGATAGATGAAGTACAAGTCGACTGGAGTTTCACCTCAAGGATACTACTTACAACAATGAAATATATTCCGAATGAAGAGCAAAGTTCTCTCGAAGGCAAATAAAGCATGTTCAAGGATAAATCAAGTTCGGATAAACGTCCTACGGATCCGAAAGTGCTCAGGAGTTAAGCCTGTTAAAGTTTGTCGGTTACAAAAACCACTCGGCATTCCGAGGCAAATTTAAGATGGGACTTAGAAGTTTTTTACTCCTCCCCGGTGGAGGACTGGAAGGTGCAACAAACTGGTCAAGGTCGATTCCGTCGGCAATACGGGTAGCAGCAGCGATGAAGGTCTCCATGAAAGATCGGAAGTCATACTTCCTGGTGTTGGAAACTTTGAGGGACGCCGACTTGTCCTCTTTGGCGCTTCCTTGCGGTGGGACACCTAACCAGAGACAGAGCAACATCAGCACCACACTTGGCAGAAGACTTTTTCCATTCTTGCACTCGACTTGGAATCTCATTCAGTCGAGTCATTAAGGATTCAAGGTCATTATGAAGCATCTGATCTGGCCAGAGAGTTGAGTCGATCCGCGGCACCGCAGCTTTCAGTCGAGCAAGATAATCCACCACGCTAGCAGCGCGAGACTCCAGTCGGAGCACATTCATAGCAGCTTCGTCCTTCACAGGAGAGTTGATGGGGTCCAGGCTGGTTTCTACTCGACTGGTTTCTTCTTCAAAGTTTTGACAGAATTCTGAAAACACAGCTCAGACTCAAAACAACAATCATGCGATGAGCCGGTGATAGCAAGACAGTCGGATAAAAGAGATTACCTTCAAGCATGAGGAACAGCTTCTTGGCGAGCCCTCCAAGATAAACCTCCGTGTCATTTCGCTTCCCCACCGGTTGGCGGCCTTGTCGACAGAGCAATCTTGTCGTTCTTCACCGACTAACTTCCGTGTTGGCAGCGTCAAGAGCGGCTTTCAGCTTGGCATTTTCATCTTCAAGTTTGTCGACTGAGGCAAGTTTCTCTTCAGCGAGCTTTGTTTTCTCCAAAGCCGCCTTCTGTGCCTCTGCAAGGTCAAGATCCTTCTTCTTCAGAGTCTCCTCCAGTTTATCTGCAAAGCAACAATGAGAACAGAGTTGAGAATGAACAGAAAAACAAAGACAGTCGTCAAAGTTCTCACCAGCCATACCTTTTGCTTCATCCTTCGTCTTCTCGCAGAAATTCTCCCGAGCAAGCTTCAAGTTGAGGTTGAGCTGGATCTGTTTGTTCTCTAAATCATTATAGCGAGCCACAAGCTCGCAAGATTTCTACAAAGAGTCAATCAACAAAAGACATCAAAGACAGATCACTTCCGAGTGATTAAGGAAAAACCATAGCATTTCTAAGACTACAGTCGAATCAAAACATTCGACAGTAGTCTCGGGGACTACACCCAGTGGGTGCACTCAGCGTGCCCCCACTGGTTTTTACCAATTTGGTTCGACCAGTCGACCAAAAGAGGCAAAAGGTTATGATTCTAAAACCATGGCTAATCGTCAGCGGTCAGCCACGGTAAAAAAACAGTTCTTTAGAGTATGGTCGACTGCACGCAGTCCACCATAGTCTCGGGGACTACACCCAGTGGGTGCACTCAGCGTGCCCCCACCGGTTTTACGGTTCCATTCGACTTGGTCCGACCAGGCCGAGTGAAGAAGTTCAAAGTATAAAGACTATAGTCATTTGCACGCGATCCATCATAGTCTCGGGGACTACACCCAGTGGGTGCACTCAGCGTGCCCCCACAAAAACTCAATTGACACACCCACCCAGTGGGTGTACAGATAAATCTTCAGAAAGAAGCAGTTTCAGGTAGCATGTCCTAACAGAGCAAGCAGTTTCAGGTAGCATATCCTAACAGAGCAAGCAACGATCGACTTACTTGGACATTGCTCTGGAGAGCTGAACTAGCATCATAGGCCGCTGGCTGGCCTCTCGACCGCCTTCACTTGCTCCATCATGATCCCTCGGCGTCATGATAGCCTCCTTAGCAGCACTCACTTGGTCTTCCGGGACGTGGTGCATAGCAAAGAGGGATGGTGGATCAGCAGTCGACGAAGTGGGTCGGGCACTTGTCAGCGGTACAGCAAAAGACACAGAAGCCCGAGTGGGGTTGCCTCCCTCGGAAACCAGCATCTCAGGTATCGTCTGGCTGGAGCAGCCTTGCCGACAGGCACCCTCTTGTTCTTCCTCTTCCTCAACGGCGCTTCCTCGTCATCATCGGGGAGATCAATGACATGAGGCGGAACTACAAGAAAGATTCAAAAGTAAACATGGAAATCCAATCGACTAAAAGCAAAACTACAGAGATCATACCAAGGTTGGAGGTGACGGCATCTTCCATTTCCCGATCTTCGTGCTTGGCTGAGGTCTCGGAGGTAGCAACACTGTAGATTTCAAGAATCGGCAGATCAGTCATCAAGTCGACCAAAAGTACACTCATGTTGAATAGGGAAATACAAGTTCTGCAGATTACCCGGAGATGGTGGGAATGACCATCCGCATCTTGGGCAGGGCCTTCGCCGGCTTTGACGACGTTGCTCGAGGTTGATTCGGTGGTTTCTCTGTCGGCGCAGGGGAAGTTGTCCGAGGTCGCTTCGTCGACTGCCCAGTGGGCGCAACAACTTTACCGCGCCCGGCCGCCGGGTCATGCGTCAACTTGGACCTTCCTTCCGAGCGGGGAGGATCGACGTCTTCCTCCTCTTCCCCCTCCTCCTCCTCTTCATCAGAGCTGTCGTCCCCATTCTTCCTGGCTTTCACCTCTGCTTCCTTCTTCTTCTTCGACTGGTTCCTGCGCCCCGTTGGGCATCGAGTACATCTCAGTGGTGGCCTAGAAGACAACAAAGCAAGGTAAAAGTCAGTCGACGAATTTGCATCAAAACAGAATGAATGCAGCAGAATCACAGTCAGAGATAAGTGGTTATACCTTGTTTGTTTCGTAAGAATGGTCGAGTGGGGGAATCCTCCTAGCTCCACGAGGATTATCTTTGTTCCCTGTGATGGCAGTCATCCACTTCTCTAGCATGGCGTCTTCGACCTCCTCTGGATGGACCTGAGTGGTATCATCAGTACCGGAGTACATCCACATTGGATGGCCTCGGTATTGGAGTGGCTGAATACGCCGTCGGAGGAAAACTTCCAGAAGATCCACGCCGATCACCCCGTCGCGAATGGGCTGGACTACGCGTTCCATCAACAATTTTACTTGGGCCTTCTCCTTTGGTAGCACCTTCAGGGAAGAAGGCTTGTTCACTCGACTCATGGAGAAAGGAGGGAGTCCAGTCGACTCCCCCGGCGTCGGCTGGTCTTCGCAGTAGGACCAGGTCGACTGCCACCCTCTAACCGAGTCGGGGAGAGTCATAGCCGGAAAGGCGCTCATCCCCCTCATCTGGACCCCGAGTCCCCCACACATCTGGATTACTTGGGTTATATCGTCATTCGGGTTCGTTTTCTTCACTGTCTGAGAGCGACAAGTGAATATATGCTTGAAGAGGCCCCAGTGCAGCCAACAGCCCAAGAAGTTTTCGCATAACGACACGAAAGCAGCAAGATAGACAATGGAGTTGGGAGTGAAATGATGGAGTTGCACTCTAAAAAAGTTCAGAAACCCCCGGAAGAAAGGATTCGGCGGCAGAGAAAATCCCCGATCTACATGAGTAGCTAGGAGAACGCACTCACCCTCTTCAGGCTGCGGCTGCCACTCCGTTCTCGGAAGCCTCGCTGACCCATGGAGGATCAGTCCCTCCTTGGCCAGATCATTGAGGTCCTTCTCGGTGATGGTCGAGCGGATCCAATCTCCTTGAACCCAACCTTGCGGCAGTTTGGACCGTGAAGAAGATCCGCCCCGACTGGGCGCTCTCCCCTTCGCCTTCGCCGCTGCCTTCTTCACCCGCTCCAAGGCTGCGGTCTTCTCCTTCACCATGGTCGCCGGCGAAGCAAGTACTGAGCTGCGGTGCCGAGCAGGCTAAGAGCGTAGCAGAAAGATTTGGAGGCGGAAGGAGGGGAAGATTGGGGTCACACTGTTCAAAATACCCCGTCCGATGCCTTATATGAGGCCGCTTCCGAGTGGCTGACTGGTAGGCCCAGCAATCTGTCAAATCTCGCAACAGCGTAGCCGATATGTGGCGAAAAAGGCGGCGAAGATCGAGGCGTCATCGCCTTATCCCATCCGAGTGCCGCAGTTTTCTCCGCTTCGCGCGCTTCCCAAAATTCAGATCCCGCGAAATCCGCTAACCGCGGAGCAACCTCTCAGACAGCAGATTTCCTCCGATCCATCGCTCGAAAATCCTCAAGTTCACAAAAGTTCACTCGGCAAATGTGAAGAATGGATCAAGGCGACTGAAAGAGAAGTTGACGCCATCACTAAAAGGTCATTGATCCAGAGTAAGGCACACTCGCAACACGAAGAACAGGTCGGAAAGATTATCAACTCCTTCCTCACTCAAACCTCGATCCATTCAGGGGCTAATGATGAAGTATTGTACCTAGGGTAGGGTCATAGACCTGCCCAAAAGTACCCTTCCCAAGGACACTCGCGAAAGAAGCTGCCTACCAGTCGACCTGGTAGGTTTCCACTCGACAGATTCAAAGACACTCGACCATGAAGACCCACTCGACCACCAGGAGTCCAAGAGCCACTCGGTGTCCAAACGGTCTGCAGTTAAATAGTCTTTATGGTCATGATGACACTTTATGTAAGGCGTTACCCGAACGCCTAGCCTTAACGTACCTTAAACCCTCATTGCGTGGGGTGGCTGGGGTCTGGCGCACTCTATATAAGCACCCCTCCACAAGTAGAAGGGTTCGCACCCTGTAACACATACGCATATAATCCGATCGACCGCCTCCGAGCTCGAGACGAGGGGCTGTTACTTCCTCCGAGAAGGGCCTGAACTCGTAAATCCCTTGCGTATACAACTACTCCATAGCTAGGATCTTGCCTCTCCATTCCTACCCCCCATTCTACTGTTAGACTTAGAACCACGACACCCGACGCTCCTCCGACGTGCCTCCTCGTCGCCGGCGAACCAGGCAACCCCGGTGACGTCCACCACCACCACCCGAATAGCGACTCCACGCCAAGTCCAACCGTGCCGTCAGCTCGACCCGCTGTGCCCTGCTTCGCCGCCGGTGAGCACGCCGACCCTCTGGTTGCGAGGTCAGAGATGACAGGCGGGCCCCGCCTGTCATCCTCACCTCTCTCTCGCCCCCCTCTCTGCCACTGGCAGCTGGGTCCCGTCCGTCAGGTTTAAAAACCTGGCCCGCGCGTGCTGGCTCGCCTGGGCCTCTTTTCCCTCTGGGCCTGCTGCACTGTGGCCTTTCTGGCCCAGTGGCACAGTGCCACTTTTCTTTTTCTTTTTCTGTCTGTTTTATAAAAATTCCACAGGATAAAATATTTATCCAAATGGAATAATTCCAACTCCTAAAATCTTAGAATAATTCCACCTATTTATTGATGTAACCTTCATACACATCCATCACACTTTTCTGTACTGTTCAAATTTAAATTTGAATTTGAGCATTTATGCCTGTCATTTAAAATTCCTAGCACTGTTTCCATGACTCCAAATCCAAAACTAGGAATTTTCCCTTCTTAGTTTTCACCCTAGTATTTAACAAAAATGAGTTGACATTTTTCTGAGCACTTTTGTTTTTCTGTTTTATTATTGCCTTATTTTTTTCTCGTTATTTTTTTGCGATGATAGATTGCGTTGCCGACGAAGGAGTTGGACCAGAAGACTTTGAAGACCCAGAAGACTTTGTTGAGCCAGGCAAGCAGCCCTTTGACCATGTCTATGAAACCCTTTTTATGCATGTCATATAGCACCATATTGTTGTTGCAACGGAATCATGCATGATGAGGTGGTAACCACCTTGATGGTTTGCCACCGTACTTCCTCGTTGATACTTGCATTGTGCATGACCCTACCTTATTATGAGGGTTATGCCGGTGGGGGTAGATAGGATGCTACGTAGTGCTACGCAAGAAGGGACGAGAATATGCATGGTGATGGAGACAAAGTATTTTCAAAAGACTTTTCGAAAACCCCATCGGGTACCACTTATGCCCGGGGGAGATGATGAGTTGGGTAGCCACTTGATGACGAAGTGGTGTACCGAGGCAAGTGTGTGTTGTTTTCAAAGCGGATTGGTTTAAGTTACACCGTTATTCCAACCTTACATGCGCAACCACTCTACCCTTACATGGGAAAGGGCATTATTGATTACCTAGGCCGATACTAGCTTGGAGCCCGCATTACTAGTGACGGGGGAGAGTTGGTGCTCTCTCTAGGGACAGGGTCGTGCCAGGTAGGGCGGCCATGACTGTTTTCGCAGGGCACCGGATAAACCGTTGTGTCCCTTCTCGGATGTTATGATCTCGAGTGAGTCTTGTATGATGTACATCGTGAGGATACAGAACAACGAGTGGACTCCTTGTTAGTGTTGTCTAGGGAAAGATAGTGATCGGGTGCTTACCTCGGGTACTTGAGGTATTGCGGGTCGTGGATGACATGGAAGTTCCCCGGATCTTGTGGGTAAAGTGTGCAACCTCTGCAGAGTGTAAAACTATTTGAATAGCCGTGCCCACGGTCAAGGACAGTTGGGTAACCGCTCTTGGGCTATGGCCACATGTTTACAAACCAGTGTGTGTGTTTGGATAAGTGGGAAGATCTACTTGGGTTAAGTCAAAGGACTTGACATGATTGAGTTGGGTTGATGCCCACTCTATTTATGTTGATATCAGTAACCTGTCCTCATGGTTACTTGAATTCTCCTGATGCATGTCTTACAAGTTGTTGAACATGTCATTGCACTCAAAACTAGCTTTCTGCAAAAATTTACCTATATCATGCATTGTTGTATCTTCAACCAAAACATGATGCTTGCGAGTACATTCAAAGTACTCATTGGCTTGCCACTGGTTATTTTATTGGCCAGGCATGAAAGAACATGATATAATGAAGAGTACCTTGGAGATGAATATGCGAGCTAGGACGCTTCCCAGTCAGAATGCCTGTAGGGTTAAGGCAGATGGCATGGGTCCAAGTTGTTATTGAAGATTTGCGCTGCGATGATACACTCAAGACTTGACCATAATGGTCCAACTTGTGTAAAACGGTATGTACGGATGTAAGACTCTTGTTATTCAGCTTCTGTGTGTTCAATGAGCATTGATCTCTAGGATCACTGTACACGTGCATTCGGTGATCTCGACTTATGAGTCGGGGTCCCCACAATTTAGAGTGGTGCCTACAACACCGTTTTGATTGCTTGTCGTGGGAGCTATCTTTCGCTACATCCTCGTTATTATTTTCTTTGTGTGTATCCACCATGCATACATCGTGTGATGAAGTGGCAGTCCAGCGCCCTATTGGCGATGGTTCTTGTTCGTCTCCTGCATCGTTGTCTATTCCATTGCTGTCTTCAGAGTCAAAGTCGAGCTTGTCGGTTAAGTCATCGACAGTGGCTACTAAGTGGGTGGTGGGTGGGGAGTGAATTTCTTCGTCATCCGCATCCCACTCTAGCCGGACATAGTTCGGCCAAGGTTCTCCAGACAGGGAGAGAGATTTTAATGAGTTCAGTATGTCGCTGAAGGGCGAGTGCTGAAAGATATCTGTGGAGGTGAACTCCATGATCGGCGCCCAATCGGATTCGATAGGTATGGGCGTGGGTGGTTCGAAGTCTGTGGCCGGGGACGAGTCCAGCAGTTCGGCGACACGGCTCTCGTGAGGGGTAAGGTCAATATTTGGCTCTATCGCCACTGAGGGTGCGGTCTCCGTGGCGGAGTCTATCCTCCCATCCTCGGATGGCGCGATCTGCTCCGAACTAAAGGCCGGAGTAGTTGCTGGCGTGATCTCCCGAACACCGTCCGACGGCAGAGCTATATCGTGCTCGTCGTGATCGTGCGGCACACCTGGCATGCGCCCGATTCCGTCGAAGATCAAGTCTCCGCGGATATCAGCAGTGTAATTCAAGTTTCCAAACCTGACCTAATGGCCAGGGGCGTAGCTCTCGATCTGCTCCAGATGGCCAAATGAGTTGGCCCGCAGTGCGAAGCCGCCGAACACGAAGATCTGTCCGGGGAGGAAAACCTCACCCTGGACCGCATCATTGTCGATGATCGAAGGGGCCATCGAACCTTGCAGCGAAGACGTAGTGGGACTCTCAATGAAAGCACCAATGTCGGTGTCAAAACGGGCGGATCTCGGGTAGGGGGTCCCAAAGTGTGCGTCTAAGGCTGATGGTAACAGGAGGCAAGGGACACGATGTTTACCCAGGTCCGGGCCCTCTCTATGCAGGTAATACCCTACTTCCTGCTTGATTGATCTTGATGAATTTGAGTATTACAAGAGTTGATCTACCACGAGATCGTAGAGGCTAAACCCTAGAAGCTAGCCTATGGTATGATTGTTGTTGTCCTACGGACTAACACTACAAAAAAAGACACATCCGTGACATTTTGGGCCAAACGAAATTTTTTTGTGTCATACATATGACACTTCTATGACGATAATTGTGACAAAACCCGCTACCATCATAGATGTGGCGGGCTCCTACTTCTCGCATAAAAAAATCATGATGAAAATGGGCTTTTCATCACAGGCGGGCGGAGACGCAGCTGCATGACATTCTTTGGGCCGTCCATGACGGAAAAAACCGTGGTAGAAGCGAGGGGGAGGAAAATTTAGGGGAGTTGCCGGTTACGGTGGGAGGTCAGGGGCGGAGCGATGCGCGTTTCTCTCGTACGTACGTGCGTGTGTGCGAAGCGTTGGCTCTAACTGAAGCCGAGCAAGGTGCTGGGCTCGCGAACCCGGCGATTACTGCGAACTCTGGCGTTCTTGAACCCGGCGATCGATCGATGGCTGTTAATTGAACTTCGATGGGCGTTTCGCCGCTCTGCTGCTAAGCCGATCGATGCTGCCTCTGGGATGAACAGTGAGCGTTGTGGGGGGGGGGGGGTTGGATGAACAGTGAGCGGTGGCGTTGCCTCTGGATGAATAGGAACCCGTGGTGTGGAGGGCTGGATGAACAGTAGACGGTGGAGGGGTGGCCGTGGAGGGGTGGTTGAACAGGACCTCGTGGTGTGGAGGGCTGGATGAGCGATGAGACGATGGAGGGTGGTTGAACAGGAGCCGGTGGAGTAGCGCGCGGTGGAGGCTGGATGAACAGGAGCCCGTGGAGGCTGGAGGAGGTCGACGGTGGAGATGAACAGTATCCCGTGGAGTCCCGTTTTGCGGTACGCCACACCCCTCCCCCCCATTTCGACCGTGGCGCTCCAACACAAGTCCGTTTCGTCCGTTTTGCGGTACGCCACATCCCTCCCGATCAACAGGACCCCCGTTTCGACCGTAGGAGGTCTGTTTCCTCCGCTTTATGCGATACGCCAGGCCCCTCCCGATCAACAGGACCCCGTTTCAAACGTGGCCGGTCGAACACAAGGCCGTTTCCTCCGTTGTGCGGTACGCCAGGCCTCGTTTCCATCGCCTGTTCCGTCCAAGCCCTCCCGATGAACACGACCACACATTCTGTTCCGACCCAACCGGTTGGCTCCCCATGAACACGACGACGATCCTGTTTCTCCATTCCGACCCAGCCATGTACGTATGCGCGAGTAGGCGTTCGAGACCCTGCCCGTATGTACGTAATTGGTCGTATTTTCTTTCTTGCACCCTCGCCGCTATACGTACGTGTACATGCTACGTGCGCGCCTCTACTACGACACGTGCGCGCCTCTACATCCACCAGTATATATGTACATACACGTTCGCGACCAGAATGACAATGCTACGTACGCTTCGACCAGGTGGGTCCCGACTGTCAGGCACTTCCTTGCGTGCGAAGATGTAGCTGGTGGGTCCCAGCAGCCAGGGGGGCGAATCATTTTTTTCCCGGACGCACTTCCTTGCGTGCAAAGGTGTAGCTGGTGGGTCCCAGCAGTCACGGGGAAACATTTTTTCGTGAAATATGTGGGCCCGTCCGGTGGGTCCCCGCTGTCATGTGGAGGAATAATTATTTTGCGCATAATAAGGAGGCACTTCCTTGCTGCGGCCGTGGACCCAGCTGTCAGCCTCTCCACGTACAGTCCATGTCCGATGGAAGCCATTCCTTGACCACGTTGACCACGCCGCGCCGAGAGCACCAGGGCGATGGACGACGGCGAGGCCTAGGAAGGGGACGACGCGGAGCCGAGGAAGACGTGGCAGTGGATGCCCACGCGTAGAGGAGTACGAGGGTTCAATGGTTCGCTGCGGTGTGAGGCTGCCGTCGCCGTAGAATAATAGGGGGTGTGGGTGAGTAGAGGGATGGCCTGGCCAGCGGTGGGAGTAGTAGGGGGTAGTGAGGCCTCCGCCGCATCGCAGCCGGCCACGGGAGGCAGGAGCACGAGGCACCACCAGCTGGTTTGGGCGGCCGGAGCAAGAAGACCAGAGGTTGAAGAAGCACTACGGCCGTTGGATGGACATCAGACGGTCCTTTGGAGCTAGAATCGTGCATATTGACTAAGTTGACAAAGCCCTCCGTCCCCGTCAACTTAGTAGGCCCACAAGTGAGCCTGCCACTATACTGGATCCCAGCTAACAGGGGGGGTATTCATTTTTTTGTGCGTAATAAGGAGGCACTTCCTTGCGTGCGAACGTATAGCTGGTGGGTCCGAGCTATCAGAGGCGGTAACGTTTTTTTTGCGAAATACTGAGGCCCTTTTGGTGGGTCCCTGATGTCAGGTGGACGAATCATTATTTTGCGCGTAATAAGGAGGCATTTCCTTGCGTGCGGCCGTGGACCCGGTATCGGCCTCTCCACGTACAAATCACTTCAGATGCATGTCGGCCGTTGACCACGTTGACCAGGCCGCGCCGAGAGCACCAGGGCCGTGGGACGACGGTGAGGCCTAGGAAGGAACGACACGGAGGCAGGGAAGACTCAGCGATTGTTTCCCACGCGGAGGGGAGTACGATCAACGAGGGTTCTTGGTTAGATCTACCGTTGCCGGAGAATAACGGCAGGTGTGGGTGAGCAGAGGGATGGCTAGGTCGGCGATGGGAGAATGCGATGGGGCGGTGAGGCCTGCGCGGCAATACAGCCGGCCGCAGGGAGGAGGGAGCAGGCAGTCCCGCCGGTGCTTGTTTGAGCGGCTGGAGCAGGAAGAGAAGAGATTGAAGAAGCACGACGGCCGTTGGATGGCCATCCAACGATAACGCTTGTCGTCAACCTTTTTAGGAAAGCCTCAAATCTGTGGAAAAGCGACATACAACCCGTCTGCCATTATTTCTAATAATTTACAGCCCATTTGCTAATTCTTAAGGTTTTTTGGAGCCCATACTCTTTTTGTTAGCATTACTGCCCATATTGTGTCCACGGTTAAAAAATTATACGAAATTTTGCATATTTCAAAAGCGGTCCGAACTGTTTTTAATCCCGAAATTTCGACTCACATTCAAACTCATTTTAAAACTAAATGTATATCAATATAAAATCCAACAAATTCTCCACGCATAAAAATTAATGTAATTTAAAATCTTGAAATGAAAAAAAAGATATTTGAAACTAATTGCCGCTTTGATGTGTTTTAAAAATGTACAACCCATTTCTCATTACTGATGGGCCATTTTCTCGGCCAGCCGAATGAAAGCTCTCCTCGTCTTGAAAGATTTGCAGCCCAACAGGCCTGACAAAGCGACTCAAAATCACAAAAAAACTGGGTTGTGGCCGTGGACCCAGCTGTCAGCCTCTCCACGTACAGTACTCTTCCGATGGAAGTCGTTCCTTGACCACGTTGACCACGCCGCGCGGAGAGCACCATGGCGGTGGATGACGGCGAGGCCTAGGAAGGGGACAACGCGGAGCCGAGAAAGACGCGACAGTGGAAGCCCGCGTGGAGAGGAGTACGAGGGTTCACTGGTTCGGCTGCGGTGTGAGGCTGTCGTCGCTGCAGGGCCTGGACAGCGGTGGGAATAGTAGGGGGCGGTGAGTCCTCCGCGGCAAGACAGCCCGCCACGGGAGGCGGGAGCATGAGGCACGACCGGCGCTGGTTTGGGCGGTGGAGCAAGAAGACCAGAGGTTGAAGAAGCACTACGGCCGTTGGATGGACATCGTCACGGTCACTTTGGAGCTAGAATCGTTCATATTGACTAAGTTGACAAAGCCCTTCGTCCCCGTCAACTTAGTAGGCCCATTAAGTCAGCCTCCCACCAAGGTGGGTCCCGGCTAGCAAGGGAGTATTCATTTTTGTGCGTAATAAGGAGGCACTTCCGGTGGGTCCAAGCCGACAATGGGGGTTTTTTTTTGCGAAATACGGTGGCCCGTCAGGTGGGTCCCAGCAGTCAGGGGGCAAACGTTTTTTTCGCAAAATACGGTGGCGCGTCCAGTGGGTCCCTGCTGTCAGTTGGAGTAATCATTATTTTCCGCGTAATAAGGAGGCACTTACTTGCTGCGGCCGTGGACCCAGCTGTGACTCTCCACGTACAATATACTTCCGATGGAAGTCGTTCCTTAACCACATTGACCTCGCCGCGTTCCGTTGCATGCATGCGTCCATGGGCGTGGTGCGTCCCCACTGTCAGCCTCTCACGTACAGTCATCTTCCGATGACTCTCGGTTGTTGACCACGTTGACCACATCGTGCCGAGCGCACCCAGACTGGAACGACCCGGAGATGGGGAAGACGTAGCATATCAATTACTATTTCCTTTGACTGGAAGCCGAGATAAGCCAAGCGACTGATAGCAAAGGAAGAAAGCAAGCGGATATTAGCGACTGACAGGAAAGGGCGAAAGCTGTCGAGGCAATGAAGCACCCAATATTTTTGTGCAGTTCCACCAAAATCGAGCATCCCTGCTAGCACATATATTGAGAGAGTGAGATTACTGTAATAGTGGGACTAGTTGATGAAACATACACTAACAAATAGAAGCACCCTCATTATCTTAATGGGTAAAGTTAACAACATAGTAGTCTTGCTTAAAGAGAGGTATTAGTTTATTTAATCGGTGCCAATTAGCTCAACTCAACACTCAAAGCATTGCCATTTATCATAGGTTGCAAAACTTAAAAGTGCAAATATAAAGGAGGTTCTCATGACAGTAGCACGATACAAATAGAGATGACAACAAACTAATATGGATGAAGGCCTTAGGCCCGTACCAACCTGAGAAAAAAAGGTTATTCGTGCAGTCCCATAAGAGATGATAAAGCACTCACTGGAATCACACAATAGTATATATTTTTGTGCACTTCAAATGTATGGTTGAAATAACTCTTGTTTACCAGTGCTGAGATTATATCGAAATATTATCAAGAACTTCCAGCAGAGTTAAAGCACTGGCTGGGATACAGTTCATTGTATTGTCTTGTGTATTTCCACTAAAATGTATGATTGGCACAACATGATCCCTGTTTGCACATGTAGGAACAAGGTGAAACCATCATTAGCTTAGTGAGAAAGGATAGGAAGACATTAGCATATTACTCAAACAGTAGCATCAAATTCATGATGGACAATACGCAAAACATTGCTCATTGAACCAATGGCAATAAATTGACATGCAAAACAATAGCACTATTATGTCATGACACTAATAATATTCCCTCCCTGCTCCACCACATGATTCACCTCCATAGACAAACATTCACATGTACATGATTCAGCATAGGGTCCTACTAAAGATTTGTTTAACTCCAACAGGAAAATTAGGCAGTAATAAATTAGTGGTACTTAAGTGCTCCTAATTAATTAAGTGAGATAGCAGAAGTGGAAGGGCTCCCTGGAGGATCGTCTCACATGTAAGGTAGTCATTGCCGGAGCCCTTGAATAGCCTCGACTGAGGCCTCTGGCTTCAGCAAGATCGCCTTGGCACTGTTTATTCTTCTTCTTCTTCCTCTTCATGCTATGTTTCTCTTTCTCCTCACCAGTTGGTGAAACCAAGTACATGATTGGTCTTCTAATTCAGAATTGGTTTTGTCAGTGAGGGAGTACAAGTGTACTAGTAAAAACAACATTATTTTCTCATGGCAGTCGGAAAATAGAGATGAACACATGCATTAAATATCATTCTTACCTAAAGGAAGGTTATTGCGCCAATATGGATGATGAGGATTGGAACACAGATCTCCCTTTGTGCAGTTCCACCAAAATGAACCAACTGTTCCATCTGACATTCCAGTTAAACAACACAAAAGTCACTTCTTTTAAGAAGAGTTTTGTGCAGTGCACAAAAGGTCACAACAAAGAACTGTGTGAATTGGATATCCCTGTTTGCACAAAAAGGCACAGAGGAAACAGTCAGAGTCTCAAACGATTACAGGCAAAAACATTTGGCTAAACTTGTCAGATTCTCAAACAATTACAGGCAAAAACAGTGGCACGGCTTCATTTTTACCAGGGACATTATATTAAGAACAACTAAGGCTGCGTTCGGTTCACAGGTTTGGTGCAGGATTTTCGTAGGAACACAATTCCTACCGTATTCTTTCCCTTCCAACCGTTTGGAACACGGGAAAGGTGAATAGTGTTCCATAGGAAAGCTGGTCTGGTAGTATTGATTCCATCGGATTAGAAACATCCACGCGCTGCTCATTTTTTGGCCGGAAGCCCGAGGCAGGCGCTCGCTGCCATGCGTTAGACAGGTTGCTGTGCTGTGTTTGCCGGAATAAAAAATCAACCTATGTGTGGTATGTGAGGTGAGGACAAGAGTAGTCATTGTGCGGCTTAATAAACAAATAGCATCTCATATTGCCAAGCATGCTACTCTAAAAAAACAAATCTGTACATTTCGTAGTCCATCCGTACACATTCTCTTGAGAGTTTCCTCCGGTTCGTTGTTCCATAGTTTTATACCTACATTCCTTTCCTATTCCTCTATTTTCATCAAGACCTATGTTTTCTGCCCCTTTATTCCGACCGGAGCCTAAATATTTGGTATAAGGGCATGAGACAGTGGGTGCACCAGCAGTGCAACACCATGTACGTAAACAGGGGCATAAAGTGGTGATTCATAGTTTGTTGCCCCGAGAAACAAACATCCAAGAAACATATCTGGGTTGGTCCCATTTTTGTTCACTATAGCCACCTACTCCTATGTGTGGATAGCAAATCTAGTCCTGGTCATACCACTGTGTACAACGTTACCCCTATATTTCCCATTTTGACCAAGAGACCGGTTGGATGACCAGTCTGTACTACTTTCATCCCCTTTCCTTCCTGTTTGTACCAAGTCTGATGTACATACTAAATTCCCCCGCCCCCACTTTATTTCAATGACAAGTATTTTCGGACGAAGGGAGTACAAGATTCGACTCCATGAAGTAGCTTTACCTCTAACAATAGAATATAAAAAATAGGTGACGTTGGACCATCCGATCAAGAGGGGCTGAGAGGTAGAAAATGATGCACTTGCAGCGACGTAGCGAGCTGGGGAAGTAGAGCTAAGGCGGTTTTGAACGAAGATATACCTGAATGTCGTCAGGATGTGGATAGGTGGGCGGCGGGAGGCCGGATCCGCCATTGTGCAACGATGATGAAGGATCGGAGGACCTCCCGCGCCGGCGCTCGGCCAGAGATAACGGTGCGGCCGGCAGTGGGTCTCCTCCCTCGCTGTCGACGACGGCCCAAACGATGCCCCTCCTCCCCTTCACCGGCAGAGGGGGATACGTCCGGATCTGTAACCAGCGGTGAGGATAGAAACCAGTGTTTTTTGAAGGGAGAAAGACAGGGTTACTACCCCTATCTTGTTTAGATCTAGAGAGGATGAGAGTGTGTGAATAGAGCAGCCCTAGAAAGCAAGCGCGGAGGGTCCGGCCTATATATAAGTGGGGAAGTTTTCCTTTTTCACTCCATCAAAACAATCGTTTAAAATTGTGTACTATACTTACATGCCAGGTCGCGGTTTTTTTTAGTTGTTGATTGTTTTTTGAAATAGCTACCCGCTTGTTCCAAGTGGTGCTACGGTGTGCCAGGTCGCACTTTGTATCGTTCAAGTCTGGTAGTACTACAAGTCCCTCCATTAAATGAACAACCACCCCCTCGTAAAAATTGTGAACAAGCCCACGACTAAAATAAGCGGAAACGTGGGTTGCCCCAACATGCATTATTATTTATATTTTCTACTCCCTCCATTCCTAAATATAAGTCTTTTTTATTAGCCACACCTAAGACAAGAATTTTTTTTGTTAGCAGTGAACCCCACATGTCATAGACACAAAAATTGTGGCAAGATTCCCTTAGGCAAGCCAAAGTGTGTCTAACAATTTGAGCAACTCAGGTTAGGCAAGTGTGGCAAGTGTGGGAAAAATAATGTGGCAACATAAGACAAACATAGTCACAATCCAAACAGCCCCGTGATTTTTTGTGACATGCATGAAAATTTGGTTAGTTAAATTTATAGTCAAAATTTGACAAGGTGCATCAAATCAACACATGCAAGTATCAAAAGGAAAGTCACAGCATGCATGCATGCGTTGTACTCCCTCCGTTTCCAAATATAAGTCTTTTTAGAGATTGCAACAAGTGACTACTCCCTCCGTTCCTAAATGTAAGTCTTTTAGGGATTCCACTACAAACTACATACGGATGTATATAGACATATTTTAGAGTGTAGATTCACTCATTTTGTTTCGTATGTACTCCATTTCATAGTGAAATCTCTAAAAAGACTTATATTTTGGAACGGAGGGAGTACATATCTGGCAGAATATGTCTACTCCTACATACGAAGTAGCCCATTTGAAATGTGTAAAAAGAGTTTTATCGAATGCAGTGCTTTGATGTGTCGCGTCAACTCATACAAGCCCGAGAAATTTGATTACTACGACGCCCTCTCCCTCGCGGACTGAGCTCCTGTGCCTTAACTGCACCTTCCTTTGGCTGCATGACAGGTGGGCCAACCACCTATTGGGCCCACCTGTCATGGACGCAAAGGCAAGAGCAGTAAGTAGAAGCTTTCTCTATGCGCTATCCCTCCCGCACGAGGTGGACGGACATGCAGCAGTGGATTCGATACTGTAGAAGTAGGGGTAACATCATTGTTCATCTTCTCGAAGAGGCGAAGAGCCAAGTGCAAACCGAACGTGGCAGTTGCGAACGCTCGCGTGATGCGGTTCCTTGGAGTACTAGCCAGGCTCTTGCATGAGACAAAATTGCTATTGTTTAACAATTAAACTCCATTATCCATTGGTTGATACTCATTCTGCATAGGTCCACGCGCTTAGCACCGCTTTCCTCTGGGGTCACCAATGTTTATTTGCTAACTAATAGCATTCCATGCAATGAACTAGCCATTGCAAGTCATTAAAAGCATGCACACCTCTCATCTCTTATTGGTTGATATGTATGTCAAGAAACAAGAAACAAGGTAGAAGTTAATGCACCGCACCTAAGTGTTTCGGGACTATTTGGTTTTCTTTAGATGACTTACACACCTAGACGGAGGGAGTAGTATAGACCTGTAAACCGGAAAGGAGTATTTGCCTTTCTAGAGATTTCAACAAGTGACTAGACTTCGGCTAAAAAAACAAGTGACTAGACTACACCGTGTGGAGTACCCCCTCCCCTCCGGTTTATAGGGCTCAAATCTCAAATGTCATGAACCAAGGCATTTTGCGATTGGAGGAATGTATCTCGTACTTTACAAAACTACCCTAAATAAACTCATGCATTAATTACGTAGTTCTCTCGTTTTCCTCTCCGCCTTGGTCGCGGTGCACAATATTGAAGCTAGCCATAGTGGGAGTAACTTAGGTAGTAACTTAACACATCCCAAGACAATTTTGCTTATGTGGCAAGTATTTAATGAGGAAAGAGGTGCTTGTGGTAACATAATATGTTACTGTAACATAGCGCTTTCCGAGGCAAAATGAGTCTATGAGGTAATAAATGAAGCAATCTATGATACTACTACTATGTTACTTTGCACTATGGAGGTACTAGTAACTTACACTAGTGTCATATGCATGACACTAGTCTAAGTTACTCCCCACTATGACCAGCCTGAGAGAGTGCTTTGATACGTTTTATTCTCATGACTAAAAGTAGTGGGACTAAAACTTGTTAGCCTCATCCATGCTTGGATCCAAATACTAGAGAGACTAAAATCAAGTTAATGACATTTCAAAGCATCCAGGCCCGCGTGCCATCCACCAAATCACAGCAAGGTGCTACAGTCGAGACTCACCTGTCACCCCGGTGTGGCCGTCATGACCCGTCATATCACAAAACCCACACCTTTACCAGCAGTGGTAAGGTGGCCTCCAAGTTGGACTAGACAAAGCAACCATCATTTCATTGGGACGCTCGTTCAAGCCCTTTCTTCCCTTTCTTGACGAAAACCTCACCTGTGCTACTCACTTCGCCATTTTTCTTCTGTACCGACGAAGGAAAGGTGGGCGAATCAGTTATGCTGCTATATTTTCATTCCAATAATTTTCTTTTGTGAAGCACCGACCGATTCTCACATCCTATTCTTTTCCCGTTTTCATTGCGATTGTGGTTTCCTTTCGATTGCTTTTTGTTTGTCGGTTCATTGATGGATCCCGGAGCACTAGGCAAAGAGTTGCGGCGGACAACCCACTGGAGACAATGAGCTGTGAAGCGAGCACCGACCAACGAGTTGAACATGTTGGCGGTCCAACCCATGGAGACGAAGAACTCCAAGAAACAAGCACTGGCCAAAGAGTTGAGGACGTTGGCGGACGAACTCCTCAAAGAAAGTTGGAAGAACATCAAGGGACCCACCGTGCCTACCCCAAGAGCTCTGATTGCCACCTATGTGACGCTCAAGACCGAGTTTGAGGATATAGTCGCCGTTGAGAAGCAGTATTCCCCTGGCAAGGTGATGGCCCCCATCGAGGACGAGGAGATGGCCCCTAGAGGGATGAGATCCCCCGGTGAGCTGCACAAGGTAAAAAATAATGGCTTATTACCATAGTTGTGGTTTTTGATTATTTGCAATGTGCTTGCTTTTTGATTATTTGCAATGTGCTTGCTAATATGTTAGTGTTGTGCAGGTGCCGGTGATTGTCCTTGATGATTCCGATGTCGTGGCCCGTCCTGTTGGCATCGCCCCGGAGATCGATTCCGATACCGCTGTCCATCCTGTGGACATTGCCCCAGAGATCGATTCCGATGTCGCGGTTAGTCCTGTGGACATCGCCCCAGAAATCGATTCCCATGCCGCTGTCCATGCTGTGGTCATTGCCCGAGAGATTGATGACAAGAAATAGTTGGTCGCGCTAATCCTTCAGGGTAGTTTGCATTGCCCTATGTTTAATTACCAGAATGATGCGTGTTATCAAACCATCTTAGGGCTAGTGCACTGTCTTGTGTGGACGGATCTTGCTACTTTTGTTTGATAGTGAATCATGCGATGAATCATGCGAACCCTCTCCGAGTTATGGAAACAGATGTATCCTCACCAGCTTTTGATGTAATATATGGCATGCTTAGATGTAAGTTTGAACTGTTTATCATATCAGCAGGGCTTGTTTGATGATTCTTGGTGTTAGTAGGCTAGCCATCGTATGCGAGCTATAGTACTTGCAAAACACTCACCGAAGAGAAACATTGTGGTGATGAGCTCGTGGTACGCTTATACTTATCCTCGTCGATCGACCAATAGCCCTAGCTCCTAAAATTGTAGGCTTAGCGATCGATCAGACTATAGTCGACATACATTCAGGCCTCATTTGGTTCATAGGGTACGAAAATCGTAGCAAAAGTACAGAGAACGTGCAACACAAAATAGATGACCCAGGCGGGCTAGTTTGGCCTAGTGGGTTTCAGTGATATGACGTGGTACAATGTCGTCCAGTCTTTGCGTGTGGTAGCGATATTGGGTATGCAGTAAGTTTTCTTGAAGAAGCGGAATTCAACGAAGTCATGATGGTTCCTTCGTCGAACAACTTACGATGGGAAAGGTTGGGCCTGCGATACGACTGGGGGAGACCAGGATAATTTTGTGCATGGCTGGTGGACTAGGATGGTCGACGTCCCACATGTCGGCGAATGAAAGTATTCTTTACAATATAGAGGACGAGCAACGAGTATTCATTGTTTATTTTTGATGAAAGCTATTGTGTCCAGTGTTACTCCTTGACTTTGTCAATGCCTCTCTCTCCTCCACATAAGCGGGGACTACTTGCTATGCATGCAGCGGGCAGCTGGCGTCTTGAGGGGCCAGGCCGGTGAGAGCGGGCTCCGGAAGCGGTCCGGACTCCAGCATGGCTGAGGGAGTCCTGGATTAGGGGGTGTCTGGATGGCCGGACTATAACCTTTGGCCGGACTCCTGAACTATGAAGATACAAGATTGAAGACTTCATCCCGTGTCCGGATGGGACTTTCCTTGGCGCGGAAGGCAAGCTTGGCGATACAGATATGTAGATCTCCTCCCATTGTAACCGACTCTGTGTAACCCTAGCCCTCTTCGATGTCTATATAAACCGGAGGATTTTAGTCCGTAGGACGAACAAAAATCATACCATAGGCTAGCTTCTAGGGTTTAGCCTCTCTGATCTCGTGGTAGATCTACTCTTGTACTACCCATATCATCAATATTAATCAAGGTGAGTAGGGTTTTACCTCCATCGAGAGGGCCCGAACCTGGGTAAAAACATCGTGTCCCTTGTCTCCTGTTACCATCCGCCTAGATGCACAGTTCGGGAGCCCCCTACCCGAGATCCGCTGGTTTTGATACCGACATTGGTGCTTTCATTGAGAGTTCCTCTGTGTCGTCATCTTTAGGCCCGATGGCTCCTCGGATCATCAACAATGATGCGGTCCAGGGTGAGACTTTTCTCCCCGGACAGATCTTCATATTCGGCGGCTTTGCACCGCGGGCCAATTCGCTTGGCCATCTGGAGCAGATCGAAAGCTACGGCCCTGGCCATCAGGTCAGATTTGGAAGTTTGAACTACACGGCTGACGTCCGCGGAGACTTGATCTTCGACGGGTTCGAGCCACAGCCAAGCGCGCTGCACTGTAGCGATGGGCATGATCTAGCTCTGCTGCCGAACAGTGCCCTGGAGGCCGCACCAGTGTCCGCTCCAACCTCTAGCTCGGAGCCGACTGCGCCAATCGAGGATGGGTGGCTAGACACCGCCTCGGGGGCTGCAGTCTCTACGGCGATCGAGCCGAACACCAGCCTTGTCCTTTGCGGAGCTCGAGACTCCAAGGTGCCGGACTTTCCTCCGGACTCCGAACCTTCCGCACCCCTGCCAATCGAATCCGATTGGGCGCCGATCATGGAGTTCACCGTTGCGGACACCTTTTCAAAGACTTCGCCCTTCGGGCGACATCCTGAATTCACTAAAGTCTCTCTCTTTATCAGAAGAGCCTTGACCGGATTATGGTCGGCAAGGATGGGATGCGGACGACGAAGAAATTCAAAGCCCACCCACCACCCACTTGTAGCCGCTGTCGATGATTTAACCGACATGCTCGACTTCGACTCCGAAGACATCGACGGTATGGACGACGATGTAGGAGATTTAACAGGAACCAGCGCCTATAGGCCATCGGACAACCACCCCATCTCACGATGTATACATGGTGGATACACCTAAAGGAAACAACGACGAGGAACAAAGGGACGAACGAGGATCGTTCCTCGAAAAGCAATCAAAGCGGCGTAAGCGCCACTCCAAACCCCACCTCGACAGAGAAAGCAGCCATACAGACCCAGCCATAGAGCAGGGCGAACCGGAGGACGCATTTAACATGCCATCGAGCAACCGTCCAACAGGGCAACTTGGATAAACAACCCGTCCCCGGCGAAGACAACAGTTCGGACGACCTCACGCCAGACAAGTTGCTGGAGCAGAAGAACCTCTAAAAAGGGCTCGTCGCCACTGCGCCTAGCCTGAAAAAGCAGAAGCGGAAGCTCAAAACAGCGGAAGATGCACTCAGAATTAGATGGAGCAAAGTACTCAACACCGCAGACAAATACGGCGACAGTCGCCACACAAAGAGCTATCCGAAGCAAAAATTACTGCCGGAATTTGATGATGAGGCCTTAGAGCCTCCGCAATCAAAAAATAAGGAAGCCACCCGGTCGGATAAACGACCCCATGGCCAACACAGTGCGGCAAAGGACGCCGCACACAAGCCGACACGCGATCAGCACAAGGATTTGCATCAAAAAGATGGCCCAGCCCGATCTATCTATGGGCCCAGAAAGCAAGCTCTAGTAAGCAATGCAACACATCAAATATCCGAACATCACGGCACACCCAGATATAGGGGTGCCGCACACCCCCTATGTTTCACCGATGAGGTGCTGGATCATGAATTTCCAGTGATTCAAGCCCGTAAACATAGAGGCATCTGACGAAACAACAGACACTGAGTCTGGATTGAGGATTACATCCTCCACATACACATGGCTAGAGGAGATGACCTCCACGCCATAAAATACTTACCCCTCAAGCTCAAAGGGCCAGCCCGGCATTGGCTTAAAAGCCTTCCCGAAAACACCATTGGAAGTTGGGAAGAGCTCGAGATACTTTTCGGGTAAATTTTCAAGGGACCTATGTCCGACCTCCGGATGCAGACGATTTAAGTCACATAACTCAACAACCCGGAGAGTCAGCCTGGAAATTCTGGAACAGATTCCTTACTAAAAAGAACCAAATAGTCGACTGTCCGGACGCCAAAGCCTTAACAGCTTTCAAACACAACATCCGAGACGAATGGCTCGCCAGACACCTCGGCCAAGAAAAGCCAAGAATAATGGCTGCATTAACAAGCCTCATGACCCGCTTTTGCGCAGGAGAGGATAGCTGGTTGGCAAGATGCAGTACCAGCTGACTCCAAGTACATCCGGGTTAGGGATGGAAACGGGAAACCGCGACGCAGCAAGGACCAGCGCCGGACCAAGGGAAACAGCCCGAAGAGCACTGCAGTCAATGCCGGATTCAAAAGCTCTCGGTAGAATCAGAAAAAGCTGCCCCTCAAGGATAACAGGGACGAGCTATCTAACCTAAACAACATCTTGGACAAGATATGTCAAATCCACAGTACTCCCGGGAAGCCTGCAAACCATACCCACAGAGATTGTTGGGTCTTCAAGCAATCCGGCAAACTCAACACTGAACACAAGGGGCTCGACACACCAAGCGAGGACGATGACGAACCTCACAAGCAGAGCACCGAAAAACAAAAGAATTTCCCACAAGAAGTCAAAACAGTAAACTCACTACACGTGACAAAAGGGAAAAACATAGTGGCGCCTATAGAGATACGCGCCATACGGCCTATCCCAGAGGAGTCCCGCCACTGGTTGTTACAGCCAATCACCTTCGACCAACAAGATTACTCTAGAAGTATCCGGAACGCAGGCTGGACTGCCTTGGTATTAGATCCGATAATTGACGGACTCCACTTCACACATGTCCTAATGGACGGCGGCAGTGATCTAAACCTGCTATATCAGGACACAATCCGCAAAATGGGGATAGACCCAACAACAATTCGCCATAGCAACACTTCCTTTCAAGGGGTAACGCCAAGCCCAGATGCCCATTGTACGGGCTCTCTCCTGCTAGAAGTTATGTTCGGATCACCCGACAACTTCCTCCGCGAAAAGCTAACCTTCCACATCGCCCCGCCATAAGTAGCTACCAAGCACTATCGACGCGAAGCTTTCGCCCGCTTTAATGCAATACCGCATTATGCATCTCGTATACTTAAAATGCCCGGTCCGCGAGGCATCATCTCATTAAAGGGAAATATCGAGTGTTACTCGAGCACAGAAGATTGTGCGGCTGCCTTGACAGCCACACACTAAGCCGGCTTCACTAATCAAAGCACCTAAACAGGTTGTTCAGACCCCAGACATGGCTAGACGAGTCCGGCGTAAACATACAAGGGCTTACTAGCCGCATACCGCCGTACAAGGGGCTCCGCGCATATACAACAAGAGACAATAAAGCTCAATTTTATTCATTTTTGGAATTGTACTTTGTTTATGTAATATAACATACATTTTCGCACGATCTTTTTCAACTAAGTTCCTCTCTTTTATAGATGAACACCGTGCTACACCCGTCCAGGATACGGCACAACGGAGACACACGCGCAGACGTGCAGTAGGGACCCATTCCAAGGATTCTTTTCAGATTAAGACCCTGCGTAAACCGTTTTACTGTCTCTTGTTGATACACATCCCCCGGTTTCTTGCTATAACCAAGGTGGAGGCTAGTGTCTTGGCATGTGGCCACATCAGGAGTCTGCGCGTACCTGGACACCAGGGGCTTATTACTAAGGGCGTTGTTCAACCCGTTTTCATAAAGACCGAATACCTTAGGGAGTGTTCGGCGTTGCGAGTTTGGCCTTATATGCATCAGCTCCGAATCATGTCTTTGGTCAAATGTTGGGTTTGCCCAGCTCCTGTGTTTTGCTGCCTTACGTTCTGCTCTATTGGCTAAGGCGGCACCAGGAGAACTACTGCGATTGTGCCCCGGTTCGGCCAGGCGAGCACCTCAGTAGAGAAAGCCGAAAACTGACTGTCATGATATATCGTGAGACTGGTCAACCACTCGATGACCCGCCGGAATCTTTAGGATTCCTCCGCCTTAACGAAGGGCCGTTTCGGTCAGTACACACGCTACCAATTGGGCGAAAGGTGTGCCCCTAGGGGCTATATAGTAGCCCCACTATCAAACTCCTATGGCTAAGTGAAAGTGATAAAGCATTATAGTCTGGTTGCCTAGTTCGCTGCGCTATCACATCCTTTATAGGACCAAGACGTTGGATCAAGTGTGAAAATGCGCCTTCTGCGAACACCCCGCATTATATGCACGGGGCCGTCAAGACTGCCATCTTTCAGGTTATATACACATATACATTAACGGCCGCACGGGAGGTATTTTAATTCTTGTAGGCACAAGTATAAAAAGCTTTTATATTCCATTGAAACATTGTTTTACAATAGTACATGTTATTCGAACATGATACCCATCGAGCACTGCGTCTCTATTAAACGAGCGCCCTGCAGAACTTCCTGAAAATAGTGCTCGGCAGGTACTCGGCTCCCGTCCGAATCTTGGGATGCAACGTCGGTGGCCTTCATCTCCGCCCAATATGTCTTGACACGGGCAAGAGCCATCCACGCACCCTCTATGCATGCTGACCTATTCATTGCATTGATATGCGGCACCGCACCAAGGAACTGCTGCACCAAACTAAAATAACTCTTCGGCTCGGGCCTTTCTGGCCACAGATGACTCACGACATTCTTCATGGCAAGTCCGGATAACCTATTCAGCTCCGCCCATTCGGCCAAATGCTCGGTTAATGGAAGTGGGCGCTCTGGATTGTGGAACTGCGACCAAGAAAGCTTTTCCACTTCGTGATCCTGTTGATCTCGGAAGTGTTCGGCCACGCCCATGCACTTGCCGCCAAGTCGAGATAAGTATCCGCCAGACTCCACAGCCGATCCAAGCGAGCATATTTAGGATCCCGAACTTCATCCGCAGCATAAAGGGCTTTCCACCGCGATATCTCGGCCCGACGTAGCTCACGCTTCATGGCTCTCATTGCAGAGCGAGCATCCTTGGCCTCGGTAGTGGCCTTCTCCAGGTCCTTCTGCTCCGCCCGATCTTATTTTTCAAGAAGCTTGCAGCGGTCGGCAGCATCCTTCAACTTCACAGCCATCTCGGCCATTTATTTCCTGCTTCGACAGTGAGCAGCCTGTTCGGCTTTCAGCTCTTCGGCCGCCTTTTAAGGCAGCCGCATCACTTTTTCTGGCCTGCTCCTTGGCTCGGGCGAGTTCCGCCCGAAGGTTCTCCATGGCAGCAGCACCATTTGCATCCAGCATACATGTTGTAAGGCACGGGCATCAAGCCCCGTTACCAGGTGTCCGCGGAGAAATTGCATACCTTGTGACTCGTCAAGCCGCTTGTTGACAAGCGCGATGTCGGCATCCGCCACGTCAAGTTGCCGCTTTAGCTCGGCAAATTCATCAGTCCGGCTAGCCACCGGACACTTCGCCACCTACATAGGAAGAGCGACATATTATACCTGGGATTATGATCCTCGGCGCGCTGACATTTTTGACAACGCACCGACTCTTAGGGGCTACTATCTACACAGGGCGCATCTTATATATGCGGAACCATCAAAAGGGTACAACATTTCGCGTACCTCAAAACCCGTCAGTAAACTCCTGGCGGCCTCATACAACCCGCTCTCCGTGGATGAAATCCTTTCAATCACCGTACCCATCAACTCACGGTGTTCTTCTGAGATAGACGCTCGCCCGAGCAGATTCTTCAGCTCCCCCGACCGTGCACCGGACGGTGCCGGACTCACCCGATGGCCTTTTTCAAAGGCCGGACATAGAGGGCTTTGGGGGGCCACATGACTACTTTCCGGCCCTGCCGGATTCGGAGTAACACTCCGTGACGACTCCTCAGGGTCATCCGCCTCGCACGGCGGTACGGCAGGGGGAGGCGTTCCGCTCTCCATCATCTCTGGACGAAGATCCCCTCATGATGAGCTCTGCTGAGAAGGGCTGAGATCCGAACTACAAGGTAAAATTTCGGTTATCTTCCTCACAAATAGAAAAGGGATGTCTCTTATTTTAAAACTCCCCTCTCTACTTACACCTCGGTGGAGGGCTGATCCCCTTGGGGGCACAGTGCGGCTGAGGCATCTCTCGGCGCAGGACCCTCTGATGAAGATTTCTTCCCCCGCTTTGAGAACATGGTCTCCGGGTCTTTAGAGGCGGTCCTCTTCTTCCCCTGAATGGAGGGATTCTCAATCCCTCCTTTCCTGACAGCCTCCTTCGGGGAGGCGGTAGCTTCCTTGTTCCCCCCTTCGCCTTCTTCCAAAGGCGCAACCTCCAGCATCCTGGTTAACACGGGATCCGGCGTGGTCTTAGGGAGGGGGGCCGGACACCTGATTAGCTTTGCTTTCGCTATCCACTCTTGTTTAAAGGACAACTCTTTTAAGGGCAATTTTATGATAAATATACGGATTGCATGTCCGGGTACAGGGCTACTTACTTGAGTATCCAGGCGATTGCAGCTCAGACCTGCTTCCTCGGTCGAGTCCGGACACATTGCTTGTGATCCGAAGAACAATTTGTACATCTCCATGGGCGTCCCACCCGTAAAGTGTTGGAGAGCTCGTGGTCCCTCTGGATTAAACTCCCATAGGCGGAGGGGGCGGCATTTGCAGGGCAAAGTGCGATGAATCAACATGACCTGCGTCACTACGGCCAGGTTGCTGTCTCTTTCTAGGAGATCTTGAATTCGGCCCTGCAACAAGGGCACGTCCTTGGACGGCCCCCGGTCAAGCCCTTTATTGACCCATGACGCCAGCTGCGTGGGAGGACCCGAACGAAAGGCAGGTGGCGCCACCCACTTGGTGCCCCTGGGAGCTGTGATATAAAACCACTCTCGTTGCCATAAGCTAAACTCCTCTTGAAAAGAGCCCTCGGGCCATGGAGCGTCAGCATTCTTGCTTATGACAGCCCCTCCGCACTCCGCTTGCTGCCCCTTGATCATCTTTGGCTCCACTTTGAAGGTCTTAAGCCACAATCCGAAGTGAGGGGTAATGCGGAGGAAGGCTTCGCACACGACAATGAACAATGAGATGTGGAGGATGGACTCCGGATCCAAGTCGTGAAATTCCAACCCATAATAAAACATGAGCCCCCTCACGAAGGGGTCCGCCGGGAAGCCTAGCCCCCGAAGGAAGTGGGACGCGAACACCACGCTCTCACCAGGCTTGGGAGTGGGAATAACCTGCCCTTGACCAGGCAGCATATGCGAAATTTTGCCGGTTAAATACCTGGCATCTCTTAGCTTTAGCACGTCCTCTTCCGTAACGGAGGAAGGCATCCACCGGCCTTGAAGGTCGGAGCCGGACATCATCAAAGGTCCGAAGCGCCTGAATCTGGAGCTTTGGGTGTTGGAACTCGAGGCAAGGGGCGGATTCGATTGAGATTGAAAGAAAGGAGTAGAGCCTTGGTCTCTTTATAAAGAGGTTGAATACCAAGAGCCCTCCCCGTGACCGTTTGGGACTCGCCTTCGATAGAGGAGACGTGCCAATGGGCACGATTGGGTTACCCACGCCCGTATTAATGAGAATCCCGGATTAAGGGGACACGATCTCTACTTCGACAAGACGTGCCAAGGAAACCGCCTCGCTAAATGCGCTGAGGTGGGACAGTAAAAACGATTCGAATAAAGGCTTGGCCGTGGTGTGATGTCACGCTGTGGAATACGTCAGCAGGTTGAATTTGTGTAAATATTATTCTCTCTGCGGGGGTATGTGGAACTTATTTTGCAGAGCCGGACACTATCCTTGTGTTCAAAATCTTCTATGAAGAATTCGGAGGAACCCGCCTTGCAATGCCGAAGACAATCTGCGCGCCGGACTCGTCGTCATTGAAGCCTGGTTCAGGGGCTACTGAGGGAGTCCTGGATTAGGGGGTGTCCGGATGGCCGGACTATAACCTTTGGCCGGACTCCTGGACTATGAAGATACAAGATTGAAGACTTTGTCCCGTGTCCGGATGGGACTTTCCTTGGCGTGGAAGGCAAGCTTGGCGATACGGATATGTAGATGTCCTCCCATTGTAACCGACTCCGTGTAACCCTAGCCCTCTTCGGTGTCTATACAAACCGGAGGGTTTTAGTCCGTAGGACGAACAACAATCATACCATAGGCTAGCTTCTAGGGTTTAGCCTCTCTGATCTCGTGGTAGATCTACTCTTGTACTACCCATATCGTCAATATTAATCAAGTAGGAGTAGGGTTTTACCTCCATCGAGAGGGCCCGAACCTGGGTAAAAACATCGTGTCCCTTGTCTCCTGTTACCATCCGCCTAGATGCACAGTTCGGGACCCCCTACCCGAGATCCGCCGGTTTTGACACCGACAATGGCCCACCTCACATTATCACCATATATTTCTTGAGTCCGTGCGCGGCGGGCGGGCGATCTCTTCTCCCTCCCCCGTTTCTCTCTTCTCAGCCGACGCACACGAGCGATTAGATTTCGGCTATCGACGGTTTATTCAATTACGGTCCCACATGTCAGTGAAATTGCAAGACAACGCGTGTCCCCTTTGGTGAGCGGCGTGCGAGCCGGACTGTCGGGGTTGCGACGCATACGAGTCGTAAGTGTGCCGCCTTTTCCTTTAGAACTTGCGAAGCGTAACATTTTCGCACGATCGATCGATAGAAATCTAGAACAAAATGATGAGGGTGGTGCTTTCCCGCTTGTTAGGCGGGCTAGTTCGAGTGATATGACGTGCTACAGTGCCGTCCACTTGCTCCATTTTTATGTAAGCAAGAGTTTACACTCAGACATCGGAGGAGTGCGAAACACCGCGGATCTGATTTTGATCGAGGGATAACTGTTCTCGCCAAATAATGGAGGATTGTTAGCGATTATAGCATGATAGTTAGGGCATCTCCAGTGTTGGCCCACAAATTTACACCGGCATCTGTCCGAGGACACTGATGGATGCCATCCGATGCTGCTCGCATACCTTTCGACAACTATATGAACTAACCGGACGAAATTCGTGCAAACAAAGCAAATTTCAAATTAACCGGATGAAGTTAACCGGATGAAATTCATTACATTTCGAAAACTTTTCCTACAAACTGGACGAAATTTTATTACATATTTCGTGATGGAGCAAGGAACCTCGTGGTGGAGCGTCTGCACTCATAATATTTAATATTATTCAGCGATATAAAATTAACCAATCATCTCCACAAAGGGATCGGAAGAGTACGTAAACACGGCAGCCCGTGCAGTAGTTACATCATACTAGTACATGGCTAACCCACGCTATCACCATATTTCTTGGCTTCCGTGCGACACCTATCTCTAGTAATCCAAAGCTCAGACGCTTCTCCCTCCTCGTCTCTATCAAAGTGCGGCGGGCTGGCATTTCTGCCGTCTATTGAGGTCGGTTAACTATCACATGTTAGCGACATGCCAAGAGCATTCTAAAAAAAATTCATTTCACATTCCATTTTGAAAAAGAAAAAAAATCCTTTCACGTATGAATTTGCCTGTATGATTTGAGCAACTTGCATGTCCTATACTGCTCCTGTTTGATACTCTAACTTAGCTAGAGGTTAGACTAACTCATGACTAACCCTGAACTAACTGTAGCCAAAGAGGTGTTTGGGTGACAGGGTTAGATTGACAATAAATGCACTTCATGGAGAGAGAAAAGTGATTTTTCAGTGGTCCCAATGAGAACTATCTCCAGTTAGCACCTCTTGGGTGGGATAGTTTTTTTTGGTGGGTTCGGTGCAACTTGCTCCAATTTAAACCCTCATGCTTGGATACTTTAGGGCTATTTGAGCCCCAACTAGCTCAAACTAACTCTAACCCATGGATCCAAACAGGGCCTATGGCCAGTCTCGACGTGAGGCGATTGCGCAAGACCGGAAGCGGCGCTCTCTCGGCCGTCGCGACACTTCAAAGCCGGGCGCCCGGTGAGAGGTCGCCTCCGCTCTGGCCGGGCATTACTGCATCGATGCTCCAGCGACGCTGACCATTTCACGCGGAAGCGCTACCGGCAAGGGAGTATAGGTTTTGAACCGTTTCAGGTGTAGTAGTAATGGTAGTTTGCAAAACTACTCAATTATTGCACTCAGTTTCCTAAGAAATTGTGGTAAAAAATGTTACTCCACAGCCCGCTTCCCTTCTCCTTCCTGCTCATGATTTACGAGGCCATGTTAACGTGGTTGTGTCAAAAAAATGTCACTTCCTGCTCGTGATTTGTGTTATATAATTACAAGCAAGATTCTCGTGCATTGCACGGAACATCAATATGCATTTTTTTACAAAACACCTGTTGTGATTGACCCATGCAGGAGTAATCCCATGTGTAAAACTAATGATATCTCGAGAATTTTATCGGAAAACTGGTATCTCGAGAATGTCATCGAAAAAATGAAAGATGACAGATAAGGCGAGGAGGAGTGGAGCGTGGTGGTGACTGGTGGTCGGAATGGGCAGAGGCATGGGGATGGATGGCGCCGGCAGGCGGCAGCGGCCACCATGCATGCTAGATTGTTCCAGAGACTTATTCCTTTTTAGTTGCTGAGCAATGAGGTTGCAGGAGATAATGATGTGGAGAGAGGTGCGGTATCTTTTGTAAAATTATCATAGTTTGCTTCCTATCCGCCGATATAGATCATACGGTCTGTATTACAAGATGGCAGGCACACCATCATCGCTAACTCGTTTTTTATAAGGGTATACAGATGATAAGTTTGCTGACTACTAAAGTAAAGTGGAATCTGTCCATGTTATGCAAGTAAATAAAGGTGATTGTTTATCATACGGGTAAGGTTGGATGAAGGGTGGTAGGAACAAATGCTCCGCCTAGAGCATGTGTGTGTGAGATGGAGTCTTAGTGTGTGTGGTGTGTGTGTGTGAGAGAGAGAGAGAGTGAGAGAGAGAGATGGAGTCTTAGTTTGTGTGTGTGAGAGAGAGAGAGATGGAGTCTAAGTGTGTGTGTGGGGGGTGCGTGTGTGTGTGTGTGTGTTTGTGTGTGTGTGTGTGAGAGAGAGAGATGGAGTCTTAGTGTGTGTGTCGGGGGGGTGCGTGTGCGCGTGCGTGTGTGTGTGTGTGTGCGCGCGTGCGTGTGTGTGTGTGTCCCGGGGTCCTCTGTGGCAGATGTAATTTAAGTATGAATGGCTTCATCATAGAGAGGTGATGTGTATGGCAGAGGCCACCAACGATGGGGTGCGAGAGAGAAAATGCCCGTAGGAGGGAAGAGAAGGTGCGTGCGTGTGAGAGGAGTCGACATCGAGAGAACGTGTTTGTTCGAGAGACACCATGGAAGACTACTATATATCGATGGTGCATGTAGTGGAATTAAACAAAGGGATGGTCTCATTGGTTTCGGGGAGATAGGGGAAGAGTGAGAGGCGCGCGGGGGGGGGTAGCTAGAAGGAGATTGTTAAGCGTGAGTGTGTGTTTTGCCCATCCAGGCGGAAGTTATGTGCACAAAAGAGGAGAACGATTCGGTGTGGCGTTAGGATTGAGGGTAATTAACTATGTATGGAGACATAGAGACCTTGAACGTGCATGTGTGAGAGGTATACATGTATACGTGGGATGTGTGTGTGCGCGTGCGCATGATCAAGATAAAAGAAAAAATACATAAGTCCTAAGATCAACGACATGGGAGAGACGGATCGGTATGACAATATGCATGCATGTGAGAATGCAGGGAAGAAGGCCCAACAATTGAGCATGTGTTTTTGTCTTTAAGAGATAGTGGCGTAATGGAGCATGCATCTATGGCGAGCAGAGGGGGTGAGGCGCAACGATTGTGCAAAAGAGATCAACCTATAAATGCATATGTATGATAGACATATATAGTGTGGGTGATAGGAAGCAAGACTCCGTGTGAGAAAGAAATGTTGACGGAGAAACTACAGATAGATACAGAGATGGAGATGCTAGCTAGACAGACATCCGTTAGTTTGGGTGTCGGAGATGACCGTCGGGTGGTTCAAATGGTGAAGTTATATATATGTGTGTGTGAGGGCACTTGACTGCATGCATGTAGAGAGAAACATATGTAGTGTGCGTGATAGGAATCAAGAGTGAGGGCGAGAAAGAAGGTTGATGGAGAAACAGATAAATAGAAAGATAAAGATGCTAGCTAGTGTGCGTTAGAGATAGGAGTCAAGTGGATCAGAAGGCTGGGTTATGTGTGTGGGTGTGAGAGAGATAGAGAGAGGGTGCATGTGAGTCACATACAAATAAATATCAGAGAGAAATGAGATCCAGAGAGATGGAGTTTTGTGTCTGCGAGAGAGAAAGATATTTCACAACGAGAGTGATAGCTAGAGAGACATATGAGGGAACGCAAGATATCTCTAGGGATAGAGGGTGTGTTTGAGCGACATACAAGAGAACAATGGAGAAATATGAGACCCTGGGAGACAGAGTTTGTGTTTATGTGTGAGAAAGAGATATTGAAGAGGAAGAGTCGTAAGTTCTCATATCTAAGGAGCGAAATACATCTCTCAGATGAGGGGTGTGCGATGCACACATGGGAATAGTTGAGAGAAATGAGACCCCGGGAGACAAAGTTTTGTGTTTGTGTGAGAGAAAGAGATTCCACATGGAGAATCATAGCTAGAGACACATAGCAGGGAGCGAGATATACTTAGAGAGAGATAGAGTGATGAAGGTCGATGGAGAGAGTACCGTCAGTGTGTTACGAAGATAAAAGATCATTGTTGACATACAGGTAGCACGAGAGATGCCTGAGAGACGATGAACGCAAGATAGGTCCAGAGAGATAGTCCTATATAAGCATGAGTGATAGCTATATGAGGCGAATATACGGATTAAAGGGATTCAAATATTTAAACTGGAGATCACGACATCAATAATATCATAACGCAAATTGGTGTATCAAACATGCATATTCATTTGAATTTGGGCACACGTGTAATGTTATATAGTTTATCAATATTGGTGATCCATAGATTCTTCAATTACAAACAATGCATGGTTTATATGCAATTAGTGTCTAAACGGGATTACACTATATGTTGCGTGTGTGAAACACATTATACATGTTTGAGAAGTTAAAAAAACCCGCATGAAACACACATTAATTGGAGACAGTTAGCGAGGAATGCATGCATTGGATTTCAACATAAAGTGGTTTCAAATATTTCAAAATCCAAATTGATGGATACAACCTTATGAATCTGAGATCATGCCATTTGTAAACCATATTTATGTATAAATGGTGTTGTGCTTTTGAAAGTATATATGTAAAAAAATGATGTATATAGAATGTAATTCCAATTGAAAATGGATCCCGCCTGAAAAAAATAGTAGAATACAAACGGGATTCGAATTGAGTTGGCATGGTAAATGTGCACTGTGCAAAATTTGAACGAAGCGGGGAAATTCGCAGTAACCGCCCGAAACCAAAATCTGTGAGATGGAAATCACTACTGCCTATCCCTGCCGTGCAAAGCCCATCTGCTGGATTTCTATAGGTTTCGATAGGGGTAGGTTTGTAATTTCACCCAAACGTGACGTAACCGCCTCTCACCCGGATTCATACATGGTGGGCGCCAAAACACAGTGTGCCCTCGTCCGAAATCGACTCCCTCCCGATTCATATTCATACACAGGGCGCCAAAACAAACTCTAAATCGGCAAATATTGATTGTATGCGAGATTACCGTCCTATCCCCAACCCACTAATGTAGCTGTGATGTAGTAGAAATGTGAACGGGGCTAAGTTTGTAAATTTCCTCGCATTTGAGACAAGCGGCGTGACTACATGGTTCCCCTTCCTCTCTACCTCCCTTTTCCCCATTCGTACTCGTGGGCGCCAAAACACCCTCTCCACCCCCACCTCCTCCGTCCGCCGCCGTCCGCCACCCCATCCACCGTTGTCCTCCTCCACCATGCTGGAGCTGATACCCCGATGTCGCCGTCCATTACAAGAGATCGACCTCTCTCATCCACGCCTTCGGACCGGGATGCTTGTATCCCGTCCTCTCGCTTCATCCCTGCCGTCGTCCACCTTGCCGGCGCCGCTCCTACGACCGTCTCGTCCATCGTGCCCCGCCGCCACCGTCTACCCTCCTAGATCTGCTTCCACGCCGCCGACAGCCATCGCTACCGCAGCACCGTCAAATTCTCACCCGACGCCAGACACGGCGCCGCACTGCAGGCGGTACTCTTTGTATCTGCTCAACTTATTTATCGCGGCAAGAAAATAGATCGCCACCGCTTTACTCGATTTCTTGTCTTGGTTGTGAAGTTGCCTTTGTCCGGTTTGCACCTTCAGATCCGCCATGGCACGCTCAACACTATACTCCCAATGCTTATGGTTTCCCCTTTTATATTCCACACTAGTTAAATCACAGTAGACTAAATTTCAAAATTGGGTCAGTCGATTTTTCAGAGCTCGCCGGAGTTCACCGGTGCGATCCAAGGGGCTCGGGTGGTTGTGGGGCCTCGCCGAACGAAGAAAACTCGACGCGGGTGGGCGGTGGGGGTGGCGGAGGAACACAGGCGGTGGGGGCCGGTGGTCCCGCCGGCGGCCCGTGCGGTGTTCTATATGGGAAGAATCACAGACGAGGAAGAAGAAGGGTTAGGAGACGTAGGATCTTCATCCAACCGCCTGAAATGGTCAAGAGACAGCTGGGAGTTGCATTCTTAATGCGCTCTGATTCATCATGTGTGGGCATTGCGCAACCAACATTTTATTATCCAAAACCTGCTTGCTCTTCTTTACCATGTTCGATAGTGCTGGCCTGTACACGATCGATAGGCTTTCAATTACTAGCGGCAATACAACACCGTATTTTCAACCCAGTTCCACTTTCCCGATTTATATATCGTGGTTATGGTGTACCCATTATGTACACTATGATCTGCCTAGTTCTTTGTATGCTCTTGTTTTCAAGGTTTGGCAATAAACTATCTATACAGTATATTATGAACCTATCATCTGCCAGCTATCCTTACTTCTGGAGCCTATTTTTTTGTGTACTTGTGCCAGATTATATAAATGCATGCACGATATTACGGCACACATGAGCTCTCTCATCAGAATCCAGTGATAGCACATAAGTGTTTACAGGGGCGCCCCTATATTAGAATATCATCTGCATTACAAAGATAATCTCAATTTATGTTTTCATGGTTCTCAGATATTATACGCAATTACAGTGAATATCAGAATTCGCGCATCAGAAGAATATAGTGGAACACTGCAATGACTTACAAAATTGGCACCAAGGCATTGAGTGCCATTTTGGAAGCAATGAAACTCGTACACTCCCCACCTGTTGATTCTTGTTCAGAATATCATTCTAATGACTATTCTAACCTCGAGGAGTCAAAGGCAGATGGCCTGTCCTGTTCATCCATCAAGGTGCCTGTTCTAAGTTGGCAAGGTTTTATCGATTGCGCATATCTTGCATATGTTGTCTTGCATTTCTTCTACTTTGTTGCACCACCATCTGCTTAGTTTACTCATCATATAACTCGAGATGCTATGCCCATCCATTATCAATACATATTCCATCCGTCGTCATACCATGTTTTTCCACTCAAATGTTGTTCTTGTGCATCGGACATCAAAAGGAAGAGGGTGATTGCCGAACCTGAAGGAGCACCAGCAAAGTCCTTGAAAACGTGGTGGTGCCGGAGAAATCAGACGGCGCCCACTTATATTGGCTGTACAACCCGGTGACACAAAACATAGGACCGACTCTAGCAGACTGTACCCATACTTCTTGGCCACACCACTAGCCCCACCACACAGGACCTGCACTCCGAAAAGGTATACCGATTTCATTTGCCATAGCACCAGCACTACGTAAAAAAATCCCACTCCAAAGAAAAAGTACAGCAAGTCCACCGCCGAAGACCTATCCCAACCGCAGAGACGGCCAATTCCTGCAGATTGGAACCCCATTCCATTTATTCCCAGTTTAAAAGACAATGCTTTCAATGTTGTTAGGGACTACGTGCATATATTCCCATCATGGGAAGATTATAGTGAAGACAAACACCATTTTCACATTACATTTTCCTGTTTTCCTGTTTTCTGCTGATCGAACACATCAATGATTTACATTACATTGTTGTAACTAGGTGAGGGTCAATCTGGATAGTCATGACTAGCAAAGCTTGCTTGTGCTTTTCAAGGAAGCATTGCAGCAGTATCGGTGTTACCCGAGGAAATCACACTTTGATGGCAAGTCTATAAACGAATTTCGGTGAAGTCTCCTATGCTAAATTTAGAATACATTGAATGGAAAAACCTTGTTATGCACTTTGGTCTCGTTCCTGGATGAGGTCTTGTCTATGAAATCACATGACAATTTGAACTTCTACTTTTCCGCATGTGCCTTACGGATCTTTTTGCGGAAATCAGCTCGAAGAAGAATTCGGTTTGAAAAGAACGACGTGATATCGCAAATATGCTGCCCGCCGCTTTGCTCTTGTTAGTACACATTGTCTATATCACTGTACTTGCATACATACCTGGTTCATTATGTGACATCAGTATGCATGATAGCTTGCTTATCAATTGTTCGCTCAAAATTAACTGATCTGTATGAATGGTTACATTAGTGTAGATTATATCCAATGCCAATGAATTTTTTTAGCTCTGCATTGTTCTTGTAAGTACATGTTGTCATTTATCAGTGTACTTATATTGACAGGTAGTTGTTCATGTACCATCACTCTGCAGCTTATTTTCCTTTGCCCTCCATTTTCTAAACATCAGATCTATATTTACTCTTACCATAAGGTTGGCACTGAAGAAGTTTAGCTGTGCATTTCTCTTGGCTGTGCCTTTTTCCTGTATCGCTGCACATACATTTATAGCTACTTGGTTATGTAGCATCACTCTTCATCTTATCTTAAATATTCTCCATTTTTTCGTATATTATCACATCTATATTTACTCTTAACAAAATGTAGAATAAAGGCAATGCTTATGAAGAACATTCTGTGCTAAACTTCTTGAATTGCCCCCCATCAGCATGGACAAGGGCTTTATAGAGCCTGTCTTCACCGATAATGTAAGTTTGTCCTTCTCAAGCCTTCAAACTTTATTGTGTATATTTGGTTAGGCATGACTGTAATGACTGTTTATTTTTGGTGTTTGCATCAAATTGCATGTTTAAAGTTTATTATGTAGTTCATAAACAAAAGTTTGTCCTTCTCAATTTAAATTTTCAGTTGTACAACCAAGTTCCTTCTTCATACCATGTAAATTAAACTATACAAAGCAAGTGATCTTCGTTTGCACTACATGTATGCTTCTGTTCTTCATCCGTAATCCAGTGGTGTGGTGAACCTACCCACTACAAAGACAATGTCATATTCTGCAATGTCTTAACTATGAACAATGTCATATCATTCTACTATTATTTAACCGCCGCTTTATTTGCCAATCTGAAATGGGTTAAATTGACAACACACTAACCATTGATACTTATGAGTTCTTGATCTGTAATCCAGTGGTGTCGTGAAGCTGCCAACTCCTTCACAATGTCAATTCCTGCCATGTCTTGACCTGAACAATAGCATATTGTGTTAATGAAATTTTAAACTATGTCACTTTATTCACAAGAAGAAATGTGATGAATTGTCAGCACTGATACTTTTATGTGCAAAACCTGTCATCTGTCTGCTTGTTTATCTTTCAGAGTGAGGAAGATATAAGTGTTGAACAAGTGCAATCTCATCATCTTGCTCAGCTGCTTGCGCTGCAGCTCCCCAGCAGGGCTAACCTTTATTGAACTCTATTGAAGTGTTGTCGGTTTTGTATATTATTTTGTCGGCGTGTTTATTTGCACTAGTGGCGATCTTTGATGCCCAGTGTATGTAATCTGTTGTCTGCTTGTGCTTTATTATCATAGTGGCGAACTTTGATGCCTAGTGGATGTAATATGCCGTAATTTATTTATTGTATAATCTAGGTTTTTCTTATTCACGATGCTGCAGTTATTTTATCGTATATATATCCTGTCTTCGCAAAGAACCGCCAAACCATAAAATTACGGTACATAATCGGGCCGTCATGCAATCACGATGTATGGTCGCATCATGGGCCCGTCCAAACCGCCCACTAGTAGATTCGGGCCTTTAATAGGCCGAGTAACCCCGCCCTCTTTTGCAAGAAAACTCAATGGGCTTTTCGGAGGATGAGAAGTAGGGCACGAAAGCGTGCCGAATAGCTCACGGGCCGGCGGCAGCCCGAAATGGACCCCGGCCCATGATTGTGCGAATCAATTCACGGGCTTTTAACAGGCCAAAGTTGTCTCGGTCCTTGTTTGGCCCAATCAAATATCGCGAAAGGAGCCGGATGCAAACCGGGCCGTAGTTAGGCCCAACTATATGACGGGCTTTTAACAGGCGAAATTAATCTGAGGCAAAATGTTAAATGGGCCCTTAACAGATTTAAACTAATATCGGGCGAATTACTAAATGGGCCTTTAGCAAGTGGGCCCAAAAGCATAGCATCCAAATAACGGGCGAATCTGATATGGGCCATAATTGAGCCCAAAGCCTCTTAAAGGGCCGGACCTGATCTGGGCTGTGATTTGGCCCAGAAAGTGGGAAGCATTTAACGGGCCGGATCTTATATGGGCCATTATTAGGCCCGGAACATGGCAGGCCATTAATGGACCGGATCAATTATGGGCCGGCATTTGGCCCAAAACATGGCTGCCATTTAATGGGCCGGCCTACTAGGGTCCTCAAAATCTTGTGGGCCTACAACTGGGCCAACCCATTAATGTCGGCAAAATCTCGTGGGCCTTTAGCTAGGCCGGCCCATTATGATCCGCAAGAATTTTGTGGGCCTTTACCTGGGCCGGCCTATTATGGCACACAAAAATCTTGTGGGCCTTTACTTGGGCCGGCCTATTATGGCCCGCGAAATCTTGTGGGCCTTTAGCTGGGCCAGCCCATTATAGTCCGCAAAATCTCATGGGCCTTTAACTGGGCCGGCCCATTATGGGCCGCCAAATCTTGTGGGCCTTTAGTTGGGCTGGCCCATTTAAACTTGATTGGCCGTGCCACATGTCGATGTATCATAGGCGCCTTCTGTCCAATGAGTGGATGACATCTGTCCCAACGATGAGCCGACACGTGTTTCCTCCAGCCAATGATGATTTTACACGTGGAAAATCCCCATTGTCGGGGCTGTTAACGGGTTATCGGATCCAAAACCTGACCCGATAGCTTAACGGCGTTCCGTTACGGTGGATGCCACGTGACGATCACCCTTGACGAAAGCATTTCTGTGACGCGCGATTTATCGTCATGGAAATGGACACTTCCGTGATGATAATTTTGGTAATGTCATGGAACACTTCTACGACAGCACAGGTATGACTATCTTGATTCTGTCATAAATTTGTCATGGATGTACATGCATGACAAAAACGCGACCTACTGTGACAAACACGTATCATCACAGAAGTGTATTTTTTTGTAGTCAACCCTAGTACTGCATCTTGGCTGGCACGTTTCGAGGGAGATTTTAGCCTCCTCCAATACAGGGTGAAAGAGGCTACTGTGACAAACATGTCGAAGTGTATTTTTTTGTAGTGTAAACCCTCCGGTTTATATAGACACCGGAGGGGGCTATGGTCACACAGAGTCGGTTACAACAGAAGGAGATCTACATATCCGTATCGCCAAGCTTGCCTTCCACGCAAAGAGAGACCCATCCGGACATGAGACGAAGTCTTCAATCTTGTATCTTCATAGTGCAACAGTCCGGCCAAAGGATATAGTCCGGCTGTCCGGATACCCCCTAATCCAGGACTCCCTCACTTGTACTAACAATGCAGCTGAGTATGAGGCCTAGCTCCATGGTCTTCGGATGGCTAAGGAGATGAGCTTAAGCCGGGTGAGGTGTTTCGGCGACTCTGATCTGGTGGCTCAGCAAGTTTCTGGCACTTGGTATTCTAAGGATCCACTCATGGCGGCTTACCGTCGAGAGGTTGATGTTATTGCGGGTCACTTTAAGGGTCATCAAGTTGAACATGTTGATCGCAGGAAAAATTAGGTGGATGCTTCTTTAAGCCGGCTAGGGTCTCAGCGTAAGCCTGTGCCACCTAATACTTTCCTGGATATTCTGCATAACCCTTCTGTTAAATTGCCTACAGAGGAAGATCTGGCTATTCCTGACCTGGAAGCACAAATGGTGGCGGCTCTTCATGCGATTCCTGATTGGACAGTTCCATATTTGGATTATATGACCCGAGGCGAGTTACCTGAGGATGAAACTTTGGCCAGGCAGATAACCCAGCGGTCCAAGTTAATGACTATCGTTCATGGAGAGTTGCATCACCGCAGTGTCACAGGGGCGTTTCAACGTTGTGTTTCTCCAGAGGAGGGCTGTGAGATTCTAAGTGAGATTCATGAAGGTGATTGTGGTCATCATGCCGGTTCTAAGTCTCTTGTGGCCAAAGCTTTCCGTCATGGGTTTTATTGGCTGACGGCTCAAGCCGACGCTGAGGATCTAGTCAGTAAATGTGATGGGTGTCAGAAGTTTTCACGCCGAGCTCATGTGTCGGCTCAAGAATTGAGGATGATTCCAATTACTTGGCCGTTTGCAGTCTGGGGGCTTGATATGGTTGGGCCTTTCAAAAGGTCCAATGATAAAAAGACACACCTCCTGGTGGCAGTTGACAAATTTACAAAGTGGGTTGAGGTAGATCCGATCAGTAAATGTGACGCAGCGACGGCGGTTCAATTCATCAAAAAGCTGATTTTCCATTTTGGCTTTCCCCACAGTATCATAACTGATAATGGCACTAATCTATCCAACGGTGCCATGAAAGAATTTTGTCAACGTGAGCGTATCCGGCTTGATGTATCATTAGTGGCTCACCCCCAGTCTAATGGTCAAGCCGAGCGAGCCAATCAAGAGATCCTGAAAGGTATCAAGCCCTGGCTTATGGTTCCATTACAGAGGGCGTCGGGTTGTTGGGTGGAGGATTTACCTTCCGTGTTATGGAGTATCAATACTACCCCCAAAACATCTACGGGTTACACGCCCTTCATGGTTTACGGAGCAGAGGCGATTCTCCCTAGTGACATCTGTCATGATTCACCCCGTGTGGCGGCTTATGTTGAAGCTAACAATGAAAAAGCACGCCAGGATGCACTTGACCTATTGGATGAGAAGTGTAACATCACGGCGGCTCGTTCGGCGATTTACCAGAAAGATCTGCGCCGTTATCACAGCCGCCGGGTTAAAACTAGAACTTTTCAGGAAGGTGACCTGGTGCTCCAGCTCATCCAGGATCAGACTGACATGCACAAGTTATCCCCACCTTGGGAAGGATCCTTTGTGGTCAGTAAAAATCTAAACAACGGATCATACTACCTTATCGACATTCGAGAACACAAGGATTTCACATAAGTCGGAGGAGGAGACCTACCGGCCATGGAATATTGCTCATCTTCGGCCTTACTATACTTGAGCCACCGGCTCTTACAATGTATATATTTTGAAAATGTATATATTATGATGATTATAATAAAGCCGACATCCCTGATAAAGCAGGGCCTCTGTCGTTTCGTTTCCAAGAGTAACGAGTCTTTTTACTTATGATCACTTGGGGGCTTCCTGCCCATATTTGAGGCATAATTGTGAATATCCCTCTTGAGCGGCACAATGCCACACTTATGGTCACTTGGGGGCTTCCGGCCCATATTTGAGGCATAGCTGTGAATATCCCTCTTGATCGACGCAATGCCACACTTATGGTCACTCGAGGGCTTCCTGCCCATATTTGAGGCATAGCTGTGAATATCCCTTTTGATTGGCGCAATGCCACACTTATGGTCACTTGGGGGCTTCCTGCCCATATTTGAGGCATAGCTGTGAATATCCCTCTTGATCGGCTCAATGCCACACTTATAACCGCAAACCACTTGGGGGCTTTCTGCTCATATTTGAAGCATAGATGTAAATATCCCTGTTGGTCCGGCTCATATCCGGATTGGCAGCCTTTGAAAGCCTCGTTTTCTCGCTTGATTTGTTTTTTGAACATTTTTTTGGATTTATCTTGACATATGATTTAACAATGATTTAGGCCATGTAGCCTCAATTATTATAGCTCATATTTTAGCATATATGAGGTTTATGATAACCCGGCCTGGCTTTTGACGATATGTCGCCAGCATCTGATGATCTTAAGTACTTAGAAGTATTGTCTTCTAAGTTTCGGGTTATCACCCTAACTGCTTTGGTATGGTAAGCCGGTAGTTTAATCACATATTACAGGATCGTTGTCATGTGTTTGTGTGTAGGTACAATAAATAAGTCTGACGCATAGAGTTGATGAAATCATAAACATACGTAGCAGATCTTCAAATATTGGTAGCTTAAAAGTATCACAAGAACAAAACATGCATGATGGCATGGTAGATATAGAGTTTAACTAAAGCCTCTTACAAAGGCATCGAGTGCCCCACAAGAATAATTGTCTTAGCAATTTTCACAGAAAGCAGATGTTAAGCCGGCCAACGGCTTACGACTCTTGGCCTTGTTGTGTTGAAGGTTGCGGCTCATCCAGCACCAGTTCATCTGCCTCCTTTTCACCCAATGGATGGAAGTTAGTGGTCGACCAGTCGATCCCAGTTAACACTCTGAATACAGCTTCATCACTTATAAGTGTGGATGGATCAACATCAGGGGCATAAGTGTGCTTACGAATCAGAGGAGTCAGGTCTGGAGCATCATGAGTCGGTGCTTTCACCTTCTTATTATTGGCATCATAAACTGGTTGGTAATGTGTAAGATCAGTGTCTTCAGCCAGTTTGCTAGCCAACAAGCGCATTTCCCTCGTAAGAGCGGCGAAATCATCTGCAGTGAAGGGTGACCCATTTCTTTAATGCTTGGGTAGCCGTTTGCCAAATCTGTCGGTTCAAGATCAACTAACCACGCTTTGGCCCGGGTTAGTGCAGTAAGGGCACCAGCTCTTGCAGCTAATTTCTTCAACTCTTCGATCCGTGCAGGCATCATCGATAGTTTGTCCAACATATCCTTGATAAGGGTTGGAGCTGTTTTGTTGTGAACAGCTGTGCAGATCACCCGCTGCGCGCCAGTGTACAGCTGTTCTATGAGCGTGTACACAACTTTCAGCTTTTTCTGCATGTCTGCGCCAAGATGGGTAACCCGGGATCCTGTGTCATCAAGGATGTTGTAAGCCGGGAGCATATTGAATAAGCATATGTTCAGAAATTAAAAAGGTTATTTTACCAAAAATGGCAGCAGTCATGGCATTAATTTGCTATTTTAAGCCGACAAGCTCTGATGATACCGGTTCAAGGGCCGCTTCAGCATCTTCAGCCCTTTTCAGCAGGGCTGCCTTCTCTGTCTCCCAACCCGCTTGTTCAGCCTTGAAACTTTCTTTCATTTTATCCATGGCCGCTAAGGCACTAGTCAGTTCATCCTTGGCCTTGGAGGTTTATGCTTGTTGAGACTTGATATTTCCTTGAAGGTCGGCGACTTGGGATTTTTTACTGCTAAGCTCAGTCCGCAAAAGGTAAACAGTAAATAAGATGGCAACGAAATTATTTGAAGTCCCGAGAACAATACAAGCATTATACTCGGCACTTGGGGGCTAATGTCTATTTGCTTCTTAAAAACATTGTGAAGTCCCAAATACAATACAAGTATTATACTTGACACTTGGGGGCTAATGCATATTGCTCTTCAAACATGGCTTTACTTGTTGACCCGGACAAACGGTGATGGTCCGGCTTACGAAGGCTATGACTGTGATTATGGATTTCTAGAAAATGATCAGTCTCGACTTAACATATTTGTTAAGCCGACACTTGGGGGCTACGGACGCAATGTTAATTTTTGCTGAGTTAAAAGTCCCGACTCAACATACTTATTAAGCCGGCCCTTGGGGGCTACAGATGGAAAGTCAAGGAGCTAGTATTAAAAAGTCCCAGTTTATATCTGCAAATGTAAACCGGCCCTTGGGGGCTACGGGAGTTGATCTATGCAGTTACTAAAGTTTCAAAGTACATGTTATTTTATCATGTCCAATCAACTTGGCGCCTAAGGGGAAGAATATTCATATGATAAGAAGTTGCAGTGCTTACCTCATAGTGCTCCTTCATCAGGTTCACTAACCGACTTTAAAGTCACGGCTGGTGTATAGGCGATTCAAATAACCAGAATGGAGGTCTTGAGCACTGAAATGAGTATAGCTCTCCAAGTCTGCTTTCCACTTGCCTTTATCCTTAACAGAAATTTCTTCTTTAGCACTGTGTTTCGATACGACAGTAGGTTGACCCGGAGCTGTGTATCCAAAACCGGTGATAACAACGCCATCAGTCTTTTCTACGGCAGGTTTAGTTGGGCCTGGCGACTTAGGGAGAGCTGGCTCAACAACCATATCATCTGGAGAAACTCCATGATCTTGTGGTGGAGGATCGCTAAGGGTGGCATCAGCAATTGGGCTAGCAGGTTCTGACCGTTGCTTCTCTGGTTCAGACAGATTGAGATCGTCGGTCGGCTTAGTTAACCTATCTTTCTTGCTGGGTTTGGCTTGGCCCCTAAGAATAAGAAGTGTCAAGAGATTTGTATAATTATCAAAGTATAAGGCATGGATGGTTAAAAGCTATCCTTACCCAGGTAAAGTTTTAAAAGCCAGGATTTGGGTCCCTGATGACTCGCCAGAAGAAGAATGAGAAGTCCCCTGATAGTTTGAATCAGACGGGTTAAGAGGTTGTCGGAAATGACCTGCCTTGGGAGGAGATATATCAGAAATTTGAAGGACCTCTGGGCGGCGTTTGCGAGTCCGCGTGTTTGGTAAGCCGGAAGAAGTGATCTGCCCACCACTATGCCGGGTAACCCGGCGAGCTTAAATGTTCTTGTTTCTTCAAAAGAAAGTTGGGATCCAAGTGAGCTAGAGGGTGAGAAAAGCTTACTTTCCGGCTTGCTTGTCGGGTTTTCCGTGTTGGCAGAGGTTCTGAGCCGGAAGAAAGAGTAATTACCTCTGCATCACCTGCACGGCTGGCTTCTGCGTCGTCCTGATAACAATCATTGTCAATGAGATGTATAAAAAGGGAGCCAAGAGAGTCAAGTTCTACCTCAGACTCGTTATTTTCATTATCATCAACAGACTCGGTAGTCTTTTCGGAAGACTTCTTGATGGCCTTGGTTTTGACACGAGCCGGCTTGGCCGCTTTATCCTGCGTCTTCCTTTTCCAAAATGGATCGTCGGCCCGTTAAGATGGAAAAGATCATAAGTTGGCATCACAATGTGGATTAAGCAGAAGATGTATAAATTCTTACAGCTGGCAGCTTGTTGAAAGTGCAGAAAGGACGAAGTCCGGTTTTGCTGCACTCCTTTACAGACTCATTCAGTAGCTTTTTGGTGGCTTCAATAATTTCCGCATCGGACAGCTGAACGTCACAATGGCGCATCGGACAGCTGAATGTCACAATGGTGGTGAGGATCTTTTGTATTCCCGGTGTATTCACACATTAAGCCGGGGCGGCAGCTTAGTGGTAAGATACTCCAAGACAGCTAGCACGGGGAAAGGTGAACACCAGTTAAGCCATTGGCTATAAAGGCCTGGAGCTTTGAGAAGGCTGGGGCATATTTGGTACGGTCCTTCGCATCAAGCCGTTGGGGGAGTGGATGTGTGCTGCTAAGTCGGTGTTCACGATAACCCGATAGAGGATTCTCACCGGTTGGAGATGTATCCTGACAATAGAACCAAGTTTGGTTCCAATCTTTTGGGTGACTGTGGAGCTTGGCATGGGGAAAGGTAACATCTTTCCTTTTTTGAATAGAGACCCCACCAAGTTCTTGGCATGGCCCGTCGACAAACTCTGTTTGGTGGTTTAAGTAATAGAATTCCCTGAATAAGTCAATCGTGGGCTCCTCTTGAAGATAAGCTTCACATAATACTTGGAAATTGCAGATGTTGGACAGGGAGTTGGGTCTGATGTCTTGAGGATGAAGTTGAAGGAAATGAAGAACATCACGGAAAAACTTTGAGCCGGGAGGGCTGAATCCTCGGCCTAAGTGGTCAGCAAAAACAACCACTTCTCCATCTTTTGGCTGAGGAGGAACTTCTTCACCAGGAGCTCTCCAATGGATGATCTCTTTCTTGGCTAAAGCACCAGTGGCGACAAGGTTGTTCAATTCTTCTTCGGTAACCTGTGATTTGACCGAATTGCAAGCCTAGTATGTCTTAGCCATTTTATCAATGATCTGGAAGAAAGGATGTGCCGATTCAATATTACATGGTTAAGCCGGTTTATGGTTAAAAAGCAAACAATAAAGAAGTATGCACAGGTGTTAAGCCGGAGATTGGCATTGCAAAGTTGCAGGGAATTATTGGCGGCTTAAAAGGGGACTAATGATACCTGGCGGGCTACTATTTCTAAGTTAAGCCGCCCATACAGATATTGAAAGGACATATCTTGGGATGAAAAATCGCTAAGTGCTGAGAAAAACAGGTTTCGCAGAATTGATGCTTTGATTTCGGATCTACCATACTTCAGTTAATACAAAAATATTTAGACCTAAAAGTATCAGTACTCGAGCAGTTCATGGTCCAGATCGATTTTCTGTCTGAGAGGAGATGTTGTAAATAATAAAGAGGATTGCTACGACTACTGCGGCATAGGGGGAGCACCAAGTTCAAATAAAAAAAGAGGGCTATAGCCAAAAAGAAGGACGAACTTTGATGAACTTCACGAAACCCTAATGAGATCTATAAGAAAGGAGGAAAGGAAGATGTACCAGGGCTGATGAACAGCGGAGGTGCACGGACGAAATCTGGACAAGGTCATGTTGATGCGGCGGCCGTTGTCGAGGCAGAGGCGAAGGTCGACGGTCGCGACAGAGCTCGAGTGTTCAGGCGTCGCGAGGTAGAAGATGGAGATGAAGAGGCAAGGGGGGAAAGTGAAAGGGACCCCCGACCCTATTTATAAGGCAGATGGAAAAGTGACAGGCACGGGAATCGAGGAGGCCGAAAAATGAATGTGACATACGCAGATGACACATTTTTCGGAGATTTATTAAAAAGAAGATTTATGAAGATTTGAGCCTGAGCAATATTAATGACAGATGACATCACGACGGGTTACCAAGAACCTACAAGATGACGTCACAGTGAGTTACAAGGTTTTGCAAAGGTAATGAGGAAGGAATTTTTTTTCTAAGTATTGAAGATTGATATGAACAAGTTCAAATCAACCTGGGGCCTAATGTTGGGGATATAACTATTGGGTTAACCCGCCCAGGAGGGGCCGGGTTAAGTCCCTAATGGTTCATCAAGACAAAGCCCATGAAGATGCTTAAGGCGGAAGTCCATTACGCAGACTCTTCAAGGGTCTGGAGCCCAAAGGCGACTTAAGTCCCAAACAAGTGTAAACCGTCATATATGTGTAACTTGTATTATAAGGCATGTGCAGTTAGTCACCGAGCCGGACACATTGTTTATGAGCCGGTTGGGACTCTGTAAGCCGCCGGGCGTCGACCTGTATATATAAAGGGACGACCCGGCGGCGACTTAGGGCAAGAGAGAACAGATCGAAAGGTAGGTCAAGCATATTCGCTCCCTAGTAATCGAGACATAAGCAATACCACCTCAAACTGGATTAGGCCTTTACCTTCACCGCGAGGGGCCGAACCAGTATAAACTCCTGTGTCCTTTGTCCCGTTTAACCCCTTTAAGCTAACCTAGTGCGATGGCTCCCCGACTAAGTCCTTTCGCTAGGACATCTGTCGTGACAATTCCACGACAAGTTCCAAAAGACATTTTTCTGCCCTAACATGAACTTCCTCTCCCCCTGAATCTAGCATTGGATATTGGGATTAGGTAGGGTGAGCCAAAATCAGAGCAACACTCAAAATCAGAGCAACATGTAGAATTCTCTCCTCTTATAAAATGCATCTCTCTCCCTTAGGGTATTCCTTCTGATATAGAAGAGATTGTAATAAGCTTTGATGTGCATCTCTCCCCCCTTTGAGACCAATTTCCAAGAAGGGTCTAGCTTCAAGGTTATTGGCGAAGTGGGTGTGGTCCTGGAGAGGTACAACTAGGCATGATGTAATTTTAGATGCAGGCAGAGGGAAAAATCATTGAGTGGAACTAGAAAGAAATAAGGATAATCTTGAGAAAAGTTTCTTTTGGCAGCGAAATCGGTGACTCCGAGATGTATTGATCGATGACTCCGAGATAGGTACATCACAGAACGATCACATCGGTGGGTCCAAATTTGTCCGCTTCATTTATACCAATGAACCGATGTGTGGTGATAACTCCATTTTGGCGTATCCGATGTATTTCAAGTCGATGGGACCGATTTCAATGCAGAAAGAAAAATTTGTCAACTCAGCTCACTAGATAATGGGCTCTCACAAAGATTTTCAAGGAATTTGAATATGATATGCAAGGAATTGACTAGAAGAGAAGCTAGTAGGAGAAAGAAAGTGAAAAGCGTCTAGATGATGTTTTTTCTGAAAAGGGAAACAAAACACCAAAATGAAATAAGAGAAGGAAACTAAGAAAGATACGTGGAACTTCATCTAGAAGGGGGTCGGTGACTAGGTCACCTATGTTAGAGTCTATTGACTTAGGAGTCAAGTAAGTACACTTGATCATAGGCCATACTCGTTGTTAAGCTCAAACTGGGGTTACCATTTTTCGTTTAAGCATTTCAATGTATTCACATCTTGTTGAGTTGCTTTGGCTCATGTCTTTGAGTAAAGCTTCTCTAAGATGTGAGGGCTTACATTGGGTTTTGGTATTGATGTCCATCATGTAGTTGAACTTGAGGTGGATTCTCATGGAATGAAGTTGGGAGCAATCCTTTCATTTGTAGTTCATTTTCCTACATGTGTTATTTTTGCAAGGAACAACATATGTATCCAAATTGACAAGAGTGAAACATAGATCCATATGTTGTCAAAGGATACGTTTGAGTTGTCTTGTTCCTTGGGCACACCAAAGGTCTAGATACTTGGTCCAACTTTGTTTACTCTAAATGGGAGTTTGAGAGCAAACTTATGGAATGACGTAATATCCAAGTACCTACAAGGGGTTAGATGCAATACAAGGGAGCAATGTATCCAAGATATGAAATGATCATCATAAGAGAATTATCAAGGATTAGTCATGAAAGCTCATGACATTGCGTGCATCCAAGTGAGTTTCTAGTTCACGTTGGAGGCATCAATGAAATTCAGCTCACTTCTCAAGTGACAAAATATCTTCTCATAAAGAAATTTAGTGAAGGTATCAGCCAATTGTTTGTCGATCTGTGAAGGAAATATGCCCTAGAGGCAATAAGAAAAATTTTATTTTATATTTCCTTATTCATGATAAAGGTTTATTATTCATGCTAGAACTGTATTGATTGGAAACTTAAATACATGTGTGAATACATAAACAAATACCGTGTCCCTAGTGAGCCTCTACTAGACTAGCTCATTGCTCAAAGATGGTTAAGGTTTCCTAACCATAGACATGTGTTGTCATTTGATAATGGGATCACATCATTAGAAGAATGATGTGATGGACAAGACCCATCCGTTAGCTTAGCATGTTGATCATTCAGTTTATTGCTATTACTTTCTTAATGTCAAATACATATTCCTTCGAATATGAGATTATGCAACTCCCGGATACCGGAGGAATACCTTGTGTGCTATCAAACGTCACAGCATAACTGGGTGATCATAAAGATGCTCTACAGGTATCTCCGAAGGTGTTTGCTGTGTTGGCATAGATCGAGATTAGGATTTGTCACTTCGAGTATCAGTGATGTATCTCTGGGCCCTCTCGGTAATACACATCATAAGAAGCCTTGCAAGCAAAGTGACTAATGATTTATTTGCAAGATGATGTATTACGGAACGAGTAAAGAGACTTGCCGGTAACGAGATTGAGCTAGGTATGAAGATACCGACGATCGAATATCAGGCAAGTAACATACCGATAGACAAAGGGAATTACGTATGTTGTCATAACGGTTCGACCGATAAAGATCTTCGTAGTATATGTAGGAACCAATATGGGCATCCAAGTTCCGCTATTTGTTATTGATTGGAGAGGTGTCTCAGTCATGTCTACATAGTTCTCAAACCCGTAGGGTCCGCACGCTTAACGTGCGTTGACGATATAGTGTTATATGAGTTATATGATTTGGTGAATGAATGTTGCTCAGAGTCCTGGGTGAGATCACAAACATGACGAGGAGTCTCGATATGGTCGAGATATAAAGATTGATATATAGGACGATGGTATTCAGACACCAGAAGTGTTTCAGAGTGTACCGGGTAGTCATCGGAGTACCAGAGGGGGTACCGGACACCCCTGGGAGGTTAGTGGGCCTATTGGGCCATTATTGGGGAGCACACCAGCCCACAAGGGGCTGGCGCACCCCCCATGGCAGCCTCCGAAGTGGATGAAAGGAAAGGGGGGATTCGGCCTCCCCTTCCTTCCCTCTGTGGAGATAACTTCACCATCACTGTCACTGCTACTTCTTCAGCTTGCGTTGGTTTTTCCCTTGAAGAGGAAAGGGTGATGTAGCAAAGTAGAGATAAGTATTTCCCTCAGTTAGAGAACCAAGCTATCAATCTAGTAGGAGGTACAAGCAAGTCTCCAATCTATGCACCTGCACAAACAATCAAACACTAGCACCCAACACGATAAAGGGGTTGTCAATCCCTTCACGATCAATTGCAATGGTGAGATCTGATAGAGATAGGTATAAAAGATTACTAAAACATAAAACTAAATAAAAGTAAATAAATTGCAGCAAGGTATTTTTGGTTTTTTTGGTTTATAGATCTGAAAATATATGATGGAAAATAGACCCGGGGGCCATAGGTTTCACTAGAGGCTTCTCTCTTGAAGGCAAATAATATGGTGGGTGAACAAATTACTGTCGAGCAATTGATAGAAAATCGCAAAGTTATGAAAATATCCAAGCCAATGATTATGCATATAGGCATCACATCCGTGTCAAGTGGACCGAAACGATTTTGCATCTACTACTATTACTCCGCACATCGACCGACTCCCTGCATCTAGAGTATTAAGTTCAATAGAACAGAGTAATGCATTAAGTAAGATGACATGATGAAGAGGGATAAACTCAAGCAATATGATGCAAACCCCATCTTTTTATCCTTGATGGAAACAATACAATACGTGCCTCGCTACCCCTACTATGTCATTTGGTGAGGACACCACAATATTGAACCCAAAACTAAGCACCTCTCCCACTGCAAGAAATACCTATCTAGTTGGCCAAACCAAACCGATAATTCGAAGAGAAATACAAAGATATCAAATCATGCATATAAGAATTCAAAGGAGATTCAAATAATATGCATAGATAATCTTATCTTAAATCCACAATTCATCTGATCTCGACAAACACACCGCAAAAGAATATTACATTGGATAGAACTCCAAGAACATCGAGGAGAACATGGTATTGAAGAACATAGAGAGAGAAGAAGAAATCTAGATACTAGCTGTGGACCCGTAGGTCTGAGGTAAACTACTCATGATTCATCGGAAGGGCAATAGGGTTGATGTAGATGCCCTCCGTGATCGAATCCCCCTCCAGCAGATCACTGGAAAAGGCCCCAAGATGAGATGTCACGGGAACAGAAGGTTGCGTCAGCGGAAAAGTACTTTCGTGGATGCCTCTGAGGGGTTGGGAATATTCGGGAATTTATAGCCCGAATAATAGGGTTAGAGGAGCTCCAATGGACACACAAGGCAGGGGGAGCACCCCCTAGGGCCCACCCTGCACCCCTGTCGTCGCCTCAAGACTCTTCTGACTTGGTTCTCAAGTCCTACGTGTGTCTTCTGGTCCAAGAAAAATCATCGTAAAGTTTTATTCTGTTTGGACTCCGTTCGATATTCCTTTTCTGCGAAACTCAAAAACAAGGAAAAAACAGAAACTTGCACTGGGCTATGGGTTAATAAGTTAGTCCCAAAAATAATATAAAATAGCATATTAATGCATATAAAACATCCAAAACAGGTAATATAATAGCATGGAACAATCAAAAGTTATAGATACATTGGAGATGTATCAGTCACGACGTCGTCATGCTGCCGGAACTCATCCACTACCTCGCCATCTTGCTGGATCAAGAAGGTGCAGGACGTCACCGAGCTGAACGTGTGCTGAGCGCGGAGGTGTCGTACGTTCGGTACTTGGTCAGTTGGATCGCAAAGAAGTTTGACTACATCAATCGCGTTACTAAACACTTCCGCTTACGGTCTACGAGGGTACGTAGACATACTCTCCCCTCTCATTGTTATGCATCTCCATGGATAGATCTTGCGTGTGCGTAGAATTTTTTTTGTTTTCCATGCAACGTTTCCCAACAATATGAACTGCTAGAGGTCAATGTCACATTTAGAAACATGATCTCGAATGCAATGGTGACGAACCTCAATATGCTTAGTTCGATAATGTTGCATGGGATTGTGTGCAATCTTAATAGCACTCTCATTGCCACATAGCAACGGCACATGTTTCACATGTATCCCATAATCTTTGAGAGTTTGTGTCATCCATAGTAATTGAGCACAACACGAATCGGCTGCAATGTATTTCACTTTGGCGGTGGATAGAGATACCGAATTTTGTTTCTTGGAGGACCAAGACACAAGAGATCTACCAAGAAATTGACATGTATCCAAAGTGGATTTTCTATCAACCTTGTCTCCCACATAGTCCAAGTCAGAATAGCCAACCAGTTTGAAAGAAGATTCTTTCGGATACCAAATGCCAAAGTTTGGTGTATGTATCAAGTATCTCACAATTCTTTTTCACGGCCTTAAGATGACATCTTTTGGTGTCGCTTGATATCGTGCACATACTTAGCATAATTTCGTGACGGGAGGCACATAGATATAGCAATGGACCAATCATGGAACAATAAACCTTTTGATCAACTGGTTTGCCATCCTTGTCAAGTCAAGATGTCCGGTGGTAGGCATGGGAGTTTTCATACCTTTGCTTTCTTTCATGTTGAACTTCTCGATAAGTCCTTGGTATACTTTGTTTGAGAAACAAAAGTACCATCTCTAGTTTGCTTGATTTGCAAACCAAGGAAGAATTTGAGTTGATACATCATTGACATCTCATATTTTTCCGACATTAACCTTCCAAACTTTTCACTAAAGAGAGGGTCAGTAGAACCAAATATGATATCATCAACATATATTTGGCATACATATAGTTCACCATTAACTCCCTTAACAAACAAGGTTAAATCTATTTTACAAATCTCAAAGCCTTTCTCAAGAATAAACTTTTTCAAGCATTTGCACCAAGCTCTTGTTGCTTGTTTGAGACCATAGAGAGCTTTATGAAGTTTATAGAGATGGTTTGGTTTCTTGGGATTAACCAAACCGGGAGGTTGTTTAACAAAAACTTCCTACTCAATTTCACCATTTAAGAAATCACTTTTAATGTCCATTTGGTAGAGGGTGATGTCATGGTGATTGGCATAAGCAAGAAAGATGTGAATGGGCTCAAGTCTAGCAACGGGGGCATAGGTCTCACCATAGTCCATACCTTCGACTTGTGTAACCTTGAGCTACAAGACGAGCTTTGTTGCATATTACTTGTCCATCTTTATCTTGCTTGTTACAAAGCACACATTTGGTTCTGATGATGTTTTCCTAATCCTTAGCCTTCTCAACCAATGTCCAAACTTGATTCCCCTCAAGGTTGTGTAGTTCATCGTGTATAGCATTCACCAAATCGGGGTCTTCAAAAGTTTCTATATGGTTTTGATCAAAGGTTTACAAAGCAAGTCATATCCCATTCCCAGCTAGCCGTCCGATTCTTTATCAAACAACCGGAGTCAAAATATGGACTGGTGAGCAAATTTAGTATAACATTACCAGCTAGCCACGCTAGCGCTAAGCACTTACCATATCAACACCACAATTCCAATCTGGGGCCAAAACAAATTGAACCAACCCAATAACAATCGAAACCTAGAGAGGAATTCCTCCTAAAACCATCAATCAAAAACCTAAATCTCGCACCACCACCTCGGCCTCCACTGATCAGTGATCAAACTGCTAGTAGCATCAACCCCAACCTCTTCGCATCCCGGGGCGGGCTCTCGTCCTCGTACCCGGCCACCATCGACACCGGCAGGTCCTGGTCGAAGTCCCTCAGCAGCGACGCCGCCTTCGCCTTGGCAGCCTCCTTGTCCTTGCCGACCCCGTCAGCTGCGACGCCGCCCTCGTAGTGCAGGCGCTTGTGCCCTCCCAGCGCCGGTCCCGACAGGAACGTGCGGTGGCAGAGCGAGCACTGGTGCACCTTGGCCTCCGCAGGGGCGCCGCCGGACACCTCGTCGACGCCTGCCGACGCTGTTGGCGGCGTGGGCCGCTTCCTGTGGCTCTTCTTGTGGCCGCCCAGCGCTTGGTAGGACGCATAGATCTTGCCACACACGGAGCACTCATACCCCTGCGCCTTGGTCGGCGCCATTCCCATGCCCTTGATGCCTCCGCCGCCGCCGTCCTCAACCTCGCCGCGCGCCAACATGAGGAGAGAGAGTGCTAGGTACTCCTCCTCAGACTTGACACTGTCGACAGATCTGACGCTGCCGCTGCTGCGATGGCGCCTGGAGCGACGCCCTCCCCGAGCCCACGAGTCCATTGGTGGAAGGGGCGGCGGAGGCACGGGCGACTTTCTGGACACGTCGTCGGTCGACATGGCTGGCGGAGATCAGCCCCGACGCAGGGTTGACCGGAGCAAGAGGGAGGTGGACAAGTAGGAGAGTTGTGGGTGTGGGGGTGCGCGAGCGATTGAGATGGAGGTGTGGTTTGGGGTTGCCATATATAATGGTGTTGGGGAAGTGAGGGTAGTGCGGATTGCGGGGTGCGGCACTGTGCTCTCCTCCAGTGGTTACACGATGGCACGGAAGCGGGCTGGGGCGCACGTACGCGACCAAGAGGCCGTGTGTGCGCGCATTTGTCTCAGTTGGTGATCAAGTCATCATTGTGTTGATGGATGATCTGACGGTGGGGGTGTCATTGGGTTCTGTGTTGGCGTGATCTAGGGCCTTCATGAGGGATATGGGGTGTGTTTGTTATGGCGGATAAGTCTTCGTCAACATACTTGGTCTTCGTGTGAAACGTATGTACACCCTCCAAAAATGCCCAAAAAGATATCTTGCATTTTTTGTCTAATACTATGTGTATTATAATAATAGAATGACTAACGAGCATTTTTTATGATTATACTTGGCCATTTTGTTGCGAGTGAGAAGGTTGGCATCCTCTGTGGTCATCTGTGTCCGCCACTGCTGCTTTCGGGATGATATGCATGCATTGATGGAGGACAAATCTAAATCTTTGCATTTGAGATTATATATTCATGTATGCCTTCATCTTTCCATTTAATTCAGGATATGGTAGCCGTCAGCCGACTGAAGCTTAAAAAATGGTGCTTCCTTAACCATTAGATTTTACTCAAGTCACAATCACGAGACATCCGGTTAAAACCCAGCATGCAATATGTGTTATATGTTTTCTACATTGTTGCATTTTCCTTCACGTTTTTGTGAAAAAATTGTGAGGAGAACGTCATAATTTTTCAACACTAGCACACAACAATAAAATGTAGGTGTGCATGTAGCAAATTTCCATTCATTGTAGCATGTATGTTTTCAAATGAATCGGCAAAGCATGAAAGATAAGTAAGGGCAGATAAGTGTTCGTTAACGTACTTACGTCTTTGTGTGACACGTATGTGGTGCTTCCTGGGAAGATATGCATGCATTGGTGGTGGACGGATTTAAATCTTTACCAGATTACAAAGATTTATGGACGCCTTATCTTGCCATTTTTTGAGGAACTAGTAAATGCGCGCATGCAGTGCACATTAATATTTAGGCAATATATTAATTTCACGCGGATATTTGGTATGCTATTATTTGTGTTTTAATTCTGTGATTAGTGCAATATTTGGTATGATATTAATTGCGTGTTGAACGCTCGCCATTGGAGCAGTCTAGGTCGTTGTATTGATTTAGTCTGATGGTCGAGATCAGTTGGATCTGCCCCATTGGGTCTTATTATATTGGTATAGATACATGACAAGAAAAAAATATGCACGCATGCAACACATTTCCATTTACTGCACGACATGCTTACATAACCTATGGCAACAAACGATCATGCAGAAACAATGTTTACATTTTAAAATGGATCATAACTATCACGGCATGAAAGACAATGCAGAAACGATAATGAATAAATGCTTCAGACCTTCCCAACATGTGTTCATAACCTATTGCAACAAATCGGTCATTGTGCACAACAAACACCATAAACATTTAAAGCGTGTTGAAACACCATATGCTATATCAGAAGTTCACGAATTCTAATCAAAGCTAAACATCAACAATAGAGGTGTCGCCTTCTGCTTACTTGGTCTCATCGGCTGATAACCCACAATATAGAGGATCGCAATAGTTTTCGAGGGTAGAGTATTCAACCCAAATTTATTGATTCGACACAAGGGGAGCCAAAGAATATTCTCAAGTATTAGCAGCTGAGTTGTCAATTCAACCACACCTGGAAGACTTAATATCTACATCAAAGTATTTAGTAGTAAAGTGGTATGGAAGTAACGGTAACGGTGGCAAAAGTAATAGTAGCAATTTTGTAGCAATCGTAACAGTGACAACGGAAAAGTAACTTAGCCAGTGCTCGTAGGCAATGGATCAATGATGGATAATTATGTCGGATGGCATTCATCATGCAACAGTTATAACATAGGGTGACACAGAACTAGCTCCAATTCATCAATATAATGTAGGCATGTATTCCGAATGTAGTCATACGTGCTTATGGAAAAGAACTTGCATGACATTTTTTGTCCTACCCTCCCGTGGCAGCGGGGTCCTATTGGAAACTAAGGGATATTAAGGCCTCCTTTTAATAGAGTACCGAACCAAAGAATTAGCACTTAGTGAATACATGAACTCCTCAAACTACGGTCATCACCGGGAAGTGTCCCGACTATTGTTACTCCAGGGTTGCCGGATCATAACACGTAGTAGGTGACTACAACTTGCAAGATAGGATCAAGAACACAAATATATTCATGAAAACATAATAGGTTCAAATCTGAAATCATGGCACTCGGGCCCTAGTGATAAGCATTAAGCATAGCAAAGTCATAGCAACATCAATCTTAGAACATAGTGGATACTAGGGATCAAACCCTAACAAATCTAAGTCAATTACATGGTAAATCTCATCCAACCCATCACCGTCTAGCAAGCCTATGATGGAATTACTCACGCATGGAGGTGAGCATCATGAAATTGGTGATGGAGGATGGTTGATGATGATGATGGCGACGATTTCCCCTCTCCGGAGCCCCGAACGGACTCCAAATCTAGCCTCCCAATGAAGAACAGGGGGTGACAGCGGCTCCGTATCGTAGAACACGATGAATCCTTCTCTATGTTTTTTTGTCCCCGAACGTGAATATATGGAGTTGGAGTTGAGGTCGGTGGAGCCTCATGGGACCCACAAGATAGGAGGGCGCGCCCTCCACCCTTATGGACAGGGTGTGGGTCCCCTCTGGTTGATTCTTTCGCCAGTATTTTTTATTTATTCCAAAAATAATCTCCGTGAAGTTTCAGGTCATTCTGAGAACTTTTATTTCTGCCCAAAAATAACACCATGGCAATTCTGCTGAAATATGCGTCAGTTCAGGTTAGTTCCATTCAAATCATGCAAGTTAGAGTCCAAAACAAGGGCAAAAGAGTTTGGAAAAGTAGATACGATGGGGACGTATCAACTCCCCCAAGCTTAACCCATTGCTTGTCCTCAAGCAATTCAGTTGACAAACTGAAAGTGATAAAGAAAAACGTTTACAAACTCTATTTGATCTTGTTGTTTTAAATATGTGAAGCCAGCATTCAAGTTTTCAGCAAAGATTATGAACTAATCACATTCGGTCTCAAATTTACTCATATCAATGGCATAATCAACTAGCGAACAATAATAATAAATCTCGGATGACAACACTTTTTCAAAACAATCATGATATGATATAACAAGGTGGTATATCGCTAGCCCTTTCTGAGACCGCAAAACATAAATGCAGAGCACCCCTGAAGATCGAGGACTGACTAGACATTGTAATTCATGGTAAAAGAGATCTAGTCACAGTCATACTCAATATCAATTAATAACAACGCATATAAATGACAGTGGTGCTCTCTAACTCGTGCTTTTTATAAGAGGATGATGACTCAGCAATAAAAGTAAATAGATAGGCCCTTCGGAGAGGGAAGCAGGGATTTGCAGAGGTGCCAGAGCTCAAGTTTTTAAAACAGAGATAAATAATATTTTGAGTGGTATGCTTTCATTGTCAACATAACAACCAAGAGATCTCGATATCTTCCATACTAGATACATTATAGGCGGTTCCCAAACAGAATGGTAAAGTTTATACTCCCCCACCACCAACAAGCACACTCCACAGCTGGTCCGAAACAACGGGTACCGTCCAACTAACAATAGTACTGGGGGAGTTTTGTTTGCATTTATATTTTGATTTGATTTGATTATGGGTCTGGGCATCCCGGTTACCAGCCATTTTCTCGTGAATGATGAACGGAGTCCACTCATCGTGAGAATAACCCACCTTGCATGGAAGATATTGACAGCCCTAGTTGCTACATGAGCGATTCGAGCATACAAAACAGATTATTATTTGAAGGTTTAGAGTTTCGCACATGCAAATTTACTTGGAACAGCAGGCAAATACCGCATATAGGAAGGTATGGTGGACTCATATGGAACAACTTTGGGTTTATGGAAGTGGATGCACAAGCAGTATTCCCGCTTAGTACAAGTGAAGGCTAGCGAAAGATTGAGGAGCGACTAACTAGAAAGCGACAACAGTCATAAACATGCATTGATATTAACCAACATTGAGTGCAAGCATGAGTAGGATATAAATCACCATGAACATAAATATCGTGGAGGCTATGTTGATTTTGTTTCAACTGCATGCGTGAACATGTGCCAAGTCAAGCCACTTAAACCATTCAAAGGAGGATACCATCCTATCATACTACATCACAACCATTTTAAAAGCATGTTGGCACGCAAGGTAAACCATTATAAACTCCTAGATTATTAATCATGGCATGAGTAACTATAATCTCTAATTGTCACTGCAAACATGTTTCATTCATAATGGGCTGAATCAGGAACGATGAACTAATCATATTTACAAAAACAAGATAGGTCGAGTTCATGCAAACTTTCCCTCGTCTCAATCATTTCATCATATATCATCATTATTGCCTTTCACTTGCACGACCGAGCAGTGTGGATAATGATAATAGGGTGCATGCATTGGACTAAGCTGGAATCTGCAAACATTTATTCAAAGGAGAAGACAAGGTAATATGGGCTATTTGTTAGATCAACAATAATGCATATGAGAGCCACTCAACATTTTCATCGTGGTCTTCTCCTCTCTACCGCCAAAGAAAAGAAAAGAATTTCAAACAAACACATGAAAAAATAAGAACAAGAAAAACTATTTACATGGGAAAGCTCCCAACAAGCAAAAGAAGAACTATAAATCTTTTTGGGTTTTCTTTTAATACTACTACTAAGCATGCATGGAAAGTAAATTAAACTACAACTATTTTTTTCTTAATGTTTTTCAAACACACAAGAAGAAAGCAGGAAAAAGAAAATAAACTAGCATGGATGATACAATGAAAAAGTATGAACACCGACAACTAAAATGAGTGTGTGAACATGAATGTAATGTCGGTGAGAAATACGTACTCCCCCAAGCTTAGGCTTTTGGCCTAAGTTGGTCTACACCCACGACTGGCCCGGATGATATCCGAAATCGTAGTTGGGGTTGTACTATGCTGCAACAGCTACCGCTTGGCGAGCCGCTTCTTGGAAGAGAGCAGCCTCTGTCTCCCTCTCATACTCGTTTGCCTCCTTTCTGGTTATAAAATATCTCCCTTTTTCCTGAAAGTTAAGTAAGAAAGGAGTAGGAAGGGTAACATGGACGGCACGCCGTCTGTCAAAGATTAGTCGGTACTGGAGGGAATGTTCGTTCCTCTCAAGAAACTGATAGCGCACCAAAGCATTATAATCAAGAAAAGCGGGTGGCAACTCTATGTCATTCCCCCTTATGAGTACTCCAAGATAATTAGCTAAACGAGTTACATAAATCCCACCAAATAAATCTCCATCTTTAGCATTAAGGTGTAACCTCCTAGCAATAATGGCCCCTAGATTATATCGCTTATCATCCAACATTGCACACTTGAGGACACTAAGATCCGATGCACAGAGGTAGCTATAATCATGTTACCATTAATGCATCTACCTATAAAGAGAGCAAAATATGTATGGTAGGGAAATGAATTCTCCCCATGGAGGCTTGTGTGTTATTTCTAGTTTCTCCCACAGTGATGCTAGCAAGGAAATCATTGTATTCAGATTTTTGAGGCTCACTATGAATGCCCCACTGTGGGATTTTGCATGCAGTATTAAAATCTTCAAGGTCCATGGTATATGATTCATCATAAAGATCAACTAAAACAGTATGGGTATTGCGCTTAGATGAAAATTCAAACCTCCACACAAAGGAATCGGTGAGGTAATAGTATTGTCGGCACTTGTCTGACAAGAAGTCCTCAGGGCCGGCATTTCGTACGTATGCATCAAACTCATCCTTCAAACCTACATGAACCATGAATTCATTCGACGGCCGTTCACAAGGCCGCACTTGAGCTTCCCTTGGAAGTTCAAGGTTCGGCTCATGTATCGTGAGCCTCGGTGCTTGCTTCCTCGAAGAACCACCTTGGTACATTTTCTTAGACATTTCACTTTCTCTGAAAAATTTATGAAATTTTTAGTAACTCAAAATAGAAGTGAACCAAACTCAACAAAATAGATAGCAACTACTCCTACAAGTGTCTAGAGGCTATATCATGCATCACAACTGCTTATGACCATATAAATTTGACATGCAAGCTCAAGAACAGGGTCACCACAGCAAAAATTTACAATAAATAAAGCACTAGAAAAAAACTAAGTGGACCATTGGAGGAGTCGCATACCGAAGAGCAATCCCCCAAAACAGTTTTGCAAATGGAGCTTTGCACAAAGGAACCAAAAATGGCAGCAAAATGAGCTAGAACACGGGTTTGAGCTACGGGATGATTTTTCATGGAGGAAGACGAAGTGGATGGGTGCTGGAATAAGTTGAGGGGACCCACGTGGGACCCAGAAGGTAGGGGCGCACCTAGGGGGTAGGGCGCGCCCTCCACCCTTGTGGCCCACTAGTGCATCCCCCTGATGTGTTCTCAGTGCCGGAAATTCTAAAATATTCTATACAAAAATCATACTAAATTTTCAGGGCATTTGAAGAACTTTTATTTTCGGGACATTTTTTATTGCACAGATAATTCATACAACAAACTGAAAATACTAATTTCTCTTTATTTAATCAAAATAACAGAAAGTAAAAAGTAGGTACAGAAAGTTGTGCTTTCTAAATTCATCCATCTCATGCCCATCAAAAGGAATCCATTAACAAGGTTGATCAAGTCTTATTAACAAACTTCTTCCGAATGACATGAAACTGGAGAACTTTCGAATAACACTAAGTTACCTCAACGGGGATATGCATGTCCCCAATAATAAGAATATCATATTTTTTTGACAGTAGGTAGAGGGAATTCTAAACCTCCAATAGTAATAGTTGAAAATTTTCCAATAGAATTGATACTATGAACTTGAGGTTGTTTCTTCGGAAACTGTACCGTATGCTCATTACCATTAATATGAAAAGTGACATTGCCTTTGTTGCAATTAATAACAGACCCTGCAATATTCAAAAGGGTCTACCAAGGATGATCGACATACTGCCGTCCTCGGCAATATCAAGAATAACAAAGTCCATTAAGATAGTAATGTTTGCAACGACAACAGGCACATCCTCACAAATACCGATGGGTATAGCAATTGATTTATCAGCCATTTGCAAAGAGATTTCAGTAGGTGTCAACCTATCCAAATGAAGTCTACGATATAAAGAGAAAGGCATAACACTAACACCGGCTCCAAGATCACATAAAGCAGTTTTAACATGGTTTCTTTTAATGGAGCATGGTATAGTTAGTACTCCTGGATCTCCTGGTTTCTTTGGTATTCCACCCTTAAAAGTATAATTAGCAAGCATGGTGGAAATTTCAGCTTCCGGTATCTTTCTTTTATTAGTAACAATATCTTTCATATACTTAGCATAAGGAGGCATTTTAAGCATATCAGTCAAACGCATACGCAAAAAGATAGGTCTAATCATTTCAGCAAAGCGCTCAAAATCCTCATCATCCTTTTTCTTGGATGACTTAGGAGGAAAGGGCATGGATTTATGAACCCATGGTTCTCTTTCTTTACCATGTTTCCTAGCAACAAAGTCTCTCTTATCATACCGTTGATTCTTTGATTGTGGGTTATCAAGAGAAACAACAGGTTCAATCTATACATCATTATCGTTACTAGGTTGAGCATCAACATGAACATCATCATTAACATTTTCCGTAGGTTCATTTTCATCACCAGATTGTGTCTCAGCATCAGAAATAGAAATATTATTGGGATTCTCAGGTGTATCTACAATAGGTTCACCAGAAGCATGCAAAGTCCTATCAGTTTTCTTTTTCTTTTTATTGCTAGGACTAGGTGCATCAGTATTAATTCTCTGAGAATTTTGCTTAGTTCTCTTAGGATGGCCCTCAGGATACAAAGGTTCCTGGGTCATTTTACCACCTCTAGTCATAACCCTAATAGCATTATCATTGTTCTTACTATTCAACTCATTAAGCAAATCATCTTGTGCCTTAAGTACTTGTTCTACTTGAGTTGTAACCATGGAAGCATGTTTATTAATAAGCTTAAGATCATTAACAGTTTTACTCATATAATCACCCAAGTAGTCAAGCATGTGAGCATTATGTTTTAATTGTCTACGAACATAAGCATTGAAGTTTTCTTGTTTAACAATAAAATTATCAAACTCATCCAAGCATTGACTAGCAGACTTATTATGAGGAATATCACCTTCATCAAATCTATACGGAGAGTTTACCTCTACTACCTGTGTCGGTTTATCAAGACCATGTATTTCTTCAATAGGCGGTAAATTCTTAACATCTTCAGCTTTAATACCTTTTTATTTCATAGATTTCTTTGCCTCTTGCATATCTTCAGGACTGAGAAATAGAATACCCCTTTTCTTCACAGTTGGCTTAGGAGTTGGTTCAGGAAGTGTCCAATCATTATCATTACTCAATATATTATTCAATAGCAATTCAGCTTGCTCAACAGTTTGTTCCCTGAAAACACAACCAACACAATTATCTAGGTGGTCCCTAGAAGCATCGGTTAGTCCATTATAAAAGATATCAAGTATTTCATTTTTCTTGGGAGGATGATCAAGCAAAGCATTAAGTAATTGGAGAAGCCTCCCCCAAGCTTGTGGGAGACTCTCTTCTTCAATTTGCACAAAGTTAAACGTTTCCCTTAAAGCAGCCTGTTTCTTATGAGCGGGGAAATATTTTTCATAAAAGTAATAAATAATATCCTGGGGACTACGCACACAACCAGGAGCAAGAGAATTAAACCATAACTTAGCATCACCCTTTAACGAGAAAGGAAACAACTTAAGAATATAGTAATAGCAAATTTTTCCTCATGAGCAAATAGGTTGGCTATATCATTCAATTTAGTAAGATGTGCCACAACAGTTTCAGATTCATAACCATAGAAAGGATCATATTCAACCAAAGTAATTAACTCAGGATCGACAGAGAATTCATAATCCTTATCAGTAACAAAGATAGGTGAAGTAGCCAACTTAGGATCATATTGCATTCTAGCATTCAAAGATTTTTCTTTCACCTTAGCTAACAGTTTCTTAATATCATCTCTATCATTACAAGCAAGAAAGTCTCTAGCATTTTGCTCATCCATAATATAACCCTCAGGTACAACAGGCAATTCATATATAGGGGGAGAATCATAATATTCAGTTTCAATAATATCATCAGTTTTAGTAATTTCAATCTCTCTAACCCTAGCAAGTTGTTCATCAAGAAATTCACCTAGGGGCACAGTATTATCAAGCAAAGAAGTAGTATCATCATAAGCATCATGCATAGTAGAAGTGGCATCATCAATAACATGCGACATATCGGAATCAATAATAGGTGTAGGTGTTGCAAGTTTACTTAAAACAGAAGGTGAATCAAGTGCAGAGCTAGATGGCAGTTCCTTACCTCCCCTCGTAGTAGAGGGATAGATCTTGGTTTTGTTGTGTTTAAAATTCATCTTAGTGATCAACAAATATAAATCCCAAGTGACTCAGAGAATAGAGATATGCTCCCCGGCAACGGCGCCAGAAAAAGGTCTCGATAACCCACAAGTATATATCACAACAATTTTCGAGGGTAGAGTATTCAACCCAAATTTATTGATTCAACACAAGGGGAGCCAAAGAATATTCTCAAGCATTAGCAACTGAGTTGTCAATTCAACCACACCTGAAAGACTTAATATCTGCAACAAAATATTTTGTAGCAAAGTGGTATGGAAGTAACAATAATGGTGGCAAAAGTAACAGTAGCAGTTTTGTAGCAACCATAACAGTGGCAACTGAAAAGTAACTTAGCAAAGATCAACACGAAACGAGCTCGTAGGCAATGGATCAATAATGGATAATTATGTCGGATGGCATTCATCATGCAACAGTTATAACGTAGGGTGACACAGAACTAGCTCCAATTCATCAATATAATGTAGGCATGTATTCCGAATATAGTCATACATGCTTATGGAAAAGAACTTGCATGACATCTTTTGTCCTACCCGCCCGTGGCAGCGGGGTCCTATCGGGAACTAAGGGATATTAAGGCCTCCTATAGAGTACCGGACCAAAGCATTATCACTTAGTGAATACATGAACTCCTCAAACTACGGTCATCACCGGAAAGTGTCCCGACTATTGTCACTCCGAGGTTGCCAAATCATAACACGTAGTAGGTGACTATACCTTGCAAGATAGGATCAAGAACACAAATATATTCATGAAAACATAGTAGGTTCAGATCTGAAATCATGGCACTTGGGCCCTAGTGACAAGCATTATGATAGAAAAATCATAGCAACATCAATCTAAGAACATAGTGGATACTAGGGATCAAACCCTAACAAATCTAACTCGATTACATGGTAAATCTCATCCAACCCATCACGGTCTAGCAAGCCTACGATGGAATTACTCGCGCACGGCGGTGAGCATCATGAAATTGGTGATGGAGATGATTGGTGATGATGATGGCGACGATTTCCCCTCTCCGGAGCCCCGAACGGACTCCAGATCTGGCCTCCCGATGAAGAACAGGTGGTGACGGTGGCTCCGTATCATAAAACGCGATGAATTCTTCTCTCTGAATTTTTTCTCCCCGAACGTGAATATTTGCAGTTGGAGTTTAGGTAAGCCTTGTGGGACCCACAAGACACCACCCTTGTGGACAGGGTGTGGGTCCCCTCTGGTTGATTCTTTAGCCAATATGTTTTATTTATTCAAAAAATAATCTATGTGGATTTTCAGGTCATTCCGAGAACTTCTATTTCTGCAAAAAAATAACACCATGACAATTCTGCTGAAAACGGCGTCAGTCCGGGTTAGTTCCATTCAAATCATGCAAATTAGAGTCCAAAACAAGGGCAAAAGAGTTTGGAAAAGTAGATACGATGGAGACGTATCTGTTGGGGAACGTAGCATGCAATTTCCAAAAAAATCCTACAATCACGCAAGATCTAACTAGGAGATGCATAGCAACGAGAAGGGGAGAGTGTGTCCACATACCCTCGTAGACCGAAAGCGGAAGCCTTAGGTTAACGCGGTTGATGTAGTCGAACGTCTTCAAAATCCAACCGATCTAGTACCAAAAGTACGGCACCTCAGAGTTTGGCACACGTTCAGCTCGATGACGTCTTCGAACTCTTGATCCAGCAGAGGGTCGAGCGAGAGTTTTTTCAGCATGACGGCGTGGTGACGGTGATGGTGATGTGATCCACGCAGGGCTTCGCCTAAGCACGATGACGATATGACCGAAGGAGTAAACTGTGGAGGGGGGCACCGCACACAGCTAAGAGAACAATTGATGTGCTATGGGTGCCCCTGCCCCTGTATATAAAGGAGGGGAGGATGAGGCTGGCCACAAGCGGGGCGCGCCATGGGGGGGATTCCTACTAGGACTCCACTCCTAGTTGGATTCGCCCCCCCCCCCCCTTTTCCTTTTTCATCGTAGGGGGAAAGGAAGGAGAGGGAGAGGGAGAAGGAAAGGGGGGCGCCGCCCCCTCCCCTAGTCCAATTCGGACTCCCACGGGGGGGGGGCACCCCTTCCGGGCTCCCCTCTCTCTCCACTATGGCCCATGTAGGCCCAATATTTCCCCCGGGGGGTTCCGGTAACCCCTCGGTACTCCGGTAAAATACCCGAACCACTCGAAACCATTCCGATGTCCAAATACCACCTTCCAATATATCAATCTTTACCTCTCGACCATTTAGAGACTCCTCGTCATGTCTGTGATATTATCTGGGACTCCGAACAAACTTCGGTCACCAAAACACATAACCCATAATACAAATCGTCATCGAACGTTAAGCGTACGGACCATACCGATTTGAGAGCTATGTAGACATTACCGATACATATCTCCGGTCAATAACCATTAGCAGAATCTGGATGCTCATATTGGTTCCTACATATTCTACGAAGATCTTTATCGGTCAAACCGCAATAACAACATATGTTATTCCCTTTGTCATCGGTATGTTACCTGCGTGAGATTCGATCGTCGGTATCATCATACCTAGTTCAATCTCGTTAGCGGCAAGTCTCTTTACTCGTTCCGTAATGCATCATCACGTAACTAACTCATTAGTCACATTGCTTGCAAGGCTTATAGTGATGTGCATTACCAAGAGGGCCCAGAGTTACCTCTGCGATACTCGGAGTGACAAATCCTAATCTTGATCTATGCCAACCCAACAAACACCTTCGGAGACACCTGTAGAGCATCTTTATAATCACCAAGTTACGTTGTGACGTTTGATATCACACAAGGTGTTCCTTCGGTATTCGGGAGTTGCATAATCTCATAGTCAGAGGAATATGTATAAGTCATGAAGAAAGCAATAGCAATAAAACTTAACGATCATTATGCTAAGCTAACGGATGGGTCTTGTCCATCACATCATTCTCTAATGATGTGACCCCGTCCATCAAATGACAACACATGTCTATGGTCAGGAAACTTAACCATCTTCGATTAATGAGCTAGTCAAGTAGAGGCATACTGGGGACACTCTGTTTTGTCTATGTATTCATGCATGTACTAAGTTTCCGATTAATACAATTCTAGCATGAATAATAAACATTTATCATGATATAAGGAAATATAGATAACAACTTTATTATTGCCTCTAGGGCATATTTCCTTCAGTCTCCCACTTGCACTGGAGTCAATAATATAGATTACATAGTAATGATTCTAACACCCATGGAGTCTTGGTGCTGATCATGTTTTGCTCGTGGAAGAGGCTTAGTCAATGGGTCTGCAACATTCAGATCTGTATGTATCTTGCAAATCTCTATGTCTCCCTCCTTGACTTGATCGCGGATGGAGTTGAAGCGTCTCTTGATGTGTTTGGTTCTGTTGTGAAATCTGGATTCCTTCGCTAAGGCAATTGCTCCAGTATTGTCACAAAAGATTTTCATTGGACCCGATGCACTAGATATTACACCTAGATCGGATATGAACTCCTTCATCCAGACTCCTTCATTTGGTACTTCCGAAGCAGCTATGTACTCCGCTTCACACGTAGATCCCGCCACAACCCTCTACTTGGAACTACACCAACTTGCAGCTCCACCATTCAATATAAATACGCATCCGGTTTGTGACTTAGAGTTATCCGGATCAGTGTCAAAGCTAGCATCAACGTAACCATTTACGACTAGCTCTTTGTTAACTCCATAAACGAGAAACATATCCTTAGTCCTTTTCAGGTATTTCAGGATGTTCTTGACCGCTGTCCAGTGATCCACTCCTGGATTACTTTTGGTACCTCCCTACTAAACTTATAGAAAGACACATACCAGGTCTGGTACACAGCATTGCATACATGATAGAACCTATGGCTGAGACATAGGGAATGACTTTCATTTTCTCTCTATCTTCTACAGTGGTCGGGCATTGAGTCTGACTCAATTTCACACCTTGTAACACAGGCAAGAACCCTTTCTTTGACTGATCCATTCTGAACTTCTTCAAAACTTTATCAAGGTATGTGCTTTGTGAAAGTCCAGCTAAGCGTCTTGATCTATCTCTATAGATCTTGATGCCCAATATATAAGCAGCTTCACCGAGGTCTTTCATTGAAAAATTCTTATTCAAGTATCCTTTTATGCTATCCAGAAATTATGTATTATTTCCAATCAATAATATGTCATCCACATATAATATTAGAAATGCTACAGAGCTCCCACTCACTTTCTTGTAAATCTGAGGCTTCTCCAAAAGTCTGTATAATACCATATGCTTTGATAACACTATCAAAGCGTATATTCCAACTCCGAGAGGCTTGCACCAGTCCATAAATGGATCGCTGGAGCTTGCACACTTTGTTAGCACCTTTAGGATCGACAAAACCTTCTGGTTGCATCATATACAACTCTTGTTTAAGAAATCCACTAAGGAATGCAGTTTTGACATCCATTTGCCAAATTTCATAATCATAAAATGCGGCAATTGCTAACATGATTCAGACAGTCTAAAGAGTCGCTATGGGTGAGAATGTCTCATCTTAGTCAACTCCTTGAACTTGTCAAAAACCTTTCGCAACAAGTCGAGCTTTGTAGACAGTAACATTACCGCCGGCGTCAGTCTTCTTCTTGAATATCCATTTATTCTCTATGGTTTGCCGATCATCGGGCAAGTCAACCAAAGTCCACGCTTTGTTCTCATACATGGATCCTATCTCAGATTTCATGGCCTCAAGCCATTTTGCGAAATCTGGGCTCATCATCGCTTCCTCATAGTTTGTAGGTTCGTCATGGTCTAGTAACATGACTTCCAAAATAGGATTACCATACCACTTTGGTGCGGAACGTACTCTGGTTGACCTACGAGGTTCGGTAGTAACTTGATCTGAAGTTTCATGATCATGATCAATAACTTCCTCACTAATTGGTGTAGGCATCACTAGAACTGATTGTTGTGATGAACTACTTTCCAATTCGGGAGAAGGTACAACTACCTCATCAAGTTCTACTTTCCTCACACTCACTTCTTTCGAGAGAAACTCCTTCTCTAGAAAGGATCCATTCTTAGCAACGAATATCTTGCCTTTGGATCTATGATAGAAGGTGTATCCAACAGTTTCCTTTGGGTAACCTATGAAGAGGCATTTCTCCGATTCGGGTTCGAGCTTATCAGGTTGAAGCTTTTTCACATAAGCATCGCAGCCCCAAACTTTAGGAAACAACAGCTTAGGTTTCTTGCCAAACCACAATTCATATGGTGTCGTCTCAACGGATTTAGATGGTGCCCTATTTAACGTGAATGCATCCGTCTCTAAAGCATAACCCCAAAACGATAGTGGTAAATCGGTAAGAGACATCATAGATCACACCATATGTAATAAAGTACGGTTACGACATTTGGACACACCATTACGTTGCGGTGTTCCAGGTGGCGTGAGTTGTGAAACTATTCCACATTGTTTTAAATGAAGACCAAACTCGTAACTCAAATATTCATCTCCTTGATCAAATTGTAGAAACTTTATTTTCTTGTTATGATGATTTTCTACTTCACTCTGAAATTCTTTGAAGTTTTCAAATGTTTCAGACTTATGTTTCATTAAGTAGATATACCCATATCTGCTCAAATCATCTGTGAAGGTCAGAAAATAACGATACCCGCCGCGAGCCTCAACACTCATCGGACCGCATACATCAGTATGTGTTATTTCCAATAAACACTACAAAAAGAAGACACTTCCGTGATAATACGCGTTTGTCACAGTAGGTGACGTTTTCTGTCATGCATGTACATCCATGATGATTTTATGACAGAATCAAGATAGTCATACTGTCTTTGTCAGAGAAGTGTTCCATGACATTACCAAAATTATCATCACGGAAGTGTCCACTTCCATGACAATAAATCATGCGTCATAGAAGTGCTTTCGTCAAGGGTGACTGACACGTGGCATCCACCGTAACGGGCCGCCGTTAAGCTATCGGGTCCGGTTTTGGATCCGATAACCCGTTAACAGCCCGGACCAATGAGGATTTTCCACGTGTAAAATTGTCATTGGCCGGAGGAAACACGTGTTCGCTCACCTTTGGGACAGATGTCATCCATTCATTGGACAGGAGGCGCCTATGATACGTCGACACATGGCACGGCCCAATAAAGGCCCATATAGGTTAAAAAGGCCGGCCCAGTCAAAGGCCCGTAGTACTTACTCAGGTACTAGTGGGCGATCCCAATAACGACCTGTTTAATAAGGCCCATTTATGGCCCAAAGCCAGATCTGGCCCGTTAATTGTTCGCCGAATATTTGGGCCCAATTACGTCCCAGTGACTTTCGGCCTGTTAGAGGCTCGATGTAGACATGGTCCCATTTCATCCCGGTGTGTCTTTCGGCCTGGGAATGGATCGTGCTGCCCATGGGCCATATATGGTCTGGCGCGACATCCGGCCCACTAACGGCCCGTGATAAAGGTGGCTATAGTTCAGCCCAACATGACTTTGGGCATGTTTAAGGCTTGTCGTATAATTCGGCCCGTTGATGCATGTACTAAGCTTTCGGCCTCTTAAAGGCCCATGATATCAGGGGCCAACTATGGCCCGAAATATGTTTCTGCCTGGTAACGGCCCGTCATATAACTGGGCCAAAAAAGGCCTGGTCTACCTTTCAGCCTGCTGAAGGCCCATCGACGACTAGTGAAAATTGAGGCCCAACATGAATTTCGGCCTACTAAAGACCCATGATTTCTTCTGGGTCATAACGAATACCGTAATATTCATTGTTAATGGCCCAATGCTACATGGGCCAAACTAAGCGCTGGGTCCACAAAAGGCCCAACTAAAATTTGGGACGAATATAGGCTGGAGTAAGTTGTGGGCCTGGCGCATAGTGTGAAGGCCCCAATGGCCATTCGGGCCCAAGAAAGATGCAGGCCGACCCAATTGTGGCCCGCTAAAAACGAGGCCCGTTAGAGGCGAATGTTTCGGCCCGGTCAACTACATCAGATTTTTTTTAGATAGAGAATGATGGCAATAACTAGTAGGAATTAACAACAAACCTACTCTATACAATAAAGAAATTACGGCATAGTAACTTAGAATAAACCTACACTATACAATAAAGGATTTATGGTATATTACATCCACTGGGCATCGAAGTTCACCACCAGTGATCATAAAGCGCAACAAAGATTACAAAAAGTGGGCACCATTGCAGCATAATAAAATAATACTTAACTGAGACCACTTCCAGGACAGTTCAAGAAAGGTTAGCCTTATACTGGGCTAACTGCGAAAGTCTTGAGCAAGGCTGTGAGACCGGCCTAGCATGTCGGTCATAGTTTCCAGGTGTAGCTGTTTAGCAATGAGGTTCTCATTGGTGTTCTCCGCAATCTTTCTTAGAGATAGGACTTCAAGTCGAAATTGAGTTGCAGAATGCCTTTCTGCCAGAACTTGGGACTGAAGAAGTCGAACTAATTCAGATAGCGAATTCTGTGAGCTTGTCTGACTGCTAGTCTCAAGTAACTTGAACACTGCATCAAGACAAGACTTTGGGGTTGTCTTGCTATCTTCAAGATGTTTTGCCTTCTTTGCTGCAATATATGTTGGGTTTGTGTCACAGCCTTCAGCAGACTTGTGCATGCCATCAGGCATATCACCCTGAAACAAGCAGAGAGATGACAGGTTTTGCACGTGTATAAACAAAGATGATAACTGTGCTGTCAATTCCATCCAATTTCAAATTAGAAAATAAAGAGTAAGTTCAAAATATCAATAGCATAATTTGGCATTGTTCATAATGCAGGGAGCTTCACCACACTACTAGATTACCATGTCAACATAACAAGCATATATGAAGGGCAAAGACAATCATTGTATCTATTTTGGTTAATGTGCATGGCATGTTGTTCATATCATCAGCCACATCAGTAAGATAAAATAGGAGATGACAAGGTGCAAATGTGGGCTGCTTCACCACACACTGGATTATAGATCCACAAAAACAAGCATACATATAGGGAGTATCGAGTAATGTGCATGGTATGAATAAGGAATTTGGTTTTACAAGTAAACTTGGAACTTACGGTTGTTGCGAACATGCATTTTGATAGAAACACCAAACTAAACAGCAGTAAACGATAGGGAGTATGAGCAAATTAAACAACAATTGAGGATAAAGGCTTTAGAAGGACTGACTTACATTAATAGTTAACACCAGCTTTATAATGCCCTTCTCCATGTCAAGGGAAGGATAACTCAAGAATTTCGGCAGTAATCTTCTTCATAAGCATTGCACATACTCTACATTTTGTAGAGAGTAATTATAGATATGATAATCTTTGGAAGGGATAGAGGATAATGAAGATAAGATGCAGATTGATGCTACATAATCAACTACCAATCCCTGGAAGTACAAGCGTTACAGGACAAAATGTACTAACAAGAGCAATGTGCTACACTTCTGCACTGGCATTGTCTGTGTATTCAACTTTTTGGTAAGATTAAATATAGATCTGATATTTTTTAGTAAATGGTGGGTGAGGGAGATAAGATGCAGAATGATACACAATGAACCAATCCCTCTTCCCATAATACAAGAGTGTTTTGAACACTGGTGTACTGTACAAAACGTTCTTATATTATGGGACGGAGGGAATAGCTGTTAATGTAAGTACAGTGATAGACGACGTTCATTCCTTACTAGAGGACTGCAGAGCTAAACCTCTTCAAAAGCATTGGGTTGATTGTAAATTTATGTAAGAGTCCATATGGATCTTATAATGTCCACCAAATAGATGATAACGAGGCTAACATGTGCAGTGATGCTACATAATCAAACAACTATGAAAAGAAGTATGGTCATACAGGGCAAGAGGTACTCACAAGAGCAATGTAGTGTGTAGTATAGTTGCGAGATTTTGTGGTCCATTGAGAATGAATGTTCTTCTGCTAACAGTTTTTGGTACAAGTGAGACGTTAAGGCAAACGCAGAAATGTAGTTCAAATTGTGATGTGATATCATAGACACTACCTTACGCTGTAGATGAGAGCAATGCGTAACAAGATTATTCCAGTCACTGTCTGATAAATGTAGCACCGGAGACTTTACAGAAATTTCGTTTAGAGGCTTGCCATCGAAGTGTGCTTGCTTTAGGTAGGAACAATACTTCATCAACGAGTGCTTGAAAAGCGCAACAAACCCTTGCTTGTCTTGACAATCCAGTTTGGTCCTCGCCTATTTAAAAGAATGAAATCTAGTGTCTTCTGTCAGCAGAAACATATGCAGTAATTACCATGAATAACATTAGTACATTACTTACACGTAAGTTGTGGAGGAAGATTGGAAATTGTTCTGTGTCTGTGGTATAATCTTTCGATGAAGGAAAGATGCGCACAATGTTCCTGACAACAATATAAGCTTCATCTTCTAAACTAGGAAGAAATGGAACAGGGGTCCTATTTGCTACAATTGGGCTCTCTCTGGTTTGAAAAGGGATTTGGCAACTGGATTTGGTGTACTCTTTGCTGGAATGGGGGTTTTGCGTCATAGAGCTGGTGCTATGTCAACTGGCATCATCATCTTGTTTCTTTGCGGTTGGGGTCTGCTGAGTTGGGGCATCAGAAATGACCAGTGTAGTAGGGCTAGAGTCTGCTAGAGTTGGAGTGTTTTGTGGGTCAAGTGATATTTCAACTACACCTAATGGGCTATTTGATTTATTAGGTGTCACTACATTTTCCAAATACTTTGCTCATGCTCCTCCGCGATCAGCAATCGCCCTCTTCCTTTTGATCGTGTGATACACAAGAACAACTGAAAATGGATAGGCAGGGCGTATTCACATACACGATGTGTAAACTAAGCTAATGGCAGTGCAACAAAGTAGAAGCAATGCAAACCATCAGTTGCAAGATATGTGCGACCAATATAACCTTGGAAACTTAGAGCAAGCACCTTGATGGGTGAATAAGATAGGGCATCTGCCTCTGACTCCTCCACTAGGGAGCTACATTGACTTAGGTCTCCCTCTAGTTCAGAATCACTGTTAGGATCATAGTCTGAGAATGAACCTGTAGGTGGAGAGCGTTTGCATTGCATCCAGACTTGATTTCAGTCCCTTAATGCCAAGTTTGACAGCCATGGCATTGTTCTGCTTTATTCTTTTCATGCGCGCAAGCTCATAATCATTATGATGTTGTTCAGAATCTGAGATTCATGAAAACATAAAAAGTAGTCAGATTATCTATGGAATGCATTGAAGATTCAACTCAAGAGTGTCTCCTATAAACCCTGCATATGCAAAGTTCACCCCAACCGTGTTGACGGACCACACGTAAATACAAACCTCTTATGTCTCTATAACAGGCAGACACACATTTCAAAACTGAAGTAGGAACATTATAATCATATCGAATTCGTCTTTGAACAAATAAACTAAGGAATTATCAGTCGCATAATGTTTAGCTTCAAGGGTGGAGTGCTGGTAGTGCGACACAAAGCAAGTAGGCAGATTGTATTCCATGTAAAAGATCGTAGTCTATGTAAAAGCTGGAAATGACACTTTCTTTCTATACAATGCAGTGCTCGTTGCCCACACATGATGGAAGAGATCAAACAGAGAAATACTATTCACTCATGTCTACGGTTCCAGTATTTTGAAATGGGGTGGTCCACCCTAAAAGAATATTGACAACAAATATGACAAGGCAAGCATAGATGTAGTGAATCAATCATTTACTTGTGAGCTTACTAGGACAGGTATGCAGAATTGTAACTGCAGTAAGAGACCATCCAAAATCTGAATCAAGTTTGTCTAGAACTTATTGTTTGCAACTAATCAACGTGAATAATTGGATATCATATCGAATGAGTAAGAAAGACATGTAAAATTGTCAACAAACCTGGCCTGTAGTAGTAATCTGGGTCAATGTCACTACGACCAACAATCCAAAATGACTAGTGTCTGTTCCTAGGGCCGGAATTTTGAAACCCTCTGAACTTTACAGGTACTAAAGATTACTGAAATACATCTGAACCATTTAAATGTATGTAGCACTCAGCACACAACAAACCCTAATGATAGTCTTGCCTAATGAGTAATGAATCAATTAGAAAATGGGTGATGAGGAGTGGCTGCTGAGTGTTGAGGACGTATCTCAGTATAAATCGAGTTGGCTTAGTGGGTGCTGCACGCCTGAGCCCTGAACGCACTAGGAAGGTAGGAACGATGGCGCGCCCGGGCAGTGGTGACGCTGTTGGGCGAGCGGCTCCAGACCTCTTGTTAGTCCGGCGTCTCCTCCTAGAGTCATGCTGTCTGCAGGAATGCAAGTCGCCAAGCAGGCAGGCGACTGAGGCAGTAGAGATCGGAAGCGCCCTTGAAGCAGAGCGGAATCGATTGCTGGGCCGACCCAAAATCACAGGGTGGGCGGGCACCCTATAGAGATACACACCCGAGCGGTGAACATGCATTTTCGAAACTAAATTAGGAACATTTAGCTGACCAATTAAACGACTCTATTTTAATAATATCATATTCGTATTTGAACAACTAAGCTTGTTTAGCTTGATGTGTAGAGCAGTGCTATTATGGCAGGAAGCACGTATGCTGATCGTATAGTGATCATAAAAGGGGAAACCCTAAGCATTTTTTTTAGCAAAAGAGGGTTTCCCCTCAGATTTCTATTAAAGAAACCACCACGGAACCAACATGATCAATTAAACCCTAAGCATGATCAATTAAACCCTATTATGACTGTGCCATGGCAGATTTAAAGCTGCAAACCGGGGAAATGCTAGTTAGCATCCATTGTTTGCTTCAAACTAAGAACTAAATTCTAAGAGCTGAAAAGAAAGTACAGTAACCAAGTTACGATCTATTTTTTGGTTGAGATCAAAAAGTTGTGGAGATATGAAGTACCACCTCTCTTGCGGCGCCGTGTAGGCATCGGGGGTGCGATGGCTGTCGGTGGCATTGAAGCAGATCTGCGATGGTAGACAGGTGCATCGTGTTAGAAAACGGCTAGTGTTGACTCGGCCCATGCCGTGCCGCCCGCTCACCACGCGGTGATCGTGGCCTCACCTCGCTCCTCACGTAGCTAGCGCACGGCTCTCCAGGAGACCAGCTCCCTTCTGTTGTAACTAACTACAACACCTACGCATGCTCACCTGTGTATATAAGACCATGCCTTCCATTGTAATACACACACAGAGATTCTCATCCTTCTTCTTGGCATCAGAGCCATCTTTCCTCCCTGTATCCCATGGCTGGTTCCCATGCCTCTGACGAGGGCTCCGACGCCAGCGAGCAACCCGACGCCGGCGTGACCTCTGATAGCCCACCCCTCCCTAGCGCTAGTGCACCACTGCCCACCGCCTCCACACACCTTCCTGTCCAGAGTGCTCCACCGGCCACAGCTCCTCTGCACCTCACCGTCGCGCCGCTCGGCTCGGCGACCACCGACGATGCGTCCTCCTCCACAGTGTCGCCTCCTTCGATCCATGCCGTCAGCGTCGGCGCCCACATCGACTTCAAGCTGGATGCCGTCTGCGGCAGCTACTCCAAGTGGAGGCGCATCATGTCCTTCATCCTCCGCAAATCGGGTGTGGAGAGTCACGTCCTCGTCAACCTCGACCCGCACACCCAGACTGCGCAGTGGCGCCACGACGATCTCCAGATCCTCCTCATGATCTACGGTACGATCACGGATGAACTTTACGATGTCATTTCCGCCCAAGATTCCACTGCCTATCATGCATGGTTCCTCCTCGACGCCTTCTTCCGCGATAACCTCGCGGGCCAAGCCATCCACGTCGGCGCCGAGTTCCGCGCCACCGTTCAAGGTGACATGAAGATTGCCGAGTACTGCAGGCGCCTCAAGGGGCTCGCGGACTCCCTCGATAACCTCGGCGAGCACGTCACCGACAAGACCCTCACCCTTCAGCTCATCCGCGGCCTCGCTCCTCGGTTTGGCGTCATGGTGTCCCTGCTAACGATTCAGGTGCCCTTCCCCCACCTTCGTCCAGGCCCGCTCCAGGATGATGCTGGAGGAAATCAGCCTGGACGCGCATGCCCGCGCGGAGGGGGCCACTGCCCTCATCGCCACGTACGGCGGTGGATCATTTGGCTCCGGAGCTCCAGCGGCAGTGGCGGCGGCTCCGCTTCCACAGGCGGCATCATCCTGCGGCAGCCCGATCGCTGCTCTGTCCATGGCTGGCACGGGCGCGGTTCCGGTGGCCGCTGGGCTCCACCAGCGCCTCCGGCTCCATCCCAGCAGCCCTGGATGGGCTATTTCGCCCCGTGGGGCGCTCCTTTCCCGCCGGTCGGCCGTGCATCGTGGGTTCTACCGAACGCCGCTGGCATACTCTGTCCGTGGCCCGGGGTTCCACGCCATGTCTACCCTATGATCTACAACGTCAACCCTCCACCAACGTACGGTGCCGCACCACCAACCTACGGCAACCCGCCCTCCTACCCGCACCCGCCTCCACCTCCTTCATGGGACACCGGCCACATGTTCAATGCTGCCATGAACAACATGTCCCTCCAGGCTCCGGGGGGGGGGGGGGGCAGCGGCGAGTGGTACCTAGACACCAATGCATCCAGCCACATCACCAACAATGTGGGTAACTTGAGCTCGTCTTGTTTTTCTGCAAAGTATCCTTCCATCTTAGTTGGTGACGGCTCCTATATGCCCGTCCTTGCCATGGGCACCACCTCTTTCCCACCTCGCCCCTTCTCCCTTAATCACGTTCTCTTCGCACCATCTGTTGTCAAAAACTTGCTTTCTGTACGACAATTTACCATTGACAATTCTGTTTCCGTTGAGTTTGACATGGCTTTCTTGTGAAGGATCTGGCGAGCAGGACCCCTCTCATGAGGTCAAATAGATCAACTGGACTTTATCCATTCTTTGGCGAATCACCCACGGCTCTCTCCGTCAACATCGGCAACTTGTGGCACAGGCGTTTAGGGCACCCTAGTCGTGCTTCTGTAGCCAAATTACCTCATTTTCTTTCTTCATGTAATAAACCCCTACCCCCTTTGCCACTTGTGAGGCGTGCCAGTTCGGCCGACAGCCCAGGCTCCCTTTCCCTTCCTCTAGTTCATTTACCACTTCTCCTTTTCAGCTTGTACATTGTGATCTGTGGACATCACCTGTCTCTAGCTGTTCTGGTTATGCATACTACTTGATAATAATAGATGATTTCAGTCATTACTCCTGGACTTTCCCTTTGCATCACAAATCTAAAGTTGCTGATGTTATTATACGTTTTTCTTCCTACGTTCTCACCCAGTTCCATCTCTGTCTCCAGTGCCTCCAATGCGACAATGGAGGAGAATTTCTCAACACCAGCCTCCGCTCTTTTCTCTCTGCAAACGGCATCACCCTACGTCTCTCCTGCCCTCATACTTCGCCACAGAACGGCAAGGCAGAGCATGCCATCTGCAGCACCAACGACATTATGTGTACTCTCCTCCTCCAAGCAAGCATGCCACCCGAGTTTTGGGTTGAGTGCCTCAACACTGCCACGCACCTCTTAAACCTCCGCCCTTCTAGCGCCATCGCCAACAACACGCCCTACTTCATGCTCCACGGCATGGCCCCTACCTATGACCACCTCCGCACGTTCGGATGTTTGTGCTACCCTAACTTATACGCCACCTCCCCCACAAGCTTGCTGCACAATCGCGCCGCTGCGTTCTCCTTGGGCTCCCTCGTGAGAACAAGGGCTACCGTTGCCTCGACCTGGACACTCGCCAGGTCGTCACCTCCCGGCACGTCATCTTCGATGAAAACCAGTTCCCCTACACACCGGCCACACCTCCCCCACGTACCACAAAGAATCCCATGCAAATCCCACCTACCTCGTACTCTCCAGCCGCATCTACCTTGGGGTCACCGCCTGCCCATGCGGCTGCCACCCAACCTACCCACCAGAGGGACCCCACCTCGGATCCCGCGTCTGCGGATCCCGCGCCCACCACCCCGCTAACCGCTTGGTCCCACCCTGGCCCCATGATGTCCACCACTCCCAGCTCGCCCGAATCTACCTGGTCGACCACTCACCGCAGCGACCCAGGGCCACCCCATCCCGCCTCGTCACCTGGCCGAACCCTCCCACCGCGCGCTGTACCCATCACCCCACGCCGCAACGCTCACGCCATGCAAACCCGGGGCAAAGCTGGCTTCCTTCAATCGAAAACCTCTTCTCCCCCGCTGCTCTCGCCGCCGTTCCCGCCTCGCCTGCGATCTCACCAATACCTGCCGCCTACAAACAAGCCCTCCAAGACCCAAACTAGCGCCGCGCCATGCAAGATGAGTTTGATGCTTTGTTGCAAAAAAACATGTGGTCTCTCGTTTCTCGTCCTGCATGTGTCAACACGGTGATGGGGAAGTGGATTTTTTGCCACAAGCTACACCTCGACGGCAGCCTGGCGCGCTACAAGGCCAGATGGGTTCTCCGTCGATTCACGCAGCAGCACGGTGTTGATTTTGGCAAGACGTTCTGCCCGGTGGAAAAAGCCGGCGACCATCCGCGTGGTGCTCAGCCTCGCCGTCTCGTCGGGGTGGCCAGTTCACCAACTGGACGTGAAGAACGCATTTCTTCACGGCCACCTCGACACGATCGTCTACAGTAAACAACCCTCCGGCTTCGTCGACTCGCGCCACCACACGCACGTCTGCCAGCTGCACCGCTCCCTCTACGACCTGCGCCAGGCGCCCCGGGCGTGGTTTCAACGATTCATCGCCTACCTGCTCTCGCTTGGGTTTGTCGCGTCCAAGTGCGACACCTCGTTGTTCATTCTTCGCCACGGCACATCCACAGCTTACTTCCTGCTGTACGTAGACGACATAGTCCTCACCGCTAGCACCACCGCACTGCTCCGCTCCATCATCGCCGCGCTGCACCGCGAGTTTGCCATGTCCGACCTCGGCGAGCTACACCACTTCCTTGGTGTTTATGTCCACCGCACCACGGACGGGTTGTTTCTCTCATAGCACCAGTACGCGCTCGAGATCCTTGAGCGCGCCGCCATGAGCAACTGCCACCCCATCGCCACGCCAGCTGACACCAAGCGCAAGCTCTCGCCCAGGCCGAGCCACCCATCTCCGACCCCTCCCTCTACCGCAGCCTCGCCAGTGCCTTGCAATACCTCACACTCACTTGCCCCGACATCGCCTACGCCATCCAGCAAATGTGCCTCTTCATGCATGACCCGCGCGAGAGCCACTTCATCTACCTCAAGCGCGTCCTGCGCTATGTGCGCGACACTGCTCATCTCAGCCTCCGGCTCCACCGATCGCACGACACCAACCTGGTCGCCTACTCCGACGCGGACTGGGCAGGCTGCCCCGACACGCACCGGTCCAAGTCGGGATTCTGCATCTTCCTCGGTGACAACCTTGTGTTGTGGTCGTCCAAGCGCCAGCACACCGTCTCGCGCTCCATCGTGGAGGCGGAGTACCGCGCCGTCGCCCACGCCGTCGCCGACACTTGCTGGCTCCGCCAACTCCTCCATGAACTTCATCGACCACCGGACAATGCGACGAACGTCTACTGCGACAACATCAGCGCTACGTACCTCTCCTCCAACCCGGTACAGCACCAGCGCACGAAACATGTGGAGATTGATCTCCATTTTGTTCGCGAGCGCGTCTCCTTCGATGACGTACGTGTCCTTCACGTGCCTTCGATGTCCCAGTTTGCCGACGTCTTCACCAAGGGCCTCCCGACGGCCGTCTTCTGCGAGTTCCGGTCCAGCCTCAACATCGTCGAGGACCCTGTTGCGGCTGCGGGGGGCTGTTGGAAAACGGCTAGTACTGACTCGGCCCGTGTCGTGCCGGCCGCTCACCACGCGGTGATTGTGGCCTCTCCCCGCTCCTCACGTAGCTAGCGCACGGCTCTCCGGGAGTCCAGCCCCCTTCTGTTGTAACTAACCGCAGCACCTACGCGTGCTCACCTGTGTATATAAGGCCATGCCTTCCATTGTAATACACACACGGAGATTCTCATCCTTCTTCTCATGGGGGGATAAGTCCCGTTGCGGTGGAAGAGAAGGTCGTGTGAGCGGCCCCGGCAAAGAGGACGACGGCGTCGATGAAGCGAGAGGATGCGACGCAAGGCTCTTGGTCCATCGCCGTGGATGAGAAACGTCCATCTCTAGCAGTGGACGACGTGGTCTTGGTAGGCACTCCGGCATGGTGGAGGACGATGGCGCTGGATGGGGTGGAGGACGGCGGTGCTGTATGGGGTGGAGGACGACAGCGATGGATGGGGTGGCGGACGGAGGAGGCTGGTGTGGGGATGGTGTTCTAGCGCGGACGGTGTATGAATTGGAAAATGGAGGGAGAGGTACGGGGAACCATGTTTTTTGGACGCGCCTGTCTGAAATATGGGAAAGTTACAAGCTTATCCCCCTTTTAAAATTTGGATGTCTCGTCGGTTGGGGATAGGACGGTAATCTCGCATATCGCAAATATTTGACCAGAGCGATTTCGGGCGAGGAGAGGGTGTTTTGGCGCCCATGGTTGGCGCCCACGGTGTATGAACGGGGCTGACAGGTAGGGCGGTTGTGTCACGTCTGAGTGAAGTTACAAACTTGTCCCTATTGATAATATTTGCCTACATCGATTTCGGCCGAGTCGAGTTTGTTTTGCCGCCCACCATGTATGAATGTGGAAATGGAGGGAGAAACAGAGGTCTTTCGGACGAGCTTGAATCAAATGTGTTTTGCCACCCATGTTTGGGGCCCACTGTGTCGGGATGGGCTCAGAGGCGGTCATGTCACGTCTAATTGAAGTTACTAACCTACCCCTATTGAGAGCAGTGGAAATCGGGCCGATGGATTGTCCGTGTAAGGGGTAGGCAGTAATTTCCATCTCCCAAACACTTGGCTTCGGGCAGCCGACGTGGGAGTGGACATTTTGCCGCTTCTTTCGAATTTTGGGACAATAAGCATCCACATTTACCCTTGGCAACTAAATTCAAATCCATTTTGTATTCCTATACGAATCTTTATAAATCATTCTATGTGTTTTTATATATCTTCAAAAGAACGACAAAGATGTATTTCACTGTCATATTTGAATATGATTTACAAATGCCAATACTCGAATTCAGAAGCTAGAATCCAGTTTAAGGTGAATTCGAATATTTGGAACACTTTATGTCCAACTCAAATGTCACACGCGTCATAATGTGTACTCCCATTTAGACATGTACACAAGCGATGTATGAAGATTCCAATACCGAGTCAATCAACCAATAATGTACAAAACTAACAGACATATAAACACTTATAGAGTATATGGATCAATAATATCAACTAACATACATAAGCCAGGCCGTTACTTTTTTTTGTTAGAAGAGCATCCTTTTTTAGCGAAGCTAGTACAACATCTTGGCCCTTTCCGATGCGTGCCACTTATGGTCTATCTATACTACTGTTATTGTTGAATGCACATTTGGCATATTTGTAGGTCTGGCACAGCAATCAAAATGAAATGTCTCCGGGTCTTATCAATTAATACAGACTTGTGCTCAAATAAAATTACAAACCAAAAAACAAAAAACAATTATTACATGATCTCTAAAACAAATGGTTTGATCGATTACATGAACAAACAACACAAAGGTTATTCAACGATGGAAAGAACATTTCACCTATGATTTACCAAGTGGGAATTTGATTTCCTTTTTTCCTTCAGGACCTTAACAATGCGGTCAGTCTTAGCTTGTTTCGTTTTGAAATCCACCAAATATTTAATGGTTGTCTTGAGTACTGCTTGTGATTGTGTTGTTTGCTTCCTCAACATGTCAACTTCATCTCTAAGTGCAGAAGCAGAATCTCTTTCTACCACTAGTTTACCCTCTAGAGCATCAGCAGTTGGCAATTCATGATGCACGATTGGGCCGGTGCCACTGTTGTGGGATGATACAATGTCCATGGGGACCTCGCTCTCTGATCTTGGGCTAACCTGTTTTGCCATTAAAGTTCCGATTGGATTCGGAGAAGTTGAAGTTAGCAAAACATCTCAACTGGGATTTATAACAGCAGACCAGTTAAACAAACAAGGAAATAAAGAGTTTCAATTGGATGCTGAAAAGTAGTTATTAACATCATTGTAACCGGTTGTTGCAGCGGCAAAGCAGTTAAACAAACAAGTTTTGCAAAAGGTACCTGTTGTGGCATTGGAGTTTCTTTTGGATCCTGAAAAGTTGAGTAGCCAGTAACGTGATTAGAGCAACCGGTTGTAGCAGCAAAGCAGTTAAACAAACAAGTTTTGCAAAAGGAACCTGTTGTGGCATTCGAGTTTCTCTTGGATCCTGAAAAGTTGAGTAGTCAGTAACTTGATTAGAGCAACAAGTTTGTAACACCCCGGATGTAGAATTCCATATTTTTCACTCCAACTCTTGCCATTTTTGGCTATGTGATATGATATTTCCTTCGTGGCTGGGTTTTTGTCTTTCGTTTTGCATTTTGTTCATGTCGTACATTTCATATCGTGTCATCATGTGCATCTCATTTGCATTCGCGTTCATCTCATGCATCCAGTCATTTTCCTCGTTGTCAGTTTCGCAATCCGACACTCCCACATGCACCCATTGCACCCCTCAAATATCGTTTCATGAGCGGGAGAAAAACATTATCGGAATGGGCCGAGATTTGTCGAGTGGCCTTGATACATCACCGGTAGGCCGCCTGTCAAATTTTGTTCCATTTGGAGGTCGTTTGATGCCCCAACGGTTAACCGGGTGACCGTAAAAGCCCCTCTCTTGTTGCAACCCAACACCCTACAAACATCCCACTAACCCATCTAAACCCCCTCCATGCTCTCCGTCATTGGATCATGATCGTGTGGGCAAAAACCGCACCTCATTTGGACACTCCTAGCTCCCCCTACATATAAATATACACCCCCCTCCGAAAATCACGGGCAAAACCCTAGCCATTGCCTCCACCTCGCCGCCGGACGCGTCCGGACCACGCAGGACATGTCTGCGCTGCCCCTTCCCACCAGTCACCGCGCGCCATGATACGTCTCCAACGTATCTATAATATTTGATTGCTCCATGCTACTTTATCTATTGTTTTGGACTATAATGGGCTTTATTTTCCACTTTTATATTATTTTTGGGACTAACCTATAAACCGAAGGCCCAGCCCAGAATTGCTGTTTTTTTTGCCTATTTTAGTGTTTCGAAGAAACAGAATATCTAACGGAGTCCAAACGGAATGAAACCTTCGGAAACGTGATTTTCTCACCGAACGTGATCCAGGAGACTTGGACCCTACGCCAAGGCACCAGAGAGGCGGTCATGAGGGTGGGGGGCGCCCCCCCTAGGGCACGGCCCCCTGCCTCGTGGGCCCCTCGAAGCTCCACCGACGTACTCCTTCCTCCTATATATACCTATGTACCCCCAAACGATCAGAACAGGAGCCAAAAACCTAATTCCACCGCCGCAACTTCCTGTATCCACGAGATCCCATCTTGGGGCCTGTTAGGAGCTCATTTGGAGGGGCATCCACCATGGAGGGCTTCTACACCAACACCATAGCCCCTCCGATGAAGTGTGAGTAGTTTACTTCAGACCTTCGGGTCCATAGCTAGTAGCTAGATGGCTTCTTCTCTCTTTTTGGATCTCAATACAATGTTCTCCCCCTCTTTCGTGGAGATCTATTCGATGTAATCTTCTTTTTGCGGTGTGTTTGTTGAGACCGATGAATTGTGGGTTTATGATACAGCTTATCTATGAATAATATTTGAATCTTCTCTGAACTCTTTTATGCATGATTGAGTTATCTTTGCAAGTCTCTTCGAATTATCCATTTGGTTTGGCCAACTAGATTGGTAGTTCTTGCAATGGGACAAGTGCATTGCTTTGGGTTCAATCTTGCGGTGTACTTACCCAGTGACAGAAAGGGTTGCAAGGCACGTATTGTATTGTTGCCATCGAGGATAACAAGATGGGGTATTTATCATATTGCATGAATTTATTCCTCTACATCCTGTCATCTTGCTTAAGGCGTTACTCTGTTTTTAACTTAATACTCTAGATGCATGCTGGATAGCGGTCGATGAGTGGAGTAATAGTAGTAGATGCAAAATCGTTTCGGTCTACTTGTCACGGACGTGATGCCTATATACATGATCATACCTAGATAACCTCATAACTATGCTCAATTACATCAATTGCTCAACAGTAATTTGTTCACCCACCGTAGAATACTTATGCTCTTGAGAGAAGCCACTAGTGAAACCTATGGCCCCTGGGTCTATTATCATCATATCAATCTCCATCAATTTTATACTTGCTTTGTTTTACTTTGCCTTTACTTTTTACTTTGCATCTATATACCAAAAATACCAAAAATATTATCTCTATCAGATCTCAGTCTCGTAAAGTGACCGTGAAGGGATTGACAACCCCTAATCGCGTTGGTTGCGAGTAGCTATCGTTTTGTGCAGGTACGAGGGACTTGCGCGTGGCCTCCTACTAGATTGATACCTTGGTTCTAAAAAACTGAGGGAAATACTTACGCTACTGTGCTGCATCATCCTCTCCTCCTCGGGAAAACCAGCATAAGCTCAAGGCGTAGCAAGAAGGATTTCTTGCGCCCGTTCTTGGGAGTCTCATAAAAGTCAACATACCAAGTACCCATCACAATCCCTATCTCTCGCATTACATTACTTGCCATTTGCTTCTCGTTTTCCTCTCCCCCACTTCACCCTTGCCATTTTATTCGCCCTTTCTTTTTCGCTTGCTTCTTGTTTGCTTGTGTTACCATGTGCCTTATATTTGCTTGCATCTTTGCTTGCTAAATGTCTATTGTTATGGATCCACTTAAAGTGTTCTACTTGGATCATCTTCGATCCTTATCTTTCGTCTTTGAAACCCCAATTAGCCTAGTTGATGGGAAATCTTTAGATGAGCATGCTCATATTGTGCATCACCGTTTGTCTGAAAAAGGGAGACTCTTACGGTATCATATAAATAGTCTGCTATGCTATGCTTTGAATCTTTGTGAAATGTGTTATTTTACTTGTTGATATAAGAGCCCTACAAAACACCTTCCCTACCTATGTGAGTTCAATGATAATGAAATTTTATCTTCTTATGCAAAGGGTGTTTATAGTTACTATGATATCGAACAAATTGAAGAATTTGTCGTTTTTAAGGGTGCTCATGAAGTTGCTTCTTTGATTGAAAAGTATGATTTTACTCTCAACAAAACTGAAAATTCCGTCATACTTAAATATTGCAATGAAAACCTTGCTCATAATGTCTATGTCCAAGAATTTATAGAAAGAATGACCGTTGCTTTGGAAGGAAATAATGATATGAATGAATCTATAGATAATGATGATTCCGATGATTTGATTGAAATATCCCTTGATGAACATGATGCTTGCTATTCTTGTGGCTATGATGCCAATATTTATGAAGATGAATTTGCTATAGTTCCTTATGTTAAACATGAGATCGTTGCTATTGCGCCCATACTTGATAGTTCCTTCGATGAAAAGCATGATTGCAATGGTTTTACTAAAAATCCTCTTGATGTCAATTATGCTAATAATATGCAAAACCCTAAGCTTGGGGATGCTAGTTTTGTTATGTCCACTATTTGTTGCAATGATCATGATTGGGGAAGAGTGTCAACTTTAGATCCCACATATTTGGAGAATATTCAATCTTATGAAATTTTTGATAAAAGTGGGCTTGGAGAAATCATGACTTTAGTTAATGATAATCCCACTATTTTGGAAGAGTGTCAACTTAGCATGCATGTGGATCATGTTGAGAATATGTTATGTGATAGCTATATTGTTGAATTTTCTTATGATCCTACATGTAATTATTATGAGAGAGGAAAATACGGTTATAGAAATTTTCATGTTACTAAATTACCTCTCATTATGTTGAGATTGCTATCGTTCCTTTCCGCTTCCTTGCATATGCTAGTTTTTGCTTGCTATGATAATTTGTTTGCCTATAATATTCCTATGCATAGGAAGTATGTTAGACTTAAGTGTGTTTTTCACATGTTTTATGATGCTATCTTTCTGCCTCAATTCTTGTCTTTCATCTGAGCATCATTAAATTTATCAATGCCTATCTAGGGGCGTTAAACGATAGCACTTGTTGGGAGGCAACCCAATTTTATTTTTAGTTTTTTGTTTTTGCTTCTGTTTAGGAATAAATAATCCATCTAGCCTCTGTTTAGATGTTGTTTTATCTTTTAATTAGTGTTTGTGCCAAGTTAAACCTATTGGATCTTCTTGGATGATAGTTATTTGATCTTGCTGTAATTTCCAGAAACTTTGCGCTCAGTGCCCGAATTGTTAAAAATCACCAGAACGTGATAAAATACTGATTCCAATTGCTGCTGATCAATAAACAAATTTTCCAGGACTTCTAAGTTTGGTAGAATTTTTTGAGTTCCATAAGTTTGCGTTAGTTACAGATTACTACAGACTGTTCTGTTTTTGACAGATTCAGTTTTGCGTGTGTTGTTTGCTTATTTTGATGAATCTAGGGCTAGTAAAATATTTTATGATCCATAGAGAAGTTGGAATAAAGTAGGTTTAACACCAATATAAATAAAGAATGAGTTCATTACAGTACCTTAAAGTAGTCTTTTGTTTTCTTTCTCTAACGGAGCTTACAAGATTTCTATTGAGTTTTGTGTTGTGAAGTTTTCAAGTTTTGGGTGAATTCTTTTGATGGATTATGGAACAAGGAGTGGCAAGAGCCTAAGCTTGGGGATGCCCATGGCACCCCAAGATAATCCAAGGAGACCAAAAAGTCAAAGCTTGGGGATGCCCGGAAGGCATCCCCTCTTTAAATCCACTTCCATCGGTAATTTACTTGGAGCTATATTTTTATTCACCACATGATATGTGTTTTGCTTGGAGCGTCTTGTATTATTTGCGTCTTTGCTTGTTAGTTTACCACAATCATCCTTGCTGTACACACCTTTTGAGAGAACCATACATGAATTGTAATTTGATAGAATACTCTATGTGCTTCACTTATATCTTTTGAGCTTGATAGTTTTGCTCATAGTGCTTCACTTATATCTTTTGAGCGTGATAATTTTTGCTCTAGTGCTTCACTTAGATCTTTTAGAGCACGGTGGTGGAATTGTTTTAAAGAAACTTGATCTCTCATGCTTCACTTAGATTATTTTGATAGTCGTTAATAGCATGGTAATTTGCTTAATGTTAATATAGTTGGTATTCAAGATATGTGAAATTTTATTTTGAGTGCGTTGAATACTAAGATAAGTTTGATGCTTGATAATTGTTTTGAGATATGGAGGTGATAATATCAAAGTCGTGCTAGTTGAGTAGTTGTGAATTTGAGAAATGCTTGTGTTGAAGTTAGCAAATCCCGTAGCATGCACGTATGGTTAAAGTTGTGTAACAAATTTGAAACATGAAGTGTACAGCTTGTGCATCCTTATGAGTGGCGGTCGGGGACGAGCGATGGTCTTTTCCTACCAATCTATCCCCCTAGGAGCATGCGTGTAGTACTTGATTTTTGATGACTTCTAAATTTTTGCAATAAGTATATGAGTTCTTTTGACTAATGTTGAGTCCATGGATTATACGCACTTTTACCTTTCCGCCTTTGCTAGCCTCTTTGGTACCGTGCATTGCCCTTTCTCACCTTGAGAGTTGGCACAAACTTCGCCGGTGCATCCAAACCCCGTGATATGATACGCTCTATCACACATAAACCTCCTTATATCTTCCTCAAAACAGCCACCATACCTACCTATTATGGCATTTCCATAGCCATTCCAAGATATATTGCCATGCAACTTTCCACCGTTCCGTTCATCATCATCATGACATACTTTACTTTTGTCATATTACCATTGCATGATCATGTAGTTGACATCGTATTTGTGGCAAAGCCACCATGCATTATTTTTCATACATGTCACTCTTGATTCATTGCACCATCCCAGTACACCGCCGGAGGCATTCATATAGCGTCATACCTTGTTCTAGTTTCGAGTTGTAACCCTTATGTTGTAATCAATAGAAGTGTGATGATCATCATTATTAGAGCATTGCCCAAAAAAAGAGAAAGGCCAAAAAAAGAAAGGCCCCAAAAAAGAGAATAAATAAAAAGGGCAATGTTACTATCTCTTTTATCACACTTGTGCTTCAAAGTAGCACCTTGTTCTTCATGTAGTGAGTCTCATATATTGTGCTTCAAAGTAGCACCTTGTTCTTCATGTAGTGAGTCTCATATATTGTGCTTCAAAGTAGCACCATGTTTTTCATATAGTGAGTCTCATAAGTTTTCTTTCTATACTAGTGGGAATTTTTCATTATAGAACTTGGCTTGTATATTCCTACGATGGGCTTCCTCAAAATGCCCTAGGTCTTCATGAGCAAGCAAGTTGGATGCACACCCACTAGTTTTCTTTTGTTGAGCATTCATAGCTCTAGTGCATCCGTTGCATGGCAATCCCTACTCCTCATGTTGGCATCAATTGATGGGCATCTCCATAGCCCGTTGATTATCCTCGTCCATGTGAGACTTTCTCCTTTTTGTCTTCTCCACACAATCCCCATCATCATATTCTATTACACCCATAGTGCTATATCCATGGCTCACGCTCATGTATTGCGTGAAGGTTGAAAAAGTTTGAGATTATTTAAGTATGAAACAATTGCTTGGCTTGTCATCGAGGGTATAGAAGTAGGGAACATCTTTGTGTGTGAAAATGAAACATAGCCTAACTATATGATTTTGTAGGGATGAACTTTCTTTTGCCATGCTATTTTTAGAAGACATGATTACTTTGATTAGTATGCTTGAAGTATTATTATTTTCATGTCAATATGAACTTTTGTCTTGAATCTTTCGGATCTGAATATTCATACCATGATTAAGAAGATTTACATTGAAATTATGCCAAAGTATCCTCCGCATCAAAAATTCTCTTTTTATCATTTACCTACTCGAGGACGAGCAGAATTAAGCTTGGGGATGCACGATCGTCTCCAACGTATATATAATTTTGATTGCTCCATGCTACTTTATCTATTGTTTTGGACTATAATGGGCTTTATTTTCCACTTTTATATTATTTTTGGGAGTAACCTATTAACGGAGGCCCAGCCCAATTGTTGTTTTTGCCTATTTCGGTGTTTGAAGAAGCAGAATATCAAACGGAGTCCAAGCGGAATGAAACCTTCGAGCGTGATTTTCTCACGAGCGTGATCCGGAGACTTGGACCCTCACGCCAAGGCACCAGAGGCGATCACGAGGTGCCCCCAGGCGCCCCTGCCTCATGGGCCCCTTGAAGCTCCACCGACGTACTCCTTCCTCCTATATATACCTCATTACCCCCAAACGATCGAGCAGGAGCCAAAACCTAATTCCACACTTGCAACTTCCTGTATCCACCCATCTTGGGGCCTGTTCCGGAGCTCCGCCGGAGGGGGCATCCACCATGGAGGGCTTCTACATCAACACCATAGCCCCTCCGATGAAGTGTGAGTAGTTTACTTCAGACCTTCGGGTCCATAGCTAGTAGCTAGGTGGCTTCTTCTCTCTTTTTGGATCTCAATACAATGTTCTCCCCCTCTCTCGTGGAGATCTATTCGATGTAATCTTCTTTTTGCGGTGTGTTTGTTGAGACCGATGAATTGTGGGTTTATGATCCAGCTTATCTATGAATAATATTTGAATCTTCTCTGAACTCTTTTATGTATGATTAATTTATCTTTGCAAGTCTCTTCGAATTATCCATTTGGTTTGGCCAACTAGATTGGTAGTTCTGGCAATGGGACAAGTGCATTGCTTTGGGTTCAATCTTGCGGTGTCCTTACCAAAGGATGTAAAGGGTTGCAAGGCACGTATTGTATTGTTGCCATCGAGGATAACAAGATGGGGTATTTATCATATTGCATGAATTTATTCCTCTACATCATGTCATCTTGCTTAAGGCGTTACTCTGTTTTTAACTTAATACTCTAGATGCATCTTTGCATAGCGGTCGATGAGTGGAGTAATAGTAGTAGATGCAGAATCGTTTGGTCTACTTGTCACGGACGTGATGCCTATATACATGATCATACCTAGATAACCTCATAACTATGCTCAATTACATCAATTTCTCAACAGTAATTTGTTCACCCACCGTAGAATACTTATGCTCTTGAGAGAAGCCACTAGTGAAACCTATGGCCCCCGGGTCTATTCTCATCATATCAATCTCCATCACTTTTATACTTGCTTTGTTTTACTTTGCCTTTACTTTTTACTTTGCATCTATATACCAAAAATACCAAAAATATTATCTCTATCAGATCTCAGTCTCGTAAGTGACCGTGAAGGGATTGACAACCCCTAATCGCGTTGGTTGCGAGTAGCTATCGTTTTGTGCAGGTACAAGGGACTTGCGCGTGGCCTCCTACTGGATTGATACCTTGGTTCTCAAAAACTGAGGGAAATACTTACGCTACTGTGCTGCATCATCCTCTCCTCTTGGGGGAAAACCAACGCAAGCTCAAGACGTAGCACGCCACGTGGCCCTGCGCCCACATTGCCGCGCCGTCCGCCTGATGTGACGCCCCTGATTCAATCGTACACTAATCATGCACGCAAATGTGTACGATCAAGATCAGGGACTCACGGGAAGATATCACAACACAACTCTAAAACATAAATAAGTCATACAAGCATCATAATACAAGCCGGGGCCTCGAGGGCTCGAATACAAGTGCTCGATCATAGGCGAAGTCGTGGAAGCAACAATATCTGAGTACAGACATAAGTTAAACAAGTTGCCATAAGATGGCTAGCACAAACTGGGATACATATCGAAAGAGGTGCAGGCCTCCTGCCTGGGATCCTCCTAACTACTCCTGGTCGTCGTCAGCGGGCTGCACGTAGTAGTAGGCGCCTCCAGTGTAGTAGTCGTCATCGACGGTGGCGTCTGGCTCCTGGGCTCCATCGTCTGGTTGCAGCAACCAGGTAAAGAGAGGGGGGAAATGGGGAACAAGGCAACCGTGAGTACTCATCCAAAGTACTCGCAAGCAAGGAGCTACACTACATATGCATGGATATATGTGTAAAGGGCCATATCAGTGGACTGAACTGCAGAATGCGAGAATAAGAGGGGATATCTAGTCACGCCGAAGACTACGCTTCTAGCGACCTCTCCGTCTTGCAACATGTAGAAGAGAAGCGGTAGACGTCCTCCAAGTAGCATCGCATAGCATAATCCTATCCGTGATCCTCCTCGTAACCCTGAGAGAGAGCGACCACCGGGTTGTATCTGGCACTTGGAAGGGTGTGTTTTATTAAGCATCCGGTTCTAGTTGTCATAAGGTCAAGGTAGAACTCCAAGTCGTCCTGTTACCGAAGATCACAGCTATTCGAATAGATTAACTTCCTGCAGGGTGCACCACATAACCCAACACGCTTGATCCCATTTGGCGGACACACTTTCTGGGTCATGCCCGGCGCGGAAGATCAACACGTCGCAGCCCCACCTAGGCTCAACAGAGAGGTCAAGACCGCGGTCTAAACCTAAGCGCCGCAGTGCAGGCCCATCGCCTTAGCACACTGCACGTTGCGTCTGGCGGAAGGCAGACCTAGCCTACAGGCGTTCCGGCCCAATCCGGTAGCGCGCCACTCGATCGGCCGGCGTCACGAAGTGCCGGTGATACCACGGCGTTGGGATACCCATATGGTTAGTGCGTATAGACCAAATGGCGGACTCGGATCAAATACCAAGATCTCGTTAAGCGTGTTAAGTATCCATGACGTCGACGAGGCCAGGCCCACCTCTCTCCTAGGTGGTCTCAACCTGCCACAATAAACCGCCACAAAGTAACGATCGGGGGTCGTGGGAACCCGGGCCCACCTCTACCGGGATGGAGCCACCGTCCTTTCAGCCCCCATCTCCGAACAGTATCACGAGGTAATGTAATAGTGTAAAGTATATAGTATATGCCCGTGATCACCTCCGAAGTGATCACAGCCCAAAGAGTATAGCATGGCGGACGGACAAGAATGTAGGGCCACCGATGGAACACTAGCATCCTATACTAAGCAATAGGATAGCAGATAAAGGTAACAACAGTAGTAGCAAGGACAGGCTATGCAGCAGTATAGGATTAACTGAAAGCAGTAACATGCTACACTACTCTAATGCAAGCAGTATAGAGAAGAGTAGGCGATATCTGGTGATCAAAGGGGGGGGGGGGCTTGCCTGGTTGCTCTGGCAAGAGAGAGGGGTCGTCAACTCCGTAGTCGAACTGGGCAGCAGCAGCGTCGGTCTCGGTGTCTATTGGAAATAGAGGGGGAAGAAACGAGTCACTAGGCCTGGCGCTGTCCGCCTTGAGACCGAAGATGGCATTCAGGTGAGCAACTCCTGGAACATTGAGCATCTTCGTAAGTTTTACCCGTAGGGCGCGGTTGCCGGAACCCGTTCCGGCAACCACCTTTTGTACAAGTCTTGCCGATGTTGCATGTAATCCTTGGTACAAAGCCGGGCGCAGACCCCGTGCATAAGTAAAGCTAATGTGCTTCGCACATCTTGTCAATTTCATGCTTTCTACATCTATTTTGCATGCATTATCTGACACTTTGTGCAACACCTACCCCCGGTAAGCAATAACGAGCCATAAGGCTCCATATCTTTATTTTCTCTTCTTTCTCTTTCTCAAAGAAAGGAAGGTTCCCTCGCCCACAAGTTTGCGGGGGAAAGGAGAAGATAATGGTGTGGACCAAGCGTCGCTCAAGGAAGTCTAGCCTTACCGGGAAGCAAACTACAGAAAAGCTAAGTTGCTAAAGTTTGAGCAATCAGCTTTAAATTTTTTAAGTTATCTTCCTCGAACGACCATACTTTGTATGGAAAACCTGTGCGCGGAGGAACCAACCCGTAGCTAGTTGCGCCCTTACTTTGTTTCGAGTCCGCTCAACAACTTAAGTGAGCTGCGATTGCGCCCTTACTTTGTTTCGAGTCCGCTCAACTACTTAAGTGAGCTGCGACTAGTTGCGACAAGGTTTCTTGTCGGTAGCAGCACCTTGACCGGCGTCCCGACTTTTCGGCCTTTCGCGGCCAGTGCCTGTGTGCTGACAAGTTCCCTAAAAGCGTAGGGCGAAAATATACAAAGGAAGGAATCAAGTAAAGGAAATAACATAGCAATTGCTACCCGAAGTAGAGTTATATTACAAGATAGCTCGTCGCAGCTCTAATAGATTGTTCTCATAACATGACCAGCGGCGGCAAGAAAAAGAGAAAGCGGGCGGCCTAATCTACGTCGACCGCCGGGGGCTCTCAAGGAAGCAAAGGATGCTGCCGCAGCTACCGAGGGATCGGCGGTCGGCGTAGCGCCTGACGCTCCTGCAGCCTCAGGGCCGTCAGTGCGATCGCCGGACCCCTCGCCAGCCTCTGCGGCGGCAGCTTTGGCGTCCCCCTCGCCAGCCTCTGCGGCGGCAGCTTTGGCGGCCTCCTCGCCGGCGGGCTCGTCAGCGCCAGCTTCTCCTCCGATGGCAGCGGTGTCGTCAGTATTGCCACGCGCGTCCTCCTCGCCGGCGGCCTCGGTCTCCATTGGCTCTATGGCGGATGGATCTGACGACCGGAAAATGAAGAAAAGTCAAGCAAATATTCAAAGAAAATCAGAAGAAGAACACAAGGGAAGTTTTCAAGCAAGAGGATTACCTGTGCTAGGGTCTCTGATCATGGTCTCCGCCTTGAGAGATCATTGGTCTTGTCCCTTGCCGGAGAGCTGCCCCTTGCGGAGAAGTCTCCCTTGCGGAGAACGCTCCTTGCCGGGAATCCTCCCTTGGCGGTGTAGTCGAAGCAGAAGGCATGTCGAGGCGGCTTGAGGCACTCCTGGTAAGGCTGCTCTGCTCCTACACAAATCAGCGATCGAGATATCGCCAAAGGAAGGGCACCCATGCACGCCTAATGCCAGGAAGTAAACCATATACTTCTGTTTGGGGGCTGCAGCGTGCCTGCCCTGTTGGGCACAGCCCAACAGCGCTTCGGCACCGTGTGTGGCCCAGGCCGGGGGCTCTTGTCGGTGTACTAGAGTAGGGGTACCCTAGTATCCCGAACTTGTGCACGCAGGCGATTGCAGCCCTCATGGCGGCGAGCTTACTTGGGTGACCGCCAAGACCCGGCAAGAGGAGCTTGCGGGAAGGCCACCCAAGGCACCTAGGAGACAAGGCCCGGCAAGAGGAGCTTGCGGGAAGGCCACCCAAGGCACCTAGGAGACAAGGCCCGGCAAGAGGAGCTTGCCGGGAAGGCCAGTGAGCGACAAGCCCGGACGCGACAAGACAACAACATGACAAAGGCGCTTGCCGCGGCAGACCACCACTCTGTCCCTGCACTCCAGCACATCCACTAACGTGTCGCCCTGGGACCTTTCCAGGCGCGCGTGGCAAGAGGCTGTGCAGCCAGCGGAGCACGGTGGCAAGCGGCGCTCACAAGATTGCCATCTGGCAAGCGGTGGCGTCCCTGGCGGTCCCTTTCTGCACTGTTAGGGCGACGTAGACAGGCATTTAATGCCTTTGTCCCCTGCCGTCAGGGTTAGGTTGGTACACTGTACAAGTCGCTGTACCAACCACTCCTTGTCCATTTTACCCTTGTCTACGTTGCCACTGTCGAAGACCCTTGAGCATATAAAAGGAGGCCCATGCTTAGCGTAGAAAGGGGTTCGAGAACACTCACGCCAGTCTCGTTAGCAGCTGGTGTGTCTTTGTAGCACTCAACGCTCCTGAACAAGAACTCAATACACTCAGACATGCAGCAGTAGGAGTGTTATCTCTCCGGAGAGCTCCGAAGCTGGGTAAACCGCTCGTGTGCTTCGCCTCGATCTGCTCTTCGTGCGACCTCCGCCCCCCGCCGAACCAAAAGGGGCTCGGTCCGCCGGTCCCATAGGTGTTCGTGGGCCAGATCAGCCTGCCCCAACACTCAGGATGTCCGAGAAGAAAAGGTGCAACACAAATAGACGAATGACAATGCAAGATTCTCGAGAAATGAACTATGGGAGCGGGTTCCTGAAACAATAGTTCATCATTAAACCAAGGAGGGGACGAGAAGCTGGCTGATGGGCTCAGCGACAATCCATCGAGAATTCCAAACGGATGGATTTCCACAATAATGTGAACAAGAAGATGACACTTGTCAATTCAAATGTTATAATGTTGTATGCTCTAGGGAAACATACACCATCAATCATTAGTTGAAAGGTGTGCCCGAAATATGACCTTAGGCAGCAAGTTCAATGTTAGAGTGACGATTCAATAATCAACGTTCTAAGAACGAACTGTCGATCGTTAACTTCAAAGCAATAGGGTTGCTAGAAGTACAGAACTCAAACAGCATCTATTGGCATCTTTGGTTAAAAACAACACGGGGACCAAGGAAGAATGGTGATGGTGAGAAGTATCACCATACCAATAATTCTTAAGAGGTGGTGTAATTCTCACAACATTCTTGTCATCAAAGATGGTAATACTCCAAGGTAAAGAACAAATTCTGAATAGCAAGGAAATCAAGGTACAACACAAAATGTGAACAAGTTTGTGTTGGGGGAAAAACAAGAATGTTGCCGATGATAACACAAATCATCGAGGGACAAGGATGGTATTTCCCATCATGAATTCAATTCATATCCTGGAAGAGCTCGGAATGATGATAATGATCACGACACATTTGTCGAGAGATTTCACGAAGATGTAATCGATCGATGATGACATCAAGTCAAACGAATGATGAAGCGGAAGGTTATTGGAACCACGAGTAGGACACAAACTCGAGATCAAGTTTGTTGTTCAAGATGGAACGATAAGCCAAGGAAATCAACGTAAGCCTTGCTCAGCGGCGAAAATTGTGTTCCGGGAAGAAGGACCAGGTAGCACAGTTAAGATTTAGCACGTTAATGATATAGCCGATCAGGCTAGGTATGACATGATCGAGTACAAACTCGGACTTAAAGAAGATTATCAAGAGTTTTTGAACCGTAGGGCAGACTCGATTCAGTTATCAGTGTCTTTGAGTGTTTAATATCTCAGAGCCCATGAAAACTGTAACCAGTGAGAATGTAGTACTTGATGAAGAACTCATAAGAAGTTATGCAGTTCCAAGATAATCTCGAGATACCAGGGGGGTAATACTCGAAGACGGATCACAGTAGAGGTTGTACCGGGGTATTGATCCACAGAAGACAAGTGCTTAAACTTGCACAGGAAATGGTATTTAAAGGAGAACATGGTCGGAACCATGATTGCAAAGGATCAATTCACCGAGACCAAAGGATATTATATCTAGGAAATAGTTACAAGAAGCTTCCATGATAGGATCTACATCGTGTCCATGGGCATGAACACAAAGTTCAAGGTCGAATCCCACTTCTCCAACGCATAACCTATCATTCACTTCTCGCGTTCGATGAAGTTGCAGTGCTGAAATTTTATCTGGCGAAGCACCAGAAGAGTATGAATCGTGAAAACTTTTGGGTTCACACGGTTTAGAGAAGGCATATGTTCAACCCATAGGGGCTTCTTAGAAACATATACCACAAGTTTCAAGAGTAAATAACACAAGCCCGAAAGCAGAGTATGGTTGGCCAAGCAGAGGATACAACTTAAAAGGCCTTATGTATCAGGGGAAGAACTCATAAAGTGATCAAATGCGAAGGACACTGTCGGATAACAATCCAACAAAGGACTTGATGGTCCACAAAGGATGCGATGTGAGTATCGATACTCAACCGTAAGAGGAAGGAATGCAAATGCAACAGGTTATGGAATCATCTGAATAATTCAAAGCTTAAATGCAAAGGAATTATGATTTCCAAAACAAAGGATCGAAGCGAGCGTTACGATCAAGGATGGATCAATGGAATATACGGAGGCACAATCGACGACAGATAGTTTGGTCGAGAACCAGCTCATGTTCAAAATGATGTCTGAGCCGGAAAGATAATCCTAGGACTCGACTGATGATTGTGAACATTCACAACGTATTGCATCAACGGACTCAAAAATGATGGTGACCAAGGATGCCAATATGATTACTATACTTATGGGATTAATCATAATGAAAGCAAACAAGAAATTCCAGAGCAATAGGTTGGTGAGGATTTTCGGAAGACCGAATGGTATTTCGAAGACTTTTGTGTAATACATGATCAATTGGGGATGAGCGGATACCGATAAGTGCGAGAATTAAGCGTAGGGGTATTCGGTGACAAAGAACAACAAGGCGATGGCTCAAAGGATTATCGAAACAACGACGATTTTTTCGTGGTATCTTGTAATAACAAGACCAGCGGGGATGAATGTAAGAATAACCACTGCAAGTAGTTATCCATAAGGGTTTACGGTGGAAGGGGAATTGCAAACGCGATGAACCCAAGTTCTCGGGTTAACAGCGGAGAGTATCTTCAGGGTCTTCTGGTGCAGCAGAGGATCATCAATAATAGGGGGCTCTCCGGGTGAAAGTGATAACGAGATCCTAATGTTAGATTTAGCAAAATTCATTTAACCCGAATAGAAGAGAGTTCAGAGTCCCAGAGTAAAGGTCGAGGAGTAAAAGATCCTAGTACCACCCAAATGGCGACGTGGGCCCATGGGCCGCACAGCCATGTTAGTAAAAGTTTTTGCAACGTCCAAACTCGGCTTCGGCCAAGGAGTTGGAAAGGGGTATTCCTACAGGCAGTCGGCTCTGATACCAACTTGTGATGCCCCCGATTCAATCATACACTAATCATGCACGCAAATGTGTACGATCAAGATCAGGGACTCACGGGAAGATAACACAACACAACTCTAAAACACAAATAAGTCATACAAGCATCATAATACAAGCCAGGGGCCTCGAGGGCTCGAATACAAGTGCTCGATCATAGACGAGTCAGCGGAAGCAACAATATCTGAGTACAGACATAAGTTAAACAAGTTTCCATAAGATGGCTAGCACAAAGCTGGGATACATATCGAAAGAGGCGCGAGCCTCCTGCCTAGGGTCCTCCTAACTACTCACGGTCGTCGCCGGCTGCTGCGTAGTAGTAGGCGCCTCCAGGTGTAGTAGTCATCATCGACGGTGGCGTCGGCTCCTGGGCTCCATCGTGCAGTTGCGACAACCGGGTAAAGAGAGGGGGAAAAGGGGAACAAGGCAACCGTGAGTACTCATCCAAAGTACTGCAAGCAAGGAGCTACACTACATATGCATGGATATATGTGTAAAGGGCCATATCGGTGGGTGAGCTGCAGAATGCGAGAATAAGAGGGATATCTAATCTTGTCGAAGACTACGCCACGGCAGCCTCCGTCTTGCAACATGTAGAAGAGAGCGGGTGGCGTCCTCCAAGTAGCATCGCATAGCATAATCCTACCCGACGATCCCTCCTCGTAACCACGAGAGAGCGACCACCGGGTTGTATCCGCACTTGGAAGGGTGTGTTTTATTAAGTATCCGGTTCTAGTTGTCATAAGGTCAAGGTACAACTCCAAGTCGTCACATTACCGAAGATCACGGCTATTCGAATAGATTAACTTCCCTGCAGGGTGCACCACATAACCCAACACGCTTGATCCCATTTGGCGGACACACTTTCACAGGTCATGCCCGGCGCGGAAGATCAACACGTCGCAGCCCCACCTAGGCTCAACAGAGAGGTCAAGACGCCGGTCTAAACCTAAGCGCCACGGGGTCTAGGCCCATCGCCCTTAGCACACTCAAGACGCGTATGTGACGCGGCCGGAAGCAGACCTAGCCTACAGCGTTCACCCAATCCGGGCGACGCCACTCGATCGGCCGACGTCACGAAGTCCTTCGGTGATACCACGACGTCGGGATACCCATAACTACTCCCGCGTAGATGGTTAGTGCGTATAGACCAAATGGCGGACTCGGATCAAATACCAAGATCTCGTTAAGCGTGTTAAGTATCCATGACGTCGACGGGGCAGGCCCACCTCTCTCCTAGGTGGTCTCAACCTGCCACAAAACCGCCCTAAAGTAACGATTGGGGGCGTCGGGAACCCGGGCCCACCTCTACCGGGATGGAGCCACTGTCCTTTCACCCCATCTCCGAACGGTATCACCGGGTAATGTAATAGTGTAAAGTATATAGTATATGCCCGTGATCACCTCGAAGTGATCACAGCCCGATCAGTATAGCATGGCAGACGGACAAGAATGTAGGGCCACTGATGGAACACTAGCATCCTATACTAAGCAGTAGGATAGCAGATAAAGGTAACAACAGTAGTAGCAAGGACATGCTATGCAGCAGTATAGGATTAGCTAAAAGCAGCAACATGCTACACTACTCTAATGCAAGCAGTATAGAGAAGAGTAGGCGATATCTGGGGATCAAAGGGGCTTGCACGGTTGCTACGGCAAGAGAGAGGGTCGTCAACTCTGTAGTCGAAGGCTGGCAGCGTGGCGTCGGTCTCGGTGTCTAGTGGAAGAAGAGGGGGAAGAAACAATGAATATTTAAGCAAACAGATGCATGATGATGCATGACAAAGCAAGGCGTGATGCTAGGCGTGCCCTAACACAGTATGAGGTGATACCGGCGAAGGGGGAAAACATCCGGGAAAGTATTCCCGGTGTTTCGCGTTTTCGGGCAGAGGAGCCGGAGGGGGAAAGTTGCGAGTTTGATAGGTTAGGGGTGTGTGGCAGAGGAACGGGCTGCGTTTCCGGGTTCGTCTCGTCGTTCTGAGCAACTTTCATTTAGAAAGTATTTTCATCTGAGCTACGGTTTATTTTCTATTAATTTTAAAAGATTTAAATTATTTTCAGGATTTATTTAATTATTTTAATGCAACATTATCCGAGCAGTGATTCTTGATGTCGACATGACGTCAGCATGATGTCAGCAGTCAATAGAGGTTGACTGGGCCAATCTGATGGTGGGTCCCGCATGTCATACGCTGTTTAATTAGTAAGTAAATTAAACAGAGTTAATTAGTTTACCTAATTATTAGGTTACTTAATCATAATTAGTTAATTTAATCAAAGTTAATTAATTAGTTAATTAATTAATTATTTTTATTATTAATTATTTATTTATATATATTTTTAGATTCTTAATTCTTTTTTTTTTGAAACGTTCTGGGGCGGGGCCCCACATGTCATTGGCCCTAAGGGCCATAGCTGGTTCCGGTGCAGCTGGTTGCCTAACAGCGACGCTGGTGCGGCGGCCAAGGCAATCATTGGAAATATGCCCTAGAGGCAATAATAAATTAGTTATTATTATATTTCCTTGTTCATGATAATCGTTTATTATCCATGCTATGATTGTATTGATAGGAAACTCAGATACATGTGTGGGTACATAGACAACACCATGTCCCTAGTAAGCCTCTAGTTGACTAGCTCGTTAGTCAATAGATGGTTACGGTTTCATGACCATGGACATTGGATGTCATCGATAGCGGGATCACATCATTAGGAGAATGATGTGATGGACAAGACCCAATCCTAAGCCTAGCATGATCGTGTAGTTCGTATGCTAAAGCTTTTCTAAATGTCAAGTATCATTTCCTTAGACCATGAGATTGTGCAACTCCGGATACCGTAGGAATGCTTTGGGTGTACCAAACGCCACAACGTAATCGGGTGGCTATAAAGGTGCATTACGGTATCTCCGAAAGTGTACATTGGGTTGGCACTAATCGAGACTGGGATTTGTCACTCCGTGTAAAACGGAGAGGTATCTCTGGGCCCACTCGGTAGGACATCATCAAAATGTGCACAATGTGATCAAGGAGTTGATCAAAGGATGATGTGTTACGGAACGAGTAAAGAGACTTGCCGGTGACGAGATTGAACAAGGTATCGGATACCAATGATCGAATCTCGGGCAAGTACAATACCGCTAGACAAAGGGAATTGTATACGGGATCGATTGAGTCCTTGACATCGTGGTTCATCCGATGAGATCATCGTGGAACATGTGGGAGCCAACATGGGTATCCAGATCCCGCTGTTGGTTATTGCCCGAGAGCCGTCTCGGTCATGTCTGCGTGTCTCCGGAACCCGTAGGGTCTACACACTTAAGGTGCGGTGATGCTAGGGTTGTATGAATATGAGTATGCAGCAAACCGAATGTTGTTCGGAGTCCCGGATGAGATCCCGGACGTCACAAGGAGTTCCGGAATGGTCCGGAGGTAAAGATTTATATATAGGAAGTCTTGTTTTGTCGCCGGAAAAGTTTCGCACTTTATCGGTATTGTACCGGAGTGCCGAAGGGGTCCGGGGGTCCACCGGGGGGGTCCACCTGCCCCGGGGGGCCACATGGGCTGGTGGGGGTGCGCCTTGGCCTATATGGGCCAAGGGCACCAGCCCCAAGAGGCCCATGCTCCAAGGAGACTTGGGGACGGGAGAGTCCTAAGAGGGGAAGGCACCTGAGGGTGCCTTGGGGAGGATGGACTCCTTTCCCCTCTTGGCCGCACCCCTTCCTTGGAGGAAGGGGCAAGGCTGCGCCCTCCCCCCTCTCTTGCACCTATATAAAGGGAGGGGAGGGAGGGGTGGCCGCACCCTGAAGCCCTTGGCGCCTCCCCTTCCTGCTACACCTCCTCCTCCTCCCGTAGTCGCTTAGCGAAGCCTTGCCGGAGTTCTGCTGCATCCACCACCACGCCGTCGTGCTGCTGGATCATCATCAACCTCTCCTTCCCCCTTGCTGGATCAAGAAGGAGGAGACGTCATCCGCTCCGTACGTGTGTTGAACGCGGAGGTGCTGTCCGTTCGCACTAGGATCATCGGTGATTTGAATCACGACGAGTACGACTCCATCTACCCCGTTCACTTGAACGCTTCCGCACGCGATCTACAAGTGGTATGTAGATGCAATCACTCTCCCATGACTCGTTGCTAGATGAACTCATAGATGGATCTTGGTGAAACCGTAGGAAAATTTTAATTTTCTGCAACGTTCCCCATCAGTGGCATTATGAGCTAGGTCTATGCGTAGTTCTCTATTGCACGAGTAGAACACAATTTGTTGTGGGCGTAGATGTTGTCAACTTTCTTGCCGCTACTAGTCTTATCTTGCTTCAGCGGTATTGTGGGATGAAGCGGCCCGGACCGACCTTACACGCACGCTTACGTGAGACTGGGTTCCATCGACCGACATGCACTAGTTGCATAAGGTGGCTAGCGGTGTCTGTCTCTCCCACTTTAGTTGGAGCGGATTCGATGAAAAGGGTCCTTATGAAGGGTAAATAGAAGTTGACAAATCACGTTGTGGCTTTCACGTAGGTAAGAAAACGTTCTTGCTAGAACCCTATTGCAGCCACGTAAAACTTGCAACAACAATTAGAGGACGTCTAACTTGTTTTTGCAGCAAGTGTTTTGTGATATGATATGGCCAAAGTTGTGATGAATGATGAATGATATATGTGATGTATGAGATCATGTTCTTGTAATAGGAATCACGACTTGCATGTCGATGAGTATGACAACGGCAGGAGCCATAGGAGTTGTCTTTATTTTTTGTATGACCTGCGTGTCATTGAAGAACGCCATGTAAATTACTTTACTTTATTGCTAAACGCGTTAGCCATAGAAGTAGAAGTAGTCGTTGGCGTGACAACTTCATGAAGACACGATGATGGAGATCATGATGATGGAGATCATGGTGTCATGCCGGTGACAAGATGATCATGGAGCCTCAAGATGAAGATCAAAGGAGCTATATGATATTGGCCATATCACGTCACTACTATATAATTGCATGTGATGTTTATTATGTTTATGCATCTTGTTTACTTAGAACGACGGTAGTAAATAAGATGATCCCTCATAACAATTTCAAGAAAGTGTTCTCCTAATCGTGCACCGTTGCTAAAGTTCGCTGCTTCAAGCACCACGTGATGATCGGGTGTGATAGATTCTTACGTTCACATACAACGGGTGTAAGCCAGATTTACACACGCAGAACACTTAGGTTAACTTCACGAGCCTAGCATGTACGGACATGGCCTCGGAACACAAGAGACCGAAAGGTCGAGCATGAGTCGTATAGTAGATACGATCAACATGAAGATGTTCACCGATGATGACTAGTCTGTCTCACGTGATGATCGGACACGGCCTAGTTGACTCGGATCATGTAATCACTTAGATGACTAGAGGGATGTCTATCTAAGTGGGAGTTCATGAGATGAACTTAATTATCCTGAACATAGTCAAAAGATCTTTGCAAATTATGTCGTAAGCTCGCGCTTTAGTTCTACTGTTTAGATATGTTCCTAGAGAAAATATAGTTGAAAGTTGACAGTAGCGATTATGCGGACAGTAGAAATCTTATGTCCTTAATGCACCGCTCAGCGTGCTGAACCCCAAACATCGTTTGTGGATGTTATGAACATCGGACATACACGTTTTGATAACTACGTGATAGTTCAGTTAAACGGTTTAGAGTTGAGGCACCAAAGACGTTTTTCGGAACGTCATGGAACATATGAGATGTTTCGAGGGCTGAAATTGGGATTTCAGGCTCGTGCCCACGCCAAGAGGTATAAGACCTCCGACGATTTTCTTAGCCTGCAAACTAAGGGAGAAAAGCTCAATCATTGAGCTTGTGCTCAGATTGTCTCGAGTGCAACAATCACTTGAATCGAGTGGGAGTTGATCTTCCAGATGAGATAGTGATGTTTCTCCAAAGTCATTGCCACCAAGATGCTAGAGCTTCGTGATGAACTATAACATGTCAGGGATAGATATGATGATCCTTGAGGTATTCATGATGTTTGACACCGCGAAAGTAGAAATCAAGAAGGAGCATCAATTGTTGATGGTTGGTGAAACCACTAGTTTCAAGAAGGGCAAGGGAAAGAAGGGACACTTCATGAAACGGCAAATCGATTCTTGCTCCGTTGAAGAAACCCAAGGTTGAACCCAAACCCGAGACTAAGTGCTTACGTAATAAGGGGAACAGCCAACGGAGCAGAATTACCCTAGATACTTGGTAGATAAGAAGGGTGGCAAGGTCGATAGAAGTATATTGGATATACATTATGTTAATGTGTACTTTACTAGTACTCCTAGTAGCAATTGTGGTATTAGATACCGGTTCGGTTGCTAAGTGTTAGTAACTCAAAACAAAAGCTACGGAATAAACGGAGACTAACTAAAGGTGAGCTGACGATACGTGTTGGAAGTGTTTCCAAGGTTGATATGATCAAGCATCGCACGCCCCCTCTACCATCGAGATTGGTGTTAAACCTAAATAATTGTTATTTGGTGTTTGCGTTGAGCATAGACATGATTGGATTATGTCTGTCGTAATACGGTTATTCATTTAAGGAGAATAATGGTTACTCTGTTAATTTGAATAATACCTTCAATGGTCTAGCACCTAAAAGGAATGGTTTATTGAATCTCGATCGTAGTGATACACATTTTCATGCCAAAATATATAAGATAGTAATGATAGTACCACGTACTTGTGGTAATCGCCATGTATGTCATATTGGTATAAACGCATGAAGAAGCTCCATGTTGATGGATCTTTGGACTCACCTGCTTTTGAAAAGTTTGAGACATGCAAACCATGTCTATTGGTGTATACGCATGAAGAAACTCCATGCAGATGGATCGCTTTGGACTCACTTGATTTTGAATCACTTGAGATATGCAAATCATACCACATGGGCAAGATGACTGAAAAGCCTCGGTTTCAAAGAAGATGGAACAAGGTAGCAACCTATTGGAAGTAACACATTTTGATGTGTGCAGTCCAATGAGTGCTGAGGCATGCGGTGAATATCGTTATGTTCTGACTTCACAGATGATTCGAGTAGATGTTGAGTATATTTACTTGATGAAACACAAAGTCTGAATTATTGAATGGTTCAAGTAATTTCAGAGTGAAGTTAAAGATCATTGTGACAAGAGGATAAAATGTCTATGATATGATCATAGAGATGAGTATCTGAGTTACGAGCTTTGGCATGCAACTAAGACCTCGTGGAAATTGTTTCACAATTAATACCACTGGAACACCATAGTGTGATGGTGTGTCCGAACATCATAGTTGCACCCTATTGGATATGGTGCGTACCATGATGTCTCTTATCAAATTACCACTATCGTTCATGGGTTAGGCATTAGAGAAAACCCCACTCACTTTAATAGGGCACCACGTAATTCCGTTGAGACGGCACTGTTTGAACTATGGTTTGGAGAAACCTAAGTTGTCGTTTCTTAAAAGTTTGGGGCTGCGACGCTTATGTGAAAAAGTTCCATCGTGATAAGCTCGAACCCAAAACGGATAAATACATCTTCATAGGATACCCAAAACGGTTGGGTATACCTCCTAATTCAGATCCGAAAGCAATAGGGATTGTTTCTAGAAACGGGTCCTTTCTCGAGGAAAAGTTTCTCTCGAAAGAATTGAGTGGGAGGATGGTGGAGACTTGATGAGGTTATTGAACCATCACTTCAACCAGTGTGTAGCAGGGCACGTGAAGTTCTGTGGCACCTACATCAATTGAAGTAGAAGCTTATGATAGTGATCATGAAGCTTCAGATCAAGTCACTATCGAACCTCGTAGGACGACAAGGCCGCGTACTGCTTCGGAGTGGTACGGTGATCCTGTCTTGAATGTCATGTTTCTAGACAACAATGAACCTGCGAGCTATGGAGAAGCAGTGATGGGCCCATATTCCAACAAATGGTTAGAAGCCATGAAATCCGAGATAGGATCCATGTATCAGAACAAAGCATGGACTTTGGTGGACTTGCCCGTTGATCGGCAAGCCATTGAGATAAATGGATCTTTAAGAATAAGACGGACGTGGACGGTAATGTCACCGTCTATGAAGCTCGACTTGTGGCGAAGAGTTAATAACAAGTTCAAGGAGTTGACTACGATGAGATTTTCTCATCCGTAGCGATGCTTAAGTCCGTCGGAATCATGTTAGCATAAGCTGCATTTATGAAATCTGGCAGATGGATGTCAAAACGAGTTTCCTTACCAGTCTCCGTAAGGAAAGGTTGTATGTGATAAAATCAGAAAGTTTTTGTCAATCCTAAGGATGCTAAAAGTTATGCTGGCTCCAGCGATCCTTCTAAGGACTGGAGTAAGCATCTCGGAGTTGGAATATACGCTTCGATAAAATGATCAAAGATTTTGGGTTTATACAAAGTTTGTGAGAAACTTGTATTTCCAAAGAAGTGAGTGGGAGCACTATAGAATTTCTGATGAGTATATGTTGTTGACATATTGTTGATCGTAAATGATGTAGAATTTCTGGAAAGCATATAGGGTTGTTTGAAAAGTGTTTTCAATAGAAAACCTGGATTAGGCTACTTGAACATTGAGCATCAAGATCTATGAGGATAGATCAAAACGCTTAATGGTACTTTCAAATGAGCATATACCTTGACATGATCTTGAAGGTGTTCAAGATGGATCTACCAAAGAAGGAGTTCTTGCCTGAGATGTAAGGTATGAAGTTAAGACTTAAAGCTCGACCATGGCAGAAAAGAGAGAAAGGGCGAAGGTCGTCCCCTATGCTTTAGACATAGGCTCTATAGTATGCTATGTTGTGTACCGCACCGGAAGTGTGCCTTGCCATGAGTCAGTCAAGGGGTACAAGAATGATCCAGGAATGGGGATCATTGGACAGCGGTCAAAATTGTCCTTGGAGTAAATAAGGACATGTTTCTCGATTATGGAGGTGATAAAGAGTTCGGTGTAAAGGGTTACGTCGATTCAAGCTTTAACACCTATCCGAAAGTGACTCTGAGTAGCAAACCGGATACGTATAGTGGAGCAACCATTTGGAATAGCTTCAAGTGGAACGTGGAAGCAGCATTTACAATATGACATAGAGAATTGCAAAGTACATACGGATCTGAATACTGCAGACCCATTGACTAAAACTTCTCTCACAAGCAAAACATGATCAAACCCCAGAACTCATTGAGTCTTAATCACATGATGATGTGAACTAGTTTAATGACACTAGTAAACTCTTTGGATGTTGGTCACATGGCGATGTGACCTGTGAGTGTTAATCACATGGCGATGTGAACTAGATTATTGACTCTAGTGCAAGTGGGAGACTGTTGGAAATATGCCCTAGAGGCAATAATAAATTAGTTATTATTATATTTCCTTGTTCATGATAATCGTTTATTATCCATGCTATAATTGTATTGATAGGAAACTCAGATACATGTGTGGGTACATAGACAACACCATGTCCCTAGTAAGTCTCTAGTTGACTAGCTCGTTAATCAATAGATGGTTACGGTTTCATGACCATGTACATTGGATGTCATTGATAACGGGATCACATCATTAGGAGAATGATGTGATGGACAAGACCCAATCCTAAGCCTAGCACAGATCGTGTAGTTCGTATGCTAAAGCTTTTCTAAATGTCAAGTATCATTTCCTTAGACCATGAGATTGTGCAACTCCCGGATACCGTAGGAATGCTTTGGGTGTACCAAACGTCACAACGTAACTGGGTGGCTATAAAGGTGCATTACAGGTATCTCCGAAAGTGTCTGTTGGGTTGGCACGAATTGAGACTGGGATTTGTCACTCCGTGTAAAACGGAGAGGTATCTCTGGGCCCACTCGGTAGGACATCATCATAATGTGCACAATGTGATCAAGGAGTTGATCACAGGATGATGTGTTACGGAACGAGTAAAGAGACTTGCCGGTGACGAGATTGAACAAGGTATCGGGTACCGATGATCGAATCTCGGGCAAGTACAATACCGCTAGACAAAGGGAATTGTATACGGGATCGATTGAGTCCTTGACATCGTGGTTCATCCGATGAGATCATCGTGGAACATGTGGGAGCCAACATGGGTATCCAGATCCCGCTGTTGGTTATTGCCCGAGAGCCGTCTCGGTCATGTTTGCGTGTCTCCCGAACCCGTAGGGTCTACACACTTAAGGTAATGGCGACGCTTAGGGTTGTATGAATATGAGTATGCAGCAAACCAAATGTTGTTCGAGTCCGGATGAGATCCCGAACGTCACGAGGAGTTCCGGAATGGTCCGGAGGTAAAGATTTATATATAGGAAGTCTTGTTTTGTCGCCGGAAAAGTTTCGCACTTTATCGGTATTGTACCGGAGTGCCGAAGGGGTCCGGGGTCCACTGGGGTCCACCTGCCCGGGCCACATGGGCTGGTGGGGTGCGCCTTGGCCTATATGGGCCAAGGGCACCAGCCCCAAGAGGCCCATGTTCCAAGGAGACTTGGGGAGGAGAGTCCTAAGAGGGAAGGCACCTCCGAGGTGCCTTGGGAGGATGGACTCCTCCCCTCTTGGCCGCACCCTTCCTTGGAGGAAGGGGCAAGGCTGCGCCTCCCCTCTCTTGCACCTATATAAAGGGAGGGAGGAGGGGTGGCCGCACTCAAGCCCTTGGCGCCTCCTTCCTCGCTACACCTCCTCCTCCTCCCGTAGTCGCTAGCGAAGCCTGCCGGAGTTCTGCTGCATCCACCACCACGCCCGTCGTGTTGCTGGATCATCATCAACCTCTCCTTCCCCTTGCTGGATCAAGAAGGAGGAGACGTCATCCGCCCGCACGTGTGTTGAACGCGGAGGTGCTGTCCGCTTGGCACTAGGATCATCGGTGATTTGAATCACGGCGAGCACGACTCCATCAACCCCTGTTCACTTGAACGCTTCGCACGCGATCTACAAGTGGTATGTAGATGCAATCACTCTCCCATGACTCGTTGCTAGATGAACTCATAGATGGATCTTGGTGAAACCGTAGGAAAATTTTAATTTTTGCAACGTTTCCCCAACAGTACAGCCTCAAGCGAAAGCGCATGCCCACGAAGCTGCCGGAGGGCGGCGGACTGGCAGTCGCCAGCCGGGCGCTGGTGAGGCCAGCACGGGCCGGACGGGAGCGAAGCGGCGGCGGCACGGCCCCGTGGGGCGAAAGGGCACGGCGCAGCCGTGGCGCGAAAGGGCGGGCGTCCGGCTGTGGCGGACTCGAAAGCAGAGGTTAGCGCGCGCGGCAGCTTCACCGAAAGCGTACACGGCGGCAAAGCGTGCTAGGGCGCGGGGTCTCCGAAGCGGCGGGGGCGAGGACACCGTGGCGACGAGGCGAGCGCAGCCTGACTGGTCCCCGGCGCCGGCTGGAGCGTGTGAGCGGAGTTGGGCGCCGCAACCGCGGACGGGCGCAGAGCACGACGCTGGCGCTGGGCGGCCGTAGAGTGGCCGCGGTGACCGAACGGGAAAGGGAAGAGGAAGCGAGGCCGGGGGAGAGGGCGCGACCACGGCGGAGCGGGCGCGCGGCACGGCGGAGAGAGGAGGAGCGGTGCGTGCTCAGGCGATGAGGGAAAGGGCAGCGAGGATCGGGGTGGTGGTCGGAGACGGCAGCGAAGAACGACGCAGCCGGGCGAGGTCGCCTCCATGGTGGCGATACGGCGAAGAGGAGGCAGGCGGTGGTGAAGCTCAGGCGGCGTCGGGGTGGAGGCGAGGATCGGGCTCTCCCCCCGATCCAGATCCCGTCGAGGGGGAAGGGGGGGAGCGAGTGGGGCGACGGGGGGGACGTGGTGGGTGGGGGCGAGGGTTTCAGGGGGGGGGGGGGTTAAGTGAGCGGTGGTGGGCCTTGGCCAGTTGAGCTGTGGCGGCGGGCTAGTGGGCGAATGGTCCGAGGGAGGTTCTGTTTCTTTTTTTTGTATTTTTTGTTTTCTATTTTATTTTCTATATATTTTTGTTTTATAAAATACACAAGTAGTACCTAAATTAGTGTTACAAAATACCCCAATGCCACAAAAAGTTTGGTGACAAAATAAAATAGTTTAGTAATTTATTAATTGTAAAAGGCATTTAATTACTTGTTTTTGCTACTGTTTAAATCCTTATAGCTCATTTAAGCATTTTATAAAAGCTTGGTTTCTCCACCATAATTGCTTACGATTTATTTGAAACAACCCGAACATTTTAGTTTTAATTTTTGAAAACTTTTGTTGTTTGCTTTTCTTTTGAATTTGAATTTGAATCGGTTCCGAACTAACGCGAGATTATCAACAGTAACTGTGGTGACGTGGCATCATTAACGGAGGTTTACTGTAGCCTAATTATCCGAGCGTCACACCGAAACTTCGGGCCAGACGGGCCCTCCGGCCGAAGTCGCCCATGATGCGGCCTTGAAACCGCCCAGCTCCGCCGCTCGGCATGGCCGCCGCTGCGACTTCGCCGACCTCCGCCGCCAGCTCCGCCCCTCGGTCGCACCCTGACGCCGTCCGCGCCCGCTTCTCCAGCGCCCAGATCCGGCCGGGGCTCGCCGAATCCGGGTCCCCGGACCCTTCCCCGCCGGCCGGCAACCTCGCCGGAGTTCATCCTCGCACTTCGCCGGAGTTCGGCCCGATCCAAACTCGCCGCCCCGCCGTCGACTTTTGCCCTCGAGGTGGTGAAATTTCTTCCAAGTCCCCGAAATCCCTAACATTTTGTGCCCTACTTCGACATGCCACATCTCCATGTACATCACTCCGTTTTGCATGGATAATATGTCAAAATGTTTGCCTCGTGATGCTCTTGACGTTAGTGTCATTTTCATGCTTGTTACTGTTCTTATTGATGCCCTAATATTCGTTGCAAATGTGCTATATGATGTTGTCTGCTGGAATTTAGCAGAACTTGATGATTTGTCATTTTAATTGCATTTTGTGTGTGCATCCTATGAGCATGATGTCTACATATTTTATGAGATCCATCATGCCGTATTTACAGTGGAGCAAGTCTTGTATTTTTGTGAGCTATGTGGTGACTAGCACAAGCATGCAAAGTTTCCATGTTATGTTTTAGACGCTTAGGGATTTTGCCAAGTCCTTTTCCTGTTATGTTTTATTGCTATGTTTCCATGTTGCTACCATGAGATCCATGCACTTTTAGAGATAGTTCAGTAAGAGTGTTTTGAACATGCGGTATTGCTATATCCATTCATGCCTCTGGTTGCAATCATGGAGTAATATAGTCTGTCATTACCATGCTCTACTTTTGCTAAATATTGTTCCTGGCAGATTGTTACCATGAGATTCAGTTTTGCCATGTGTGTTGCTAGTGATACATGTACCCTGTGAACTTTCTCTTGAAATTTTTGGCTTCACATATATGTCTACTTACTGTTGGTTACCTTGTTATGCCATGAAATGCCTTTTGGTAAGGGAATTCAACTTGCAAAGTTGTTATCATGAGTCTGAAACTGTTCAGATAACTTGCCATGTTTGCATGGGTGCTACCATATTTTCCATGCATATTTGGGTAAAGTTCAGTAAGGTAGTTTTGTTATATGTCTTTATTAATATCATGCCATGCCTTTTTTGCCATGATATGTTCTTGTAGCATGTTGTTTGCTAGATCTAAACATTGCTACATGATGCTGTTTTGACATGTTTAGTATTTTCACCAAGTCTGAGTCTGTTATCATTTGCATTTTTTCCATGCTATTTTGAGCTTGTTCTATTGAGTTCTAGCAGGATCTTAGTGTTCATGATTTGTAGAGCTTCACCTGTACTTTATGGTCATGCACTTTGTTGCTATGTTGGTGTGTTGTAGCATAGTTTCTTGTTGCATTCTAAGTGTTATGGTGCTGTTAATCGCAGATTTGCATCATTCTTGTTTTGCTTGCCATTAGCAAACCGTGCATCCGTTTCCGGTGATCCTTATATCGATTTCTACCGAATTGACCCCATATTTCCAGCGGCATGCTTGGTTTGCCAACTTGATGCCTTGATCACCCTTTCCCTTCCGGAGTACCCATATGCATTGCACATCATACCTTGCATTCTATGCCATGTCTTGCATAATGTTGCTTGTGCATTGCACCGTGATTGATTGTTGTTCCGTTGCTTGTGTTCTTGCTTTGGATAGAGCCGAGAGACGATTTCGTGAACGAGGAACCTGTTGAGTACGCTAACGAGGAGCAAGCTTTCGACAACTCTGAGAACTTTGCAAGCAAGATGACCATTACCTTCGATATCACTTCTATCTTTGCTTGCTAGTTGTTTCGCTCTATTGCTATGTCGCACTACCTACCACTTGTTTATCATGTCTCCCATTTTTTGCCATGTCAAGCCTCTAACCCACCTTCATAGCAAACCATTGTTTGGCCATGTTACCGCTTTGCTCAGCCCCTCTTATAGCGTTGTTAGTTGCAGGTGAAGTTGAGGATTGCTCCATGTTGGGACATGAACATGTTGGGATATTACAATATCTCTTATTTAATTAATGCATCTATATACTTGGCAAAGGCTGGAAGGCTTGGCCTTTTGCTCGGTGTTTTGTTCCACTCTTGCCGCCCTAGTTTCCGTCATACCGGTGTTATGTTCCTTGATTTTGCGTTCCTTACGCGGTTGGGGTTATGGGACCCCCTTGACAGTTCGCTTTGAATAAAACTCCTCCAGCAAGGCCCAACCTTGGTTTTACCATTTGCCTAATAACAACTAAAACTTGCATAGGGACTTTCCGGACCCCGTGGACTTAATCAACCCCCCGGGCTAGTGCCCTTCATGAGTGTTGGTCCAAACTAGAGCACCGTGCGGGACCGCCCTCGGCAACTTGGGATGTGCTGGTACCTATACGCTTATCTCATCTGGTGTACCCTGAGAACGAGACCGTGCACCTCCTATCAGGCTAGGTCGGTTCATTGGGAGGTCTTGCTGGACTTGTTTTACCATTGTCGAAATGTCTTGTAACCGGGATTCCGAGTCTGATCGGGTTGTTCCGAGAGAAGGAATATCCTTCATTGATCGTGAGAGCTTGTGATGGGCTAAGTTGGGACACCCCTGCAGGGTTTAAACTTTTGAGAGCCGTGTCCACGGTTATGTGGCAGATGGGAATTTGCTAATATCCGGTTGTAGAGAACTTGACACTTGAATTAATTAAAAAGCACAAACCGTATGTGTAACCATGATGGTCTCTTTCCGATGAGGTTCGGGAAGTGAACACGGTGGGGTTATGTTTGTACGTAAGTAGTTTCAGGATCACTTCTAGCTTAAGGACCATTGCGTAGCTTCTCATCTTACTCTTATATGCGTATGTTAGCCACCATATTTGCTTAGCGCGTGCTGCAGTTCCACCTCATTACCTTATCCTACCCATAAGCTTAAATAGTCTTGATCTCGCGGGTTTTGAGATTGTTGAGTCCTCGTGACTCACAGATACTACCAAAACAGTTGCAGGTGCCGATGATACCGATGCAGGTGATGCTACCGAACTCAAGTGGGAGTTCGACGAGGACCTTGGTCGTTACTATGTTTCGTTCCCTGATGATCAGTAGTGGTGCCCAGTTGGGACGATCGGGATCTAGCATTTGGGGTTATCTTCTTTTCAGTTGGATTTGACCGTAGTCAGTCTATGTGTGTACTTGGATGATGTATGATTTACTTAAGTATTGTGTGAAGTGGCGATTGTAAGCCAACTCTCTTTATCCCATTCTTGTTCATTACATGGGATTGTGTGAAGATGACCCTTCTTGCGATAAAACCACAATGCGGTTATGCCTCTAAGTCATGGCTCGACACGTGGGAGATATAGCCGTATCATGGGCATTACAAAGTTACAGCAGCAAAACTGTTACACAAATATATTTTTGAAAATGTACCTGCTGTGCAATTGGACTTTCAATTGGATCCTGAAAACTTGAAGTTGGTAAGATGATTACAGCAACAAGTTACAGCAGCAAACCAGGTAGACAAGGAAGTTTCTGAAAACATACCTATTGTGCCAACGGAGTTTCAGCTGGATCCTGCAAACTGGAATGTTAGCAATCAATAAATAAAGTTTTACAAGAGCCATAATAAACTAACATCAAACTAGTAAAACTAACCAGTTTTGGCAACGTATTTAATTACACATGAACTAGTAAAACTAACAAGTTATTGGCAACGTATTAAAGTAACAAGTCGGTACCATTTACCAGCAACACAGACATCTGTAAATTTCTTTGATGTAAGCAAAATGATTCCAACACATATATAAGTTAAAAAGACGGTGTCCCTCATATAAACCTGACAGCTGTCTATCTAAGAACATGCAAACATTACTAGTGCTACAAGTGATAATAGTAAACCATTTAAACAAACAGGGTATCGGAACGTAAATTACACGTGAATTCTGCTGCACCCTAGAAGTACATATGACCAGCTATCTACGTGCTTAAGTAGCTATTTAAATTCAGGCAAACAGGTAATTCTTAACAGTAAGTATCAAACACATAGATAGGTGCAGTCTATAATAGGATTAACAGGCTATGGCATTATGTAATCAGTAGCAAAGTAAATTAAGCCGAGCAACGTAATTGAACAATTTGCAATAAGTGGCTAACTAAAATTCCGAGAAGCAGGTAACTGAACTTACGCTAGCTCTTTATGCAGGCACACTGCAACTTCTTTTTTCGCTACAAGGTTCTATGAAGGAGTCCATGGCATCAATTGCTTGGATACGCAGTCCCAATACTTCTTTCTTTCCACACTGCATTGGTAAGTCGAATGGTTAATCTGGTAAGATGGTGCGTCCTTGATATGTTATATGAGGACGTGTAGTTAGACTAGTCGCCACACACATCACACTGGCTTTTACTGTATATATCATGCGCATTACATTTGGCATATCGAGATCTAAGAAATCTACAATAGGATGAAAAGACTAGCATCCTTCACATTATTGGCGAACTCAGTTCATAGAAACAAGCAATTCAACCATTATGTGGGTAAATCAAAAGTGTCACTCGAATATGATACGTCTCCAACGTATCTATAATTTTTTATTGTTCCATGCTATTATATTATCTGTTTTGGATGTTTAATGGGCTTTAATATACCTTTTTATATTATTTTTTTGGCTAACCTATTAACCGGAAGCCCAGTGCAAATTGTTGTTTTTGGCCCAGTGCAAAGGAATATCAAACGGAATAAAACCTTCGCGAGGATCGTTTTTGGAACAAACGCAATCCAGGAGACTTGGAGTGGACGTCAAGGAAGCAACGATGCGGCCATGAGGTAGAAGGGCGCGCCGAGGGGGTAGGCGCGCCCCCACCCTCGTGGGCCCCTCGTGGCTCCATCGACCTACTTCTTTCGCCTATATATACTCATATACCCTGAAAACATCCAGGAGCACCACGAAACCTATTTTCCACCGCCGCAAACTTCTGTACCCGTGAAATCATATCTTGGGGCCTCTTCTGGCGCTCCGCCGGAGGGGGAATCGACCATGGAGGGCTTCTACATGAACACCATAGCCTCTCTGATGATGTGTGAGTAGTTTACCACAGACCTTCGGGTCCATAGTTATTAACTAGATGGCTTCTTCTGTCTCTTTGTATCTCAATACAAAGTTCTCCTTGATTCTCTTGGAGATCTATTCGATGTAACTCTTTTTGCGGTGTGTTTGCCAAGACCCGATGAATTGTGGATTTATGAACTTGATTATCTATGAATATTATTTGATTCTTCTCTGAATTCTTATATGCATGATTTGATATCTTTGCAAGTCTCTTCGAATTATCGGTTTAGTTTGGCCTACTAGATTGATATTTCTTGCAATGGGAGAAGTGCTTAGCTTTGGGTTCAATCTTGCGGTGTCCTTTCCCAGTGATAGCAGGGGAAGCAAGGCACGTATTGTATTGTTTCCATCGAGGATAAAAAGATGGGGTTTATATCATATTGCTTGAGTTTATCCCTCTACATCATGTCATCTTGCCTAATGCGTTACTCCGTCCTTATGAACTTAATACTCTAGATGCACGCTGGATAGCGGTCGATGTGTGGAGCAATAATAGTAGATGCAGAATTGTTTCGGTCTACTTGACACGGACGTGATGCCTATATTCATGATCATTGCCTTAGATATCATCATAACTATGCGCTTTTCTATCAATTGCTCGTCAGTAATTTGTTCACCCACCGTAATACATGCTATCTTGAGAGAAGCCACTAGTGAAACCTATGGCCCCCGGGTCTATTTTCTATCATATTAATTTCCTATCAATTAGCTATTTTTATCATCGTTTATTTTGCAATCTTTACTTTCCAATCTATACAACAAAAATACCAAAAATATTTATCTTATTATCTTTGTCGATCTCACTTTTGCAAGTGGCGTGAAGGGATTGACAACCCCTTTATCGCGTTGGTTGCAAGGTTCTTGATTGTTTGTGCAGGTACTAGGGACTTGCGTGTAGTCTCCTACTGGATTGATACCTTGGTTCTCAAAAACTGAGGGAAATACTTACGCTACTTTGCTACATCACCCTTTCCTCTTCAAGGGAAAACCAACGCATGCTCAAGAGGTAGCAGAATATTTTTCACTACCCCAATCATACACGCAAAAAGGGGCGACGCCACCGTAGGGGCTGGTATGGGCGGCCGCCTCGGGTGGCTGGAAAGTGTGCACCTAGTTTGAGTCGTCTAGGTTGGCCCAGGCTAGTTATGTTCATCCCAACGCACGAGTAGGCAATGTAAAAATTGAAGAAAAAAGTTTCAATTTGGATGGGTCAATAACGTAAGTACAAGGCAGGCCCTATAGCAGTCTTGCGGCCCAAACGAGCGCCTCCCATATCGATCGACAGCAGGAAAAATCCCAATTCGTTCCCTCCAGCCTCCAGTCTGGTTCGCTCCTAACCTTGCCGCCGCTGGACAGACCAACACAGCACTTCCTCGCACCCTCATTGGAGGGTGGTCGCCAAGCTTCAAGTGAATGGAAGGACAAGAAGATGAAGATCCAGCCCTAGGTGTAGCCTGCGTGAGAGGCAGCGGCGGCGACACGGGCATGGCATCGAGCTTGCGCAAACAGACAGTCGCAGCTTGCAAGAGCAGGATGTGCAACGAGCAGGTACATCACATCCCTGATTATATCTAATTCAACTGTTCAATTTCTGGCAAATAGTTAAACCTGACGGTGTTGTGAAACTGCTTGTATGCAGGGAATCTATGAGAAAATGAAACCAATTTCTGCTTATTTTATAAATCCCCCATTCAATACTGAACTGACTGAATCTGATTTATCTAATCAAGTTTCCAGCGCAAACATACAAGCTCATATTGTTCTTGAGCCTGAAGTGTCTAATGAACAGCCTGCTAATGAAGGATTTGATGCAAAAAATTTACATGCTCCTGGTGATGAACATATAGTGTCTAATGAGGGATCTAATGCAAGCATTTTGCATGCTCCCTTTGAAGGATTTAGTGTCTAATGATGATCTGCTATGTTGAGAGAGACATAGAGATTTGCAGGCATTGATGACAAGCAAATTATAGTACATTTTCATGGCTTCAGGAAACATCTAGGCCATCTTCCAGAAAGTCCCCGTATCATGACAATGTAGCATAAATACTTTTCTAATCTGCTATTTGAAACTAGTGGCATACTTGTGCAGGATAGATATATTGATATGCAGTTTGCGCACTGGTTATAGGTGCAATTACACTTCGATATTTTCAGCCAGAGAACGAATAATTCAAGCAGGTATAGACCATGTTAGTGGTCCTTGTACACCATGTTGCATTTTGTGTTTTTTGGTGCTTGCATCATTTAGTGTTTTATAATCTGAACTACTTTGGATCATTAGTTGGTTTTCAAAGTGAATGTAGCTTCAAATTTCTCAAGTTATGTTGATTTCCAGAGTGCAAGTGCCTTCGTATTTTTTAAGTCAAATGTTTGCCCCTGGTAACTTGAATTCGTGGATCCGCCACTGCACACAAATCATACACGTAGGCCGGTATGAATTAAATGAAATGCAGGGACTTACGCTAGCTCGTTGTACAGGCTCACTACAGCTCTGCTTGCGCTTGGGATGTTCCATGTACAAGTCCATGTTACCACTTGCTTGGATGTGCAGGCCTTTTGCTCCTTGCATCCCCCTCTGCATTTTTGACATGGCGAATGGTTGATCAAATAAGAGGAATCGACCTTGCTGTTGTGCCGGAGGACAAATACTTACAAGGTTATATGGGTGTGCAGAATGTGTACCAGATCCCATAGCGCCATCATGCTTTGCTAAAAAATGGTTTTGCTTGTTTCAGATGATATCTCCAGAAGAAACAAGAGTTAAAATCAGAGTTGCATAGGCATGTAAGCTAAGAGAGGAGTGAAAGGATATCCAAACATCGTCGGAACAGTGCACAAGGGAGTGATGTGTGGATACCTAGTTCGGGCCGGCGTTTGGGCATGCTCGCCTAGCTAGAGTGTGGGTCACTTCAGAGCCGTTGAGGGTGATGTGCTGGCGTTGGCTGGCCATGCACAGATGCAGATCTTGAGTGGCAGCGAAATGCTACGATGCGATGGACGAGACCGTTGGTGAAGCCCCAACGGCCTCGGGGGCGGAGGTGCGACGATGTGCTCGGTGAAGTAGCCCCGGTGAGGTGGGAGACGGCATCGGTGAAGCGCTTTTGATGCAAAGTGGAAGTCGTCTGCAGTGAGGCACGCGTCGGTTGCGGCGGCCGACGTAGTCGGTTGACCACCCGATGCGGTGGACGAGCGCGTAGATGAGGTAGCTCCGGTGTGGTGGTGAAGCTCGACCGTCGTCTTCGTTGTCGTCGTCCGGAACAGAGGTGGGAAAGAGACGAGACGAGGGGCGATTCGAACTTTGCTTGGGTTGGCGGTGAATTAGGGATTTGAGCAATCTGGGCACTGAAGGGGACGATGGAGAAGGGAGATTTTGCAGGGCTGGAATTGGGGCCGCCAGATATTTCAATCCGAAACATGGAAGCGTGAACTTATTTTTTCGTCATTCTTTTTTTGGGGGTGGGAGGGGGAGGGAGGGGGTGGGTGGCTGGGTGCTAAGCGTCCGTACGACACACGCGACCACCACGACACGACCTTGGTCTACCTGGTGCACCTACATTTGAGAATGCAAACGAATCTTCTTTCATTTGCAAACGAATCTGTATGTATTACCATGCCCGTGTTTTCCTTGCAAATAATTAGTCATTCGAAACAAGATACTATAAATTAATTAATGAGGAGTTATTTGAAAAAAATCGAAACGGTGTCCACGCTAACATGGATTAGAGTGTGTGTCACATAATTAGTTATTTGAATTAGAGTGTGTGTCACATAACAATGTCCAATTCTAACGTGGATTTCACATTTCACGGTATCCATGCTACTTTTTTAATACAAATTCATATGTATATGATGAACACCATGGTAGTGAGAAAACTTTGGATGGATTCAAACATATGACCTACAAAATAGCACAACAATCGAGTCAATGTCAACTTTTCCCAACCTAATATGGCATGAATTTGAAATAAGTACCCATATGCATGGTCATCAGTTCAAATCTTACAATGTACACAGAATTGAAACATCGATATGAAGTCTCGTACTATCTACATTCAAATGTCGTTTTTAGCCCCCCCCCCCCCTCGGCACATGCGCTACATACTTCCTGCATCGATCAATCTTCCTCTCCTAACCACCTTAGGAAGCTATCGATTTCCGACACACATTCATTCTTTCTCTCCATGTTTCGAACTCTAACTCTCTCAACTACACAACCCCCTTTTTCCACTCTGTTACCAAATGTATTTACCTCACACACCCGCCATTGCACCCCATGCCGAGCTCTCCCTCTCTCTCTCTCTCTCCCTCCCACCATCTCTCGCCAGATACATGCATTGCCTATCTAGCCCCCCAACCTCTCGTGCACACGCACGCACGTTGTCTATCTAGGTCACTACCTCGAGACTGTCTCACTCTTTCTTCCGCATAGCAGGCCACACTCGCTCAATCTCGCTCTCTTTATCTGAGTCTCGATTAACCTCGTTTTCTTTCACACACAAATGATATATCTCCCTGTTCTGGCCTCGATCGACACACTCTATACTCTCTCACGTAGATTATCTATCTAGGTCAATCTATCCAAGCCGCCCCCACTCCTTCGACCTCATGGCGGGCTACGCTCTCTCAATCTCTCTCTCCATCTCCCTCTCCCTCTCCCTCTCCCCCCCCCCTCTCTCTCTCTCTCTCTCTCTCTCTCTTTGTATGTCCCGATTGACCTCGCTCTTTCTCGGACACAAACGATATATCTCCATGTTTGAGCCCAAATCGACATATTCATATTGTATACTCTCTCATGCACATTGTCTATCTAGGTCAGTCTCTCCAACCCGTCTCACTCTTTCAATCGCACGATGACCCACACTCGCTCAATCTCTCTCCCTTTATATATGTAATCGATTGACCTTGCTTCCTCCAACTCACAAAATATATCTACATGTCTGTGGTTGGATCATCTCTCAAGCTTTGTCTTTCAGCCCTCACCCTTCCCAAAATCTCAATCCGACAATATCTATCCAGAACATATATATCTTTTTAATGAATGTCGGACCACACTCACTTTGTCTCTATCTATATGCCTCTCAATTGACCTCGCTTTCCCACGCCGTATCTTCCACACACTGAAGCTACCTCTCCATCCCTCGCAAAGCCGGAGCTATTTACATTGCGAGGGGGACCCCAACCTTGGATTTATTTGTGTAGGCATTTATTCCGGTGGGTTTAGATTATATTTTCGTAGCATTCTGCCCACAACTACTCCGAACACCGTTGCAACCCCCGCACCTCCCTCAATTGATTTCCCTCTGGCTCGGTCCGCTCTCTCGTACGTCCTTTCTCGCCTTCAACGTCACACCATGGTATTATTGCAAAAAACTTTGTTGTTCTCTTTAATTATTACAAATAAGCTACAAAACTACACACCGATAGTCCACCTGGAATGGAACAAATTTCGACCCACAAATTAAAGTGCTACAAACTACACACCGAGGGGCCCACCTGTCATGAAACAAATTTGGACCCATATACACATTAAAAAATAAAGGACGAGACGACCAGGGCCTTCAAGCCGCATGTCAACATGCAACATACGTAGAACAACAATGTTTGTTGTACCCCCCTTTGTTCATATAATGTTTTTATATTACCATAGCCTATTTAATGGATAACATGTAATATTATTTTTAGTACATTAGTGGGACCAGATCGTTAGCACGTAGTACTATTTTCCTTCACTTACTGGTGTGTTCCATGTGTGCTCTCTCCCTCCTCCCCTTCTGCGTTTAGACGCACGGGCAAACACAAAGAACTCACGGGCGATGTTGCCGTTGACCATATCTGGACGCATTCACAAGTTACGACACGATTTTCACGTACTAGTAGTACTAGTCAATGTGTACGTGCAATGCACGTTAATTTGGAAGTATATTAAGTGCATGCAGATATTAAGTAGGATATTATTTGTGTGTTATTATGTGATTAGCACTATTTTTGGCATGAAATTAACTGCACGCTAAACGTGTTGAGCACTCGACATTGAAGCAGTCTAGGTCGTTGGATGAGAAGGAATACATGTGGCTTGATGACGTTTTATATTTAATTTGATACGGCTCTAGCAGAACATTCAATCGATCAAACCATAGGTTTCATTCAGTCTGACTCCGACTTTACATTCATACGACGATCGATCTAAAATAAACGGAAATCATAAACGCTCAGATTTTAAGCATGGCAATCCGAACGTTTTCATGGCAAATTTAGATTACGCGGCGGCGGCTTGCGGCGGGAAGCGGCTCCTATGTCGTGCTTTGTGTGTCGTTGGGCCACTGACCGATGGCGACGGCGGCACCTTGCGCCGTTGTTGGCGTACTCCTGGACGTTGTCCTAGCTTCAAGGAAGGCCACAATGTTCTGGACTTCGGTCTCCAGGAGCGAGTCAACTGGCAGGAGGAGGCGACTGGCGTTGGTGCAAGGAAGCGGTCGACGGCGGCCATCCATTCTGCTGAGGGGGGCACTGGCACCGCGCGAGGATAGGCGCTGGCAACGGCACGGCGAAGACATTTGTGTGCACGGGCACCGGCACGGGCGCGCACATTAGTGCACGCACAGGCGCATGCGCTGGCAGGTGCACGGGCGCGTGAAAGTCGGCGGGGACCTCGTGGAACCCCGTGGTATCAAGCTCGGTGACAATGTGCGGCTCCCAGCCCATCAATGTCACGGGGATGGGCGCTGGCGCAGTCGGAGCGACGGGAGCCGGAACGGGAGCAGGGACAGGCGCGACGTCTTCCTGCAAGGCCGGTTCAAGCTCGTCCCAAAGCGCCTTATGTTCTTGAGACTCCGGCTGGGTGTCTTCCTCAGGAAACTGGAAGCCTAAGGGCAGACCATCGTGATGCGGCATGGCGTACGGTTAGGTCAGGCTGATTGGAGGTAGACGACAGGAGAACCGGAGAGGAACAGAGAAGATTGTAGCGATACCGGGTAGTGCGGGGTTGATTTTAAACTGCAGCCCGGCGTGTAGGATCGAAAGTATGTCTAGAGGGGGGGTGATTAGACTACTTGACCAAATAAAAATCTAGCTTTTTCCCACTTTTAGTTCTTGGCAGATTTTAGCAACTTAGCACAAGTCAAGTAATCAACCTACACATGCAATTCTAAGAGTATAGCAATGAATGTAAAACAATTGCATATGAAGGTAAAGGGGATGAGATTTAGGGAGCAAACGCAATGTTGACACGGAGATTTTTTATCCGTGGTTCCGATAGGTGGTGCTATCGTACATCCACGTTGATGGAGACTTCAACCCACGAAGGGTAACGGTTGCGCGAGTCCACGGAGGGCTCCACCCACGAAGGGTCCACGAAGAAGCAACCTTGTCTATCCCACCATGGCCGCCGCCCACGAAGGACTTGCCTCACTTGGGTAGATCTTCACGAAGTAGGCGATCTCCTTGCCCTTACAAACTCCTTGGTTCAACTCCACAATCTTGACGGAGGCTCCCAAGTGACACCTAGCCAATCTAGGAGACACCACTCCCCAAGAAGTAACAAATGGTGTGTTGATGTTGAACTCCTTGCTCTTGTGCTTCAAATGATAGTCTCCCCAACACTCAACTCTCTCTGACAGGATTTGGATTTGGTGGAAAGAAGATTTGAGTGGAAAGCAACTTGGGGAAGGCTAGAGATCAAGATTCATGTGGTTGGAATGGAATATCTTGACCTCAACACAAGTGTAGGTGGTTCTCTCTCAGAAAATATGTGTTGGAAGTGTAGGCATGTTCTGATGGCTCTCTCCACGAATGAAGAGTGGGTGGAGGGGTATATATAGCCTCCACACAAAATCTAACCGTTACACACAAATCACCAAACTCGGTGGGACCGAATCAGGAAACTCGGTCGGACCGATTTAGTTCAAAAAGTGAACGTTAGGATTCTCGGTGGGACCGACTGGATCAACTCAGTGGGACGGATGTCATTAGGGTTAGGGCATAACGTAATCTCGGTGAGACCGATTTTTGTAATAGTCAAACAAAGAGTTGGTCAGGCAAACTCGGTGGGACCGATTCGCTCATCTCGGTTGGACCGAAACGTTACGAAAGGGAAACAGAGAGTTTGCATTGCAATCTCGGTGGGACCGATCGCTCATCTCGGTTTGACCGAAACGTTACGAAAAGGAAACAGAGAGATTACAACCCCATCTCGGTGGGACCGAGATCCCTATCGGTGAGACCGAATTGATTAGGGTTTCTGGCAGTGGCTATGACAAATGAACTCGGTGGCTCCGGATATGAAAATTCGGTGGGGCTGAGTTGGACTTTTTGGTTTAGGACATATGTGGATATGAGAAAGTAATGGAGGGTTTTGGAGCATATCACTAAGCATTTTGAGAAAGATCCTCATTAAGAAGCACCTCATCCCTTCTTAATAGTATTGGCTTTTCCTATAGACTCAATGTGATCTTGGATCACTAAAATAGAAAATGTAGAGTCTTTTGCTTTGAGCTTGAGCCAATCCTTTGTCCTTAGCATTTTGAAGGGTCCACTTTCTAACCCGTGCCATGCCATTCATTGAGCTTTCCTGAAATATTTATCTTGGAATAGCATTAGATCAATGCGTTATATGTTGTTAGGAATTACCAAAACCACCCAGGGATAGTTGCACTTTCAATCCCCCCTTTTTGGTAATTGATAACAGCATATAGATCAAAGCTTCGACAAATGATAAATAGAATTGAAAAACATCGTCTCTTTGTGAAGTATGTGATAAGCAAGAGCTCCCCCTAAATTTGTGCATTATTTAAGACTTGCTTTTGAATGCAAATGCACAATCGATTAGGATCGTGGGTTACTCTTCCATGTCACATACATCTTGGTGGAGCGCTCAAAATGATAGAGATTAAAAACATGCACTCATCACCAAGCAAAGTGAATGATCATAATAGGATATGAAAGATAGCATTATCCAACAAGCATTAAGGGTAGCATATGATCAAACACATGATCAAATAAGTATCTCACAAGGACACAAAGTAGTATCACACAAGCACACAATAAAGTTTCAAAACAAACCAAATAAGTGCAAAGAGAGATAAAAGGCAACACTCTCTCTCTCTCTCTCTCTCTCAGCCTATGATCTATACATTTTCTCCTCCTTTGGCAACAAGATACCAAAAAGTTTGAAAATGCATAGTGCTAAACGACTCTCAGGCTTGATCTTCGGGAGGTGGTGTTAAGAGAACTCCAAGGACGAAGGCTTCTAATGAAGTAGCTGGAGCTGGTGGAGTAGCTGCTGGAGTTTGAACTGGAGCTGTAGTTGCTGGTGCTGATGTTGTAGCTCTGGTGTCAGTCACTGGCACTGCAGCAGACATCTGTCCTCTGGGCACTCTAGCAAATGCATATGTGTTAGACTTTCCCTTCTTCTCCTCTGCTTCCTCCTGAAGTTGCTCAACTGCAGTTTGGATTTCAGTTACCTTGACATCAACGTCATAGAATTTTGTCTCAATAATCCTTTCCAAGCTCTCCTGGTTCTTGGTCAGGGTGGCCAAGCCCTGCTCAATCCTCGGAGTGGATTGGATCAGATATCCAAGCTGCTCTTGCTTGCTCTTCAAGAATACCTGAGATGCCTCTTCCACAGTTGGCATCTTTGCAGCCTTCTCATCTTTAGCTTTGGCTTTCTTCTCTTGTGCTTGCACAGATGATGGTTCATTCTTAGTCATGACAACAGTGTTGTCCTCAAATTCAGGGTAGATGGGCAGGTGCTCCTTGTCCAAGATGTACTTGCCTTTGCCCATCTTTGAGTTGATGAGCTCCTGGATGTGTGGGGCATATTCACAACTTCTCTTCTGATCAGCTACAGTCCTCTTGATTGTTTCCACAATCAGGCTCATAACCTTGAACTTCTGTGGGACATCAAATATGTGCAGCAAGTTAATAGCATGTCCTCTGGTCATCTTGTGATCACCTGGCTTGGGTAGCAGTGTGTGCCTTAAGATCCAGTTGATTGTTGGCAAACCAGACAACATGTAATGGACAGATCCAAACTTATGTGTATCTAGAGCATCATCTGGGATCTCCTTGTACATGTTGGCCATAGAGTTGTGGTCTTTCTTCTTATTTGCATAGATATCCAAGTCATCCTCATGTTCTTCAGGAGCATTGATCAATTGAGCCCATTCTTCAACTGTAGACTGGTACCTAGTACCCTCAGACATCCACACAATCCTTCCATCTAGATAGAAGTGGGCAGTGGAGTAAAACTGCATAATGAGCTCATCATTCCACTTGGTGAACTTCTGAGCCACAAACTTATCAACTCCACATGCCTTGAAGCTGTCAAGCACGCTAGGGAAGTGATCCTCATTCTCCTTAATGAATTCCCAGTCAACCCATCTCATGTCACACACTATGGGCTTCTTGTCAAGCAGAATTGTCTCATAGAAGTCATGTTGTTCCTTAATGTGGAATCTGTAGTCCACAGCAGTCCTTCTCCCGGTAGCATATGGATCAGACTCTCTCCATAGTCTCAACCCTGAATCCTTCCTGATTTTCATGTTCTCTGCAACTGGGTGTGCATCATTGTGATCAGGGATCTTGGGCTTCAGCTTTCTCAAAACAACAGAACCATCTTCTTCTTCTTCAGCAGCTTGAGGCACTGGGGCCTTGTTTTTCTCTTCAGCAGGTATGTTCCTAGTGCTCCTCTTGGGTTTTGGCTTTGGAGCTGGAGCAGCAGCCTTGGGAGCAACTTTGGGCTTTGATGGAGCAGCCCCTGCCTTGATTGCATCTCCCATAAGCTTTTGAGTTTTGGGTGCTGGTGCAGCATCCTCTTCCTCTTCTTCTTCTTCTTCTTCTTCTTCTTCTTCTTCTTCTTCTTCTTCTTCTTCAGAATCTCTCATCATTGATGGTTTGCCAATAACTCTGGCAATGGTCTTCTTGACCCTTTCTTTCCTCTTCTTGCCATCTCCAGTTTCCTTGGGTTCAAGAGTGAACTCCATTGTTTCTCTTGTGACAACTTTTCTTGGCTTAGACATGGGCTGTCTTCTTGCAGGCATCTTCGTTTTCAGACCTGGCTTAGTTGCAGCAGCTGAGCCATACTCTTTCGTCAGCACTTTCTTCTTTGAAGTGGCTTCATCTTCAACAGCCACATAATCTTCATCTTCAGAGTCAGAAGTCCTCTTCTTCCTTGTCCTGGTAGAAGCCTTTGGTAGATTGCTTGGAGTGCTCCTGCTACCTTCATCATAGCTGCTAGAGGGACTAGTGCCTTCACTTAACTGAACCTATTCCTCTGACTTGTTCTGGCTGTCACTTTGGTCAGACGTCTTGCAGGCAAACTGTCAGCAGACCCTGTGAATAGGTTATAGAAGAGGTAGATTAGATGAGCATCACAAAGTACAGGAGTTTTTGCAAAACTGATGACTCAAAAACTTAGTTTTAGTTCTTCACAGAAAGCATTTCGAATCTACCGATTTGTAAACTCGGTGATACCGAAGCAGCTTTTGGAACCTGAACTAGTGAACTCGGTCAGACCGAGTCATAGTTCAGTGGTATCGAGACTGCTAGGGTTTCACAGAGAATTGAACTCAGTCACACCGATTTGCAATTTTCAGTCAGACCGAAAACGCGTGTGCTCTGGCCTAAGCCAAAATCGGTGAGACCAATTTCTACAACTCGACCGGTCCGAGATGAATTCGGCAGAGACCTAACCCTAAATTTTCAAATCAAAACTATTCTATGGGATGTTTTCGCTGGACAGGATGATTTCAATCATGGCAAGAATCATGGCAAAGCAATGTGCTAAGAATCAGAGTTAAGGATTAGCACAATGATCAAATTCGTACCCTAGTTCGGCGACGAACTTGCTACGGCGGCAACGGCGGTGTAGATTTCCATTGACGGCGGCGGAGACCAGTGGCGGGAGGTCGCTGGCGATGAGAGGAGGATCCGGAGACCAGAGCAGGCAGAGTAGGTTACGCGCGGGCGAAGAGGTTTGGAGAAATTTCCAAAATTTGGCCCGGCGGTATATATAACCTGACCCTGTCGGTGTGACCGAGTGGAACGACTCGGTGGCACCGAGATGCAAAACTGCAAGCAGTGACTGCAACTCGGTGTGACCGAAAAGTTCTAATTGGTTGCACCGAGATTGAAAACCCTAGATCAACTTGGTGACTCGGTAGGACCGAAAGGATGAATCGGCCAGACCGAGATGCACAAAGAGGTTTTGGAGGTTTAAGTCTATGACGAATCAGGATCTCCGAGTGCTCCTCACACAGAGTGGTTCGAATCTGACTTGATCAAACTTTGTGATGTAGCATGAATACAGTTTGATACGAGAAAAGCATAGATAGCTAGAGGGTGTTCTTAGGCATTCTTGTCCATCCATTTGGCAAAAAAACAAACAATCAAAGCAACAAATGGATGTCCTTGAATGATTAAAATATGCAACCAACATTCTCACACAATAAAATGGCAAATGAAATATGTGACAAAGCATGCACAAACATTCTAGCATCTATCAAGCAATTGGCGATGACTAGGTCATCTATATATGAGTATATTGACTCAGGAGTCAAATGAGAACACTTGATCATAGGTCATACTCATCATTTAAGCACAAGCGGGGTTACCACTTTTACATAAAGCATTGTTGTGATCACACCATTAGAGTTTCTTTAGCTCATTGATTTGAGTAAAGCTCCCCCTAGATGTGATATCCCCCCAAAGAGGGATGAACTAACCTTGGGTTTTGTCGATGATGACTTCATGTAGGTGTTGAAGATGTAGATGCTCAAAGTTGATGTAGATCATTCGGAGCAATCCTTTGGAGTGAGTTGCACTTTCAATACCTACACGGGTTAGTCCCACAAGGAACAAACAAGGATATCCATAGACATAGAGTGATGCATGCACAATATGATGTCCATGAAAGCATTAGGTTACCTTGTCCCTTGTCTTACCAACAAGAGGGTTTGTGACTCCTTGAACTTGTGCAAGATATGGAAGTTGTTTGCACTTGTCCTCGCCAAAATGATAAGAGTGAAGTATGTTGGCGGAGTCACCCTCAAGAACTCTCTAGTTCTTCTTCTTCGGGATCCACATCATCTTGATGGGAATCCTTGGAATCGTAGTTGTGCTTGATGAAGTAGAACTTGATGTAGTCTTGGGAACCACTTGACCAAAGCCTTAGGTGCTTCTTCAAATGCATCAATTTCCTCTTGAAGCTTGTCCTTCCCTTTTTGCTTGTGGTCTTGTGGTGGAAGATCATCTTGAGCTTGTGTTCCTTTGAAAGAAGTAGGATCATACTTCTCTTGTTGACGAACAAACTTCGTATTGGGGTATTGATCTTCTTCCCACTCAACTCCATTGGCATTGAACTTTTGTTCAAAACCAACACCTTGATTCTTCCGGTGTCTTCCTTGCTTGCGCACAATTCCCTCAAATTGCTTACTCCCGGCAAGACTCTTGTAAACACCTTCCTCTATGATTCCCTTCAATAAGCTATTTTCTTTCTCAAGTGTAACTTGGCTAAGAGAATCATTAGTGGAATCAAGAGAACTACTAGAAGCATCAACATTGGATTTAGCATGATTGTTGTTACTACTAGATGAAGAATCTTTCTTCTTCTTGTTGCTAGATTTAACTTGTGGCATGTAAGTAGACAAGAGTAAACGCTTGGCAATGTAAGAAGAACTTTTCTTGCGAAGATCATCATTGATTGCCTTTAAAAACTCATCCTCTTGCTCAAGGTTGAGCTTTTCAAAGCGTAGCTTATCATGAGTCTTTAAAAGTTCTCGATGATTTTCCAAGTAACTTTCATGAGCTAACTTAAGAGTGTTTAGTTCTTGAGTTAGACGCTCAATCTCCTTCTTATCATCATCATTCGTTTTATCTTGATTAGCATGATTAATTGACGTTTCATCATAGTTTTCATCACTAGAGTTGTCAACAAGTAAATCATCATCACCTAGCAAATCATCTTCATCACTATTGAAATCAACATACTCGGGACGTGTTACCTTTGGACCTTTGGCCATGAAGCATCTTCCAATTCCTTCATTTGGTGAGTAAAATATGTCGTAGGAGTTGGTTGACACAAGTGCTAGACCGGCAACACCTTCATCTTGAGTATATATTCGGAGTCGGAGTGATAACTTCTTTCAGAGTGATTGTCGGAGTCGGAGCCGGATACCCATTCACCAACATGAGCTTGATGTCTTCTTTTTATGCAGATCCTTGATGACTTTTCCTTCTTTTCCGAATCCTTGCTTCTCCGAGAGGGTCTTCGTTCATAATGATCATCCCTACTCCTCCTTTCTCTTGGTGGTGATTCTTCTCTTCTACTTCTTCTTTTGGGAGAATATTCTCTTCTTTTGTAGGGGGGCGTACACTCATTGGAGTAGTGTCCGGGTCTTCCACAATTGTAACAATTTCGCTCACGACTAGAAGATCTTTTGTCATTGTAGGACCTTGACTTGGAGCTTCTTTCTTTGCTTCCACTCTTGTAGAACTTGTTGAAGTTCTTCACCATTAAGCTCAATTCTTCATTGAAGGTTTGCTTCTCACTTGATGATGTGGGAGCATCACATGAGGCTTTGTAAGCACCACTTGACTTGTTGTGAAGCTCTTCCTTATCCTTGAGTGACATCTCATGAGCAAAAATTCTTCCAATGACTTCCGTTGGCTTGAGATCTTTGTAATTGGGCATCATTTGGATCAATGTGCACACGGTATCATATTTTCCATCCAAGGCTCTTAGGATCTTCTTGATGATGAATCTATCGGTCATCTCTTCACTTCCTAAGCCGGCAATCTCATTTGTGATGAGAGCAAGCCTAGAGTACATTTCAAATGACACCTTCACCATCCTTCATTTTGAACTTGTCAAGTTGACTTTGAAGCACATCCAATTTGGATTCCTTGATGGAGTCGGTACCTTCGTGCATATCATTCAAAGTATCCCAAATTTCCTTTGCATTCTCAAGATGGCTGATTTTGTTGAATTCTTCGGGGCACAATCCGTTGAAGAGAATATCACAAGCTTGAACATTGTATTGTAGCATCTTCAATTCTTCCGTGGTAGCTTCACGGTTCGGTTCTCTCCCATCAAATAGTTCACCTTGCAAGCCAATAAACACAATGGCCCAAACGGCGGGGTTATGTCCAAAAATATGCATTTTCATCTTATGCTTCCAACTAGAAAAATTAGTACCATCAAAGTAAGGACCTCTAAGGTGGTAATTTCCCTTGCTAGACGCCATACTCTTCTAGGTTGTGAAACCAAGGCTATGACCACCAAAAGCTATGGAAATCAAAGCAAATGGAGACCAAAGCTCTGATACCACTTGTAGGATCGGAAGTATGTCTAGAGGGGGGTGATTAGACTAGTTGACCAAATAAAAATCTAGCCTTTTCCCAATTTTAGTTCTTGGCAGATTTTAGCAACTTAGCACAAGTCAAGTAATAAACCTACACATGCAATTCTAAGAGTATAGCAGCGGAATGTAAAACAATTGCATATGAAGGTAAAGGGATGAGATTTAGGAGCAAGCATAATGTTGACACGGAGATATTTTATCCATGGTTCCGATAGGTGGTGCTATCGTACATCCACGTTGATGGAGACTTCAACCCACGAAGGGTAACGATTCTTGTGAGTCCACGGAGGGCTCCATCCATGAAGGGTCCACGAAGAAGCAACCTTGTCTATCCCACCATGGCCGTCGCCCACGAAGGACTTGCCTCACTTGGGTAGATCTTCACGAAGTAGGCGATCTCCTTGCCCTTACAAACTCATTGGTTCAACTCTACAATCTTGACGGAGGCTCCCAAGTGACACCTAGCCAATCTAGGAGACACATACAAGAAGTAGCAAATGGTGTGATGATGATGAACTCCTTGCTCTTGTGCTTCAAATGATAGTCTCCCCAACAATCAACTCTCTCTCACAGGATTTGGATTTGGTGGAAAGAAGATTTGGGTGGAAAGCAACTTGGGGAAGGCTAGAGATCAAGATTCATGTGGTTGGAATGGAATATCTTGACCTCAACACAAGTGTAGGTGGTTCTCTCTCAGAAAATATGTGTTGGAAGTGTAGGCATGTTCTGATGGCTCTCTCCATGAATGAAGAGTGGGTGGAGGGGTATATATAGCCTCCACACAAAATCTAACCGTTACACACAAATCACCAAACTCTGTGGGACCGAATCATGAAACTCGGTCGGAGCGATTTAGTTCAAAATGTGAACGTTAGGATTCTCGGTGTGACCGACTAGATCAACTCAATGGGACCGATGTCATTAGGGTTGGGGCATAACGTAATCTCGGTGAGACCGATTACACAAACTCGGTGAGACCGATTTTGGTAATAGTCAAACAGAGAGTTGGTCAGGCAAACTCGGTGGGACCGATTCGCTCATCTCGGTTGGACCGAAACGTTACGAAAGGGAAACAGAGAGTTTGCATTGCAATCTCGGTGGGACCGATCGCTCATCTCGGTTTGACCGAAACGTTACAAAAAGGAAACAGAGAGATTACAACCCCATCTCGGTGGGACCGAGATCCCTATCAGTGAGACCGAATTGATTAGGGTTCCTGGCAGTGGCTATGACAAATGAACTCGGTGGCTCCGGATATGAAAATTCGGTGGGTCCGAGTTGGAATTTTTGGTTTAGGACATATGTGGATATGAGAAAGTAGTGGAGGGTTTTGGAGCATATCACTAAGCATTTTGAGCAAGATCCTCATTAAGCAACACATCATCCCTTCTTAATAGTATTGGCTTTTCATATAGACTCAATGTGATCTTGGATCACTAAAATAGAAAATGTAGAGTCTTGTGCTTTGAGCTTGAGCCAATCCTTTGTCCTTAGCATTTTGAAGGGTCCACTTTCTAATCCGTGCCATGCCAATCATTGAGCTTTCCTGAAATATTTATCTTGGAATAGCATTAGCTCAATGAGCTATATGTTGTTAGGAATTACCAAAACCACCCAGGGATAGTTGCACTTTCACGGCGACATTAATAGTAGGAGCAGTTGGGACAAAGGTGGGCGGCGGAGCCTGGTCAAAGGGCTCGCCTCCCGGTGAGCCTGAGCAGCGGTCTGCTCGCACGCCTCCCGTCGACTCACACACTTGCTCACACGGCACCTGCCGATGAGAAGCGAGACTTGTGGCAGCACGTAAACGCCCACGGTTTCAATAGTGAAAGCGTTCGCCTTAACGTGAAAGGTCTTTGTTCCAAAATACATTGGCTATTCATTTGTGCAACTTCACATAAGCAGCCTGTCTCAAATTGAAGAAAATAATTACGTAGGAATATTTGTGCCATATCACGTGACTATGCTCAGTTTCATGAATTTCTGGTCACTTTTGGATTTTCAGAAATTTAAAATCCAGGATTCGAAACAATATCATAACCTGCATCATGCAATAAATTTTCAAGTGATACATCTTTCCTATTGTATTTCTTAAGAAAGGATTTGGTCAAACATTTGGCATAGTTAGACTTCAGACAAGTTATATATGCAGAGTAAAAGGATAATCCCTCCGTACCAGTGCATTGCCTGATATATTAAGTCAAGTACTAGGCACGAACAAATGGGCTCAATTCTGTGCTCATCCTGGTGTAGTACTCCTATTAGTACTAGGCAATGCAATTGATGGGTGACCTTGGGTAGCGGCGATCGAGGATATGAACTGCGTTCGCATTTGCAGGTAATGTTGTCTAGTTACTAAAGCATCCCTCCATTGTTCATCGGTAGTCACTATGGACCGGGGACATGAGGGGAATTTCCTAGGGGTGGAATTCTATCCGCCAGATATTTTGACTCGAAACGTGGAGGCTCGACTGGTTGGTGTTGGCTAATGTGCGTACCACGCACGCCACCAGAAAGACACGAGCCCTATTTTTTTGAGGATCAACACGAGCCCGTTTTTTTAGGATCAACACGAGCCAAGGTCTGGCTAGTACACCGTTGGGTCCTACCATTCGAGTATACGAAATGAATCTTTTAAATTGCCGAACGAATCTATGTGTATTACCATGCCCGTATTTTCCTTGCAAATAGTAATCTCAATGTGGTAATTGATTTATGATGAGTTCTTGAATTAGAGTGAAATTGTGATATAGTGATCCCAACTTGGATTTCACATTTCATGGTATCCCTAGTAAGTTTTTCATTGCAAATTCAAATTTAAAAGACGAACGCTATGGTGGTGAGAAAACTTTGTATGTATGAAGCATATGACCACACACACACACACGAACACAACAACCATCCAATAAGTATAGTGCATCTATTTTTCCAAACCAAGCATGTATGACACGAATTCAAAAATACTCCTTCTGTTCCTAAATATTAGTCTGAGATTTCAACAAGTGACATATGGAGCAAAATGAGTGTATCTACACTCTAAAATATGTCTATATACATCCATGTGTGGCGGTCCATTTGAAATCTCTAAAAAGACTAATATTTAGGAATGAAGGGAGTAAAATGTAAGACATGCATGGTCCTCAATTCAATATTAAAAATGAACAGGAAACTGAAACATGAATATTAAGTCTAGTGCTACAGTACATGCAAATGTTGTGTTTAGGCGGAGCTATGTAGATTGTCGGGGGTTAACCCCTCGACCTTAGATAAAATTGTGAAGCTGTGTTTAGGATTGTTTAGACTATATTTGTCCCCACCCTCCCAAACACCGATTGGTTCTGCACCCCCCTCCTCCCCGGGAGAATATCATGTGCCCCCACACTTTAGATGCTATATACTGATACGAGTTCCTTGGAGCTTGTAGATCTGAGATATAGCATCTCACAGGATGTCTTAATATTTTTACAGGAAACCTTGATGAGTTTGAGAATTGCACACAATTTGTACAAAAACTACTCAAATGCCCTTGGATCCCATATCCAACGACCTCGAAGCTCGTATCACCATAGCATCTAAGATGAAGGAGGACATCATATTCTCTTGTATGTAAGAATATCATGTGCTACCACACCTTAGATGCTTTGGTGATACAAGCTCTTCGGAGCCGTTGGATTTGTGACCCAACAACTACTTGGTCGTTCGAATGTTTTTTGCAGAAAATTCCCCAAAGAGTTCGGCCACTTCTTACAAGCACAAAGACTGCTTAGATGCCATTGGATCTCAGATCAAACGACCTCGAAGCTCGTATCACCGTAGCGTCCAAGCTGCGAGAGCACCTGATGTTTTCTCGCACGGGAGAATATGAGGTGCCCCCGCACCATAGATTATATGGTGATACGAGTTCACGGAGATCTAACGGCTCACAGTAGGAGGTTTGAATGTTTTTGCAATATACGCCTGAGAGAGTTTGGGAAGTGCGCAGAAATTACAAGTACTACGCATGTGGCATCTGATCACAGATCATACGACCTAGATGCTCGTATCACCGTATCGGCTAATTAAGCTATGGTGAGCACCTAATATGAGCAACAGGGAGCCGTTGGATCCAATATGCAGCGGCACACACGAGGCCTGAATGTTTTATTTGCAAAAAAACCTTGGACAATTTGGAAATTGTGCATAATTAAAAAGACTACTCCCAAACCATTGGATCTTAGTTCCAACGATGTAACATCGAAGCAAATAAATGAGTCATCAAATCACGAAAGACCACCTTTCCCGCCGAGTACATCAGTGAAGCACGGTGGCTAGCTAGTTGGGCTAGTGTGACCGATTAGCTAGGCCGCCGCCACATTTGTTTTTTCACCCCTTTTTTATCTCCTTGCTGGCAGGTAAATTTAAATATCCACCGTGGCGTTGCTCTAGTCTTTGGGTGAGGCAGGCGCGGCAGGATTTTTTATTTTTTGATTGACAGGAGCAGGCGCGGCAGCATTTTTAATTTTTTGATTGATGGGAGCAGGCGCGGGAGCAATTAGTCACGATGAGTCCGCCTGTAAAACCCACTGCTGGCTGATTTGAAAAGTCGTCGACTGGTGTTTTCCCATGGTGAAAACCAAAAGATTCACCCCTCTCCTCGGTTGGCTTCCTCCGCCTTCCTGTAGATTGCATTGCCTTTCAGTCGTTTCGTCCCCTTTGCTTCCTCTCCTCATTGCTTCTACCTGGTGCCATGGAGGCGCCGCAGATCACGGAGTCTGAGGTGAGGCGCCTGACACAGGAGCTCCAGGCCAAGGATGTGGAGCTCAGGGCCAAGGACGTGGAGCTCCGTGAGCTCAAGGATGAGAGGAGTGCCATGCTCCTCCGTTATGTGTGGGAGTTCATGGAGCTTCAAAAGCGGCAGGCGTCCACCACAAAGATGCTCGAGGCGTCGGTGGCGTTGCTGCAGAAAGCGGGAGATACAATAGGCCGTCAGGGGAGCCTGCTGGAGCGCGAGCGGGCCGATCGTGACGAGATCCAGGATCGCCTCAGCCACTTGGTGGACCAAGTTGCCATGCACGTGTTGCGGCTGTGCAATGCCTACCGTCGTGCCAGCACGACCATGCCGGCCGTCGAGCTAAACCTGTTCGACCACCCCGTTGACTTCAACGAGCTGCGGCTTCCGGACCTGGTCTCCTTTTTCACCTATATCTCCGAGGAGCCGAGCCTTCTCCATGCGATGGTGGGGGCGGAGCTAGACAAGGAGGGGTTGCGGGTTGCCGTCACCGTTGCCGGGCGAATCCTCTCAGGGCTCTGTCACCGGAATCCATTCGTGCCATTGGACGCCGTCTTTGACGAGCTGGCTCCCATCGACCGGGAGCGGGCTCTGTGGGAGGTTGCACCCTACATCACCAACGTCGTGCGCCTTGAGAAGCAGAGGGACTTCGGTGGTGTTTAGGCATCCTCTGCATGGGCATTTCCATGTCTCGGTGCAACATGACCGTTGGATCAAAGTCAGACGGCACAGATCGATCACTGTAGCACCAAGCGTGTGGGTGTGTTTGGTTGCATTCTCATCTCAATATAGTTGTTCCCTCTTCGTGTATTTGTGTTAACCTACTAGTGTGGACTCATGCACCCTTCATGCACTCTGCCAAACACCCAAAAGTGGGTCGAGAAGGGAACTTTTGCTCCCACCCCGTGCACCCTTCATACACCCTACCTAACACCAATTCGTGCTTCATATGGTTCATGTTTCGTGGAGTACTATAGCACCGTACTCTCCGTGCGCTATAGACCTAGTTCTATTAACATTGATCTCACCATTCATTCTCGGCCGGACAGTCGAAAATGCGGTACTATGTTACATTACTGTTCATATAGTTGACATACGCACAACATCATTTGTTGTTGTCATATCTTACTACGCTAGCAACAAGATTATGTAGTACTGACGTATGAACCACTGCACATGCCTAGTAGTAGGAGCACTGTGTATGTTCAAGTGGCTGCCGTGTTTCGCACTCCTCCGTCGTAAGAGCGGAAACGCTTGTTTTAATCATTTTTTCTTCAGAAAAACAGTGGACACACTCTACCGTGCGGATCCTCCTTGACGGTCTTCGAGAACCTTGCTACTCACTTTCGCCGACGTGTGGGACAGCCAGCATCGGGGTCCACTAGCCATGCACTAAATTACTCTGTAGTAGAGTGCCCAACTGCACGGTAGACTACCCAGATCGAAGCGCCACAGTAATGCCCAATGAGCCGTCAAATCACAAAACCCCCTCCTTTCCAGCAGTAAGTTGGACGGACAAAGCAACCATCATTTCACTCTTCTCTCTCAGCTTCCTCTCTTGAAGAAAACCCCCACTCGCTTCTCCCTCATCTTGTTCCTCATTTCTTCAAGAAAACCCTGACCTTCTTCTGCCATTGTTCTTCTCTACCAAAGAAGGAAAGGTGAGCGCATCAATGGTGTTGATTCTGGCCAAGGCCCGGTCTTGCAACCCCGAGACTAATCCTATAACTCCCTCTCTGTTCTTCTTTTGGGTTTGTGATTATGGTTTCTTTTCTTCTATTTCTATTTGATAGTTTCTTGATGGACGCTGGAGCACCGGCCGAAGTGATGTCTATGGCTCTAGCCAAAACCATCGAGGCTCATGGTACGAAGAAGCGCAAGCACCCCGCCGAGACTACTAGAGACAAGCTCAAAGCCATCGCCCTGTCCAAGCCCCCCTCTCCGGGATCCCTCATTAAGCAAGTCCAGGTAATATCTCTTCTTGACGATCTTTTTCTCGATCTTGATCATGTTTTTTCATCTAACACGCAGTACTAGTACTAGTAGTACAACTTTACGGGTGATCTTGCATGTGATTTTGTGTGCCAAATGACGGTTCTAAATTCCTCTTTTGACCAAAACATGCGAGAGGTTGACACTGATTTCTTATAGATTACTTTCAACTACTTTATGAACATCAATGCTACCTTTGAAGAGGATATATTTGCCTCAGTAACTTGTGTTATGGATATTGCAAGTAAACCCTCTGCTCTCATGCCTTTGAAGACATGTTCTAGTGTCTTTGTTCACTCATATGTAGTCATATATGGAGTAAAATATCGAGAATCATCTTATATTTCTGAACGGAGGTAGTAATAAAATACCTAGTTTATGTTTGAATTAGAACCAGGTCCGCGGTGGAGATGAAGTTCTCAAAGTCATGCTGTGTGAACTGGAAGACCTGAGGATGAGTTCTATTGCTAAACTATCCAGCTGAAGTGTCCTTGTCGCCATGTGTCCTGAACTAGTGTTTTCCTGTAGCATTGTTGTCAGGCGTGTTCTCGAGGTTGTACTTGACCACAACAATTTCCTGGTTGTGCCTTCGATTACAAAGGGTGTGGTTCTTGTAAAGCTTCCCGATGCGGCTCGTCTTCAACGTCATGTTTATGAGTGGAAAGACCACTCTGTTAGGTTCTCCAAGGTTGACGAGATGGTGATGGTGCAGGTAGACACCTCTCACGAAGTCCATGTCCTAGTCAGTTATGTGGGGTTCATCCCGTAGGTCGGTGGCAAGAAATAGTCTGCAGAGTTTAATTAGTGCTATTTTGCTTGTCTGTAGTAAGTACTATTGTTCAGTTCTTCATTTGTGTTTTTGAACCCTGTATTGTTTAGTACTGCCACTTTTGGTGTGTGGTGAGTCCTGAGAACAATCTATGTTAATGTCTGTCCACTCGATTCAGTCTGTATATTTTGAAGTATCCAGATCATCTTTTTTGTGAGGATGGTTTATCAATTATGGTTACTGAGGGAGTCCTGGACTAGGGGGTGTCCGGATAGCCGAACTATCATCGCGGTCGGACTCCAAGACTATGAAGATACAAGATTGAAGACTTCGTCCCGTGTCCGGATAGGACTTTCCTTGGCGTGGAAGGCAAGCTTGGCGATATGGATATGTAGATCTCCTACCATTGTAACCGACTCTGTGTAACCCTAACCTATCCGGTGTCTATATAAACCGGAGGGTTTTAGTCCGTAGGACGAACAACAATCATACAATAGGCTAGCTTCTAGGGTTTAGCCTCCTCGATCTTGTGGTAGATCTACTCTTGTACTACCCATATCATCAATATTAATCAAGCAGGAGTAGGGTATTACCTCCATCGAGAGGGCCCGAACCTGGGTAAAAACATCGTGTCCCTTGTCTCCTGTTACCATCCGCCTAGACGCACAGTTCGGGACCCCCTACCCGAGATCCACCGGTTTTGACACCGACATTGGTGCTTTCACTGAGAGTTCCTCTGTGTCCTCAACTATAGGCCCGATGGCTCCTTCGATCATCAACAACGACGCGGTCCGGGGTGAGACTTTTCTCCCCGGACAGATCTTCGTATTCGGCGGCTTTGCACTGCGGACCAATTCACTTGGCCATCTGGAGCAGATCGAAAACTACGCCCCTGGCCATCAGGTCAGATTTGGAAGTTTAAACTACACGGCCGACATCCGCGGAGACTTGATCTTCAACGGATTCGAGCCACGGCCAAGCACGCCGCACCGATGGGCACGATCTAGCTCTGCCGCCGAACAGTGTCCTGGAGGCCGCATCAGCATCCGCTCCGACCCTTAATCCGGAGCCGGATTCCTCGATCGAGGACGAGTGGTTGGACACCGCCTCGGGGGCTACGATCTCAACGGCGATTGAGCCGAACTCCATCTCTATCCTTTGCGAAGACCGTGACTCCAAGGTGCCGGACTCCTCTCCGGGACTCAACCCTCTGCATACCGCTAATCGAAACCGATTGGGCGCCGGTCATGGAGTTCACCGCCGCGGACATCTTTCAGCACTCGCCCTTTGGCGACATCTTGAATTCACTAAAGTCTCTCTCTTTATCCGGAGAGCCCTGGCCGGACAACGGACAGGAAGGTTGGGATGCGGACGACAAAGAAATTCAACGCCCACCCACCACCCACTTTGTAGCCACTGTCGAAAGCTTAAACGACATGCTCGACTTCGACTCCGAAGACATCGACGGTATGGACGACGATGCCGGAGACAACCAAGACCCAGCGCATACAGGGCACTGGAAGGCCACCTCATCATACGACATATACATGGTGGACATCCCAAAAGAGGGGAACGGCGATGGAACAACGGAGGATGACCCCTCCAAGAAGCAACCGAAGCGCCGACGTCCGGGCGCCGCTCTAAATCCCGCCACAAAGAAAAAATAGTGATTCCAAAGACGGGAGATAATAACACCGGGACGGTCTTTGAAGACAACCCCCTCCAGCAGGACTCAACACAGGAGGAGGGAGAAGCAAGTCCACACAACAGTGCGGCAGAAAGAGAGGTAGAGGACGATAATTATGCGCCTCCCTCCGAAGATGAGGCAAGCCTCAACGAAGACGAATTCGTCGTGCCTGAGGATCCCGCCGAACAGGAGCATTTCAAACGCAGGCTTATAGCCACGGCAAGCAGCCTCAAGAAAAAGCAGCAACAACTTAGAGTTGACCAAGACCTGCTAGCTGACAGATGGATCAAGTCCTTGCGGTAGAAGAGTATGAACTCGAACGCCCCTCCAAAAGCTACCCCAAACGCAGGTCGTTGCCTCGATCAGAGGAGGAAGCACCCACATCGCCAGCGCATGATGCGGCTGACCGGCCACCCCGTGGCCCCGACAGAGAGGCCTCTAGACCCTCCATTCAAGTCGCACCCCGACGCCGCTCAAAAAGTACCAAGGCACGGGAAAACATGCCGAACTTGCGAGATATATTGGAGGATAAGGCAAACATACAAGATCGATCTACGGATCGCGTGGGCGCCCAACGACTCGGGATGATTACCGTTGCGCCGGATACAGCAAACCCGGCCGGGCCAAACACAGTAGACAAAGCTCATATGAGCTACGCCGTGATATAGCCCAATATCTGAGGCGCCAAGACACCCACTATGCTTCATGATGAAGTAATGGATCATCAAATCACGAGGGCTTCAAACTGTAAACATCGAATCATACGATGGCACCACAGATCCTGCGGTGCGGATCGAGGACTATCTCCTCCATATCCACATGGCCGCGGTGATGATCTACATGCCATCAAATACCTCCCACTCAAGCTTAAAGGACCAGCTCGGCATTGGCTCAACAGCTTGCGGCCAGAATCAATTGGTTGTTGGGAGGACACGGAAGCCGCATTCCTTGATAACTTCCACGGCACATATGTGCAACCACCGACGCCGATGACCTTAGCCATATAATTCAGCAGCCGGAAGAATCGCCGGACAATTACGGACACGGTTCCTAACCAAGAAAAATCAAATCGTCGACTGTCCGGATGCAGAGGCGCTAGAAGCCTTCAAACATAACATCCGCGACGAGTGGCTAGCGCGGCACCTACGACAGGAAAAGCTGAAATCCATGGCAGCCCTTACCACACTCATGACCCGCTTTTGCGCGGGAGAGGACAGCTGGCTAGCTCGTAGTAACAACTTGACCAAAAACCCTGGTAGTTCGGATACCAAGGACAGCAATGGCAGGTCGCGTCGCAACAAGAACAAGCGCCGCATTAACGGCGATAATGCTGAAGATACGGCAGTCAATGCCGGATTCAGAGGCTCTAAACCCGGTCAGCGGAAGAAGCCATTCAAAATAAATACCCAGGGCCCGTCCAACTTGGACCGAATACTCGATCGCTTGTGCCAGATACATGGCACCCCCGAAAAACCAGCCAATCACACCAACAGGGATTGTTGGGTGTTCAAGCAAGCGGGCACGTTAAGTGCCGAACTCAATGACAAGGGCTGCATAGCGATGACGAGGAAAAGCCCGGCCGCCCGAACAATAGAGGACGAAGGGCTTCCCCCACAAGTGCGGACGGTGAACATGATATACGCAACCCACATACCCAAAAGGGAGCGGAAGCGTGCACTAAGGGGCGATATGCGATGGAGCCATCGCCCCAAAGTTCAGCCCATGGTCTTCTGCCCGATCACCTTCGATCGAAGGACCACCCCACTAGCATTCGTCATGGCGGTTTCGCCGCATTGGTTCTTGACCCAATTATTGACGGATTTCACCTCACCGAGTCACGATGGGCGACGGTAGCAACTGAACCTGCTTTATCGAGGATCTGATTGCACAAAATGGGCATAGACCCTCAAGGATTAAACCTACAAAGACGACCTTTAAAGACGTCATACCGGGTGTAGAGGCCAATTGTACAGGCTTAGTTACACTCAAGTGGTCTTCGGATCCTGGATAACTTCCGGCGAAGAGTTAATCTTCGACATAGTCCCGTTCAGCGGCTATCACGCCTTTGCCGGACGAACCGCATTTGCAAAGTTCAATGCCGTGACGCACTACGCATACCTCAAGCTCAAGATGCCAGGCCCTCGAGGAGTAATCACGGTCAATGTAAACACTGAACGCTCTCTCCGAACGGAGGAGCACACGGCGGCCCTCGCGGCGGAGGCACAAAGCAGCCTCTCACGGCAATTCTCGAGTCCGGCCACTAAACGTCCGGACACCGTCAAGCGCGCCCGGAGTAACCTAAAACAAGACCGCCTGGCACGATTCAAGCACGCGTAGCAATCCGGCCCCAACCCCAGCCCTCGCGAAACAGTGAAGCCAGTACCACGCGTACATAACTACGCTTCGGAGATACCATGGGCATAAGGGGAGGGGCACGACCACGACACGCCCAGAATGCGGCTCAACCACACTAGGGGCTCCCAATTGTGTCATTCTTTTTCTTTCTTCTTTTTTCTTACTTTTAGGACTCCGTTTTCCAGAAGTCCTGTCCGGCACTAGAATCGCCGAACTCACGATGCAACAGCCGTGGAAGCGTAAAGCTACATCGAGTGTTGGTGGTCTCTATTACGAGCATTATACCTGTTTTACATACCATCCTCAGCTTACCCCTCGAAGGACATGTTAAATAGTCCCATCCCTTGCTTATCGCACTATTTGTATTGTTCTGCTTTCATTGCAGTACCTTTTTGAATAAACAATGCATAGCTTTTGCCTATTATTGCACTCCTTTCTTTATCTATATATATGCTTCATTTCATGACATGTTGCACCCGTACACTTTGGTACGGCCAATACACCAGGGGCTTAAGTATCCCAAAAGTATGGTGTGATAAGTCCAAACACTTTCACAAGTACGGCACCCCGAACTTATAGCATTATATGCATCGGCTCCTAATCATGTCTTGGGTCAATAGTTGGGTTTGCCCGGCTCCTATGTTTTGGTACCTTACGTTCCGTTATATCAGCTAAGGTAGCACTAGGAGAACCACCGCGATTGTGCCCCGGTTGAGCTGGGTTGAGCACCTCAGTGGAGAAAGCTAAAACTGACCGTCATGATAGGGCGAGAGCCGGTCGCTGTTCGAGAGGTTTTTTCGGGTCCCTAAAGACTTATGCCGCTTAGAGCGAGGAACCTGCATTGTCCGGCCAAGGCGGGGATAGCGCCTCAACTTCGGTCTTCCGAATACTAGGGGCTTTGCCGAAATTTAGAATTATAGAATTCTATGGCTAAGTGAGAGTGTTCAAGCACTATAAGTCCGGTTGCCTTGTTCGTTGCGTTGAGCGCTTCCCTAGATGGACCCAAGAATGGGAACAAGAGTGCTCAAGTTTATCCCGAACACCCCAAAGACCCGTGGCATGGGGGCTGAAGCCAACGACTTGCCATCTCTCAAATTTGATAAACGGCCGCCTGAAGGTAATATTTTAAATTAACAAGCGTTGCTTAGCGCATATGAACAAGTTTTCAGCGTACAGGATAACAAATGCGAGTCTATTAGAAAATTACATCTTTGGAGCACTCATCCGCTATACGACGGGCACCCTTCAGAGGCCCTCATAGTACATTTCGGGCGCAGGATGATCCTTTCCCTTGATTGGCCCGTCCGTCACAAGCTTCTCCGCATCCAGCTTGCCCGGTGCACTTTAGCACGGTCAAGGGCCTGACGGGCACCTTCAATGCAGACGGAGCGCTTGATGACTTCAATCCATGGACAAAGGCGTCCACTAGCCGCGACTAGCCCAAAGTAGCTCCTGTGCATGGCTTCCAATGGCCTGTACCGAACTATGAGGCCCTTCATGGCCTGTTCGGCGACCTTAGGAGATCGACCAGCTGCTTCAGCTGGTCGCTTAGGGGCACCGGATGTCCGCCCTCAAAGATATCTGAGACCAGAACACCTTCTCCGTCGAGCTCCCCTCCTTGGCGCGGTAGAATGCGGCAACATCGGACACACTACGGGCAGATCTGCGAACGCCTCTGGAGAGCTCAATCCGGTAAGTAATAGGTAATTCACTTTCACATGCTTGCTTTGCATAAAGAATGCCTTACCCGCCGCTATCTTCTTTAATGATTCAATTTCTTGGAGGGCTTTTTGGGCTTCGGCCTTAGCGGCTTTGGCACTCTCAAGAGTCGAGGCGAGCTCGGACTCTCGAGTCTTCGAGTCACGCTCCAAACTCTCGTGTTTTTCCATGAGAGCCTGGAGCTCTTGCCGTACCTTCGCTAGCTGCGCCTCCCCCTTCTCTCGCTCGGTGTGCTCCGCAGCCGCTTCGTCTTCGGCCGCGGACACCGCCTCCTTCAGGGTCGCCACCTCGCTCGTGGCCCCTGCAGTACCCATGTTATTCCTGTTATTTTTTGCAACTAAATCCTTTCTATAAGGTATTTCTTTCATAAGGTCTTACTTATCTTCCTTGTCCTCGAGCTGCTTTTTGGCAAGGCCGAGCTCGTTCTCGGACCGCTCGAGGCTCTGCTTCAATGCATTGACCTCCGCAACAAGGTCGGCAGAGGTCAAGAAGCAGCCTGCATTCGCATATTGACATACTTATATTAGACTCCTGCGTATATCTTTTTAGATCCTTAGTCCCGCTTTTCTTTCCGAACACCGAACTAAGCATCAGGGGCTACTGTCTATGCGGTAATATTTTTACATATTCTAAACTTACCTCAAAGCCTGTTAGAAGGCTGGTGCAGGCTTCGGTCAGCCCGCTCTTGGCGGACTGAACCTTCTGGACCACCACACTCATAACAGTGCGGTGCCCCTCCTTGATGGAGGCGCTTAACAGCGCCTCCAGTAAGCTATCCGGTGCCTCCGGTTGGACGGAGGACACCGGCATCTTACCCTTCCTACGAAGGGGCCGCTTGCGGACTTGGAACCAATGAAGGTTCGGTATGGAGTACGGACGAGGTCGGGCTTAGAGCCCCGGGGTCTCGCCCCCACGCGCCTGGAGTCCGGGAGGTCGCCTTGCGCCGCCTCCTGCGCCACCTCCTCTTGACCAGGCCCCCCTTGGGGCCCCACCTCGGCATCGTCCGCAGTGTGAGGTGAGGAGGCGGCCGGAAGTGAAGTACTCTCCATTTTCGACAAACTCAGGGACCCTCTCGACGAAGCAGCGAGCTCGCCCTTGGGCGGGCTACATGATTGTTCGGCATTAGAGAACACTATGCAATGAAAAAAACCATGGGTATCTGGACACTTACGATCTCGCCAGGGGCTTAGCCCTTGTTGGCCACTCCTCCTCGTCGTTGTCGGCGTTGGTGGAGAAGTCCGGAGGAAGGGTCCTCCCCTTCTTGGACCCTCCGGCCTCCCCAGGTGGGGCGGCCTTCCTTTTCCTCTCTTCTTCCCCGGGGAGAGGCTTTTTTCCTCCTCCTTGTTCTCGTGGAGAGGATTACGCTTCAGACCGACAGCACTTGGCGCCGGAACTCCTTCGAGTTCCGTGGCCTCCTTTCTTAGCCTTATTCTCCGGCACCACATGAGGTGCGGAGCCAGCAGCCCGCTAATCGGGCGTCTGCTGGTCTTCGGCAAAGGGGCGGACAGTTAATCTGTTCGGGCGTCTTGACCAGTCGTGTCAAAGGTTAGGGAGTTTTAGATCCCGCACAGAGTCAAACTATGAAAAAAGAGTCCCATAAAGGGTAAAATAACTTACCTCGCTGGCTTGATGCTGCGAGCTGAATCCGCGATCTTCGGTAGTGGATGTGGGAGCCTCGGCGCCCTTGAACAGCACCTTCTGCATCTTCGTGCGTAGTGTCGAAGAGCCTTTTAGAGTTGAGTGTTACGCGGATCGAACTCCCACAATTTGAAGGCCCGTTGTTGGCATGGGAGAATCCGGCGGATGAGCATAACTCGGACTACGCCGACAAGCTTGAGCTTCTTGTCCACCAGGTTTCAGACACGTGTTTGGAGTCCGGTCAGCTCTTTGAATCACCCCACCTCAGGCCCGTCTCTTTCCATGATGTGAGCCGTGTGGGAGCCAGATCTGAATTCGGGGGCCGCCGCCCATTTGGAGTCGCGCGGCTCGTTGATGTAGAACCTCCCCGATTGCCACCCCTTTCTTGTCTCCACGAAGGAGCCCTCGAGCCATAGAACATTGGGCATCCTGCCCGCCATGGCGCCTCCGCACTCTGCCTGTCGGCCGCCCACTATCTTCGGCTTGATGCTAAAGGTCTTCAACCATAAACTGAAGTGGGGTTAGATGCAGAGGAAAGCCTCGCACACGACGATAAACGTCGAGATATTGAGGATGAAGTTTGGGGCCAGATCATGGAAATCCAGGTCGTAGTAGAACATGAGCCCCCAGACAAATGGGTGAAGTGGAAAACCCAGTCCGCGAAGGAAGTGGGTGAGGAACACCACCCTCTCATGGGGCCTCGGGAGTGGGACGAGCTGCCCCTTGTTGGGGAGCCGACACGTGATGTTGCGGGACAAGTATCCGCCTCCCGCAGCTTTGTGATGTGCCCTTCCGTGACGGAGGAGGCCATCCACCGCCTCCCGCTCCGGACATAGTTGGAGAAGGTTGAGGTGGGATGTGCGGACTTGAGCGCCAGAGCTCGAAAAGCGCGGAAATGGATAAGCAAAGGAGGAAGAAGGCGAGGGTGAAAAGGTGGATCCTTATCCCTTATATGGACGGGACGAAGCTATGCGTCCCCCACCAGACTGATAAAACTCGCTTATCTCCCAAGCGCCGTAATCAATGGCGCGGATGGGTTACCCACGTCCGTATTGATGGGAATCCGGAATAAGGGGGCACGATCTATGCTTTGATAAGACGCGTGCCAAGGAAACCGCCTCGCTAAACGCTACCGAGGCAGGTGACAAGAAAAATGATTCATATAAAGGCCTGGCCGTGGTGTGATGTCACGCCGCTGAATACGTCGCCAGATCTGTGCAAAAGTTATTCTCTCTACGGTGGTATGTGGAACTTGTTTTGCAGAGCGGACACTATCCTTGTGTTCAAAACCTTCTATGAAGTATTCGGAGGAGGAACCCGCCTTGCAATGCCGAAGACAATATGCGCGCCCGGACTAAATGCGTCATTGAAGCCTGGTTCGTGGGCTACCGAGGAGTCCTGGACTAGGGGTGTCCGGATAGCCGAACTATCATCACGGCCGGACTCCAAGACTATGAAGATACAAGATTGAAGACTTCGTCCCGTGTCCGGATAGGACTTTCCTTGGCGTGGAAGACAAGCTTGGCGATACGGATATGTAGATCTCCTACCATTGTAACCGACTCTGTGTAACCCTAACCTATCCGGTGTCTATATAAACCGGAGGGTTTTAGTCCGTAGGACGAACAACAATCATACAATAGGCTAGCTTCTAGGGTTTAGCCTCCTCGATCTCGTGGTAGATCTACCCTTGTCCTACCCATATCATCAATATTAATCAAGCAGGAGTAGGGTATTACCTCCATCGAGAGGGCCCGAACCTGGGTAAAAACATCGTGTCCCTTGTCTCCTGTTACCATCCGCCTAGACGCACAGTTCGGGACCCCCTACCCGAGATCTGCCGGTTTTGACACCGACAGTTACACTCCAATATCTGTATGCATTGCAGAGTTTATCGCACCCACCAGGATTTCCAGTTCCATGGATGTTCGGTCCATACGATTTGTCACGGCCTTTGGACTGTCCTGCTTGTGGGAGTAGGCGGCGGCCATGCATGCCACGCGTAGTTGGACGATCAATCTTATATTTAGTACTTCAACATAGTGATTTCCTGGTAAGGATTCACTCGTGTCACATCAAGTAAATCTTATTTATTTACTGTCTAAATATTATTGATTTAGTGTCATGTTTTCTTTCTTTTGCTGCAATTTTATGATACAGGTTTTGCCATGTGGCATTCATCACAGAATAAACCGTTTGGTTTGCTCTACGATGGATATTTTTGCAGGTTTCACTTCTTATGTCGTGGTCGATATGAAGGCACTGTCCATCACTTATATTGCTGGTAAAAATTGGACCAGTCTGTTGTCTGAGTACAAGTTGAATCCCTATCATGAACTGCAGTTTGGTTTAACAAACACGCCACAATTAGTCCTTCTCGCGTTTAAAAGAAATGAAGAAAAAGGCTGGATCACGGTCACGGAGCCTACTCAAGTTAGAAAGCTGATCATAGCAGACGGAACCGACCGCTTGTCTCGCACATCGGTACCACCTTCAGCAACGGATCGAGCATCGGCAGTTGCTCTAGCACTGACAGCTGTAGCAGCTCAGTCTGATCCAGTTGAGGATTGGGCACCGACCGCGTCAGCGGATCAGGCTAATCTACCAGAGGATCGGGCATCGACACCGGCACCTGCTCTACAAGGATCACCATCTCCGACAGCAGCAGTGGCACTACCAGTTGCACGGGCACCAGCAACGGCTTCGGCACCTGCACCAACACTTGCACTTGCATCTGCTCCGGCCCATGCAGCGGCAACGGAACCAGTAGTTGCACCGGCAACAGACTGGGCTGCAGTTCGCACTTCATATACAAAAGTCCTTAAAAAACCGACATGTCCACCTTCTTGGTAAGCATTGGACGCCCAAGTGCTTCGTTATTTTTTCTTTCCATGTTGTTTCACATGATTCACTGTGTTGATCTAACTGTTTGTGTATGTCTTCTTGTTTGCAAACAGAGAATTCCTAGAGCAACGAGGGAGTCGTTCAACAATCCGGGCGTCCGTGGCCAAGTTTACCATGCACAACCTTGGTGTGAATGAATCTGCTCAATATACCATAAGTACAAAGGATGGTCGCATGATGATTGATGTTAAATGATGGTCAAGGTTTAAATCTAAATCATATCTTGCGGTAGGGGATGATGTCAAAATCGAACTTTCTCGACATGAAGAGCTGGTCCAAATCAACTTTGAAATTCTTCAAGAGTGACGCATAGCGCGAACTGATCTATCCTCCGAGAGATTTTGATGTAATAATCTGGCATGGTGAAACAAGTGTCATGTGTGTATAAGTAGTACGACAGTGTTATTTATCACATGGTATATCGTTGATAGAATTGCAACTCTGATTGCTGGTTAGGAACTGTTGTTCGATTTCATTCTAACAGTTGTCGTGCTTTACTCAATTTTGTGTATTCGCCTTGCGCCCGCATCTAAAACCAGCGCAGTACCGATCGCTTGCAATATGAAAAGCGCTAAGGTAGAACACATGGGCCCCCAAACATGCAGGCCCACCGGCCTGTGGCCCAGAGTCCAGAACCGTGAGCCTGTCTGAGTATTATATTCTCAGCTGAACCTCCATAATGCCCGTGCGTTGCATGTAACATCAAGATGCATTTGTATGAGTATTTTATCTTGTGGGAGAAAATGATGAACGAGGGAAGGCCTTATTTGCAAATGTGGAGAGGTGTGTGGGTACCTTTTTGCAAAATTGCCATAGTTTCCTTCCTATCCGTCATATATAAATCGGACGGCCTATATTGCAGGATGGCAAGCACACCATCATCACCAACTCATCTATACTGTGTTAAAAAATCTCTGTTTTTATAGTTATATATGTTATATATATTCCCCTTGCTTTTTCTTATGTATAAAGTTGTGATATAAAAGATTTTAATATTTCTTTACAGAGGGAGTATCTCTCTGTCAAAAATATATTTATGTGTAACTAGTTACTCCTGTCTTTCTACTTCCTTTCGCTGATATGTGGGGCATCCAGCAAAGGGGTACACATGCCATATGCACCAAATTAGAGTCCACAACTGCACAGTAGACACACCCCGGTCGTAGCACCGCAGTAATGCCCAATGAGCCGTCAAATCACAAAACCCTCCACCTTTCCAGCTTTAACAGTAAGCTGGACGGACGAAGCGGCAATATCTCACTGGGCTTGAATCCCCTTCTCCCTCGTCTGCTTGTTCAGAGAAAACCCCTGCTCGGCGATTGCATAGGGTTTCTCATGGAGAACCTGGTACGAATTCTTCATCCATCCCCGATAAATCCAAGTCCCTTGGTCGCGGGTAATCCTAGGATGGCAGCTGCTGCCGTTGATGCATTTTTCTTCCTACTGAATCTAGTGTGTTTCATTTGCAGTGCCCAAAGTGCGAGGACCCTACAGGTTTCTGCGCCCTCGGCGAGACGCCACACTTGTTCCTTCTCATCCTAATACGGGATTTTAAAACACGCACAGTATGTTCTTAGAATCCTCTTTTCTATCCGGGAGGGTGGGGTTTTTTAAACATGTTGTCAACTAATTTGGAAATTTGGATTGCTATATTTGGATAAAAGGTACTAGTACCATGGTAAACACTGACGTGAAGGAGGAAATTCTTTCTAGATTTGGATAGGGAATACATTGTGTTCTCATATTATTTTTCCTGCAGTGCATTCCTTGCCCTGCCAGAACACATGTACTCAAGATGCTCGTCCTTGCCGTAACTGAATACACCAGTTTAATGGTCACAGTGAAGACAAACCATGGATATAAGTTCCGAGTTGGGTTCATGAACCAAGAAGATCGCTGCTTTTTATGGCGAACTTGGATAAACTTTCTCAAGTGTTACGGACTGAAAGTTGGCGCACGAATGTTGATGGAAATAGCAGAACCTGGTCTCATCTTCACTGCGATCTTCCACCCCAACATCGTTCCAATTGTTCATCCATATTAGTTTTGTATCTGGTTCTTGCTTGTTGCCTCGATTACTTCTTAATCCACCTATTTTGTCTAACTAATCACAATTTAACTTTAGAAGTAGCAACGAATCTCTCACGAAGATGCTACTTTTAACTAATATTTTCTTATAATTGGTGGCACGTGTAGGTTTTTCAGAGTTAAGAAGGCTACTCGTTTGTTATTCTGTAAGAACTCGGATGTTACTGATGGCACTGAAGTTGACTAGGATGACATCCACAAGTTCCTACATTTTATTGATCGTCTTGAGGTCCTTGTGGGGCGTTTCAATGGTGGAAGGCCACGTGGGATATGTGTGCCACTGCTGCACTCGTTGAACAGGTCCAACTGTGTGGAGAAACTTATGGTACGAGCTGTTTTCTGTTATATATGTTGTTCATAAACTCTTGCTTATACATAGTTTAACAGATGTGATCTTCTTGAAACAGAAACTACCCAGTTATATTGTTCCTATAGAGATGCCTGACCATGGTCGGGTCAGACTTGTGCTTGGTCATAGCATGATGTTTATGTCAACCTACTCCATTCCCCTTGGAGGTGAAAAGATACTTATTCATGGGTGGTCTCAAATAATGAAGGCCCGTCCATCTTGGAGAATAGGACAGAAGATTATGTTCCTGCTTTTGCATGGCTCTAAAGCGAATATACTGTTTATTGACCTCATTGCGAGATGAAGCCGCTTTTAGAAGGTTGTGGATGCGCGGGGTGGCGCCTGGGCCTTGTCCTGGGGCTTGGCGGCCTCACCCTTGGTTAACTATAGGCAAAGTAGCACTGTTCGAGGCGTGCTTTGTACGGTTGAACCTGTATAAGTACTCATACTGCTTTCAACTATGGTTGTTAAGTGCCCCTGCTGGTTTCAGTTAAGGTTATTAAGTACTCCTGCTGCTTTTACAGTCCGTTGTGTTTCTCGATCTGTCTTCCTCCGACCACCAAAACCAAACCAAGCGCCCGGTAGGCCGCTTTACTTCCGCCTCCCACGGTCGGCTGCGCCAACAAGACGCATCACCGTCCCACCGTCTCCTAAATCATTAACGCCGATGTCCGAGGCCTCACCGTCGTCCTCCACGCACTTTGGTACACTCACCGCGGCGCCGCCCTCTTGCGTTGTCAACATGGTCAACAAACAACAGGAATCGGCAGAGGATTGTACGTGGAGGGGATGACAGTAGGGGCCCACCATGTCCATGGTCGGACGCAAGGAAGTTCCTCATTTTTTGTTATATATACTCCATTGTCAGTATATGGAAAAATAAAATGCTTTCTCCTGGTGGTTTCCTGACATCTGGGACCCACGACATTGTCAGCGTATATAGTCAATAGACAAGAGAACAGCACCACAAGATGGGCTGACACCTGGGACGTAGCTGCTCGAGCAAAAAAAAAATTTTATTGTTGAGACGGAGCAGGGTTTCAACTGGGCTGTGGCCCGTCTAGCCCAGGCTTATATTTTATGTTCACCATATGACCAGCCCAGCTATTTTTTCTTTGCGAAAATGAGCCCAGGTTATTTTTTCTGAAGAATACCCAATCCAGGCCTACTTATTTTTCTACGCCCTGATGGGCTGCAACTCTTTCAATACGCCTACAGATCTTGAAAGTAATATGAAATGGGTTGTAAATATAAAAACAGATGACAAATTGGCAATTACTTTATAATTTCTGAATTTTTTCACATTTTCAGATTCTTATTTCACTGGGCTTTAACCTAATGTAAATATATCTTCAAAGTACTTTAAAATTGGCTCGACATTTCGGTATTAAAAATAGTTTGGAACCCACAGAAATATGTGAAATTTTGTTCAAATTTTTAACCCTGGCCCTGGCCAACAAAAAACGGATTGCAATAAATTGCATAAGAAGTTGCAATGAGCTATATATAAATTATTAAAATAAATAGGGAATGGTCTGACTTGTGGGCCTATTAAGTTGACGCGTATGCAAGATTTTTTTTACTTATTATATACATCAACAAACGATTCTAGCAGACGTAACCATTGGATGTCAATCCAACGGCTGTCGTGTTTCTTCAATCTCTGATCTTCTTGCTCCAGCCGCCAAATCCAGCTCCGGCGGGACCGCGTGCTCCCGCCTCCCGTGGCCGGCTGTGCTGCCGCGCAGGCCTCACATCCCCCTACTACTCCAACCACTGGCCAGGCCATCCCTCTACTCACCCACATCCCTCCAATGTTGTGGCTTCGCCGCCTCCGGGTCATTCCCTTCCTGGGTCTCACCATAGTCCATCGCACTGGTGTTCTCGGCACGGCGTGGTCAACGTTGTCAACAAACGACAACATCGGAAGAGGCATGTACATGGAGAGGCTGACAGTTGGGACCCACATGGTCCATGGCCGCATGCAAGCAAGTACCTCCTTATTACGCCAAAAATAATGAATACTCCCACCGACAGCTCAGTCCCACCAGCTATATCTTCGCACGCAAGGAAGTGCCTCCTTATTATGCACAAAAAATGAATACTCCCCCTGCTAGCTGGGACCCACCATAGTGGGAGCCTGACTTGTGGGCCTACTAAGTTGACGCGGACGGAGGGATTTGTCAACTTAGTCAACAAACGATTCTATCACCAGTGATCGTTGGATTGTTAACATCCAACAGTCGTCCTGCTTCTTCAACCTCTGATTTTCTTGCTCCAGCCATCCAAACTACCGCGTGCTCTTGCCTCCCATGGCCGGCTATGCTGCCGCGGAGGCCTCACCACCCCCTACTACTCCCACCGCTGGCCAGGCCCTGCAGCGACGGCAGCCTCACACCAAAGCCGAACCAGTGAATCCTCGTACTCCTCTTCGCGTGGGCATCCAGTGCCGCGTCTTCCCCGGCTCTGCGTCGTCCGCTTCCTAGGCCTCGTCGTCGTCCACCACCCTGGTGCTCTCGGCGCGGCGTGGTCAACGTGGTCAAGGAACGACTTCCATCGGAAGAGTACTGTACATGGAGAGGCTGACAGCTAGGTCCACAGCCGCAGCAAGGAAGTGCCTCCTTATTAGGCGGAAAATAATGATTCCTCCACCTGACAGCAGGGACCCACCGGACGGGCCACCGTATTTCACGAAAAAAACGGTTCCCCCTAACTACTGGGACCCACCAGCTATATCTTCGCACGCAAGGAAGTGCGTCCATATTACGGGCAAAAAAAAATGATTCGCCCCCTGACTGCTAGGACCCACCAGCTACATCTTCGCATGCAAGGAAGTGCCTGACAGTCGGGACCCACCTGGTCGAAGCATACGTAGCGTTGTCATTTTGGTCGCGAACGTGTACGTACATACTGGTCGATGTAGAGGCGCGCACATAGCATGTACACGTACATATAGCGGCCAGGGTGCAAGAAAGTAAATACGGCCACGTACGTACATACGAGCGGGGTCTCGAACGCCTACTTGCGCATACGTACGGCCAAGGCTCGTGTACATGGCTCGGTCGGAATGGAGAAACTGCATCGTCTCATGTTCATGGGGAGGCAACGGAATGCGTCGTGCTCATCGGGAGGCAAAGGAACGCGTGCTGTTCATCGGGAGCCAACCGGCTTGGATGGAACAACCGATGGAAACAAGGCCTGGCATACTGCGGGACGGAGGAAACGGCCTTGTGTTCGACCGGCCACGGTCAAAACGGGATCCTATTCATCGGAAGGGGTCTGGTGTACCGCAAAATGGAGGAAACGGACTTCTCTTGGACCTCCTATGGTGGAAACGGGGTCCTGTTGATCGGAGGGGTGTGGCGTACCGCAAAACAGAGGAAACGGACTTGTGTTGGAGCGCTACGATCGAAACGGGGGTCCTGTTCATCGCGAGGGGTGTGGCGTACCGCAAAACGGGACTCCACGGGATACTGTTCATCTCCACTGTCGACTGCCTCCACGGGCTCCTGTTCATCCACCGTCGGCCTCCTCCAGCCTCCACCTGCGACTGTTCATCCACGGGCTCCTATTCATCCAGCCTCCACCGTGCGCTCCTCCACTGGCTACTGTTCAACCAGCCCTCTCCACGGGGTCCTGTTCAACCACCCCTCCACGGGCTACTGTTCATCCAGCCCTCCACCGGGTCATGTTCATCCAGCCCTCCACCGGGTCCTGTTCATCCACCCCCCCAACCGGCTCGATCGGGGTCCTGTTCATCCAGCGGCAACACGACGGGGTCATGTTCATCCACCCACCACCAGGAACTGTTCATCCAAACCCCCCAACAACGCTCACTGTTCATCCAAAGGCAGCATCGATCGGCTTCAGTTAGCAGCAGTAGCGAAGGAATCACTCGGGTTCAGTAACGTAGTTAGTGCAATCGCTCAGGTTCAGATAGAGCCCAATGCCTCGCACACATGCGCGTACGTACGAGAGAAACGCGCATCACTCGGGCCCCGACCACCCACCGTAACTGGGAACTCCCTCGATATTTTCCTCGCCCTCGCTTCTACCATGGTTTTTTCCGTCATGGACGACCCAAAGAATGTCATGCGGCTGTTCTCCGGCCCGCAAAGGACGAAAAGCCCATTTTCTGTCATGATTTTTTGTCATAGAAGTAGGACCCCACCACATCTATGATGATACCGGGTTTTGTCACAATTATCGTCATAGAAGTGTCATAAGCATGATAGAAGAAAATTTCGTTCGGCCCAAAATGTCACGGATGTGTCTTTTTTCTGTACTGAAGTCAGTGGCTCGCTCCATTGTTCCGGAGAACGGAGTCTTAGTCATCTTGCCCATGAGGCATGGTTCGCAAGCATCAAGTGATTCATAATCAAGTGATTCCAAAAGCCCATATGCATGGAGTTTCTTCATGCGCTTTACACCAATATGACCTAAACGGCAGTGCCACAAATAAGTTGCACTATCATTATTAACTTTGCATCTTTTGGCTTCAATATTATGAATATGTGTATCACTACAATCGAGATTCAACAAAAATAGACCACTCATGAAGGATGCATGACCATAAAAGATATTACTCATATAAATAGAACAACCATTATTCTCTGATTTAAATGAATAACCGTCTCGCATCACACAAGATCTAGATATAATGTTCATGCTCAACGTTGGTACCAAATAACAATTATTCAGGTATAAAACTAATCCCGAAGGTAGATGTAGAGGTAGCATGATGACGGCGATCACATCATCCTTGGAAACATTTTCGACGCACATCGTCACCTGCTACCTCTTGAGCATGTGTTGGTTTTCCCTTGAAGAGGAAAGGGTGATGCAGCAAAGTAGCGTAAGTATTTCCCTCAGTTTTTTAGAACCAAGGTATCAATCCAGTAGGAGACAACGCGCAAGTCACCTAGTACCTGCACAAACAATCAAGAACCTTGCAACCAACGCGATAAAGGGGTTGTCAATCCCTTAACGGCCACTCGCAAAAGTGAGATCTGATAAAGATAGTAAGATAAATATTTTTGGTATTTTTGTTGTATAGATTGGAAAGTAAAGATTGCAAAATAGTAAACGAGATGCGATGTAAATAAAAGAGATGCAATATAATAAGAAAGAGACCCGGGGGCCATAGGTTTCACTAGTGGCATCTCTCAAGATAGCATGTATTACGGTGGGTGAACAAATTACTGCCAAGCAATTGATAGAAAAGCGCATAGTTATGAAGATATCTAAGGCAATGATCATGAATATAGGCATCACGTCCATGTCAATTAGACCTAAACGATTCAGCATCTACTACTATTACTCCACACATCGACCGCTATCCAGCATGCATCTAGAGTATTAAGTTCATAAGAACGGAGTAACACATTAAGCAAGATGACATGATGTAGAGGGATAAACTCAAGAAATATGATATAAACCCCATCTTTTTATCCTCGATGGTAACAATACAATGCGTGCCTTGCTGCCCTCAAGGTCCTTTGGGAAAGGACACCGCAAGATTGAACCCAAAGCTAAGCACTTCTCCCATTGCAAGAAAGATCAATCTAGTAGGCCAAACTAAACCGATAATTCAAGAGACTTGCAAAGATATCAAATCATGCATATAAGAATTCAGAGAAGAACCAAATAATATTCATAGATAATCAAGTTCATAAATCCACAATTCATCGGATCTCGGCAAACACACCGCAAAAGAGTATTACATCGAATAGATCTCCAAGAACATCGAGGAGAACTTTGTATTGAGAATCAAAGAGAGAGAGAAGAAGCCATCTAGCTAATAACTATGGACCCGAAGGTCTATGGTAAACTACTCACGCTTCATCGGAGAGACTATGGTGTTCATGTAGATGCCCTCCGTGATCGATTCCCCCTCCGGCAGATCATCGGAAAAAGCCCCAAGATGGGATCTCACGGGTACAGAAGGTTGCGGCAGTGGAAAAGTGGTTTCGTGGCTCCCCCTGATGTTTTTAGGGTATAAGAGTATATATAGGCGAAAGAAGTACGTCGGTGGAGCTCCATGGGGCCCACGAGGGTGGGAGCGCGCCTACCCCCTGGGCGCACCCTCCTGCCTCGTGGCCGCCTCGCGGAGTTCCAGACTTCAACTCCAAGTCTTCTGGACTACGTTTGTTCCAAGAAAGATCATCGCGAAGGTTTCATTCCGTTTGGTATTCCTTTTCTGCAAAACACTGAAATAGGCAAAAAAACAGAAACTGGCACTGGGCCTTGAGTTAATAGGTTAGTCCCAAAAATAATATAAAAGAGCATATTAAAGCCCATTAAACATCCAAAACAGGTAATATAATAGCACGGAACAATAAAAAATTATAGATACGTTGGAGACGTATCAAGCATCCCCAAGCTTAATTCCTGCTCGTCCTCGAGTAGGTAAATGATAAAAACATAGATACATTGGATACGTATCAAGCATCGTTATCGTCTCGCCAACTTTTTCTTCTACGACTATCTCTACCGCTTGATAAAATAAAGCAATTACATGGCGATTGCATTTCATACAATAAAGCGACAACCATATGGCTCCTGCCAGTTGTCGATAACTGTTACAAAACATGATCATCTCATACAACAATTTATATATCATCACGTCTTGACCATATCACATCACAACAAGCCCTGCAAAAACAAGTTAGACGTCCTCTACTTTGTTGTTGCAAGTTTTACGTGGCTGCTACGGGCTTCTAGCAAGAACCTTTCTTACCTAAGCATCAAAACCACAACGATTTTTCATCAAGTGTGTTGTTTTAACCTTCAACAAGGACTAGGCGTAGTCAAACTCGATTCAACTAAAGTTGGATAAACTGACACCCGCCAGCCAGCTGTGTGCAAAGCACGTCGGTAGAACCAGTCTCATGAACGTGGTCATGTAATATCGGTCCGGGCCGCTTCATCCAACAATACCGCCGAATCAAAGTAAAACGTTGCTGGTAAGCAGTATGACTGTTATCGCCCACAACTCTTTGTGTTCTACTCGTGCATATAACATCTACGCATAGACCTGGCTCGGATGCCACTATTGGGGAACGCGGTATTTCAAAAAAATTACCTACGATCACGCAAGATCTATCTAGGAGATGCATAGCAACGAGCAGGGAGAGTGTGTCCACGTACCCTCGTAGACCGAAAGCGGAAGCGTTTAGTAACACGGTTTATGTAGTCGAACGTCTTCACGATCCAACTGATCCAAGTATCGAACGTACGGCACCTCCATGTTCAGCACACGTTCAGCACGATGACGTCCCTTGAGCTCTTGATCCATTTGAGGACGAGGGAGAGTTCCGCCAGCACGACGGCGTGGCGACGGTGATGATGAAGTTACTAGCACAGGGCTTCTCCTAAGCACTACGATGATATGACCGAGGTGTTGAACTGTGGAGGGGGGCACCGCACACGACTAAGAGATTGTCTGTTGTGCCTTTGGGGTGCCCCCTGTCCCCGTATATAAAGGAGGGGAGGAGGAGGCCGGCCAACAAGGGGCGCGCCAGGGAGAGGGGAGTCCTACTAGGACTCCAGTCCTAGTAGGATTCGGCCCCACCCTTTTTCCTTCTAGGAGGGGGGACCGGGGAAGGAGAGGGGGTAGGAGAAGGAAAGGGGGTGGCGCCCCCTTCCAAAGTCCAATTCGGCCTCCTCCCTTGTGGGGGGGGGGCGCACCAGCCCCTTGTGGGCTGGTTAGCCTCCCTCCTATGGCCCCTAAGGCCCGTATCTTTCCTCAGGTGGTTCCCGTAACCCCTCCGATACTCTGGTATGTACCCGATACACCTCGAAACCCTTCCGGTGTCCGAATACTACCTTCCAATATATCAATCTTTACCTCTCGACCATTTCGAGACTCCTCGTCATGTCTGTGATCTCATCCGGGACTCTGACCAAAATTCGGTCATCAAATCACATAACTCATAATACAAATCATCATCGAAAGTTAAGCGTGCGGACCCTACGGGTTCGAGAACTATGTAGACATGACCGAGACACATCTCGGGTCAATAACCAATAGAAGAACCTGGATGCTCATATTGGCTCCTACATATTCTACAAAGATCTTTATCGGTCAAACCGCATACCAACATATGTTACTCCCTTTGTCATCGGTATGTTACTTGCCCGAGATTCGATCATCGGTATCATCATACCTAGTTTAATCTTGTTACTGGCAAGTCTCTTTACTCGTTCCATAATGCATCATCCCATGACTAACTCATTAGTCACATTGCTTGCAAGGCTCATAGTGATGTGCATTACCGAGAGGGCCCAGAGATACCTCTACGATACACAGAGGGACAAATCCTAATCTCGATCTATGCCAAATCAACAAACACCATTAGAGACACCCTGTAGAGCATCTTTATAATCACCCAATTACGTTGTGACGTTTGATAGAACACTAAGTGTTCCTCTGGTATTCGTGAGTTGCATAATCTCATAGTCAGAGGAACATGTATAAGTCACGAAGAAAGCAATAGCAATAAAACTTAATGATCATTATGCTAAGCTAATGGATGGGTCTTGTCCATCACATCATTCTCTAATGATGTGATCACGTTCATCAAATGACAACACATGTCTATGGTTAGGAAACTTAACCATCTTTGATTAACGAGCTAGTCAAGTAGAGGCATACTAGGGACACTCTGTTTTGTCTATTTATTCACACATGTACTAAGTTTTCGGTTAATACAATTCTAGCATGAATAATAAACATTTATCATGATATAAGGAAATATAAATAACAACTTTATTATTGCCTCTAGGGCATATTTCCTTCAGGGAGGAGGAGGCCAGCCACAAGGGGGGCGCGCCATGGGGGAGTCCTACTAGGGCTCCACTCCTAGTAGGATTCGCCCCCCCCCCCCCCCTTTCCTTTTTCATCGGAGGGGGAAAGGAAGGGGAGGGAGAGGGAGAAGGAAAGGGGGCGCCGCCCCCTCCCCTAGTCCAATTCGGACTCCCATGGGGGGGGAGTGGCCACCCCTTGCGGGATCCCATCTCTCTCCACTAAGGCCCATGTAGGCCCAATATTTCCCCCGGGGGGTTCCGGCATCCCCTTGGTACTCCGGTAAAATACCCGAACCACTCAAAACCATTCCCATGTCCGAATACCACCTTCCAATATATCAATCTTTACCTCTCAACCATTTCGAGACTCCTTGTCATGTCCGTGATCTCATATGGGACTCCGAACAAACTTCGGTCACCAAAAAACATAACTCATAAAGCAAATCGTCATCGAACGTTAAGCGTGCAGACCCTATGGGTACGAGAACTATGTAGATATGACCGAGACATATCTCCGATCAATAACCAATAGCGAAACCTGGATGCTCATATTGGTTCCTACATATTCTACGAAGATCTTTATCGTTCAAACCGCAATAACAACATACGTTATTCCCTTTGTCATCGGTATGTTACTTGCCCGAGATTCGATCGTCGGTATCATCATACCTAGTTCAATCTTGTTACCAGCAAGTCTCTTTACTCGTTCCGTAATGCATCATCACGTAACTAACTCATTAGTCACATTTCTTGCAAGGCTTATAGTGATGTGCATTACCGAGAGGGCCCAGAGATACCTCTCTGATACTTGGAGTCACAAATCATAATCTTGATCTATGCCAACCCAACAAACACCTTCGGACACACCTGTAGAGCATATTTATAATCAGCCAACTACGTTGTGGTATTTGATAGCACACAAGGTGTTTCTTCGGTATTCGGGAGTTGCAGAATCTCATAGTCAGAGGAATATGTATAAGTCATGAAGAAAGCAATAGCAATAAAACTTAGCGTTCATTATGCTAAGCTAATGGATGGGTCTTGTCCATCACATCATATTCTAATGATGTGATCCCGTCCATAAAATGACAACACATGTCTATGGTCAGGAAACTTAACCATCTTTGATTAATGAGCTAGTCAAGTAGAGGCATACTAGGGACACTATGTTTTGTCTATGTATTCACACATGTATTAAGTTTCCAGTTAATACAATTCTAGCATGAATAATAAACATTTATCATGATATAAGGAAATATAAATAACAACTTTATTATTGCCTCTAGGGCATGTTTCCTTCAGTATCATCGGCCATTAATCTGGCTAGTCCGAGTCCCGTTCGAGTAAATCGAGCGACCTAGGCCCATTTCCTGTGTCTTGGTGTCTACTAGACCTCAGGGGCATAGGCCCATACTCCACAGGAGGTATCATGGTGGTTGGGAGGAGAAGGCTTTGAGGAAGGAGACAACGTGGGAATTGGAGGAGCTTCGATCGAAGAGGAGCTCCGAAGACAGAGGAATGAGCGCTGAGCTAACTGGGTCCACGGGAAGATAAAAAAAGAGCTTCGTGATAGAAAAGGAGGAGAGAACACATGTGAGATAAGAAAAGGGAAATGTGTGATAGGGACAATGCATTTTTTCTCCAGTGAGGTGATCATTTTTTTCCTTGATTAGTCGCTAATACAAATTATTCTCCTTGAATTTGTCGTAAATGAAGATGCCAAAATTAAGATGAAAAGCCACTTGTAAGCACTATAAACATTCCTTTTCAAAAATAACATGCGCCTAGTTGAGGTCCATGAACCTATTTGAGTTTCTTAAGGATAAAATTGGATGGAAAGGACAATGGTAAGAAGATCGAAATTTCCACAGAGGATAAATACTAGCCTCCATATTTTAGCAATGCATACACAATTATTTTCTTTCATCTTTGAGACCAATATGGGTGTATGAACAAAAGTGTGTCGCCCCCTAAGAGGATGCGCACAAGTATTGTTTCATTTTGTTTATTTCTTTTAGATCAATATGCCATATCTACAAATCTGAAGAAGAGAACTATGAGGAAGAAACAACAAGCGAGGCCGAGTTTAGGGGAAACAAATATCATGCCTCCTTTTTTCTAATAGGATACATACATATTCATTCTCCTTCAGAGGAAGAAGAAGAAGAGGTAAGAGCAGTTAGAGAGCAAGCAACAGCTTTCTTTGAGACATATACACATATTTGAATTTCTCAAGGATAAAACTGGACGGAAAAAATAATAGTAAACATGACCGAATTATTGTAGGGCGATAAATATGTAGCCTCCATTTTATAGCTAGATGCATACAAACATTATTTCTTACTTTTACAAGACTTGTATGTGTGTCTAAACTTCAAATGAACAAAATTAGATGCAAGAGACGTGGTAGCATGATCAAATTTGTGGAGGAGAAGAAGTTTTCTATTTTTATATTTTGGATCCAATTAGTGTACCCCCCCCCCCAACACATACACACACACACAAATAAAGGATCGCCTGACAAAAAACAAACTCATATAAAACTAAAACTATGCCTATGTGAAAAAACAGAAGCTATCAAAGCTGTGATCAATGAAATGCAGTACAACCCATCGGCACCAACCATATCATCACAACACAATGAATAAGATCAAATTTATGAAGCGACATAGCCATGTTGTCTTCTTTTCCAAACCTGGATATGTGATGTCATCGAATTTGTGATAGAAAATAAATATGTCACCTCCGTAAGCAGATACGCGCAAGTATAGTCTCAGTATTTTATTCTTTGAGATCATTACACCATATCTACACTTTTAAAGAACAAATCTCGGTGGAATTGACAACATAAAAAAGACTATCGGAGATAGTAAATATCATGCCTCCATACAAATACTTGTTCCTTCTTTCTTGGAGACTAATACACATATTTGGATTTTCAAAGAGCGAATTTGAGTGGAAGAGATAATCACAAAAAGAAGGATCGTGTGATGGATTTGCATGCATAAAACAAACTGGAATGGAAGACATAATGTCAAACAAGGTCAAATTTGTGATGCGGGGAAAACACCTCACCTCCCTTTTGAGACTGCAATCTTTAGAATCATTTTATTTCTTTCCTTGATACCAATGAGGTAATAACGTTGGTCCTATTTCCTTTCAAGGATTAACAACTAAATCTAATTTCTCTCTATGACTAAGTGATTTTGCACGCCAAAATTAGTTAGGATTGTTTGAATGCACATATTGTACATAAGTCTGGTAAAGAAAAACAGGAGATACATTTCTTCTGACTTTCAGACACTAGATTGCAAATATGTGTTACATGCAAACAAACTGCATATATAAATATATATTGACATATGTACATTATATCCTCCCGGCCTCAAGACTCAAGAGATATGGCTGAAAAATTATATATAAGTTTTGGCCATGTTTGATATTATGATGATGTTATGATAATCCAGCTTGCCTAATTCGATGTTGTTCATGTTAGTGTTTTTTCTAAATTGAAAATGGTAAATGTGCCAACAAGCGTCAGTATTCATTCAACTTAGGTACAAAGTACATCACGTAATTCAAAAGCCTTAAACCCAACATTATGCAATAGTTGAAAATTTGGACAAGGGCTAGATCTATGAGTTGAATTGATACATCTGAAAACATTTTCTAAAGATGTGTTCAGAATCTGATGAGCACAATTATGAGCCACGCCTTGGAAATATTGTAAATAGAGCTGGTGCAGTGGGCTGATTTGTGGAGGAAGCTGTTGAGAAAGGCTTGAATTCTCCTAGTGCCATTCTCAAATGTGATGTCTATGCTAGTTTTATCTCTTACTAGTGTCAATTATCACTGATGAGAGTGACCTGCTAGAGTGGAAGTGATGCATCTAGCTAGTTGTACAACAAGATGAAGCGCAGAAGCTTCAGCTAGAAGAGGGGAGGGAGATGTAGTCGAGGAAGCCTGAACCATGAGCTTTGAGTTTGTGTGGCTTGTCAGGATGTACACTCCAATATCATGATCTTGTTTGATTCCTGTCCAAGGATTTTGTTGTGTTCTGCCATAAAGCATCAAAATAGATTTTGGTACATGTGATACGCAAGTCAGATTTAAGATTAGAACCCTGGACAGGGTGAGAGTTTGATTGTTGCTTCTCCTTTATGTTTTGACGAGTTCTATAGGTTGAGCAGAAATCTTAAAAGATTAGTTATTAGATATATCTTGCGCACCTGATGAACATGATGAGGCATAGAGTGTTTCGTGCAAAAGACAACATCATTCCCAGCTTTCCACATACTCTAAAGGGACGTAAAGATATTTGAAATGGAAGCATGCAGATGTTTCGTAGAGAGGAGACAGCGGATGATTGCATGGATGGAAATGTGTTCCTGAATTCTGAAGGCAATGAAAAAAGGCATTGAAATAACCAATGTTCAAAATATCATCTGATTCACCGATTTATCGCTTATCGGTGGGTGACCGCTAATATTATACCATATCTTTGCTATTTATCATTTGGGTCTATTTTTTACTTTGACAAGAGATTAATCGGGAATCTAGCGATTAATCAAGCCGGTCCCCTCTTGTCAGAAACTGTAAAACATGGCCTCCTCTTCAATAGACTGTCGCACATCACACTTCATCCCCCGTTCGATAGGACATGTGTTGTAATGTTGTCCTATTTATTTGTCATTGACTCATTCTTTGACATGTAATATGTAGTTATGTATTGATACAGTGTTGTCCTCTTTAAAGGCTTACACCACATTGATGGTCGTTTCCACATTTTCCTTATTAGTGCTTGGAACCTGGGAATTGCAAGTAAAAACTGACTGATTAATAGTCGATCGACAAAGTAGATTAATCAGTCGATTTTCGATTAATCTCTAATCCCTAGTCGATCAAAACGCTAATGATAAGTGATATCCTCAACATTGGAAATAACTAAAAGTAGATATAAGGGTCGTAAAGTAAAAAATGTGAGCCAACTTTGATGTACCAAGGGTGTGCAAGTCAAGCGGAACTGGAAAAAGGTGCACCCAACAAAGAGTGTACTCCCTCTGTTTCTTTTTAGTCTGCATATAACTTTTGTCTGAAGTCAAAGTATCTCTAGTTCGACCAAACTTACAGAAAAAGTATCAACATTTACAATGCCAAAGTAATATCTTTAGATTCATTATGGAATGCAGTTTCATATTATGTATATTTGATATTGTAGATGTTGTTTTTTTATACAAATTTGGTCAGAGTTTTTAAAGTTTGACTCGCCACAAATCTTATATGCAGAGTAAAAAGGAACGGAGGGAGTACCTCATTTTCCTCAATACTGCACTTGTAGTCCTTGCTGATATGCATGGAGGACCTGCATGCTCTTGCTCTAGTATGAAATGCTTTCCTCAGCAACCTCCAAGCAAATGTTTGAATCATGTGGCATATAATTTTTCTTTGAAACCTGCAGAAGAGTGTTTTATAACAAGGAGGAGACCTGCCTGGTTTATTGACCTGTAAATCTTGAGTTTTCTGCATACAAAGTTTATAAGTAATCTTGAAGTTGCATTTGCAATTTGCAGTAAGATCCCAATAAAGAATACCCCTTCCATCATCAAGAATAAATGGGGCACTTATAATAGTGGAAGCAATAGGTTCCTCAAACAAATAATGGACGAGCTAGGCATTTGCATCCTTTTTGACATGTAACCCAAACACCATTCACTTTGATAGGGTAAACAAAGTTATTAGGCTGAATGACTAGATGGTTATAAACATCAGTCCAAGATGGGCACCATGGAGAGCTCAAAATGGAGACATTGCCTTTTGTAAGTTGATAGAAAGAAAAGGATTTAAGCAAAGGCGAAACTTTAAGAATGGAGGTCCAGAAAGTGTAATTTGGGATATTTTGTTTAACATTTCAAATGGAAGAAAGGTAAGTATTTGAATTTCAGAACCTTGTATATATGTCGCTCATTATCATCTATAATTCTCTAGGAAACAACAAGAATAAGACCTTGCTTCATGGCTTGCATATTACTAATCTAACCCGCCCACCCTTGATTTTTGGGGGTGCAAATGTCTTTCTAGGCTCATTGTGCCTTAGTTCCAACCTCTTCTCTAACACATGTCCACCAAAAAATCATAATAGCAGTCGTGAGTTTAGCCAAGAGTTTCTTAGTGAAAAGAATATTTGGCATATAGAAGATAGGGATAGGAAAAATAGATTAAATGAGCTCGAGCCTAGCAACATGAGAGAGCTTGTTGGACCTGTAAGTAGGCAGCTTGTTGTTAAATTTGCCATAAACAAACTTGTAAGCGGTGATTGTATCATTAGCAAGCAAAATCAGTGGGTTCCCTAAATGAATAGACCTATGGTTAATGCTTGGCATAGGTAAAATTTTAATATGGGAGATAATATTTGGGTCGGCATTAGCACAGAATGTCATAGCAAACATGTCAAGTTAGGAGTCTAGCCGAAGTCACGACAAAAATGTTGAATATGTAAGATGAGACATTTGAGTAGCCTCAATCACAGAAGAATTGCCATTGATAATCAAGTCGTCAACAAGAGAAAAGAGTAATTAGAAGGGCGGTTTGGTCCAAGAGAAATGAATGCAATATTATTATTTTCCATAGCCTCCTGTAGAACCAAAGAAATCTCATTGGTTGCAAGAACAAAAGGATAGAGACAAAGGGGGTAGCCTTGCGTAATACCTCTACTACTTCAAAATCCCACAAAAGCCTGGCCATTAACAATCGTAGACAACATAAAGATGTATACATAGATGATATATAAAATGACCTTGCAACCCTTTACGTGAAAGTGCAGGGAAAAAACGTAATTCCACTCTAAATGGCCAAAATTCTTAGCTAGCAATCTTAAGCAAAAAAAACAGCGTGTTCTAAGAAGGGCAAAGGAATGGGTGAACTCTTGAGCATTGGATTATACATAAAATAAGTAATTGTACTACAGTTCAGCAACCGTAAAATGAGTAATCTGCCTGAAAGTTTAAGAAAATATGACAAAGGAGAGCATAGAGTGCCACTAGCTAATGTTGCAGAGCTTTGCTACCCTCATGGGCAAAACTTATAGAATTTTTGTTACCGGATGAGAGGGCATCATACAGTTGGAGAAGAAAAGGGGCCCTCCCTGCAATAAAGGGGGAGATTAACAAGGGATTGATCAAGGAGGAGTCCGTAAGAGAGTTTTGTAGCTATTGTCATTAAGTGTAGAATTATTATTTTTTCGAGGGTACGTCAAAGGCGTACCTTAGCTTTATAGAAAGGAGAAAATATGTACAAGAGTTATTACAATGCGCTAGTTGGTAGTCACAAGCCGACCCCAACCAAACCTCCACCCCACTCCTAATACTACTCTACTACTCGGGTATAGGTCGTCCTCCAAATGCTCCTGCCCTAGCCCAAGTCCTCAAGTCGTCTGTAACATCCCAAATTTTCAATTTGGAATGTTATACATTAGATCATCAATGCATATCATATTTTATTTGCTTTGGGTTTTGATCCTAGATTTTGGGAATAGGATCATTTGATTTTAATTATTTTATCATCAATTATTTGTATTACAAAAATATGAGAGAGGGAATAAAATGACTTTCCCAAAAGAAAGAAATATTGAGGATTTAGTAATAAAATCAAATAAGATTTTATTTTGGAGTTTTTCGCCATTTTATTTGAATTTAGGAAAAATGTGCGTTTTTTCAAAATTGTATTTAGGCCCCAAATAAATGTTCATCTTGTCCGGCTTGATTTTAGAAGCCGAGGAAAATTTATTTCGGGATTTTTGGAGTCCGTTTAGTATTTCTTTTGTTTGTTTTTCTGCGCGGAAATATTTAAAAAAAACGCGAACCGACCTACGGGCCGTGTCCGACCGGGACTCCGGCCCGTCTAGGCTTTATAAGCCGGGGGGAGCCAGCCCAGCCCGCCAGCCCCGCGCCCCCGAAACCCTAGCCGCCAGCGCCCGCCGCCGCTCGCCGCCGCCCGCCGCCCGAGGTGCCTTGTAATCCGCGCCGCCGGTTTTTCTCGAAAGCCGTTCGGTTTTTCTGTCGGTTTTTCGTCGGTTTTTTTTAGTTCCATTTTTTATTTAGATCGGTTTTTTTCCCGGTTCGGTTAAATAGCGAGTGTTCGCTCGTTCGTTCGTTTTAACGAACGTGTTCGTCGTTTGTCGTTTAGATCCAGTTAACGAACGTTTGTTCGTTAAGCTGTTCGTCGTTTTTCTTTTTCTCGGATTTTTCGCGATTATTTCTGATCGCGATTTCTGATTCAATTTTCGTTTTAGTATAACTTTTCATTGCTTATCGTAATCAGGCGATTCAAGCGCCTGGAGTTTCGTCTCGAAACCCTCTTTCCGAATAACCAACTTAAACAAGTTTTTGCTTCTTTAAAATTTGACTTAGATCCAGATTAGTAAAACGAAGCTGTTTTCTTCCGCCGTTTGACTTTCGTTGCTTCGTTTGATTTGATTCTTTTTGCAAACCGGAGTTATTAAGTTGAACGTTCTGGTTAGATCTTTTATTTGAGATTTACATGTGCATTAAATGAGTACTTATTGTATGCTTGTTTGTTTGTCTGCGATAGAATACCCTTGAGTGCGCTACCGTTACTTTCGAAGTCTCTAGGTTTCGCGGATCATCAGCAAGGCAAGTAACACTTTGATCATATACTTTTCATACCCAGTTTTATGCATTAGATCAATCCTCAAACATTGCATGATTAGGATCTAATTAACTTGTGGGTTTTGGGCAGTAGTTTGAGGTAGTACATATTACCTGATTTATTATGAAACCCTTGGGAGTTACTTCTACGTTTGCTTATTATGCCATGCTATGCTCGTAGACGTGGATTGGGTTTGAGTGAATATCCATGATAGATGTGAGATAGTTAATTAATGATTTATATAAGGTGGCAACATTAATACACATCTGGGTGGATTGAGGTACCTGGTTATTCCAGGATTTGCCTATCTAGGCACCTGGGTAGACCAGATTGCCTGCTTTTTATGGACCGCCACCTGTGCTCAAAGGGATCATAAGATTATTCATGCTAGAAACTTCCGTGTGCAGCCACATGCTACTATGGGCTCTAGCATAGTTGATTAAGTCGTGCGAACTCTTATAGTGGTAGACTAGCTGATGTAGGGGTTGTAGGTTGGTACGGTCTACCCATTCATAAGGTGCTAGCGCTTCTGAAAGACTATGTCTCGGTCATCCGCTTTCTCAAACACCATGTAGTGCGAGAAATCAAGCGGAGGAGATCGAGTCTTGTGGGAAAAGTGCACAAACCTCTGCAGAGTGTATAAACTAATCATGATTAGCCGTGTCCCCGGTTATGGACATCTTCAAAGATTCTAGTACTTGGATTATCAAGTGAATCTCATCATGTTACTTTAATTAATACTTGTTGGGTTTTAATGATGATTACTTTAATTGGGATTGAGAATGTCATCAACCATTCTCAATGTTTAACAACCACCATGATAGTTAAATAAATTTATTCCTTTGCAAGAGGGAAAATTTGGCTTTTCTCAAAAACTGTAACCATAGAGCTTTCCACCGCCATATATGCATGTAGTATAGGCTTACTCTTTCATTACTCTCTATGTGTTACATTGCCAAAGATATTCCATGTGCTGACTTGTTTTCGGGCTGCAACTTTTCATGTTGCAGACTTTTCAGACGACGAGTAAGGTGCTTTTAGGTCGTGGTTCTATACTCAATGATGCCGTTGGAGTTGATGGACTCGCTTATCTTCCAAGCCTTCCATTGTTATCGTTATTAGATGGCCTTAAGCCATATTTATTTTGCTAAGTTCTCTTTTGAGACATTCGATGTAATAAGTGTGTGATTGCTACTCTGTTATAAATCCTTCAAGTCTTGTGGTGTCGACATTCTTGATCCAGGGATGACACTTGAGCACAGAGATCGATCGCTTTGAGGTCCGGTCGCTACAAAGATGGTATCGAGCACACGCCGATCAGAGAACACGGCCACTAAGCTAAAGCCCTAGATCACTACTCTTTCTTCTCATTTCGACTCCTCATCTTTTCTATTCGACTCCTCATCTTTTCTATTCTTTTAGGATGTCGGAAGCAAGGAACAAGTTCACACAACCGGATGAAGCTACACCCTTTGGATGCCACTTGAAGGAAGTCACTAGATACCTGAACATAGGAGTACCAAGCTTCACCGGGACCTTCAACGCCACTTTACCCGAAGAGGAGCGCTGGATGATTCAAGTTCACATTCCAGGAAGGACATTTGCACCAGTCACGGAGCCCATAGAGTTTTCCTTTGATGCACCAACTTGGAGCCTAGGAAAGAGCATGGCAGCCCACATTGCCATGGGACGAATTGGAGAAGTTTACCACAATGATCTCAAGAATACTATCTACCAGATTTAGGGCGCGAGATGAGCAATGGGAGATGATCAGCACCAGGAGGGATAGATCAATCGCAGCTTATATCCAGAATTAAACCAAAGACATCCGACGCCAGAGAACCAGGATGTGCGCAGTATGGAGGATCTACAAAGGCTATGACCAAGATCAAGGAGCTAGAAGAAGAGCTCAAGGCTACACGTGAAGATTATATGGAGGAGATCGCCGCTCTAGTGAGACGAGCAGCGACCTTAAGGAGAAGATTGAAGTATTCATGGGAGGTTCAGCACCCAAAGGAGAAGATGACGAATCCACTTGCCCGGATAACTATATCATCATCGACGACACCGACTCGGATCCTGACGATAGTGATGATGACTATGTTGATGAAGCTGGAGCAGATATCATGGAGTCTTCATCGGAGCAGTTTTTCTAGTTGACCACCATAACCGTAGTAGTGTTCTACCATGTACATAGTAGTCCACGCACTTTTGCGATAGTTCTAGACCGTTTGTATGCTTTTGCTTGATTGAATGAAGTGATTTTGTGTGCATTTGTCTCATGTGCATATGGGTAGTGTTTTCCCTAGACCTCATTCTATTCTATTTTCTCTTCTTTTCTAAACCCTCAGATGCCTCCTAGACGCGACCCCGGATTTGTTTTTCCACCGGAGATCACTCAGTTGATTCAGCAGCAAAATGCCTTGATTCAAACATTGGTACAGAACTAAGGCAACAACAATAACAACAACAACAACAACAACAACAACAACAACAACAACAACAACAACAACAACAACAACAACAACAACAACAACAACAACAACAACAACAACAACAACAACAACAACAACAACAACAACAACAACAACAACAACAACAACAACAACAAAAACAACAACAACAACAACAACAACAACAACAACCACCCACCACCACCACCACCTGTTGACCATTTGACTCGTTTCTTGAGACTAAATCCGCCGGTGTTTTCCAGTAGCACCGAGCCGATTGTTGCAGATGATTGGCTCCATAAGATAGGGAGGGAGTTGACCACCTGTGATGTACAGATGGGGAAAGGGTGAAATTTGCCACACATCAGCTTGAAGGACCCAAAGCAACATGGTGGGAGAATTTCTGACCACTTATCCTGTAGACACCATCACATGGGATCTGGCCAAAGAAGCTTTCCAGATCGCCCATGTTTCAGCAAGAGCTATGGCCATGAAGAAGCGTGAGTTTCGCAACTTGCGCCAAGGAGGACGGACAGTTGGATAGTATGTGGATGATTTTAGTAAGTTAGCACGTTATGCCCCAAATGACGTTGCTATATAGATGCTGACTAAGGTGAGAAGTTTCTAGAAGGACTGAATGATGAGATGAGCATGCAGTTGATGGTAGCCACTTTCAACAACTACCAGGAGTTGGTAGATCGTGCGCTTATGATTGAAGGGAAGCAGCAGCAGATTGACAACCGCAAGAGGAAGTATGGACAAGGAAAGAACAATTACGAGCTCAGCAGGTTACGCTTTACCCCGAAGCCGGGAGGACAATTCCAGCATACCCACGGAGGTGGTAGCTCGCACAATCATAATGGAAACAGGAATGGAGGAAGCAATGGACAAAACCGCACCAACCCGTCAACCCCAGCCAAGGGAGACCTGAGCCAAATCACTTGCTTTAAGTGCTATAAGACTGGGCATTATGCAAATGAATGTCCTGAAGCCCAAAATGGAAATGGCAATGGAAGCTCGGGAAAGAAACCGAACCCTTTCAACAGGGGATGTGAACCACGTTACCGTGGAGGAGGTTGAAGCTCGGCCGGATGCGATAATAGGTAAGTTTTTGGTTAAGACATTTACTGCAGTTGTTCTTTTTGATATTGGTGCATCGCATTCATACATATCAAGGGGATTTGTGGATAAGTATACATTGCCAACCCAAGCCCTTAGGTCACCCATGTTAGTAACCTCACCCGGAGCAGAATATATGGCAAGTAAATGGTGTGCCTGCCATTAAGGATTGGAAACTACATATTTCCCTCGGACCTAATAGTTTTGGAATCACAAGGATTGCATGTTATATTAGGCATGGATTGGTTATCAAAGTACGAAGGGAACATTGATTGCGCCAGTAAGACGATTTTGCTTACTAGCCCAGAAGGAAGGAGGATTAGGTATGTATCACGGCATGAGCCGAGGAAGGCACATGTAAATTCCTTATCAGGAGTTGTGCAGGAGGAAGTACCAGTGGTGAAGGATTACCCGGACGTGTTTCTAGAAGAGTTGCCAGGCATGCCACCAGACAGAGACATTGAGTTTCAGATTGAGCTATTGCCAGGCACTGGGCCGATATCTAAGAGATCGTATAGGATGCCCGCGCAAGATTTGGAAGAAATTAAGAAGCAGATTAAGGAGTTACTGGATAAAGGTTTTATTCGCCCAAGTTCTTCGCCTTTGGGGATCGCCAAGATTCTAGTGGAGAAGAAGGATGGATCATTAAGAATGGTTGTTGATTACCGTGGATTAAATGAAGTGACCATTAAGAACAAGTACCCGTTGCCGATGATCAACGACTTGTTTGACCAATTGCAAGGAGCTAAGGTATTTTCCAAGATCGATTTGCGATCGGGATACCATCAGTTGAAGATTCGAGAGCAGGATATACCTAAGACGACTTTTACCACCAGGTACGGGATGTATGAGTATACCGTTATGTCATTTGGTCTGACTAACGCACCTGCCTATTTTATGAACAAGGTGTTTATGGAGTTTTTGGATAAGTTCGTCGTGGTGTTCATTGATGATATTCTGGTTTACTCGAAGAGTGAAGAGGAACATAATGAACATTTGCGTTTAGTACTCGAGAAGCTCAGAGAACATCAGTTATATGCCAAGTTCAGCAAATGTGAGTTTTGGTTGAAGGAAGTAGGGTTCCTCGGACACGTTATATCCGGAGAAGAAATAGCGGTTGACCCCACCAAGCTTATCACTGTGACCAATTGGGAAGCACCAACAACAGTTGGAGAGATCCGGAGTTTCCTTGGACTGGCAGGATACTACCGGAGATTTATTGAGAATTTCTCCAAGATAGCAAAACCTATGACGGAGTTGTTGAAAAAGGATACCAAGTTTATATGGACTGAAGAGTGTGAGGCTAGTTTCCGTGAGTTGAAGAAACGCGTTTGGTTACCTCACGGTGTTGATTTTACCGCACCGGACTAAAGATTATGAGGTGTATTGCACGCTTCACGCCGAGGACTTGGAGCAAAGGTGCTCATGCAGAGGGAAGAGTTGTTTCAGATGCTTCACGACAACCGAAACCTCACGAATTGAATTATGCCACGCATGATTTGGAGTTAGCGACCGTAGTGCATGCATTGAAAACATGGAGACATTTCCTTATTGGAAATCATTGTGAGGTGTACACGGATCACAAGAGTTTGAAGTACATTTTCACTTGAAGGAGTTAAACCTCGGACAAAGGAGATGGTTGGAGCTCATCAAGGATTATGATATGAGATTGCATTACCATCCGGAAAGGCTAATGTAGTAGCTGACGCATTGAGCCGTAAGAGCCATGTCAATACACTAATGACGGGAGAAATACCAAAGGAGTTAGCCGAGGATCTTTGTGAGCTATGTTTGGAAATAGTTCCGAGAGGCTATGTAGCAACATTGGAGATTCAGTCAACCTTGATGGATAGAATTAGAGAAGCTCAGAAGACTGACAAAGAGATTGCCTCTATAAAGGAGAAAATGAGCAAAGGAAAAGCTAAAGGATTTCGTGAGGATGAGCACGATACCTTATGGTTTGAAGACCGGATTTATGTGCCCAATGACCCGGAGATCAGGAAGTTGATTTTGCAAGAGGCACATGATTCACCATACTCGATTCACCCAGGAAATACCAAGATGTATTTGGATTTGAAGGATACTTTCTGGTGGACCGGAATGAAGAAGGATATTGCGGAATATGTAGCAGTTTGTGATGTATGCCAGAGAGTGAAGGCAGAACATCAGAAGCCAGTAGGATTGTTACAGCCTTTGCCAATACCCAAATGGAAGTGGGAAAAATTAGGCATGGATTTCATCACGGGATTGCCTGTGATCTGCTCAAAGCTATGACTCAATTTGGGTTGTAGTCGATCGTTTGACGAAGGTAGCTCATTTCATTCCAGTGAAGACTACCTACAGCAGTGCCAAATTGGCTAAGATATACATGACCAGAATAGTATGTTTACATGGAGTTCCGAGGAGTATCGTATCTGATAGAGGAACCCAATTCACCTCAAAGTTTTGGAATCAGCTTACGAAACTTTGGGAACCAGACTAGAGTTTAGTATGCCTTTCCATCCGCAGACGGATGGATGTAATCAAAGAGTCAACCAGATTTTGGAGGATATGTTGAGAGCATGTGCATTGGATTATGGATCAAGTTGGGATGATAACTTGCCATACGCGAAGTTTTCTTATAACAACAGTTACCAAACTAGTTTGAAGATGGCCCCTTTCGAAGCATTGTACGGAAGGAGGTGCAGGACCCCGTTGTTGTGGGATGAAGTTGGAGACCGCCAGTTGTTCGGACCGGATTTGATTAAGGAGTCTGAACGGAAAGTTAAGTTGATTCGCGATAGGCTCAAGGTAGCCCACCTGTGCAGTAAGAGCTATGCGGATTCAAAATGCAAGGAGGCGATTTCTGAAGTCGAAGATGAGTTTATCTTCGATATCTCCACTACGAGGAATTAAGAGTTTTGGAGTTAAGGGAAAGTTAGCGCCACGCTTTGTGGGACCGCATAAAGTTTTGGAGCGCATGGGAGAAGTTATGATAAGTTGGAACCGCCTGAGGGATTGTCAGTGTTCATGATGTGTTCCACGTTTCTCGGTGAAGAAGTGTCACGCAGAGATGGCGGATATACCACTGAGAGATACTGTGCCACTTGAAGCGATTCAGTTGAGTAATGATTTGACCTATGAGGAGAAGCCAGTCAAAATTCTAGAATATGCCAGCCGAGTCACCCGCAGCAAGGTTATCAAGTTTTGCAAAGTTCAGCGGAGCCACCACACTGAGGATGAAGCCACCTGAGAGCGAGAGGAAGATTTGCTAAAGGACCACCCTCACCTATTTTTTAGCCAACCCGAATCTCGAGGGCAAGATTCATCTTAAGGGGGATAGGTTTGTAACATCCCAAATTTTCAATTTGGAATGTTATACATTAGATCATCAATGCATATCATATTTTATTTGCTTTGGGTTTTGATCCTAGAAATTCTATGCAACTCAAGGATCCACGGAGAGAGTTGGGGATTTCGTTATTTTCATCTTTGAGTTTTTCTCAAATTTTGAGAATAGGATCATTTGATTTTAATTATTTTATCATCAGTTATTTCTATTAAAAAAATATGAGAGAGGGAATAAAATGACTTTCCCAAAATAAAGAAATATTGAGGATTTAAAAATAAAATCAAATAAGATTTTATTTTGGAGTGTTTCGCCATTTTATTTGAATTTAGGAAAAATGTGCGTTTTTTAAAAATTGCATATAGGCCCCAAATAAATGTTCATCTTGTCCGGCTTGATTTTAGAAGACGGGAAAATTTTATTTCGGGATTTTTGGAGTCCGTTTAGTATTTCTTTTGTTTGTTTTTCTGCGCGGAAATATTTAAAAAAAACGCGAACCGACCTACGGGCCGTGTCCGACCGGGACTCCTACTGCCTAGGCTTTTATAAGTCGGGGAGCCAGCCACCCGCCAAATTTCGCGCTCGAAACCCTAGCCGCTACCGCCGTCACGCCGACGACCCGCCACCCGAGGTGCCTCGTAATCCGCGCCGCCAGTTTTTCTCGAAAGCCGTTCGGTTTTTCCGTCGGTTTTTGGCCGGTTTTTTTTAAGTTCTGTTTTTTATTTAGATCGGGTTTTTTTTCCCGGTTCGGTTAAATAGCGAGCGTTCACTCGTTTGTTCATTTTAACGAACGTGTTCGTCGTTTAGATCCAGTTAATGAACGTTCGTTCGTTAAGCTGTTCGTCGTTTTTCTTTTTCTCGGATTTTCCGCGATTAATTCTGATCGCGATTTCTGATCCGATTTTCGTTTTAGTATAACTTTTCGCTCGTTTATCGGAATCAGACGATTCAAGCGCCTGGAGTTTCGTCTCGAAACCCTCTTTCCGAATAACCAATTTAAACAAGTTTTTGCTTCTGTAAAATTTCACTTAGATCCAGATTAGTAAAATGAAGCCGTTTTCTTTCGCCGTTTGACTTTCGTTGCTTCGTTTGATTTGATTCTTTTTGCAAACCGGAGTTCTTAAGTTGAACTTTCTGGTTAGATCTTTTATTTGAGATTTACTTGTGCATTAGATGAGTACTTATTGTATGCTTGTTTGTTTGTCTGTGATAGAATACCCGGAGTGCGCCGCCTGTTACTTCGAGTCTCTAGGTTTCGCGGATCATCAGCAAGGCAAGTAACACTTTGATCATATACTTTTCATACCCAGTTTTATGCATTAGATCAATCCTCAAACATTGCATGATTAGGATCTAATTAACTTGTGGGTTTTAAAGTAGTTTGAGGTAGTACATATTACCTGATTTATTATGAAACCCTTGGGAGTTACTTCTACGTTTGCTTATTATGCCATGCTATGCTCGTAGACGTGGATTGGGTTTGAGTGAATATCCATGATAGATGTGAGATAGTTAATTAATGATTTATATAAGGTGGCAACATTAATACACATCTGGGTGGATTGAGGTACCTGGTTATTCCAGGATTTGCCTATCTAGGCACCTGGGTAGACCAGGATTGCCTGTTTTTTATGGACCGCCACCCAGGCTCAAAGGGATCATAAGATTATTCATGCTAGAAACTTCCGTGCAGCCACATGCTACTATGGGCTCTAGCATAGTTGATTAAGTCGTGCGAACTCTTATAGTGGTAGACTAGCTGATGTAGGGGTTGTAGGTTGGTACGGTCTACCCATTCATAAGGTGCTAGCGCTTCTGAAAGACTATGTCTCGGTCATCCGTTTCTCAAACACCATGTAGTGCGAGAAATCAAACGGAGGAGATCGAGTCTTGTGGGAAAAGTGCACAAACCTCTGCAGAGTGTATAAACTAATCATGATTAGCCGTGTCCCCGGTTATGGACATCTTCAGTATCTAGTACTTGGATTATCAAGTGAATCTCATCATGTTACTTTAATTAATACTGTTGGGTTTTAATGATGGTTACTTTAATTGGGATTGAGAATGCTGTCAACCATTCTCAATGTTTAACAACCACCATGATAGTTAAATAAATTTATTCCTTTGCAGTAGGAAAAATTTGGCTTTCCGCAAAACTGTAACAATAGAGCTTTCCACCAGCCATATATGCATGTAGTATAGGCTTACTCTTTCATTACTCTCTATGTGTCATATTGCTAGCATATTCCATGTGCTGACCCGTTTTCGGGCTGCAACTTTTCATGACGCAGACTTTTCAGACGACGAGTAAGGTGCTTTTAGGTCGTGGTTCTATACTCAGTGATGCCGTTGGAGTTGATGGACTCGCTTATCTTCCAAGCCTTCCGCTGTTATCGTTATTAGATGGCCTTGGCCTTAAGCCATATTTATTTTGCTAAGTTCTCTTTTGAGACATTTAATGTAATAAGTGTGTGATTGCTACTCTGGTATAAATCCTTCAAGTACTGTGTGGTGTCAGCATTACTGATCCAGGGATGACACCTGAGCACAGAGATCAGACTGTTTGAGGTCTGGTCGCTACATCGTCGAAGATCAAGTCCACAGTCTCCCATTCATTTTTGATTTGGTTCGATTCGAACACTCTCGCGTTCCTCTGTTTCCAAAGCGTCGAGCAGATGAGCATCACGAATGTGTCAAATCCTTTCCGAGTTTGCTTATGTATGCGCTTTCTAGCTTCCGTCCACCATTGCACCAATTGGGATTCATATGTTGGGCAAAGCTCCACTCTCAATCCCATCCTGGTCATGCATCTGTACCACACTTGCCTTGAGAACAGACATTGTTGCAAGAATATGTGGTCGACCGTGTCTTCCTCTTGGTCACAAAAGTAGCATTTAGATGTTTGGTCTTGCAAACCGTGTCTAGCCCTTCTATCCGACGTCCGCAGTCGATATTGCACTGCCAGCCACATGAAGATTTTACACGCAAGTGGCGCCCAACATTTCTAGATTGCTCCGAAAGAGTGAAATCTAACTCCTCCCTCACATAACATCTTGTATGCGGATGATGCGGTGTAGACTCCGGTCACATTCCAAGCCAGATGGGGCTATCTTCAGTTTGAACATCCAATTGAACCTCCGATATGATCTCCCAAAGTGCGATGAACTGGGTTAGACCCTTCATGCATAGGTCACCCACAACATCGTTCATCCAAGCATGCATGCACATCGCATCACGTACCAGTCTCCTGTTGGCCATCTGCGTACGGACTGTCATCACTATCAAGGGGGCCAGCTCTGAGATGGATGCGCCATCGATCCACCGATCTTTCCAAAACAAAATTTTGTCTCCTGCTCCAACTTTCCATTTAACCAGGCTCCCGAAAGCTTGGGCAACCTTTTTGTTCGCGGTTAAGTTAAGCCCTTGCCAAGGCCTGGAAGCATCTGTGCGTCTAAGCCATTCCCATCGTAATCTTAGAGCAATGCCGTGCTTAGATAAATCAATTACGTCCAAGCCGCCCAGGTGCTTTGGTCGACATACCCTTGCCCAGGATACCACACACTTGAAGTGTAGAATTATTGAATGTGAGCTTCGCTCTCTTGCTTGCCCCTATCAAACGCAAATGGCAAATCATTTGGGAACCACGGCCACGCACAGAACGGCCGAACGGCACCTTCCACGCGGCGAGCGGCCGGAGATACCACGAGCGGCCCAGGGTGCAAGCCGGCGATCAACTGCCGGGACAGTGACCAAAGTCACGGAATATTGTAGTCCCCCAGCCGCGTATTCTCCGTGTGCTAGTGACGTGGCGCAGTGGTAGTTGCTGATGGAGCCGGCACGTTATTGGCTGTGGGCGCTCCAGGTGCTGCGTGGCGGGAGACACCTCACCTGCCACGAGAGCCTTCCCCGCACGGGGGCCCGTCGGCTGCCGAGCTCCACCATCCACGTACGGCACCACGGCCGCTGTAGGCTGACGCAGGTTTCGGGGATAATTTAGCTACCTAGACGACCAGCGTTGGTCTATCCGAACGACTGTCTTTTGCAAGAGGACACAAACAAATTTGAATTTCAGCTTATGTAGCCAGTATTTTTGGCAGTTGTTTTTTATAGTAGCTTTATGAAGCCAGTTAATAGTGGGAAGAATATTGCTTGAAATTCTGCCTTGTATAAGTCCAGTCAAGTGCTGGAGAATGCAACTAGGCGTGTGAGGTAGCTGAAATCCTAAAAATAAAAATTGAGTCCTACTGTACATATCGAAGAAGTTACATGTCGTCACTTGCACGTTCCAAAGTACGACGTACCCGGTCCAAAAGCGAGGTCAGACAGTGTTGCCGGGAATGATCAGTAATCAGACATGCGGGCGTCGCCGGGCTTCCAACAGGAACATCATTTCCTCGGTATTGCTACCTAGTCTTACCGCACGTGTAGACAAAATCTTGCAAACGAACGATGCGATATCTGCTTTGGGTCTGTTTCGATCAATTATCGTCAACAAACCGACCATTCCACCAACCGCTTTAAACCCAACTGATCTCGATCAAACTGCGATATCCAATCTTTTAACACTTCGTGCATACTCCTATGTCGCAAGCAAAACACCAGCGGCACAAAAAGCACGTATCCTCGGCAATGAATGATCATATCACACACTAGTGATTAGCCTAGATACGTCGCCGCCAGGTTAATCCACAGACAAGGCACTTGGCCAGTTTGACAAGAATCGTGAAGCAACGTGTGGGCAAAACAAACAGACAGTAGGTACTGCTACCCCGTACGTGCGGTGACGTGCTTGTTTATGCAGCGCAGCGACAGTAATGGCGCCCGATCGAGGCCCAATTATTCAGCTCCCGCTTAGTTGCGCTCCAGTATATGTATATCGCTGATCAGTGATCTCCTCGTCCTCGGGCAATAATACAGGCGCCCCAGTGTATTACACCACACAACAAAAACAAAGGAAGCAGATCGGCTGCAGCTGTGCCACTCACTCTCGACGTGCGGATGTGGCCTGTAGAATCAGCGCAGAACGCAGAACTATACTACTACGGGTACAATGTACATGCACTGGCATTCTCTTGTTAGAAAATGAGATGCAGCATGAGCTGCCTGTGGCCTCCTGCTTTAGTTTAGCTTAGCGTCGATCGATCGTCCCACATGCTCGATTACGGATGCTTAAGTGCGCTCGGTTGGGGAGCAGATCCGCGCGGTGCTCCCCTAATCGTCTCCGCGGAGAATAATCCCCACCAGTCGCTGTCTACTTATGTTGTTGGAATGATAATACTACTAATAATATAGTGCCAGTGTGTTCGATCCAGTGGGTTCTGTCATAAATGAGCTGATTTCTTCAGCTCTTGAGAGAGCAAACTACACATGATTGGATTGGAGTCAACATTCATGCCAGGGTGAAACCAGTTGACCACGGATTTACAACTTTGTTCGAGAGATTACAACTTTCGGTGCAAATGGGAGCTATCTTTGGAATGTCTGTACAATTGGACCGCCACTATACCATCAAGTGATCGTAAAACTGTACGTACTACTGTAAAACCCCAGGTTTGTATCAAGTATTTAGAACGAATCCACAGTTTCAGCTAAAACTAAGTGTGTATGTCTCATACTCCAGTGAGCCTCTGAACTAAAGCGGGAACAAGCAACCTGTCGAAGAAAGCGCACCTCACTCATCAGTGCCTCGGCTTTACTTCCACTTCGTTGACATCGCGGATAAAGATCTTAGTAGCAGGTTCATTCCTGTAAAGTGCAAAAGCGGCGGTTAAATTGACGGTTCAGCGGTTCTATCTTGCATGATAGGGGAATGTTCCTAGGGTATAGAAATTTTTTGGTCTTACTCTATGTTTCCACTTTCGTAAGTGTAACTGGATGCAACGGCGAGCAGATTGTTATCCTTGCTGAAAGTCAGAGCAGCAATGCTAGTTGGGTACCTGGGGGACTGCAACCGGAACAGAAAAAAGAAATTCAGATATCCCGAGGTCTGAATTCCTGACACAGAATTAGGACTAGTTTGTTTGACAGATAAATCGCGGGGCAAGAAAAACCTGAAACAATCTCTTTTTCTTTTCTCCATCCCAAGTGTACACAAATCCATCACATCCGCCCGTGGCGAACGTTCCATGTCTGCGTACGTTAGATTAGGCTATTAAAGGAACTGAAAGTTGATGACGGTGTGAGTGCGAGAGAGATGAGGGACATCGTACTCTGAGTGGAATGCAATTGCATTAACAGGATATGCAACCCTCCCTCTGTCCTCGGTCAATCGATGGCACTTGAAAGAATACCTGACGAAAATAAACAGGCAATGAAAAACCATAAGGCTAGGTATAAAAAGGTGGAACCGCTCGGCATGAGTGGTTAACTATATCAAAAACAATGAACAATGCCCTAAAAGAAGTTATAAAGGTGGAACAAAAGTGACCTTATGTAGAATAAGAAGCCAATTGAGAGCAATGTCAATGCCCTTATCTTTAATAAACTAGCTATTTAGAAAAGGTGTCATCCTTTTGCAACACAGTATATACCTCTTTTCGAGACTAGACTCAGATTGGTCAAAGAAGTCCATTGCAACTCGTCCGTCTGTACTACCCAAAGCAAATCCTACATACAGGTCAAAAATAGAGATTAAATTAAATGACACTTTGCTGAATGTAAAGAGGCCTAAGAAATAAAATGAGAAATATGCACTAGAGACTAGAGTTCAAGACGATGATAGTTACAGCTAGTTTGCGGATGAATATTCAAACTCAAAAATATATCGAACTTCCCTTTGCAAGAAAAGTATTGATTATGCTATGTTGTGACTTCAACACCACCCATTGCCCATGGGTAGTATGTTCAAGTGTAGGACTAAACTTATACTACAAGGCTAGAGCCCTAGAAAAAACTGAAAGTTCTGAAAATATATCACTAATGTTGATTACTATTTATAACCATTAATATTATCCTGCCAACGGAATTAGAATGTCAGGCAAGAGAAGGTCCAAAACAAAAATAAAAAACATAGTCAGATGCAACACAGAACTGAAGACACCGTTAATGTGGATCAACCATTAACCAAGAGTACTACACAGAAATAGAAGGCGTCCATAGTCAACACAGCGCTGGAGCACTAGAACAAATGACGAAACCAATTGAGATCAGTTAAAAATATCTCATTCTGAATCAATATAGATAGTGACGGAAGGCATTAGCATTATAGTATGAGACTGGAGGGATATCTGAAATTCAGGCTTTGCTGTGAATCTTTCATTATGAGATAGACTTGTTTTCTAAGCTCTACTGCTGGAAAATCATATCCTGGAAGAGACAGCGAGAAGCTAAATCTTAACGATAATTAAGGAAACAGTACAAAGTCATGCTTTCATCAAATTCATGTATGCTGACGAAATAGAGAAGTTCAAACTTTCCCAACGAGTTGACCTGTTATTGCACCTTCAATAGTTGAATCAAAGATCATAAATCATCCACACCCTTGGACCGGTGAAAGTTAAAAACCGAATAGGAAATTCTATAACCATAGGACAAAATAACCATACTTGTCAAGCATCAAGTAGATTAAGTAGTAATGGAGCCAAATGATAATCTATACAAAAACTGATAACAGCATTGTTGCATGAATCTCAAACAACCTATCCATCCACTTGTACACACAAAATGATATATGGTTCCATGAAATTTCAAGATATTTATCTATTGACCATGCATTAACACAAGGAAGTTAATCATGTACCAATTTTTATAAGATTCAAGAAACAGTACAAGATAACAGTTCTCATGGCGCCTCTCCAAATGAACAAGAAGGGTTCATGCCAAACAAGAAAGGTAAATTCTATTCCAACTTAGTACATCTTTTGTATGTTACACAAATCAACAAAAATAAGGTTCAATTCATGCCAGTGTTATTTAGCAGGAATATTGATCAATGCATATTCACAGAATTATCATAAGAACGTCTTACCAGTTTTATTTGGATAACACTCAACACAGCGTGTTTGAGAATTCAGATAAGACTTCCTTTGCTGAGGCTCAGACATATTGCGCAAATCATAAACATTCACATGCTCTCCTGCTGTTGCAACAACCAACTTATGTCCTGCTAATGAAAGTGCGTATACACGTTCAGGTTGGGTGTGTGTCCCAATAAGCCCAGTCGCACCTCTTTGATCCCAACACTTTATAGTCCTATCCCAGCTTCCAGTGATTACTTGACCTGGCATAAGACAGGACACAAGCATATGATGGTTAAGGTTATTATTAAGAGTGAAAAGTTATCTGTTTATTAATGAATTATAGTTGTGCAGGAAATACCAGAGCCATTGTACGTGAGATACTGTAACCAATATGCTTGATTTTCTTAATTTGTCATGCATACTGTAAGTCTCTTGGCTGTCTGGTAGGGTGAAATTTTCACCTACCTATTCGGTTAAGACTCTCATCTAGTAATCCGCATGAGCTCACTACCAGATGACAATAGTATAAGACATCAGGTTATCTACTACAAGTATTTTGGGTCAGAGACAATAATACTGTAGATGCTAGTCGCATAAATGTAGAGATCACATGATTTGGATGTTTCTACAGATGTAGGACTTGTAAACTGAATATATATTTGACACAACAAAGGACAAACGTGGTAAACTTCAAACGATAACTGCCCACATTACAACTTCTGAATACTTAAGGCCATATTTCACCACTGTCTACTATAGTCTTCATCAGCATTGCATGTCTATTGATAAAGACCAGACCCACCAGGTAGCTATCTTCCTAGATTATCTAGTATTCATTCAACAGATATCATCTAGGCTCTTTCAGTTTCTCATATTGGGATTTAGGAACAACTATTGAATGATGGCAGATGAACAATACAGAGAACTAAGCATAAAAACAGAAGATGGATATCATAAGCAGGTTCATGGAGTGGATATTTATCAAATACTCTATCTTAAAACATAAGTAAAATATACCCAAAAATCATTATTGTTGCACGGTAACAGAAGACGGCTGTATATTATATGAAGGTTATTATGATAGTCCTAAACCAACAGCAGGAAGAAATAAAGCATGAACTCACCTAGCATAGCGATCCATTGAACTATTACAGTTTGGGGGTCAGATTGACAATGTTCTTAACTTAATTAACCCTTCTCTAGCAACACGAAACATGGTTTTGATGATAAATTAGCAATGTTCTTCAGAAACTGAAGTTTGACAACACAATAGCACTGTTCAGCAAAAGGGAACAGGCAAAAGTAATTAATCAAGTACCTGTAGTATCGGAGTACTCCACACAGCGAACTGGACCATCATGGGTTCCCAAGCGATAACTACTTTCGGCACTAAAGGACAGCCTGCATTATATGTAGCACAACAAAACAGATCCGAAACATACAGGTCAACAATTGAGCTTCGATTTGTACGAACATTTGGATCCGAAACATACAGATCTGGCCGAACAGAAATTTAAATTCAGTTAACCGTGCTGAATAAATATGCTATTGCCTATGCTGCTTGCATTTGGGTCCGAAATCCACTAAAATCATGTCCGACCCTACTTCCTACCGACCCATTTTAACATCACAAATGCACTTCTGCAACGCAAAGCTCCGCCTCTTTTCGGGGCTATGCTGCGAAACTGTACCGCGTCCCCAACCACTCATTCAGAATCGCTAAGCAAAATAGCAATCAAACGGGGCGGGAAGATGAATGGGTGACCCCTATCACCTCACCTCCGCACGACGTGGTCGCTGGAGGCGCTGAACGCCGAGGAGTCGTTATCGTGGAAGCAGCAGTCCAGCACGGGCGTCATGTGCGGGAACGCGCCCACCAGCGCGTTGGTGGCATCGACGTCCAGGAGTCGCACCGCCTGGAAGGAGCGAACGCGCACGCGCACGCGCAGCCAAGCCCGCGCAGGCACAGAACCCAACGGATCAAACCGAGCCGCTAGGGTTTCGTTTCCTCGGAGAAGTGGGAGGCACGCGAGGCTTGTGAACTAACCTTCTCCCATGAGGAGACGAGGAGGCGGTTGCTGTGCTTCGAGAAGCGGAGGTTGGAGACGCCGTCCCTCGGCGGGTGCCCCAGCTCCCTGCCCAACCCGACGCGGCCGCCGCCAGCGTCGACCGGCGGCTGGCCGGTGGCGGATGCGCTCATGGCGGGGTCAGGAGGAGAGGAGGCGGTGGTGATTCTGGGTAGCCTTGGGTGCTGGGGTTTGCGGTAGGTAGGATGCGGTGGGGACCGGAATTTTGAACCCGCGACGAACGAGCCGTGGAGCAGAGCGCGGGGTTTATAGAGGGAACGGTTTCGGGGACGAATGGCCAGTTTGGTGCCACCCGCCCCGACCCGCCGTCGTATGGGCTTTAGCATTAACTGGGCTTTGGATTTGGGCTGGGTGTATGGTCCGAATCGGCTTATCTGGTGAATTCAGCGGAGGAAAGTATCATTTTCCCCCTCAAATCATGTGTGATGGATCAATTCTCCCCCAAAGTCTAAAATCGGATCAATCAGCCCCTAAACTCTGTAACACCGGATCAATTCTCCCCCATGGTGGTTTTGGACCAGATTTCGATGGTTTTGACTTTTCTCCTTGCTGATTGTACAGTGCTGACCGGACATATGCAACTTTCACCAATTCTTAATTGCAACCCCTAGGTCTCTCGCCGCCCCCTCGCCGCGTAGCACTGTGTCGCCGTCCCCCTCGCCGCCCCCTCGTCGCCCCCTCACCGCCCCCTCGCCGCCGTCCATGGCGTCTGCTAGCTCGCCAAGCAGTCACCGGTCGTCACAATCAATGGCCTTCTCAGGGCAGTCGCCGGTGCCATATCGGGAGCCACCGATGGCGTACTCGCCTGAGAAGTTGTGCCACTGCAACGTCAAGGCTCCGAGGTGGATTTCGTGGAGCATTGCCAACCCCGGTCGTCGATACTACAACAACAACCAGTCTCTGGTACCCGTCGATCTGTGCCCGCCGTTTCTGTTTTGTTGTTTTCTTGAGCAGCAAAGTTATAGTCTTTGCGCAATTCTCTTGATGAAATTGCACAAATTGTTGAATAGGGATATGACTGTCGGTACTTCAAGTGGCATGATGATCCCCTGGATCAGTTTGTCAGTACGCTACTAGGTGATCTGCGAGATGTTGTGAATCGGCTGAAGACAGAGGTTAGGAAGCTCAAGACCGAGAAATCACAGCTGGAGCATGCTCTCATGGATGCCAAGTACAGCATTGGTGATGCTGATGTTTATTTTCTTGATTTGAAAGCGCAGCATGCTCAACAAATGGATGTTCGTGCGAAGGAATTTCAGAGAAGCAAGTTGATGTACAAATTTGCCATCTTTTCCTGCATTGTGTGTGTTGTTATCATGGCTTTGAAGATGTGATGTACTATGTAGGATGCAGTGTCTTAGTCAACCACATATGTAAGCTGGAGTGAACAATTGTATTTGAGTTTAAAATTCCAAAAGAGGAAGTCTGAACTTGTGTCTGAAGTTAACTAAACTTTTTTCTGAATTTTTCTGAAGCGTTGTCTGAAGTTAACTGAACTTTTGTCTGAACTTTGACAGCCACCCACCCACCCATTTAAAGCCAGTGCTCGCCCAGACACCAATCGCCCACCCATTCTCATCCACTCGCCCAGTCGTTCCCCATTCTCATCCACTCCCTTCGCCTCTCACCCACCACTCCCATCGCTTCTCGACGCCGGCGATGGCGCCCAAGAAGAAGACTGCAAGAGATGTTCGCCGTGCTCAAGAGCGGTGGGAGGAAACTGTGAGCAGGTTCTGCAAAGGGGGATTCAGAGAAAAGGGCCGATGTGGAGGAGATCTGCAACAGATTTCCGAGCTTGCAGATGTGCGTGGACCACGCTAGGGGCCTCATCGCCGTGGCAACTGATGTTGAGAAGAAGACAATGTTCCCCGACGGCCGTCCCATTCCAGCTATCTCTGTTTTCCTTTGGGTTGAATGAGGCGGAGAAGTCACCAGATCCGCGTCAGTGTGCCAGGTGGTACGAGTACCGCTCCCGCCGTCGCCCCCCTCCACCTCCAGTTGAAGGGCTCGTCGGCGTCGTGGTCGCTGTACCAGCTGCAGTGAAGCAGGTTATTGTGCACTCTGACAGCGACGGAGAGTACAATGAAGATGTGGAGGAGGACAGCGAGCAGGAGCAGTGGTGCTGGATGTGGAGGACAGCGAGCAGGAGCAGGTGGTGCTGGATGTGGAGGACAGCGAGCAGGAGCAGGTGGTGGTGGATGTGGAGGACGACAACGAGGGGGAGGTGGCGCCTGCCGACGACGACGTGTACGTGGTGGCGCCGACGATGGCGACAGGAGCATGCCAATCGAGGCGGAGACTTACATCCGCGTCGGCATTCGCCACTCCGACCTCATCAACAAGATGAAGGACATGCAGAAGTGAAGACAGAGAAATGTACTGGAGTTAAGTTTCTAGTTAAGTGTCTAGTTCATTATGCAGTTAAGTTTCTATGTTAAGTTTCTATGTTAGGTACTGGAGAAATGCAGTTAAGTTTGTAGATAAGTACTGGAGAAATGCAGTTCTGTATGCACTGTCAGAGTTTCTAGTTAAGTACTGAACAAATGCAGTGATAAAATGTACTGAAGATGTTCAAGCATAAATGTTTTCAACTTTGTTGTCCTCTTTGTTTCAATCCAAAAAATTATACTAGCAGAAATTGTGCCTCAAATGAACAGAAGCAGAAATTTAGGACAAGTGTAGCACAAATTTAGCACAGTATCACAAATTTTGTAATCAAATGGATGGACCTTTCTTAGCATTTAGTGCCTCCTTGTATGCAGCAAGGTTGAACACACAATGTTGTGGAAGTCTAGGTTGAGAGCTTGGTTGTAAGCTCTGTTGAGAGCTTGGCTGTGAGCTTTGTTGAGATGTAGGTTCATTGATCTTCAGGGTTCCTGGTTTTCTTCTAACTTCAAACTTCTTTGGCCTAGGTTGCACAGCCACTGCCTTGCCTTTTATATCAGCAGCCTGCAAACAAGTTTTCATTAGTATAAACAAAAAGCAACCGAGTTTTCATTAGTAGAAACAAAAAGCAACCAAATTTTCATTAGTACTAACAAGTGTCATCTTAACCTGCTTTTCAAGCATAGCTTTCTGAGTCTGAAGAGCATCAAAAGCCTCTTTGTCTTGCTTCTTTTGTTTTGCAGCTTCTCTGACCAAATGTGCATTTCCATGATGTTTAGATGCATCAATGTTCTTACAGCTTGATCTATTATGTCCTTGCCTTTTGCAAGAACTGCAAGTGATCTTGCCACCTACTTTGCTCATCTTAGTACCCTTAGGTTTTTCTCCTTCCTCTCTCCTCCTTTCTATTTTAGGCCTTCCAGGCAAGCAAATGTGACCAGGTGGTTGTGGCTTTGGATTTGTTGAAATAGGCCAACTCTCATCTCCCTCCAAAGGTTGTAAGCAATGATCATATATCTTGTTGTACACATCTATGGAGTAACAAGGAGCAATATAATCATCAATTTTCTGTCCTGTTTTATAGATAGCACTAATGGCATGGCAGCAGGGCAAACCTGACAGCTGCCAATATCTACATGAGCAAGTCCAGAGCTGCAAGTTAACAGTAAATTTGAATTTCTCATGCTCTTGCACTTCAAATCCATCTTTCCCATTCCACGGCGCATGACAGAAACCTAATCTCCTTATGTTTTGCTTTAGTTTTTTGAAAATGTTGGGACATATAGTTCCTTTCCAGTTAACTGACTTCCCTCTATTTTCTTGTACCCTCACCATAATTTTGCACCTGATCCACTCAAGCATTGAGACAATAGCAAGGTACCTAGCTAACAGGATGTAGTTGTTGAAAGATTCACACATGTTGTTATCAATTGAATCACAATTAGACCGCTGCTTCATGTAGGCCCTACTCCAATGTATTGGATCAGTGTTCATCATATCTTTTGCACCCTCAATAGTAAATTGTGCTAGCCTTGCCCTGTTGTAGTTGAAAATCACTCTGTTTGGTGATTTTGCACATCTCCAAAACCTTTCAAGATCATGGTGCAGGTGTTTTTCTTCCAATTAGCATATATGTGTCTTGCACACATTCTATGCTCAGCTTTAGGAAAAATGTCCTCCATTGCCCCTATAAGTCCCTTTTGCTAATCTGACATAAATACATATCCATCTCCTTGATTGCTTATTTTCAAGTCCTGGTTTATTTTGGCAAGAAACCAGAACTATGACTCATAATTTTCTTTATCCACAACAGCCCAAGCAATAGGATACATCTGGTTATTTGCATCTCTTCCTATAGCACACAACATATGTCCATAGCAAGCACCTTTGAAAAAACAGCCATCAAGGCCTATAACTTTTCTACAACCTGCCAAGAAACCTTTCTTCAAGGCAACAAAACACATGTAAAACCTTTGTAATACATATGACCCATCCTTTTCATTGTGGTCCAACTTCACTGCTACTGTGCTTCCAGGATTAGTTCTCAGGAGCTCTAACTGATAATTAAATAATTTGGAGTACTCTCCTTTAGTGGAATTTAATAGTTTCTGCATGACCATTCTCTTTGCCTTCTTGCACTGCGTGTAACCTGTCACATCAGCAAATAAGTCCTCAAGTACAGTTTTTCTCAAATCTTCTAACTTCCAACTTGGATTTGCTCTTATAAGCCTGCCATATTTTGTAGCAATAACAGTTGATGTGACCAGTTTGTTATCTCTTCTTGGAATGCAATGGTGCTCATCTACAAAGGTAGACACCTGTAGCCACTTATTTCTAGTAGTTTTAAAAGCATAGAACATCCAGTTGCACCCAGGCCAAGTACACTTTGCACCAACTTTATGATTTTCATCCTTTGTGAAAGCAATATGCACATGCTTCTTAATGCCATATTTTATTAGAGCTTTCTTCATTTGATGTCTTCCTCTAAAAACCATTCCTATCTCAAATGTAGGAATTTCTGATTTGATGTCATATCTTTTCAATTCACTTTTCCTTCTCACTAGCTATGTGGCCCCCTCACCATCACATACCTCATCAAAAGAGCAGTCATCATCTGATGACACAACATCATCTTCTATGCCATCTAGCTTCTCATCACCAGACAATCCTTCAATCACATTATTATCTTTGATGATAGGCCCCACAGCATCCCCTAATTTCTTTGCTCTCTTCTGCCTCCTAATTTCCCTTGCTAATTTCCTTAATTGCTATGCCTCTGATTCTTCAGAAGAACTGTGCTCTGACAAAGGCTGGTAGTCAATGTCACTTTCATCATCACCTTCTTCTCCTTCTTTTACATTTTCATGTAATACTTCATTAGCACTTGTTCCAATTTCAACATGATCTGCAGATGTATACTCAAATTCATAAGTAGCTGTTGGGTTCTGTCTTTCAGTAAATTGTGGCATTGTTCCTCTCTGTGGTGTACCTGCTGCTGCTTTGGTATTTGTAGATTTTGGTTTATTTCCTATTGGAGCTGAAGAAGATGCACCTGGACATGAAGAAGATGCACCTTGGGCTGCACCTGCAGTTGGTGGAGGAGCACATGCACCTTGAGCTGCACCTGAAGATGTAGTTGCTGAAACTGGAGCTGCAAGAGGTACTTTTCTTCTTTTAGCTGTAACTCTACTTGCTCTACTTTTCTTAATCTTCACTGGACTCTCAAATGTAGTAAGAAAGTCATTAGCCTCACTTATTATCCTCAAATTTTCTTCCTCGTGAGTTGTCCTTTTGACACCTACAACAACTTCTGGCTCTGCTCTTTTTTCTGCTAAAGCTGCTACATTTGATAAAAACATCTCATCGACCATGTCTGTCTCCACATCATCCACATTTACCAAGGCAAATCTGCTACCTTTATGCTTGAAATATGTTTCTGAAACTACCACTGGCACATCTTCTACTCTGTTTTGCAACTGCTCTACTGCTTGTTCACACAACTGCACTTCCTCCACATAGATCTCTGCACATGACCCAATAGGTGTTGCATTCTCCATCTTCTCCACAATTGAATCATCATAAATAAATTGCAAACCCTCACTCAATTTTTTCCCTGCAATAAGCCAGTGCATCTTGTAACTATAATCCCCCCTACAATGTCCTCTTTCTACATGATACATGTCTTGAGCATAAGACAACAAAAGATCAAACTTTAGGTTTTTCCTATCTAGCGGAAAAGTAACATCAGACCTCCCTTGTATACAAGCAATCCATCCACTGTCTCAAATTTTCCAAAATAATGTAGTGACACATACAATAGTTCATATTCATCTGCTGCCTCATCGACAACACCTGCCCAAAAAACAATCTTTAACTCATTACATAGCTCAGGACCATAAAATCAGACCTCTTCCTATGATCTACCCTGCACCTCCACGATTTGCAGCAAAATTGGGTGCAGCTATGATTTCTAACCGCAGCTCTGATTTCTCCTAAACTCAGATCATGCAGTAGATGACTTCGACGGGAAAGAAAGGGGGGCGGTTGACTCACCATCGGTCGGTGCAGTACAACTACTAGAGGCCGGCGGCATGGGCGGACGCCGCCGGCGTGCTTGACGTTGTCGCCGCAAGGTCAGGCGTCGCCGTTGAGGCACGGGGAGATTGGTCGAGGCACAGGGACCGAAATCACCTGAATTGGGGGCTGACTGGTCGACCGGCTCCCCCAATCGATGAAAACACCTGAAATCTGCCAACTCGGCACTGTCCAGTCAGCAAAACCACCGAAATCTGGTCCAATACCACAATGGGGGGAAAGTGATATGGTTTTGGAGAGTTTAGGGGCTGATTGATCCGGTTTTAGACTTTGGGGGGAAATCGGTCCATCAGACATGATTTGAGGGGGAAAACGATACTTTCCTCAATTCAGCGAAATCACTGTACATGCGATAGAAAAATTACGCCAATCTGTTAAGATATGGTACGCAACAAGTGAATGTTTCAAAGAAGAAATGAATTTTAATTTTCGGATAATGGATCCTTCTAATCCAGTCTATCTGTGAAGTTGAATAAATGTTCATTTTCTCAACCACAGATAGAATACCTGGATCATGTCATTAGTAGGCAAAAAGGTGGCTACAGACTAAAAGAAGATCCTCGCAGTGAAAGAGTGGCCTACTTCCAAGTTAAGCACATTAGATTTTGGGCTTAGCAGGACATGCATTTCATTCTCAGGAGCTTAGCTCATTTGACTGCTCAAAGACTTAAAACACTTACCTATAGCGAAGCCAAGCCACCGCCTATCACTACAAAAAAAAGACACATCCGTGACATTTTGGGCCGAACAAAATTTTTTCCTGTCATACTTATGACAATAATTGTGGAAAAACACGGTATCATCATAGATGTGGTGGGGTCCTACTTCTATGACAAAAAATCATGACAGAAAATGGGCTTTCGTCCTGGGCGGGCCGGAGACGCAGCTGCATGACATTCTTTGGGCCATCCATGACGGAAAAACCGTGGGAGAAGCGAGGGCGAGGAAAATATCACGGTGTTCCCGGTTACGGTTGGTGGTTGGGGCCGAGCGATGTGCGTTTCTCTTGTACACGCACGTGCGTGGGTGCGAGGCGTTGGGCTCTAACTGAACCCGAGCGAGGCGTTGGGCTCTAACTGAACCCGAGCGATTGCACTGCAGGCTACACATTACTGAACCCGAGCGATCGATCGATGGCTGTTAACTGAACCCGATCGAGCGATTCTTCGCCATCTGCCGCTAACTTAAGCCGATCGATGCCGCCTCTGGATGAACAGTGAGTGTTGCTGGGGGGGATTTGGATGAACAGTTCCCAGCAGGGGTGGATGAATAGGACCCGTGGTGTACCCTTTGGATGAACAGTGAGCGTTGCTGGGGGGGTTTGGATGAACAGTTCCCGGTGGGGGTGGATGAACAGGACCCCAAGGTGTTGCCTCTGGATGAACAGGATCCCGATCGATCGAGCCGGTTGGGGCTGGATGAACAGGACCCCGTGGAGGGCTGGATGAACAGGACCACCCCGTGGAGGGCTGGATGAACAGTAGTCGGTGGAGGGCTAGATGAACAGTAGCCCGTGGAGGGGTGGTTGAACAGGAGCCCGTGGAGAGGGTTGGTTGAACAGTAGCCAGTGGAGTAGTGCGCGGTGGAGGCTGGATGAACAGGAGCCCGTGGATGAACAGTCGCAGGTGGAGGCTGGATGAACAGGAGCCCGTGGATGAACAGTCGCAGGTGGAGGCTGGAGGAGGTCGACGGTGGATGAATAGTAGCCAGTGGAGGCTGGAGGGGGTCGACGGTGGAGATGAACAGTATCCCGTGGAGTCACGTTTTGCGGTATGCCCCACCCCTCCCGATGAACAGGACCCCCATTTCGACCGTAGCGCTCCAACACAAGTCCGTTTCCTCCATTTTGCGATACGCCACACCCCTCCCGATCAACAGGACCTCCGTTTCGACCGTAGGAGGTCCGTTTTCTCTGTTTTGCGGTACGCCAGACCCCTCCCGATGAACAGGATCCCGTTTCAAACGTGGCCGGTCGAACACAAGGTCGTTTCCTCCGTTCTGTGGTATGCCAGGCCTCGTTTCCATCGGATGTTCCGTCCAAGCCCTCCCGATGAACACGACGACACATTCTGTTCCGACCCAGCCGGTTGGCTCCCCATGAACACGACGACGACGTTGTTTCTCCGTTCCGACCCAGCCATGTACACGAGCCCCGATCAGACGCGGCGCGCTGAAAGTAGGCGTTCGAGACCCGCTCATATGTACGTGACGTGGCGTCAGATTTACTTTCTTGCACCACGGCGTTGTATGCGTGCGTGTACATGCTACGTGCGGCGCCTCTGCTCACGACACGTGTGCGCCTCTACATCGACCCGGTATGTACGTACACATTCGCGAATGACAACGCTACGTATGCTTCGACCAGGTGGGTCCCGATCGCCGTGCACTTCCTTGCGTGCGAAGATGTAGCTGGTGGGTCGATGAGTCGGGCGAATCATTTTTTTTTGCCCGGACGCACTTCCTTGTGTGCGAAGATGTAGCTGGTGGGTCCCAGCAGTCAGGGGGAAACGTTTTCTTCGCGAAATACTGTGGCACGTCCGGTGGGTCCCCGCTGTCAGGTGGAGGAATAATTATTTTGCGCATAATAAGGAGGCACTTCCTTGCTGTGGCCTTGGACCCAGCTGTCAGCCTCTCCACGTACAGTACACGTCCGATGGAAGTCGTTCCTTAACCACGTTGACCACGCCGCACCGAGAGCACCAGGGCGGTGGACGACGACGAGGCCTAGGAAGGGGACGACGTGGAGCCGGAGAAGACGTGGCAGTGGATGCCCACGCGTAGAGGAGTACGAGGGTTCACTGGTTCGCTGCGGTGTGAGGCTGCCATCGCCGCAGAATAACAGGGGGGTGTGGGTGAGTAGAGGGATGGCACGCGGCGGTGGGAATAGTAGGGGCGGTGAGGCCTTCACGGCAAAGACAGCCGCCACGGGAGGCAGGGAGCATGCGGCACGACCGGCGTTGCTGTCTTGGCGAGCAGAAGACCAGAGGTTGAAGAAGCACTACGGTCGTTGGATGGACATCGACGGTCACTTTGGAGCTAGAACCGTTCATATTGACTAAGTTGACAAAGCACTTCGTCCCCGTCAACTTAGTAGGCCCACAAGTCAGCCTCCCACCAAGGTGGGTCCCAACCAGCAGGGGAGTATTCATCTTTTTGTGCGTAATAAGGAGGCACTTCCGGTGGGTCCGAGCTGACAGCTGGGGGAACGTTTTTTTGCGAAATACGGTGGCCCGTCCGGTGGGTCCCAGCAGCTAGGGGGAACTGTTTTTTCGCCAAATACGGTGGCCCGTCCGGTGGGTCCCTGCTGTCAGGTGGAGGAATAATCATTTTCCACGTAATAAGGAGGCACTTCCTTGCGACTGCCTTGGACCCAGCTGTCAGCCTCTCCACGATAGTACTCTTTCGATAGAATTCGTTCCTTGACCACGTTGACCACGCCGCGCCAAGAGCACCAGGGAGGTGGACGACGTCGAGGCCTAGGAAGGGGACGACGCGGAGCCGGGGAAGACGCGGCAGTGGATGCCCACGCGGAGAGGAGTACGAGGGTTCACTGGTTCGGCTGTGGTGTGAGGCTGTCGTCGCCACAGAATAACAGGGGGTGTGGGTGAGTAGAGGGATGCTCTGGCCAGCGGTGGGAGTAGTAGGGGGCGGTGAGGCCTGCACGGGAGGCGGGAGCAGGCGGTCCCACCAGCGCTGGATTTGGCGGTTGGAGCAAGAAGATAAGAGACTGAAGAAACACGACGACCGTTGGATTGACATCCAACGGTTACGTCTGCTAGAATCGTTTGTTAATGTATATAATAACTAAAAAAAATCTTGCATACGCGTCAACTTAATATGCCCATAAGTCAGACCATTCCCTCTTTTTTTTAATAATTTATATATAGCTCATTGCGACTTCTTATGCAATTTATTGCCGTCCATTTTTTTTGGTTGGCCAGGGCCAATTTCGCATATTTATGTGGGTTCCAAACTATTTTTAATACCGAAATGTCGAGCCAGATTTAAAGTACTTTGAAGATATATTCAAATTAGGTTAATGCCCAGTGAAATAGGAATCTAAAAATGTGAAAAAAAATCAGAAATTATAAACTAATTGCCAATTTATCATCTGTTTTTATATTTACTACCAATTTCATATTACTTTCAAGATTTGCAGGCGTCTTGAAAGAGTTGCGTTTCATCGTATGAGAAAATAAATTGGCCTGGATTGGGTATTCTTCGTAAAAAATAAATCGGGCTCATTTTCACAAAGAAAAAATAGCTGGGCTGGTCACATGGTGAACATAAAATATAAGCACAGGCTAGACGGACCTGACCAGTTCAAACCCTGCTCCGTCTGAACAATAACAAAAAAAATACTGCTCGAGCAGCTACGTCCCAGGTGTCAGCCAATCTTGTGATGTTCTCTTGTCTATTGACTATATACACTCACAATATCGTGGGTCCCATATGTCAGGAAAACACTAGGAGGAAGCATTTCATTTTTCCATATGCTGACATGGTGGGCCCGTACTGTCATCCTCTCCACGTACTTCTGCCAATTCCTGTTGTTTGTTGACCATGTTGACAACGCGAGAGGGCGGCACCGCGGCGAGCGCACCAAAGCGCACAGAGGACGATGGCGAGGCCTCGGACATCGACGTTAACGATTTAGGAGACAGTGGGGTGGCGATGCGTGCGCTGAGGCGCAGCCAGCTATGGGAGGCGGAAGCAGGCGGCCCCGCCGGTGCTGGTTTGCTTTTGGCGGCTAGAGGAAGACAGGACTGAAGAAACATGACAGACTGTAAAAGCGGCAGGAGTACTTAACAAGCTTAACTGAAACCAGCAGGGGCACTTAACAACCATAGCTCAAAGCATTATGAGTACTTATACAGGTTCAACCGTACAAAGCACGCCTCGAACAGTGCTACTTTGCCTACAGTTAACCAAGGGTGTGGCCGCCAAGCCCCAGGACAAGGCCCAGGCGCCACCCCGTGCATCCACAACCTTCTGAAAGCGGCTTCATCTCGCAGTGTGGTCAATAAACAGGATATTCGCTTTAGAGCCATGGAAAAGCAGGAGCATAATCTTACATCCTATTCTCCAAGATGGACGGGCCTTCATTATTTGAGACCACCCATGAATAAGTATATTTTCACCTCCAAGGGAATGGAGTAGGTCGACATAAACATCATGTTGTGACCAAGCGCAAGTCCTGACCCGACCATGGTCGCATCGTATAGGAACAATAGGCTGGGCAGTTTACATTTCAAGAAGATCACAGCTGTAAAGCGTGTATAAGCAATAGTTTATGAACAACATATATAATGTAAAACAGCTCGTACCATAAGTTTCTCGACACGCTTGGACCTGTTCAACGAAAAAGAAGGGCACACATATCCCACGTGGCCTTCCACCATTGAAACGCCCCACAAGGACCTCAAGAAGATTAATAAACTGTAGGAACTTGTGGATGTCGCCCCACCAACTTTAGTGCCATCAAGAATGACCGAGTTGTTACGAGAATAACAAACGAGCAGCCCGCTTAACTCGAAAAAACCTACACGTGCCACGGTTATAAGAAAATATTAGTTATAAGTAGCATCTTCGTGAGAGATTCGTTGCTACTTCTAAAGTTAAATTGTGATTAGTTAGACAGAATAGGTGGATTAAGAAGTAATCGAGGCAACAAGCAAGAACCAGATACAAAACTAACATGGACGAACAATTGGAGCAGCGTCGGGGTGGAAGATCGCGGTGAAGATGAGACCAGGTTACGCTATTTCCATCAACATTTGTGCGCCAACTTTCGATCAGTAACACTCGAGAAAGTTTATCCAAGTTCGGCCATAAAAAAGCAGCGATCTTCTTGGTTCATGAACCCAACTCGGAACTTATATCCATGGCTTGTCTTCACCATGACCATTAAACTGGTGTATTCAGTTATGGCAAGGCCGAGCATCTTGAGTACATGTGTTCTGGCAGAGCAAATAATGCACTGCAGGAAAAATAATATGAGAACACAATGTATTCCCTATCCAAATCTAGAAATAACTTCCTCCTTCACGTCAGTGTTGACCATCGTACTGGTAGTACCTTTTGTCCAAATATAGCAATCCAAATTTCCAAATTAGTCGACAGCATGTTAAAAAAAACCACCCTCCCGGATAGAAAAGAGGATTCTAGGAACATACTGTGCACGTTTTAAAATCCTGTGTTAGGATGAGAAGGAACAGGTGGCGTCTACCGAGGGCACAGAAACCTATAGAGTCCTCGCACTTTGGGCACTGCAAATGAAACACACTAGATTCAGTGGGAAGAAAAATGCATCAACGGCGGCGGCTGCCATCCTAGGATTACCCGCGACCAAGGGACTTGGATTTATCGGGGATGGATGAAGAATTCGTACCTGGTTCTCCATGAGAAAACCCTATGCAATCGCCGAGAGGGGGTTTTCTCTGAACAAGCAGACGAGGGAGAAGGGGATTCATGCCCAGTGAAATATTGTCGCTTTGTCCGTCCAGCTTACTCCTAAAGCTGGAAAGGGGGGGTTGTGATTCGACGGCTCATTGGGTATTACTGCGGCGCTACAACCGGGGTGTGTCTACCGTGCAGTTGTGCACTCTAATTTGTGCATATGGCACGTGGACCCCATTGTCGGATGCCCCACATATCAGCGAAAGGAAGTAGAAAGACAGGAGTAACTAGTTACACAAAAAAATATTTTTGATGAGAGATACTCCCTCAGAAAGAAATATACAAATCTTTTATATCACAACTTTATACATAAGAAAAATCAAGGGAATATATATAACATATATAATTATAAAAACAGAGTTGTTTTTAAGACAAGATAGACAAGTTGGTGATGATGGTGTGCTGCCATCCTGCAATATAGGCCGTCGATTTATATCGCATTTAATAGGAAGGAAACTATGGCAATTTTGCAAAAAGTTACCCACACACCTCTACACATTTGCAAATAAGGCCTTCCCTCATTCATCCTTTTCTCTCACAAGATAAAATACTCATACAAATGCATCTTGATGTTACGTGCAACGACGGCGTTATGGGGGTTCAAATTTGAGAATATAATACTCAGACAGGCTCACGGTTCTGGACTTTGGGCCACAGGCCCACCCTGCATGTTTGGGGGCCCATGTGTTCTACCTCAGCGCTTTTCATATTGCAAGCGATCGGTATGGCGCTGGTTTTAGATGTTGTCGCAAGGCGAATACACAAAAATGAATAAAGCACGGTAGCTGTTGGAATGAAATCGAACGACAGTTCCTAACCAGCAATGAGAGTTGCAATTCTATCAACGATATACCATGTGATAAATAATACTGTCATATTACTTATACACACAGGACACTTGTTTCACCATGCCAGATTATTATATCAAAATCTCTCGTAGGATAGATCAGTTCAGCAGTTGCGTGCTACTACTTAAAAATTTCAAAGTTGATTTGGACCAGCTCTCCTTGCCGAGAAAGTTTGATTTTGAGATCATCCCCTACCGCAAGATATGATTTAGATTTGAACATTTACCATCCTTTAGCATTAATCATCATGCGACCATCCTTTGTACTTACGGTATATTGAGCAGGTTCATTCACACCAAGGTTGCGCATGGTAAGAGAAACTTGGCCGTTGTCGCCCGATTGTTGAACGACTCCCTCGTTGCTCTAGGAATTCTCTGTTTGCAAACAAGAAGACATACCCAAACAGTGAATCATGTGAAACAACATGGAAATAAAAAAGAACGAAACACTTGGGCGGCCAATGCTTACCAAGAAGGTGGACATGTCGGTTTTTGTAAGGACTTTGGTATATGAAGTGCGAACTGCAGCCCAGTCTGTTGCGGTGCAAGCAGGCGGACCAAATGCAAGTGCAAGTGTTGGTGCAGTGCAAGCCGCTTCTTCTGCTGCCGGAGATGGTGCTCCTTGTAGAGCTGGTGCCGGTGTCGATGCCCGATCCTCCGGTAGATCGGTGATCCGTGGCAGCGGTCGGTGCCCAATCCTCAGCTGGATCAGACTGAGGCTGCTGCCGCTGTCAGTGCTAGAGCAACTGCCGGTGCTCCATCCGTTGCTAAAGGTGGTACCGATGTGCGAGACAGCGGCGATCGTGTCTGGTCTGCTATGACCACCTTTCTAACTTGACTAGGCTTCGTGACCATGATCCAGTTTTTTTCTTCATTTCTTTTAAACGCGAGAAGGACTAATTGTGGCGTTTTTGTTAAATCAAACTGTAGTTCATCATAGGGATTCATCTTGTACTCAGACAATGATCGATCCAATTTTTCCAAAGAATGTAAGTGATGGGCGGTGCCTTCAAGCATCGACACGACATAAGAAGTGAAACCTGCAAAAATAGCCATCGTAGAGCAAACCAAACGGTTTATTCTATGATGAATGTCACATGGCAAAACCTGCATAGTAAAACTGTAGGAAAAGAAAGAAAACATGACATTAAATCAATAAGATTTAGACAGTAAATCAATAAGATTTACTTGATGTGACACGAGTGAATCCTTACCAGGAAATCACTATGTTGAAGTACTAAAGAGAAGATTGATCGTCCAACTACGGGTGGCATGCAGGGGCCCCGCCTACTCCCACAAGCAGGACAGTCCAAAGGTCGTGACAAATCGTATGGACCGAACATCCATGGGACTGGAAATCCTGGTGGGTGCGATAAACGTGCAATGCATACAGATATTGGAGTGCAACCATAATTGATAAACCGTCCTCACAAAAAAGATGATCTGGATACTTCAAAATATACAGACTGAATTGAGTGGACAGACATTAACATAGACCGTTCTCAGGACTGACCACACACCAAAAGCGGTAGTACTAATTAAAATACAGGGTTCACAAACACAAATCAAGTACTGAACAATAGTACTTACTACAAAAAAGCAAAGTTGCACTAATTAAACTCTGCAGACTATTTCTTGCCACCGACCTACGGGATGAACCCCGCATAACTGACTAGGCCATGGACTTCGTGAGAGATGTCTACATGCACCATCACCATCTCGTCAACCTTGGAGAACCTAACAGAGTGGTCTTTCCACTCATAAACATGATCATGAAGACAGGCCGCATCAGATTTGTTGGGAAGCTTTACAAGAACCACACCCTTCATAATCAAAGGCACAACCAGGAAATTGTTGTGGTCAAGTACAGCCTCGAGAACATGCCTGACAACAATGCTACAGGAAAACACTAGTTCAGGACACGTGGCGACAAGGACACATCAGGTCTTCCAGTTCACACGGCATGACTTTGAGAACTTCATCTCCAGCGCGGACCTGGTTCTAATTCAAACAGAAACCATATTTTATTACTACCTCCGTTCAGAAATATAAGATGATTTTCGATATTATACTCCATATATGACTACATATACGCACGAAATGAGTGAACAAAGACACTAGAACATGTCTTCAAAGGCCTGAGAGCGGAGGGATTACTTGCAATATCCATAACACAAGTTACTGAGGCAAATATACCCTCTTCAAAGGTAGCATTGATGTTCATAAAGTACTCCCTCCGTCCCAAAATTCTTGTCTTAGATTTTTCTAGATACGGATGTATCAAGTCACATTTTAGTATTAGATACATCCGTATCTAGAAAAATCTAAGACAAGAAATTTGGGACAGAGGGAGTAGTTGAAAGTAATCTATAAGAAATCAGTGTCAACCTCTCGCATGTTTTGGTCAAAAGAGGAATTTAGAACTGTCATTTGGCACACAAAAATCACATGCAAGATCACCCAAAAAGTTGTACTACTAGTACTAGTACTGCGTGTTAGATGACAAAACGCGATCAAGATCGAGAAAAAGATCGTCACGAAGAGATATTACCTGGACTTGCTTAATGAGGGATCCCGGAGAGGGGGGCTTGGACAGGGCGATGGCTTTGAGCTTGTCTGTGGTAGTCTCAGCGGGGTGCTTGCGCTTCTTCGTACCATGAGCCTCGATGGTTTTGGCCAGAGCCATAGACATCACTTCGGCCGGTGCTCCAGCGTCCATCAAGAAACTGTCAAATAGAAATAAAAGAAAAGAAACAATAACCACAAACCCAAAAAAAGAAAAGAGAGGGAGTTATAGGATCAGTCTCGGGGTTGCAAGACCGGGCCTTGGCCAGAATCAACACCATTGATGCGCTCACCTTTCCTTCTTTGGGAGAGAAGAACAATGGCAGAAGCAGGTCGGGGTTTTCTTGAAGAAATGAGGGACAAGATGAGGGAGAAGCGAGTTGGGTAGAAAGGAAGCTGAGAGAGAAGAGTGAAATGTGGTTGCTTCGTCCGTCCAACTTACTACTGGAATGGAGGGGGTTTTGTGATTTGACGGCTCATTGGGCATTACTGCGGCGCTTCAATCGGGGTGGTCTACCGTCACTCTACTATGGAGTAATTTAGTGCATGGCTGGTGGACCCGATCTTTGGCTGTCCCACACGTCGGCGAAAGTGAGTAATTTAGTGCATGGCTGGAGGAGGATCCGCACGGTAGAGCGTGTCCACAATTTTTCTGAAGGAAAAAATGATTACAACAAGCGTTTCCACTCTTAAGACGGAGGAGTGCGAAACACGACAGCCACTTGAACATACACAGTGCTCCTACTACTAGGCATGTGCAGTGGTTCATACGTCAGTACTACATAATCTTGTTGCTAGTGTAGTAAGATATGACGACAACAAATGATGTTGTGCGCATGTCAACTATATGAACAGTAATTTAGTAACATTGTACCGCTTTCTCGACTGTCCGGTCGAGAATGAACAGTGAGATCAATGTTAACAGAACTAGGTCTACAGCGCACGGAGAGTATGGTGCTACGGTACTCCACGAAACATGAACCATATGAAGCACGGATAGTGTAGGGTGTATGAAGGGTGCATGGGATGGGACCAAAAGTTCCCTTCTCGACCCACTTTTGGGTGTTTGGCAGAGTGCATGAAGGGTGCATGAGTCCACACTAGTAGGTTAACACAAATACACGAAGAGGAAACAACTACTCCCTCCGTCTAGGTGTGTAAGTCATCTTCGTTGTGCAATCGCGACCAAAGGCGGAGAGGAAAAAGAGAAAACTTAATGTCTTTTTGCTAATTAATAGCAATGCATGCAATGAACTAACCACTGCATGTCATGTTTATTAGTCTCAAGTCATTGAAAGCATGCACGGCCCACGTCTCTTATTGGTTGATATGTCACAAAACAAGAAAGGGGAGGGAGTTAATGTACCGTGCCTAAGTGTTTTGGGATTATTTGGTTTTCGTAAGGTGACTTACACACCTAGACAGAGGAGTATATTGAGATGAGAATGCAACCAAACACACCCACACGCTTAGTGCTACAGTGACTGATCTGCACCATCTGAGTTTGATCCAATGGTCATGTTGCGCCGAGACATGGACATGCCCATGCAGAGGGCGCCTAAACACCACCGAAGTCCCCCTGCTTCTCGGGGCGCATGACGTTGGTGATGCAGGGGGCAAAACGACTGAAAGGCAATGCAATCTACAGGAAGGCGGAGTGAGCCAGCCGAGGAGCAGGGAATCTTTTGGTTTTCACCATGGTAAAACAAAAGTCGACGACTTCTCACATCAGGGAGCAGTGGGTTTTACAGGCAGAGTCATCGTGACTAATTGCTGCCACGCCTGCTCCTGTCAATCAAAAAATTAAAAATCCTGCCGCACCTGCTCCCGTCAATCAAAAAATTAAAAATCCTGCCGCACTCAAACACCAGAGCAACGCCGCGGTGGATATTCAAATTTACCTGCCGACAAGTAGATAAAAAAGGGGTGAAAAACAAATGTGGTGGCGGCCTAGCTAATCGGTCGAACTAGCCCAACTAGCTAGCCACCATGCTTCACTGATGTACTCGGAGGGAAAAGTGGTCTTTTGTGATTTGACGACTCATTTACTTGCTTCGGCGAAAACGCGCGGTAGGGCGTCCCACGTCAGGAAGAATATATGCGTGCACCACCAGGGAGGACCCCGAAACCGCGCGGTAGGGTGTGCCATGTCTCGGCACGGAGGAAAAATGTGCGTGTAAAAATTTACTGTATCAGACATAGTACCTATGGTTCGACCTCGGGACCTAGCCAGTCGGTCGAAAACACCCCACTAGCCACATAGCTTCATCATGCTAACATGGCATGGAGGATAGGTGTGGTTAGCTCCGTCTCGACCAGCCACAACGTCTCTTGTTCTAGGCGATTCTTCTATTTTCCAAGCTTTTTTTAGTTGTAATAACACCACGGCAAGCTAGCGCCGCTCTTCGTGTGTGCCCACGCAAAGGTTAGACGATGGAGAGAAGAGAGATTGCATACACAGGACCCACCAAGAAGTGAGTCAACGGTCATGCACGTGTTGACGAGGCACTCCCTCTACTCTACTCAACGTAATACTATATAAAATCAAGTTATGGGACAAAGCCAACAACCGTTGTTGTTTCAGGCTATCGACTTATGCTTTGTAGTCCAGGTTGCCAGTTTGAATCTCGTATTTCAGATTTGTTAGTTTTAGGTTCAAATTTGATTAATGACAAGTGGGACCCCGTGTGTTGTTCCGATATTTCAGTGTAGGATGATTTTTTTTGAACAAACACTTTGCGCGGTTAGACAAGTAACGGCACAAGTTACACGTATTTTGCAAGTTTACGAACAAAAATGACAGCGGCATGGAATATCACATCCACCCCGCAGCTTAGATGCTATGGTGATACGAGTTTTTACACCGTTGGAAGTGAGATCCAATGGTTTGGGAGTAGTCTTTGCAATTATGCGCAATTTCCAAACTCTCCAAAGGTTTTTTTGCAAATAAAACATCCAGGCCTCGTGTGTGTCACTGCATCTTGGATCCAACGGCTCCCCGTTGCTCATATTAGGAGCTCCCCGTAGCTTAATTACCCGCTACGGTGATATGAGCATCTAGGTCGTATGATCAGTGATCAGATGGCACATGCGTAGTACTTGTACTTTCTGCGCAATTCCCAAACTCTCTCAGCCGTATATTGCAAAAACATTCAAACCTCCTACCATGGGCCGTTAGATCTCCGTGAACTCATATCACCATAGAATCTACGGTGCGGGAGCACCTCATATTCTCCCGTGCAAGAAAACATAAGGTGCTCGCAGCTTGGATGCTATGGTGATACGAGCTTCGAGGTCGTTTGATCTCAGATCCAATGGCATCTGAGCAGTCTTTGTGCTTGTAAGAAGTGGCCGAACTCTTTAGGGGCTTTTCTGCAAAAAATCATTTGAACCACCGAGGAGGTGTTGGGTCACAAATCCAACGGCTCCGAAGAGCTTGTATCACCAAAGCATCTAAGGTGTGGTATGATACGTCTCTAACGTATCTATAATTTTTTATTGTTCCATGATATATTATATTCTGTTTTGGATGTTTAATGGGCTTATTTATACAATTTTATATTATTTTTGGGCCTAACCTATTAACCGGAGGCCCAGCACAAATTGCTATTTTTTTGCCTATTTCAGTGTTTCGCAGAAAAAGAATATCAAACGGAGTCCAAACAGAATGAAACCTTCGGGAACGTGATTTTTGGAACAAACGTGATCCAGAGGACTTGGAGTGGACGTCAAGCAACAGACAAGGAGGCCACGAGGTAGGGGGGCACGTGATGACCCACAAGTATAGGGGATCTATCGTAGTCCTTTCGATAAGTAAGAGTGTCGAACCCAATGAGGAGCAGAAGGAAATGATAAGCGGTTTTCAAAGAAGGTATTCTCTTGCAAAATCTTTGAAATAGCGGTAACAGAGATAGTTTTGTGATAAGGTAAATTGTAATGAGCAACAAGTAACAAAAGTAAATAAGGTGCAGCAAGGTGGCCCAATCCTTTTGTAGCAAAGGACAAGCGGAACAAACTCTTATAATAGGAAAAGCGCTCCCGAGGACACATGGGAATATTGTCAAGCTAGTTTTCATCACATTCATATGATTCGCGTTCGATACTTTGATAATTTGATATGTGGGTGGACCGGTGCTTGGGTGCTGTTCTTACTTGAACAAGCATCCCACTTATGATTAACCTCTATTGCAAGCATCCGCAACTACAACAAAAGTATTAAGGTAAACCTAACCATAGCATGAAACATGTGGATCCAAATCAGCCTCACGAAGCAACGCATAAACTAGGGTTTAAGCTTCACACTCTAGCAACCCATCATCTACTTATTACTTCCCAATGCCTTCCTCTAGGCCCAAATAATGGTGAAGTGTTATGTAGTCGACGTTCACATAACACCACTAGAGGTTAGACAACATACATCTCATCAAAATATCGAACGAATACCAAATTCACATGACTACTAATAGCAAGACTTCTCCCGTGTCCTCAGGAACATACGTAACTACTCACAAAGCATATTCATGTTCATAATCAGAGGGGTAATAATATGCATAAAGGATCTGAACATATGATCTTCCACCAAGTAAACCAACTAGCATCAACTACAAGGAGTAATCAACACTACTAGCAACCTACTAGCACCAATCCCGGACTTGGAGACAATAATTGGATATAAGAGATGAACTAGGGGTTGGAGATAAGATGGTGCTGGTGAAGATGTTGATGGAGATTGCCCTCTCCCGATGAGAGCAGTGTTGGTGATGACGATGGCGATGATTTCTCCCTCCCGGAGGGAAGTGTCCCCGGTAGAACAGCTCTGTCGGAGCCCTAGATTGGTTCCGCCTCGTGGCGGCGGAGTCTCGTCCCGAAAGGTTGCTTATGATTTTTTTTCTCATCGAAAGAGCTCATATAGGAGAAGATGGGCGTCGGAGAGCCACCGGGGGCCCACGAGGTGAGGCGCGCCTCACCCTCGTGAGCGGTGGTGTGGGCCCCGGCCTTCATCTTTGGTGACGATTTTTCTTTATTTATTTTAAGACATTCCGTGGAGTTTCAGGACTTTTGAGTTGCAGAATAGGTCTCCAATATTTGCTCCTTTTCCAGCCAGAATTCTAGCTACCGGCATTCCCCCTCTTCATGGTAAACCTTGTAAAATAAGAGAGAATAGCCATAAATATTGTGACATAACGTAAAATAACAGCCCATAATGCAATAAATATCGATATAAAAGCAGGATGCAAAATGGACGTATCAACTCCCCCAAGCTTAGACCTCGCTTGTCCTCAAGCGAAAAGTCGATAACAATAAATATGTCCTCATATTTAGAGGTAGAGGCGTCGATAAAAATAAAATACGGACATGAAGGCATCATGATTATTCTCATAACAGCAACATATATAAATTTTGTCATATGATTACTTATGTTCAAGTGATGATCTTTTCACAATGCAAAAGTATGAATCAGAAACTTTATTGGGCACCAGCAAAGTATAACCTCAGTCATTAAAGCAATTGCAATTTATCGTAACATCAGAAAGAGTCTATGTCAGAGCTTAAAAGCAAGTCCACATACTCAACTATCACTTAGTCCTTCATAATTGTTAGCACTCACGCAATACTTGTGGTTACGGAGTTTTAATCGGACCTGAGAGAGAAAGATAGGGGTTTATAGTTTTGCCCCACAACCTTTTACCTCAAGTGTAATGTCAACAATAATAATTCATGCTCCCCCACATCCAATTAGGTATATATATATATATATATATCATGTTCTTTCCAACATGCTGGGCTTGCCAAAGGATAAAATGAAAAAAAGAAAGGTGAAGATCACTGTGACTCTTGCATAAGGTAGAAGATAATAATAAAAGATAGGCCCTTCGCAGAGGGAAGCAGAGGTTGCCATGCGCTTTTATGGTTTGATGCACAAAATCTTAATGCAAAAGAACGTCACTTTATATTGTCCCTTGTATGTGAACCTTTATTATGCAGTCCGTCGCTTTTATTGCGTCCACAACAAGTTCGGAAAAAGCTTATTTCTCTGCACTAATAAGTCATGCATATTTAAAGAGCAATTTTTATTGCTTGCACCGATGACAACTTACTTGAAGGATCTTACTCAATCCATAGGTAGATATGGTGGACTCTCATGGCTAAAGCTGGTTTAAGGGTATTTGGAAGCACAAGTAGTATCTCTACTTGGTCTTTGAGAATTTGGCTAACATGAGGGGAAAGACAAGCTCAACACGTTAGGAGATCCATAACAATATACTTTATCTCAGATATAAGAAAATATAACTCATTACGTTGTCTTCCTTGTCCAACATCAACTCTTTAGCATGTCATATTTTAATGAGTGTTCCCAATCATAAAAGATGTCAATGATAATATATCTATATGTGAAACATCTCTCCTTATTACTTCCTATTAATTGCAATGATGACCAAAGCTATATTTGCCAACTCCCAACAATTTTTAATCATCATACTCTTTCTATGTGAAGTCATTACTCTCAATAAGATCAATATGAAATCTTTGTTTCTTTTTATTCTTTTCTTTTATTCAATCAAGATCATGGCAAAATAATCAAGCCCTTGACTCAACACTAATCTTTATTATATATAGCTCACGGACTCGATTGCATAGAGGGGTCATAAAGCAAAACTTCAAAACTAGATCATGCTATGACTTTATTCTACTATATCAAGATACTACTAATAGGATCGAACTAAGAAAAATGGTAAAGATAGGAGTTGTGATGGTGATACGATGGGGCACCTCCCCAAGCTTAGCGGTTGCCACGGGAGTGCCCATGCCCATGTGATTATGTCTCCTTCTTTGTTGTTGGCGGTGGAGGTGTTGTTGATGATGCAAGCTTGTCGTCCACCTTCCATGGCATAGGCTCACCCTCATAGAAGGATGATCGAGTCTCCTAATCCTCAAATCTACAGCAAAGCTTCTAAACGAAAAAGCAGAGGATATTTGCGTGATACGGTCACAAAACCTTCGGAGAATATATAATGAATTTTTACTGACCAAAATACATACCGTGCAAGAAAACGGAGTCCGGAGGGCACACGAGGTGCTCACGAGGTAGGGGGCGCGCCGAGGGGGTAGGGCGCGCCCTCCACCCTCATGGAGGCCTCGTGTCCTCCCCGGACTGCTACTTATTTTTCTATTTTTCTAAATATTCCAAAACGGAGAAATCTTGCCTTAGAATTTGTTTTGGATTCGGTTTACTAACCGTAACACATACCTATTACTTTTAGGAGTCTTGAAAGTTCATGAAAGTGACCCTTATGTATTCCTCCGGGGTAACGGTTTCAATAATATTAGTTTCAACATTTATAGGATTACACGAGATATAGTGTTTGATTCTTTGACCGTTTACCACCTTCGATTTGTGCCTTGAAGTTGTTGATTTTATGGCCTTTGGAACGATAGACCTCCTCGATAACGTAGGGACCTTCCCATTTGGAGAGAAGTTTTCCTGCAAAAAATCTTAAATGAGAGTTGTATAGCAATACATAATCACCTACATTAAACTCACACTTTTGTATCCTTTTGTCATGCCATCTTTTAACTTCTTCTTTAAACAACTTGGCATTTTCATAAGCTTGGGTTCTCCATTCATCAAGTGAGCTAATATCAAATAACCTCTTCTCACTAAGCAAGTTTGAAATCATAGTTGAGCTCTTTAATAGCCCAATATGCCTTATGTTCTAATTCGAGAGGTAAGTGACATGCTTTTCCATAAACCATTTTATACGGAGACATACCCATAGGATTCTTATATGCAGTTCTATAGGCCCATAATGCATCATCAAGTTTATTCGACCAATTCTTTCTAGACCTATTAACAGTCTTTTGCAAAATTAATTTGAGCTCTCTATTGCTCAATTCTACTTGACCACTAGACTGCGGGTGATATGGAGATGCAATTCTATGATTAACATCATATTTAGCAAGCATTTTACAGAAAGCACCATGAATAAAGTGTGAACCACCAAGAGTCATTAAATATCTAGGTACTCCAAACCTTGGAAAAATAACTTCCATAAGCATTTTAATAGAAGTGTTATGATCAAGACTACTAGTTGGAATAGCTTCTACCCACTTAGTAACGTAATCAACAAAGAACTAAAATATGAGTGTATCCATTAGAGGCGTGAAAAGGTCCCATATAATCAAAGCCCCAAACATCAAATGGTTCAATAACAAGTGAATAATTCATAGGCATTTCTTGGCGTCTACTAACATTACCAATTCTTTAACATTCATCGAAGACAAAACAAACTTACGGGCATCTTTGAAGAGAGTAGGCCAATAAAACCAGATTGCAATACCTTATGTGCGGTTCTATCTCCGGCGTGGTGTCCTCCATAAGCTTCGAGTGACACTTACGTAGGATCGGTTCCTGTTCATGCTCGTGTACACAACGCCTAATAACACCATCTACTCCTTCTTTATAAAGATGTGGGTCATCCCAAAAGTAATGTCGCAAATCATGAAAGAACTTTTTCTTTTGTTGGTATGTGAAGCTAGGTGGTATAAATTTAGCAACAATATAATTAGCATAATCGGCATACCATGGAGTGCTAGTGCTACGACATTTAATTGTTCATCGGAAAGCTATCATCAATAGGTAGTGGGTCATCAAGAACATTCTCTAACCTAGATAAGTTATGCGCAGCAGGGTTCTCGACTCCTTTTTATCAACAATATGCAAATCAAATTCTTGCAGCAAGAGAACCCACCTAATAAGTCTAGGTTTAGCATCTTTCTTTTCCATAAGATATTTAATAGCAGCATGATCGGTGTGAATAGTTACTTTAGAATCAACAATATAGGGTCCGAATTTATCACAAGCAAATACAATCGCTAAAAGTTCCTTTTCGGTAGTAGCATAATTTCTTTGAGCATTGTCTAGAGTCTTACTAGCATAATGGATAACATTTAATTTCTTATCAACTCTTTGCCCGAACAGTACCTACAAAGATAATCGGTAGCATCACACATAATTTCAAAGGGTAAATTCCAATCAAGTGGCCGAACAATAGGTGCGAGACTAATGCTTTCTTAAGTATTTCAAATGCTTCTACACAATCATCATCAAAGACAAATGGTACATCTTTTTGTAATAAATTAGTCGAGAGGCCGAGAAATTTTGAGAAGTCCTTAATGAACCTCCTATAAAATCCGGCATGACCAAGGAAACTTCTTATACCTTTGATGTCCTTGGGACATGGCATCTTTTCAATAGCATCAACCTTGGCTTTATCAACTTCAATACCTCTTTCGAAACTTTGTGCCCCAAGACAATACCTTCATTAACCATAAAGTGGCACTTTTCCCAATTCAAGAAAAGATTAGTTTCTTCACATCTCGCAAAACTTCGATCAAGATTGCTCAAGCAATCGTCAAAGAGGAACCATAGACGGAAAAGTCGTCCATGAAAACCTCACAAAAGTCGAGAATATAGCCATCATGCATCTTTGAAAGGTAGCGGTGCATTACATAAACCAAAAGGCATATGTCTATAGGCAAAAGTACCAAAAGGGCATGTAAAAGTAGTTTTGATTGATCTTTAGCCGACATGTATTTGAGAGAAACCGGAATAACCATCTAGAAAGCAATAATGTGTATGTTTGCATAATCTTTCTAGCATTTGATCGATAAAAGGTAAGGGGTAATGATCTTTCTTAGTAGCTTTATTTAATTTGCGGAAATCAATTACCATCCTATAACTTGTGATAATTCTTTGCGGAATTAATTCATCTTTATCATTAGGGACAACAGTAATACCTCCCTTTTTAGGGACACAATGGACATGACTTACCCACTGACTATCAGCAACAGGATAAATTATACGTGCCTCCAGGAGTTTGAGTATTTCTTTTCTTACAACTTCTTTCATTTTAGGATTCAAACATCGTTGAGGATCATGAACTGGTTTGGCATCCGCTTCCAAATTTATTTTATGTATAGAGTGGGACTAATGCCCTTAAGATCATCGAGAGTATATCAAATAGTTTCACGGTGCTTCTTCAGAGTTTTTAATAATATTTCTTGTTCATGCTCTGAAAGGTTAGCACTAATAATAATAGGATATATTTTATTTTCATCAAGATAAGCATATTTAAGATTATCAGGCAACGGTTTAAGCTCAAACACATGATCACCCTTGGGTGGAGGAGGATCCCCTAGGATTTCAACAGGCAAATTGTGCTTCAGAATAGGTTCTTGTTTAAAGAATACTTCGTCTATTTCCCTTCTTTCATTCATGAACATATCATTTTCATGGTCTAGCAAATAGTGTTCCAAAGGATCACTAGGAGGCACGGCAATAGAAGGAAGACCAATAATTTCATCCTTACTAGGCAATTCTTCCTCACGATGTTGTTTACTAAATTTAGAGAAATTAAACTCATGAACCATATCATCCAAGCCAACAGTAACAACATTCCTTTTGCAGTCTATCGTAGCATTAACAGTATTCAAGAAGGGTCTACCAAAAATAATGGGACAAATGCTATCTTGTGGAGAACCAAGAACAAGAAAATCAGCGGGATATTTGGTTTTTCCACACAAGACTTCAACATCTCTAACAATTCCCATTGCAGATATAGTATCTCTATTGGCAAGTTTAATTGTAACATCAATATCTTCTAACTCAAAGAAAAGCGATATCATGCATAATTTCTTTATATAAGTCAATGGGTATAACACTAGCACCCATATCACATAAGCCATGATAACAATGATCTCCTATTTTAACAGAAATAACAGGCACGCCTACCAGAGGTCTATGTTTATCTCTATCACAGGGTTTAGCAATTCTAGCAGTTTCTCCAGAGAATTGAATGACATGCCCATCAATATTATCAAACAAGAGATCTTTAACAATAGCAATATTAGGTTCTACTTTGACTTGCTCAGGAGGTGTATAAGTTCTAGTATTGCTTTTACGAACAATAGTTGAAGCTTTCGCATGATCCTTTACTCTAACAGGGAAAGGTGGTTTCTCAACATAAGAGGTAGGAACAATAGGATCAATATAAGTGACAGTCTTTTCTTCAACTTTAGTAGGTGCAGCTACTTTTACTTCTATGGGAGGATGATATTTAAACCACTTATCTTTAGGGAGATCAACATAAGTAGTAAAAGATTCACAGAAAGAAGCTACTATCTCAGAGTCAGGTCCATATTTAGTGCTAAACTTACGGAAGATATCGATATTCATAAAAGATTTAACACAATCAAACTTAGGTGTCATACCTGACTCCTTACCTTCGTCGAGGTCCCAATCTTCAGAGTTGCGTTTAATTCTATCCAATAAATTCCATCTGAATTCAATAGTCTTCATCATAAAAGAGCCAAAGACAAGAAGTATCAAGCATGGTGCGATTGTTATCAGAAAGTCGAGCATAAAAATTCTGAAGAATTGTTTCTCTTGAGAGGTCATGATTGGGGCATGAATATAACATTGATTTAAGCCTTCCCCAAGCTTGAGCGATGCTTTCTCCTTCGCGAGGCCAAAAATTATATATATAGTTGCGATCACGATGAACAAGATTCATAGGGTAATACTTTTGATGAAATTCCAATTTCACTCTTTTATAGTTCCATGATCTCGTATCATCACATAGCCTATACCATGTCAATGCGTCTCCATCCAAAAATAAAGGGAATGTCTTCTTATTAACAACATCATCGGGTATACCTGCAAGCTTAAATAGTCCACAAATATCATCCACATAGCGTAGATGCTCGTCAGGATGCTTTGTTCCATCTCCTGCAAAAGTGTTAGCTAGCAGTTTTTCCATCATACCCAAAGGAAATTCAAAAGGAGTTTCATTTTCAATAGGTTCGATGGGTTGAGTAGGTTGAGGAGCAACTCTTTGCTCTCTTGGGAGGTGAAGATACCGAACAAGCCCCTCAGAGAATTACTTTCCATAGTAACAAGTGACAAAAATTTCAGCACACTATATAAATTTTTTCTTATCAAATTCCACCTACCAAAGGCGCTTCACTCTAAGAACGGCGCCGTAAAAGAGTCTTGATGACCCACAAATATAAAGGGATCTATCGTAGTCTTTTCGATAAGTAAGAGTGTCGAACCCAACAATGAGGAAGCGAAGGAAATGATAAGCGGTTTTCAGCAAGGTATTCTCTGCAAGTACTGAAATAAATGGTAATAAATAGTTTTGTGATAAGGTAAATTGTAACGAGCAACAAGTAACAAAAGTAAGTAAGGTGCAGCAAGGTGGACCAATCCTTTTTTAGCAAAGGACAAGCCGGAACAAACACTTATAATAGGATAATAATAAAGCAAATTAGGTTTCTGTCGTCCGTCACGCTTTTTTGCAAAAAAAACCCAGTGGTTTGCTGAAATCAACCCGCAGTACTACAGGAATCAAGTAAAAAATAAAATTGCTCGCTGGTACAATTCCTCGCTCCAGTCCGAGGCCGCTGCCGCCGCCCTGCCCATCCTTTGCCGGCGGCGCGCGTGCCCGCCGCCCTACCAGGCTGTGCCTGCCGCCGTGCCATCCCGCGCCCTCGCCCGCCCAGCTCCGCTCGCGCCACCGCCGGCCGCGCCCTCGACCGCCTCCATGCCCGGCCTCGCCCGCCTCCATGCCCCGCCGTGCCAGGTCGCGCCCGCCATCCCACGCCCTCGCCCGCCCAGCTCCGCTCACGTCACCGCCGGCCGCGCCCTCGACCGCCTCCATGCCCGGCCTCGCCCGCCTCCATGCCCGGTTTCTCCCGACGCGGAACTGGCAGAGGACGATAGGAGACCGGCGTGCTCTCGGCAAGGCATCACGGCACGCCCACGGCACGCGAGGGCTCTGCGACGAAGGAAACAAAAAGAGGGGCAATAGAGAGCAGAGGGTTGTGCGTCTTGGAACCTCACTAGCCCACGCTCAACAAAGACCTGGAGAACCTCCAGTCGAGCAGGGCAGAGAGATGGCCGGCAACGGCTTCGCGGCCGAGCTGGGCAGAGGCAGCTGCGTGGCCCACGCAACGGACAAACGGGCGCTCCTCTCCGGCGTCCTCCTCCCGTCGGCAGGCAAGGCAGGAAGGCGGCGGATTCGAATATCACGGTGCAACCTCCCTACTCCTCCAGCTCGCGCGTGGCCATGTGTGTCGCGGCCGGAGATGGAGACCCGGCTGCTGGCCGGGAGGGAAGGCACATCAGTCGGAGAGCATGGCCGACGAGCTGCAGCCTGAGGCGCTCGGCTTGGAGGCGAGGTCGAGCTGGAGAGGGGAGAGAGCCCAGCGAGCGGGGAGGCGAAGCACGCTTGCGGGTGTAGAGAGAGGGAGCGCTGGGGAAGGGAGCGCTGGCTGACGGGGGTCTTGGGAGCGAGAGGAGAGAGGAGAGGGGAATCGAGGAAGGCAAGCGGTGAGATCTCAGCCAGAGGTTGGAGAGGAGCGGCCTGGGGCTTATCCCCTTGCGTGCGTGTGTGGCTGAGGTGCGTGCGTGTGTGGCTGGGGTTGCCTGGCAGCCAGGCTGGGCCTTGGCGGTTTGGCCGGCTGGGCTTCTTTTTATTCTGATCTGGATGCAGCTGAGACCAGCTGCGGGGCAAAGCCAGGCGTTGATGAGCCAACAGAAATTATGACTGATCAGCCACCAGCACTACTCTACGTCTTCACCTCACATTTTTTCACTGCACCACAACGTGAAATCTCTGTGAATCTTGTCATTCGGTGTATGTGTGTGTGTGGATTTTTTTAGTGAACTAACCAGCTAACCACACTGCTTGGTAATATAAAAAAATTGTGCTAGCACATGCATTCACATCATAATTGCTCAATCCATACAAACTTAATCTGCTATCCGGCAATAAAATAAAATAAAACTCTAAAACAGTAGATTAAATAAAAATAAATTATAGAAAGTCTAAAAGAGTTCAAGCCCATTCCGCAGCCCATGACGACATGACGCCAACCAAACACCACCATTACAATGGCAAGCGCAAGGTAGCAGAAGTCGTCGTTCACGCCGTTCAAGCGACACACCAAAGAGCGCAATGCCGCGTTGCACGTGCCATTGCACCTATTGTAATGCAGGCTGCTCACATGGATGATGCGTCAGTCGTCATACAAGCTATCAAGCCCGCCGACGGATGCTCCTCCCGTGGCGGCCGGTCACGACAAGTCGGGTAAGGTCGAGGGAGACGCGGTTGCTCAATGGGACGTAAACGCCGACCGAGGAAATGCCTTCTATGGATGAGATGGTCGAGGCCATTCGATCTACGACATTAGCATCTATGTGGTCCCTACCTTTGATGGCGAGCATGACATGCACCATCAGCTTAGGTGGGAAGAAGGGCAAGCAGCAAAGATAGTCTTGAGCAATGCTTATTGGGGCTTATGATAAATTTCTTCTCCCGTTGCAACGCACGGGCATGTTTGCTAGTATAATAGGAAAAGCGCTCCCGAGGACACATGGGAATACCGTCAAGCTTGTTTTCATCACGTTCATATGATTCACGTTCGGTACTTTGATAATTTGAAATGTGGGTGGACCGGTGCTTGGGTGTTGTTATTACTTGAACAAGCATCCCATTTATGATTAACCTCTATTGCAAGCATCCGCAACTACAACAATACTATTAAGGTAAACCTAACCATAGCATGAAACATATGGATCCAAATCAGCCCCTTACGAAGCAACGCATAAACTAGGGTTTAAGCACATCACTCTAGCAACCCATCATCTACTTATTACTTCCCAATGCCTTCCTCTAGGCCCAGATAATGGTGAAGTGTTATGTAGTCGACGTTCACATAACACCACTAGAGGTTAGACAACATACATCTCATCAAAATATCGAACGAATACCAAATTCACATGACTACTAATAGCAAGACTTCTCCGTGTCCTCGTAAACAAACGTAACTACTCACAAAGCATATTCATGTTCATAATCGAGGGGTAATAATATGCATAAAGGATCTGAACATATGATCTTCCACCAAGTAAACCAACTAGCATCAACTACAAGGAGTAATCAACACTACTACCAACCTACTAGCACCAATACCGGACTTGGAGACAAGAATTGGATACAAGAGATGAACTAGGGTTTAGAGATAAGATGGTGCCGGTGAAGATGTAGATGGAGATTGCCCTCTCCTGATGAGAGGAGCGTTGGTGATGACGATGGCGATGATTTCTCCCTCCTGGAGGGAAGTGTCCCCGGCAGAACAGCTCACGGGAGCCCTAGATTGGTTCCGCCAAGGTTCCGCCTCGTGGCGTGAGTCTCGTCCCGAAAGGTTGCTTATGATTTTTTCTCATCGAAAGAGCTCATATAGGAGAAGATGGGCGTCGGAGAGCCACTGGGGGCCCACGAGGTAGGGGGCGCGCCCGAGGGGCGCGCCCACGCCGTGAGCAGGGTGTGGGCCCCCGGCCTTCATCTTTGGCGACGATTTTTCTTTATTTATTTTAAGACATTCCGTGGAGTTTCAGGACTTTTGGAGTTGCATGAATAGGTCTCCAATATTTGCTCCTTTTCGGCCCGAGAATTCTAGGCTGCGGCATTCCCTCTTCATGGTAAACCTTGTAAAATAAGAGAGAATAGCCATAAATATTGTGACATAACGTAAAATAACAGCCCATAATGCAATAAATATCGATATAAAAGCATGATGCAAAATGGACGTATCAACTCTCCCAAGCTTAGACCTCGCTTGTCCTCAAGCGAAAAGCCGATAACAATAAATATGTCCTCATGTTTAGAGGTAGAGGCGTCGATAAAAATAAAATACGGACATGAAGGCATCATGATTATTCTCATAACAGCAACATATATAAATTTGGTCATATGATTACTTATGTTCAAGTGATGATCTTTTCACAATGCAAAAGTATGAATCAGAAACTTTATTGGGCACCAGCAAAGTATAACCTCAGTCATTGAAGCAATTCCAATTTATCGTAACATCGGAAAGAGTCTATGCCAGAGCTTAAAAGAAAGTCCACATACTCAACTTAATACTCTAGATGCATTCTGGATAGCGGTCGATGTGTGGAGCAATAGTAGTAGATGCAGAATCGTTTCGGTCTACTTGTCACGGACGTTATGCCTATATACATGATCATACCTAGATATTCTCATAACCATGCTCAATTCTATCAATTGCTCGACAGTAATTCGTTTACCCACCGTAATACTTATGCTCTTGAGAGAAGCCACTAGTGAAACCTATGGCCCCGGGTCTATTTTCCATCATATTAATATTCTAATACTTAGCTATTTCTTTTACCATTTATTTTACTTTGCATCTTTATTTCTCTTTATCATAAAAATACCAAAAATATTATCTTATCATATCTATCAGATCTCACTCTCGTAAGTGACCGTGAAGGGATTGACAACCCCTTTATCGCGTTGGTTGCGAGGTTCTTATTTGTTTATGTAGGTGCGTGGGACTCGAGGTGGTCTCCTCTTGGATTGATACCTTGGTTCTCAAAATCGAGGGAAATACTTATGCTACTTTACTGCATCACCCTTTCCTCTTCAAGGGAAAACCAACGCAGTGCTCAAGAGGTAGCAAGAAGGATTGCTGGCGCCGTTGCCGGGGATATTCGCGCCAAGTCAATTCAAGATTTGACTCCCAACTGTTGGGGAACGTTGCAGAAAATTAAAATTTTTCCTACGGTTTCACCAAGATCCATCTATGAGTTCATCTAGCAACGAGACTGTTGGAAATATGCCCTAGAGGCAATAATAAAAGCATTATTATTATATTTCCTTATTCATGATAATTGTCTTTATTCGTGCTATAATTGTGTTAACCGGAAATCGTAATACATGTGTGAATAACGACAACAACATGTCCCTAGTGAGCCTCTAGTTGACTAGCTCGTTGATCGACGAGATAGTCATGGTTTCACGACTATGGACATTGGATGTCATCGATAACGGGATCACATCATTAGGAGAATGATGTGATGGACAAGACCCAATCCTAAACATTGCATAAGATCGCATAGTTCGCTTGCTAGAGTTTTCCAATGTCAAGTATCCTTTCCTTAGACCATGAGATCGTGTAACTCCCGGATACCGTAGGAGTGCTTTGGTGTGCCAAACGTCACAACATAACCGGGTGACTATAAAGGTATGCTACGGTATCTCCGAAAGTGTCATTGGGTTGACATGGATCGAGATCGGGATTTGTCACTCCGCTTGACGGAGAGGTATCACCGGGCCCTCTCGGTAATGCATCATCACAATGAGCTCAATGTGATCGAAGTGTTTGATCACGGGATCATGCATTGCGGTAACGAGAAAAGTGACTTGCCGGTAACGAGTTTGAACGAGGTATTGGTATACCGACGATCGAATCTTGGGCAAGTAAAATACCGATTGACAAAGGGAATCGTATACGGGATTAATTGAATCCTTGACATCGTGGTTCATCCGATGAGATCATCGTGGAACATGTGGGAGCCAACATGGGTATCCAGATCCCGCTGTTGGTTATTGCCCGAGAGCCGTCTCGGTCATGTTCGCTTGTCTCCCGAACCCGTAGGGTCTACACATAAGGTCTTGAACGCTTAGGGTTGTAGGAATATGTATGTGCAGTAAACCCGAATGTTGTTCGAGTCCGGATGAGATCCCGGACGTCACGAGGAGCTCGGAATGGTCCGAGGTAAAGAATTATATATAGGAAGTGCTGTTTCGCCATCGGGACAAGTTTGGTGATATCGGTATTGTCTGGGACCACCGGAGGGGTCCCGGGGTCCACCAAGTGGGGCCACCAGCCCTGTGGGGCCACATGGGCCCTAGGTGGTGCGCCTAGGCCCACATGGGCCAAGGGGAACCAGCCCCAAGGGGCCCATGCGCCTAGGGTTTAAGGAGGAAGAGTCCATGAAGGGAAGGCACCTCAGGGTGCCTTGGGGAGGGTGGACACCTCCCTCTTGGCCGCACCCTCCCTTGGAGGAGGGGGCAAGGCTGCGCCCTCCCCTCCTTGGCACCTATATAAAGGGGGAGGGAAGGGGCAGTGGGACCTTTGCCTGGACGCCTCCTCTCCCTCTCCAACACATCCTCCTCCTCCGTAGTGCACGCGAAGCCCTCGCCGAATCTTGCAAGTTCCACCATCACCACGCCGTCGTGCTGCTGCTGGAGCCATCTTCCTCAACCTCTCCTTCACCTTGCTGGATCAAGAAGAAGGAGACGTTACGCTGACCGCACGTGTGTTGAACGCGGAGGTGCCGTCTGCTCGGCACTAGATCATCGGTGAATTGGATCGCGGCAAGTACGACTACCTCATCCACGTTCACTCCGACGCCTGCTATGCGATCTACAAAGTGGTATGTAGATGCTAACCAATCTGAATACTCGTTGCTAGATGAACTCATAGATGGATCTTGGTGAAACCGTAGGAAAAATTTTAATTTTCTGCAACGTTCCCCAACACCAACAACAAGACATTTTTGGTGCCATTGCCGAGTCTACGCACAAGTCAAGACATACCAAGTACCCATCACAAACTCTTATCCCTCGCATTACATTATTTGCCATTTGCCTCTCGTTTTCCTCTTCCCACTTTACCCTTGCCGTTTTATTCGCCCTCTCTTTTCCGTTTGCCTCTTTTTCGCTTGCTTCTTGTTTGCTTGTGTGTTGGATTGCTTGCTTGTCACAATGGCCCAAGACAATACTAAATTGTGTGACTTTACCAACACCAACAATAATGATTTTCTTAGCACTCTGATTGCTCCTCTTACCGATGCCGAATCTTGTAAATTAATGCAGCTTTGTTGAATCTTGTCATGAAAGATCAATTCGCCGGCCTTCCTAGTGAAGATGCCGCTACCCATCTAAATAGCTTCGTTGATTTGTGTGATATGCAAAAGAAGAAAGATGTGGACAATGATATTGTTAAATTGAAGTTATTTCCTTTTTCGCTTAGAGATCGTGCTAAAACTTGGTTTTCTTCTTTGCCTAAAATAGTATTGATTCTTGGAATAAGTGCAAAGATGCTTTTATCTCTAAATATTTTCCTCCCGCTAAAATCATCTCTCTTAGAAACGATATCATGAATTTTAAGCAACTTGATCATGAACATGTTGCACAAGCTTGGGAGAGGATGAAATTAATGAACGTAATTGCCCTGCTCATGGTTTGAATTTATGGATGATTATACAAAAAATTTATGCCAGATTGAAATTTGCATCTAGAAATCTTTTAGATTCGGCCACGGGAGGCACTTTTATGGAAATCACTTTAGGAGAAGCTACTAAACTTCTAGATAATATTATGGTTAATTATTCTCAATGGCACACCGAAAGATCTACTAATAAAAAAGTGCATGCGATAGAAGAAATTAATGTTTTGAGTGGAAAGATGGATGAACTTATGAAATTATTTGCTACTAAGAGTGTTTCTTCTGATCCCAATGATATGCCTTTGTCTACCTTGATTGATAATAATAATGAATCTATGGATGTGAATTTTGTTGGTAGGAATAATTTTGGTAACAACGCGTATAGAGGAAACTTTAATCCTAGGCCGTTCCCTAGTAATTCCTCTAATAATTATGGTAATTCCTATAACAACTCTTATGGAAATTTTAATAAGATGCCCTCTGAATTATAGACTAGTGTTAAAGAATTTATGATTTCTCAAAATAATTTCAATGCTTTGCTTGAAGAAAAATTGCTTAAAGTTGACGAATTGGCTAGGAACGTTGATAGAATTTCTCTTGATGTTGATTCTTTGAAACTTAGATCTATTCCACCTAAGCATGATATCAATGAGTATCTCAAAGCCATGAGAATTTCCATTGATGAGTGCAAAGAAAGAACCACTAGGATGCGTGCTAAGAAAGATTGCTTTGTAAAAAGCGTGTTCTTCAAATTTTTCTAAGAATAAAGATGAAGATCTAAAAGTTATTGATGTGTCTCCTATTAAATCTTTGTTTTGCAATATGAATCTGATAATGATGGGATTGGAGATGAGTCACCTTTACCTAGAAGGCATTCCAAAAATTCAGAGTTTTTAGATCTTGATGCAAAAATTGGTAAAAGTGGCATTGAAGAGGTCAAAACTTTAGATATCAATGAACCCACTATTTTGGATTTCAAGGAATTTAATTATGATAATTTCTCTTTGATAGATTGTATTTCCTTGTTGCAATCTGTGCTATATTCTCCTCATGCTTATAGTCAAAATAAAGCTTTTACTAAACATATCGTTGATGCTTTGAGGCAATCTTATGAAGAAAAACTTGAGTTGGAAGTTTCTATCCCTAGAAAACTTCATGATGAGTGGGAACCTACTATTAAAATTGAAATTAAAGATCATGAATGCTATGCTTTGTGGGATTTGGGTGCTAGTGTTTCCACGATTCCAGAAACTTTATGTGATTTGTTAGGTTTCCGCAAATTTGATGATTGCTCTTTAAAATTACACCTTGCGGACTCCTCTATTAAGAAACCTATGGGAAGAATTAATGATGTTCTTATTTTTGCAAATAGGAACTATGTGCCCATAGATTTCATGGTTCTTGATATAGATTGCAATCCTTCATGTCCTATTATTCTTGGTAGACCTTTGCTTAGAACAATTGATGCAATTATTGATATGAAGGAAGGGAATATTAGATTCCAATTTCCGTTAAGGAAAGGCATGGAACACTTCCCTAGAAAGAAAATAAAATTACCTTATGAACCTATTATGAGATCCACTTATGGATTGCCTACCAAAGATGGCAATACCTAGATCTATCATTGTTTTTATGCCTAGCTAGGGGCGTTAAACGATAGCGCTTGTTGGGAGGCAACCCAATTTTATTTTAGCTTTTTTGCTTTTCACTTCTGTTTATGAATAAATATTTGATCTAGCCTCTGGTTAGATTTTCTTTTATGTTTTAATTAATGTTTGTGCCAAGTTAAACCTATAGGATCTTCTTGGATGATAGTTATTTGATCTTGCTGAAAATTCCAGAAACTTTATGTTACGAAAACAATTGTTAAAAATCACCAGAACGTGATAAAATACTGATTCAATTGCATTAGATCAATAAGCAAATTATCTAGGTCGTCCTATTTTCGTAGATTTTTCTGAGTTCCAGAAGTTTGCGTTAGTTACAGATTACTAATGACTGTTCTGTTTTTTGACAGATTCTGTTTTTCGTGTGTTGTTTGCTTATTTTGATGAATCTATGGCTAGTAAAATAGTTTATAAACCGTAGAGAAGTTGGAATACAGTAGGTTTAACACCAATATAAATAAAGAATGAATTCATTACAGTACCTTGAAGTGGTGTTTTGTTTTCTTTCGCTAACGGAGCTCATGGGATTTTCTGTTAAGTTTTGTGTTGTGAAGTTTTCAAGTTTGGGGTAAAGATTTGACGGATTATGGAACAAGGAGTGGCAAGAGCCTAAGCTTGGGTATGCCCATGGCACCCCGAGGTAATCTAAGGACACCAAAAAGCCAAAGCTTGGGGATGCCCCGGAAGGCATCCCCTCTTTCGTCTTTGTCCATCGGTAACTTTACTTGGAGTTATATTTTTATTCACCACATGATATGTGTTTTGCTTGGAGCGCCTTGTATGATTTGAGTATTTGCTTTTTAGTTTACCACAATCATCCTTGCTGTACACACCTTTTGAGAGAGACACACATTATTCGAAATTTATTAGAATACTCTATGTGCTTCACTTATATCTTTTGAGCTATATAGTTTTTGCTCTAGTGCTTCACTTATATCTTTTAGAGCATGGTGGTGGCTTGTTTTATAGAAACTATTGTTCTCTGATGCTTCACTTATATTATTTTGAGAGTCCTACAAAACAGCATGGTAATTTGCTTAAATTGAGAAATTAGTCCTAAAGTGACAGGCATCCAAGATTAGTAAAAACTTTCTTATGAGTGTGTTGAATACTATGAGAAGTTTGATGCTTGATAATTGTTTTGAGATATGAAGATGGTGATATTAGAGTCATGCTAGTTGAGTATTTGTGAATTTGAGAAATATTTGTGTTAAAGTTTGTGATTCCCGTAGCATGCATTATGGTGAACCGTTATGTGATGAAGTCGGAGCATGATTTATTTATTGATTGTCTTCCTTATGAGTGGCGGTCGGGGACGAGCGATGGACTTTTCCTATCAATCTATCCCCTAGGAGCATGCGTGTAATACTTTGTTTCGATAACTAATAGATTTTTGCAACAGGTATATGAGTTCTTTATGACTAATCTTGAGTCCATGGATTATACGCACTCTCACCCTTCCACCATTGCTAGCCTCTCTAATACCGCGCACTTTTCGCCGGTATCATACACCCACCATATACCTTCCTCAAAACAGCCACCATACCTACCTATCATGGCATTTCCATAGCCATTCCGAGATATATTGCCATGCAACTTACCACCATTCTGTTTGCTATGACACGCTCCATCATTGTCATATTGCTTTGCATGGTCATGTAGTTGACATCGTATTTGTGGCAAAGCCACCGTTCATTATCTTCATACATGTCACTCTTGATTCATTGCATATACCGGTACACCGCCGGAGGCATTCACATAGAGTCATATTTTTGTTCTAAGGATCGAGTTGTAAGTAAATAAAAGTGTGATGATCATCATTATTAGAGCATTGTCCCAAGTGAGGAAAGGACGATGGAGACTATGATTCCCCCATAAGTCGGGATGAGACTCCGGACGAAAGATAAAAAAAAGAGGCCAAAAAAAGAGAAAAGGCCCAAATAAAAAAAATGAGAGAAAAAGAGAGAAGGTACAATGTTAATATCCTTTTACCACACTTGTGCTTCAAAAGTAGCACCATGATCTTCATGATAGAGAGTCTCCTATGTTGTCACTTTCATATACTAGTGGGAATTTTACATTATAGAACTTGGCTTGTATATTCCAATGATGGGCTTCCTCAAAATGCCCTAGGTCTTCGTGAGCAAGCGAGTTGGATGCACACCCACTTAGTTTCTTTTGTTGAGCTTTCATGCACTTATAGCTCTAGTGCATCCGTTGCATGGCAATCCCTACTCACTCACATTGATATCTATTGATGGGCATCTCCATAGCCCGTTGATACGCCTAGTTGATGTGAGACTATCTTCTCCTTTTTTTGTCTTCTCCACAACCACCATTGTATTCCACATATAGTGCTATGTCCATGGCTTATGCTCATGTATTGCATGAAGATTGAAAAAGTTTGAGAACATCAAAAGTATGAAACAATTGCTTGGCTTGTCATCGGGGTTGTGCATGATTTAAATACTTTGTGTCTGGAAGATAGAGCATAGCCAGACTATATGATTTTGTAGGGATAACTTTCTTTGGCCATGTTATTTTGAGAAGACATAATTGCTTAGTTAGTATGATTGAAGTATTATTATTTTTATGTCAATATTAAACTTTTATCTTGAATCTTTCAGATCTGAATATTCATACCACAATTAATAGGGTTACATTGAAAATTATGCTAAGTAGCATTCCACATAAAAAATTCCGTTTTTATCATTTACCTACTCAAGGACGAGCAGGAATTAAGCTTGGGGATGCTTGATACGTCTCCAACATATCTATAATTTTTTATTGTTCCATGCTATATTATATTCTGTTTTGGATGTTTAATGGGCTTATTTATACACTTTTATATTATTTTTGGGACTAACCTATTAACGGAGGCCCAGCCCAAATTGCTGTTTTTTGCCTATTTCAAGTGTTTCAAAAAAAAAGAATATCAAACGGAGTCCAAACGGAATGAAACCTTCGAACGTGATTTGTGGAACAAACGTGATCCAGAGGAATTGGAGCGGCCGCCAAGCAACAAACGAGGCGGCCACGAGGTAGGGGGGCGCCCCCCCCCCCACCAGGCGCGCCCTCCACCCTCGTGGGCCCCTCGTGGCTCCACCGACCTACTTCTTCCTCCTATATATACCTACGTACACCCAAACCATCAGAGGCATCCACGAAAACCTAATTACACCGCCGCAACATTCTGTACCCGTGAGATCCCATCTTGGGGCCTTTTCCAGCGTCCCGCCGGAGGGGGCATTGATCATGGAGGGCTTCTACATAAACACCATAGCCTCTCCGATGATGTGTGAGTAGTTTACCTCAGACCTTCGGGTCCATAGTTATTAGCTAGATGTCTTCTTCCCTCTCTTTGGATCTCAATACAAAGTTCTCCTCGATCTTCTTGGAGATCTATTCGATGTAATCTTGTTTTGCGGTGTGTTTGTCGAGATCCGATGAATTGTGGGTTTATGATCAAGATTATCTATGAACAATATTTGAATCTTCTCTGAATTCTGTTATGGATTGGTTATCTTTGCAAGTCTCTCGAATTATCAGTTTGGTTTGGCCTACTAGATTGATCTTTCTTGCAATGGGAGAAGTGCTTAGCTTTGGGTTCAATCTTGTGGTGTCCTTTCCAAAGGATGTTACAGGGCAGCAAGGCACGTATTGTATTGTTGCCATCGAGGATAAAAGATGGGGTTTATATCATATTGCATGAGTTTATCCCTCTACATCATGTCATCTTACTTAAAGCATTACTCTGTTCTTAGAACTTAATACTCTAGATGCATGCTGGATAGCGGTCGATGTGTGGAGTAATAGTAGTAGATGCAGAATCGTTTCGATCTACTTGTCACGGACATGATGCCTATATACATTATCATACCTAGATATTCTCATAAATATGCTCAATTCTATCAATTGCTCGACAGTAATTCGTTTACCCACCATAATACTTATGCTCTTGAGAGAAGCCACTTGTGAAACCTATGGCCCCCGGGTCTATTTTCCATCATATTAATATTCTAATACTTAGCTATTTCTTTTACCGTTTATTTTACTTTGCATCTTTATTTCTCTTTATCATAAAAATACCAAAAATATTCTCTTATCATATCTATCAGATCTCACTCTCGTAAGTGACCGTGAAGGGATTGACAACCCCTTTATCGCGTTAGTTGCGAGGTTCTTATTTGTTTGCGTAGGTGCGTGGGACTCGAGCTTGGTCTCCTACTGGATTGATACCTTGGTCCTCAAAAACTGAGGGAAATACTTATTCTACTTTACTGCATCACCCTTTCCTCTTCAAGGGAAAACCAACACAGTGCTCAAGAGGTAACATGGTAGCACATGATATTCTTACATACAGGAGAATATGATGTCCTCCTTCATCTTAGATGCTACGGTGATACGAGCTTCGAGGTCGTTGGATATGGGATCCAAGGGCATCTGAGTAGTTTTTGTACAAATTGTGTGCAATTCTCACTCATCAAGGTTTCCTGTAAAAATATTATGACATCATGTGAGCTACTATATCTCATATCTACAAGCTCCAAGCAACTCGTATCGGCATATAGCATCTAAGGTATGGGGACACATGATATTCTCCCGGGGAGGAGGGGTGGGGGTGCACAACCAATCGACGGTTGGAAGGGTGGGGACAAATATAATCTAAACAACCCTAAACAGAGCTTCACAATTTTATCTAAGGTCGAGGGGGTGACCCCCGAGAATCATAGCTCCGCCTAATTAAAAACAACATTTGCATGTACTGTAGTACTAGACTTAATATTCATGTTTCAGTTTCATGTTTGTTTTAAATATTGAATTGAGGACCATGCATGTCTTACATTTTACTCCCTTCGTTCCTAAATATTAGTATTTTTAGAGATTTCAAGTGGACTGGCACATACGGATGTATATAGACATATTTTAGAGTGTCGATTCACTCATTTTGCTCTGTATGTAGTCGCTTGTTGAATCTCTAAAAGACTAATATTTAGGAACAAAAGGAGTATTTTTGAATTCGTGTCATACATGCATGGTTTGGAAAAATAGATGCACTATACTTATTGGATTGTTGTTGTGTTCGTGTGTGCGTGTGCGTGCGTGTGTGTGTGTGTGTGTGTGTGGTCATATGCTTGATACATACAAAGTTTTCTCACCTCCATATTGTTCATCTTTTAAATTTTAATTTGCATTGAAAAACTTACCAGAGATACCATGAAATGTGGAATCCACGTTGAGATCACTATATCACAAACTCACTCTAATTCAACAACTCGTCATAAATAAATTACCACGTTGAGATTAGTATTTGCAAGGAAAATACGGGCATTGTAATACACAAGCAATTTAAAAGGTTCCTTTCATATTCTCGAATGGTAGGACCCAACGGCGTACCAGCCAGACCTTGGCTTGTGTTGATCCTAAAAAAATAAAAAATAAAAAAACCGGGCTCGTGTCCTTCTGGTGGCGTGTGTGGTACGCACATTAGGCAACCCCAACCAGTCGAGCCTCCGCGTTTCGAGTCGAAATATCTGGCGGCCAGAATTCCAGCCCTAGGAAATTCCCTCATGTCCCCGGTCCATAATGACTACCGATGAACAACGGAGGGATGCTTTAGTAACTAGACGATGTTACCTACCGTGCCGAGCACGGTTCAATTCCTCTCATGCCGCCAAGGTCACCGTCAACCGCATTGCCTAGTACTACTACTACTACACCAGGATGAGCACAAAATTGAGCCCGTTTGATCGTGCCTAGTACTTGAGTTAATATATCGTGCAATGCCTTTGATGCGGAGGGATTATCCTTTTGCTCTGCATATATAACTTGTCCGAAGTCTAACTAAGCAAAATGTTTGACCAAATCCTTTCTTAAGAAATACAACAGATGATGTATGGCTTGAAAAATTATTGCATGATGCAGGTTATGATATTGTTTCGAATCCTGGATCTTAAATTTCAGAAAATCCAAAAGTGACCATAAATTCTTGAAACTGAGCATGGTCACGTGATATGGCACAAATATTACTTCGCAATTTTTTTCTTCAATTTGAGACAAGCTGTTTATGACAAGTTGCACAAATGAAGAGCCAAGGTATTTTGGAACAAAGACCTGTCACATTAAGGCGAACGCTTTCATTATTGAAATCGTGGGCGTTTACGTGCCGCCACGAGTCCCGCTTCTCATCGGCAGGTGCCGTCCAAGCAAGCGTGTGAGTCGATGAGAGGCGCGCGAGCAAACCGCTGCGCCGGCTGACAGGGAGGCGTGCAAGGTATCATTGCAGTGAGCTCACCGGGAGGCGAGCCTTTGACCAGGCCGCCGCCCACCTTCGGCCCCAACTGCTCCCACTTTTAATGTCGCTGGGTCGCAGTTTAAAATCAACCCCGCACTACCGGTATCGCTACAATCTTCTCTCTTCCTCTCCGATTCTCCTGTCGTCTACCTCCAACCAGCTGACCTAACGTGACGCCATGCCGCATCACGATGTTTCCGCCCTTAGTCTTCCGGTTTCCGAGGAAGACACCCAACCGAGTCCCAAGAACATAAGGCGCTTTCGGACGAGCTTGAACTGGCCTTTGCGGGAAGACGCCGCTACCGTCCCCGCCTCCTGCTCCGCCCTGCCGCCTGAATTTGCCACCATCCCCTGCGGGCATTGATGGGCTGGGAGCCGCACATTGTCGCCGAGCTTGATGCCACGGGGTTCCACGAGGTCCTGCCGACTTTCACGCGCTGTGCACCTGCCGGCGCATGCGCTGGCGATGCAATCGATCGCATGCCGTGTCGGTGCCCATGCACTGCCGGCGCATGCGCCTGCGCGCATCTGGCGTCTTGCGCCGTGCCAGTGCCCATGCACATGAATGTCTCCACCGCGCCGTTGACAGTGCATGTCCCTGCGCGGGTGCCAGTGCCCCCCTCAGCGGCATGGATGGCCACCGTCGACCGCTTCCTTGCACCAACGCCAGTCACCTCCTCCCGCCAGTTGACTCGCTCCGAAGTCCAGAACATTTTGGCCCCCCTTGAAGCTAGGACAACGTCCAGGAGTACGCCAACAACGGCGCAAGGCGCCGCCGTCGGCGTTGGTCAGTGGCCCGACGACACACAGAGCACGGCAGAGGAGTCGCTTCCCACCGCAAGACGCCCCCGCCGCCGCCGCGTAATCTAAATTTGCCATGAAAAACGTTCAGATTGCCATGCTTAAAATCTGAACGTTTATCATTTCCGTTTATTTTAGATCGATCGTCGTATAATTTAAAGTCGGAGTCAGACTGAACGAAATCTATGGTTTGATCGATTGAATGTTCTGCTAGAGCCGTATCAAATTAAATATAAAACGTCATCAAGCCACATGTATTCCTTGTCATCCAATGACCTAGACTGCTTCAATGTCGAGCGCTCAACACGTTTAGGGTGCAGTTAATTTCATGCCAAAAATAGTGCTAATCACATAATAACACGCAAATAATATCCTACTTAATATCCGCATGCACTTAATATACTTCCAAATTAACATGCATTGCACGTACACACTGACTAGTGCTGCTAGCACGTGAAACTGGTGCCGTAACTTGTGAACGCGTCCAGATATGGTCAACATCGCCCGCGAGTTCTTTGTGTTTGTCCGTGCGTCTAAACGCAGAAGGGGAGGAGAGAGAGAGCACACATGGAACCCACCAGTAAGTAAAGGAGAATAGAACTAAAAATAATATTACATGTTATCAATTAAATAGGCTGTGGTAATATAAAAACATTATGTGAACAAAGGGAGGTACAACAAACATTGTTGTTCTACGTATGTTGCCTATTGACGTGCGGTTGAAGGCCACAGTCGCATGTTTGATCCTCGTCCTTTATTTTTTAATTTGTATATGGGTCCAAATTTGTTTCATGACATGTGGTCCCCTCGGTGTGTAGTTTGTAGCACTTTAATTTGTGGGTCGAAATTTGTTCCATTCCAAGTGGACTATCGGTGTGTAGTTTTGTAGCTTAATTATAATAATTAAAGAGAACAACAGAGTTTTTTGCAATAATACCATGGTGCGACGTTGAAGGCGAGAAAGGACGTACGAGAGAGCGATGACCGAGCAGGAGGAAATCAACTAGGGGAATTACGGGGTTGCAACGGTGTTTCGAGTAGTTGTGGGCCGAATGCTACAAAAATATAATCTAAACCGACCGGAATAAATGCCTACACAAATTAATCCAAGGTTGGAGTGCCCCTCGCAATGTAAATAGCTCCGGCTTTGCTAGGGGTGGAGAGGTAGCTTCAATGTGTGGAAGATACGGCGTGAGAAAGCGAGGTCAATCGAGAGACATATAGATAGAGAGACAAAGTGAGTGTGGTCCGACATTCATTAAACAAATATATATTCTCTGGAGAGATATTGTCCGATTGAGCTTTTGGCAAGGGTGAGGGCTGTAAGATAGAGCTTGAGAGATGATCCAGTCACAGACATGTAGATATATTTTGTGCGTGGGAGGAAGCAAGGTCAATCGATCACATAGGGTCGTCGTGCGATCGCAAAGAGTGAGACGGGTTGGAGAGAGTGACCTATATAAACAATGTGCGTGAGAGAGTATACAATGTGAATAAGTCGAATTGGGATCAAACATGGTGATATATCATTTTTGTCCAAGAAAGAGCGAGGTCAATCGAGACATACAAAGAGAGAGAGAGAGAGAGAGAGAGAGATAGAGGGAGAGAGAGAGGGAGAAAGAGAGAGAGAGAGAGAGAGAGCGAGCGTGGCCCGCCATGAGGTCAAAAGAGTGGGGACGGCTTCGATGGACTGACCTAGATAGACAATCTACGTGAGAGAGTATAGAGTGTGTCGATCGAGGCCCGAACAGGGAGATATATCATTTGTGTGTGAAAGAAAACAAGGTTAAATGAGACTCAGATAAAGAAAGAGAGATTGAGCGAGCGTGGCCCGCTGTGCGGAAGAAAGAGTGAGACAGTCTCGAGGGAGTGACCTAGATAGACAACGTGCGTGCGTGCGCACGAGAGGTTGGGGGCTAGATAGGCAATTCATGTATTTAGCGCGAGAGGGTGAGAGGGAGAGGGAGAGAGAGAGCTCGGCATGGGGTGCAATGGCCGGTGTGTGAGGTAAATAAATTTCGTAACAGAGTGGAAAAAGGGGATTGTGTAGTTGAGAGAGTTAGAGATGGAAACATGGAGAGAAAGAATGGATGTGTGTTGGAAACAGATAGCTTCCTAAGGTGGTTAGGAGAGGAAGATTGACCGATACAGGAAGTATGTTGCGTGTAATGCTTGTGAGGGGGCTAAAAACAACGTTTGAATGTAGATAGTACGAGACTTAATATCTATATTTCAATTCGGTGTACATTGTAAGATTTGAACTGAGGACCATGCATATGGGTAATTATTTCGAATTCGTGTCATACTAGGTTTCGAAAAGTTGACATTGACTCGATTTGTTGTGCTATTTTTTAGGTCATATATTTGAATCCATCCAAAAGTTTTCTCACTACCATGGTGTTCATCATATACATATGAATTTGTATTAAAAAAGTAGCGTGGATACAGTGAAATGCGAAATCCACGTTAGAATTGGAGATCGCTATGTGACACACACTCTAATTCAAATAACTAATTATGTGACACACACTCTAATCCACGTTAGCATGGATACCGTTTCGATTTTTTTCAAATAACTCCTCATTAATTAATTTATAGTATCTCGTTTCGAATGACTAATTATTGCAAGGAAATCACGGGCATGGTAATACATACAGATTCGTTTGAAATGAAAGAAGATTCGTTTGCATTCTCAAATGTAGGCGCACCAGGCAGACTAGGGTCGTGTCGTGGTGGTCGCATGTGTCGGACGGACGCTTAGCACCTAGCCACCCACCCCCTCCCTCCCTCCCCCCCCAAAAGGACGCATTTACAAAATAAGTTCAAGGCTTCCATGTTTCAGATTGAAATATCTGGCGGCCCCAATTCCAGCCCTGCAAAATCTCCCTTCTCCACCGTCCCCTTCCACGCCCAGATTGCTCAAATCCCTAATTCGCCGCCAACCCAAGCAAAGTTCGAATCGCCCCTCGTCTCGTCTCTTTCCCCACCTCTGTGCCGGACAAAGACGACGGTCGCACTTCACCACCGCACCGGAGCTACCTCATCTACACCCTCGTCCACCGCACCGGGTGGTCCACCGACAACATCGACCGCCGCAACCGACATGCCTCACAGACACCGACTTCCACCGCATCAGGTGCGCTTCACCAACGCCGTCTCCCAGCTCACTGGGGCTACTTCACCGAGCACATCGTCGCCTCCGCCCCGAGGCAGCTGGGCTGCACCAAAATTCTCGCCCACCGCATCATAGCGCTCATTGCCACTCAAGATCTGCATCTGCGCGCTGCCAGCCAACGCCAAATAAGATCACCCTCAACGGCTCTGAAGTGACCCGCACTCTAGCTAGGTGAGCATGCCCAAACGCCAGCCCGAACTAGGTATCCACACATCACTCCCTTGTGCACTGTTCTGACGATGTTTGGATATCCTTTCACTGCTCTCTTAGCTTACATGCCTATCCAACTCCGACTTTAACTCTTATTTCTTCTGGAGATATCATCTGAAACAAGCAAATCCATTTTTTAGCGAAGCATGATGGTGCTACGGGATCTGGTACACATCCTGCACACCCATATAACCTTGTAAGTATCTCATCCTCCACAACAAAGAAAGGTCGATTCCTCTTATTTGATCAGCCATTCGCCATGTCAAAAATGCAGAGGGGGATGCAAGGAGCACAAGGCCTGCACATCCAAGCAAGTGGTAACATGGACTTGTACATGGAACATCCCAAGCGCAAGCAGAGCTGCAGTGAGTGTCGGTGTCAAAACCGGCGGATCTCGGGTAGGGGGTCCCGAACTGTGCGTCTAGGCGGATGGTAACAGGTGACAAGGGACACGATGTTTTTACCCAGGTTCGGGCCCTCTCGATGGAGGTAATACCCTACTCCTGCTTGATTAATATTGATGATATGGGTAGTACAAGAGTAGATCTACCACGAGATCGTAGAGGCTAAACCCTAGAAGCTAGCCTATGGTATGACTGTTGTTCGTCCTATGGACTAAAACCCTCCGGTTTATATAGACACCGGATAGGTTAGGGTTACATAGAGTCGGTTACAATGGTAGGAGATCTACATATCTGTATTGCCAAGCTTGCCTTCCACGCAAAGGAAAGTCCCATCCGGACACGGGACGAAGTCTTCAATCTTGTATCTTCATAGTCTTGGAGTCCGGCCGTGATGATAGTTCATTATCCGGACACCCCTAGTCCAGGACTCCCTTAGTAGCCCACGAACCAGGCTTCAATGACGACGAGTCCGGCGCGCGTATTGTTTTCGGCATTGCAAGGCGGGTTCCTCCTCCGAATGCTTCATAGAAGGTTTTGAACACAAGGATAGTGTCCGGCTCTGCAAAACAAGTTCCACATACCACCGTAGAGAGAATAACTTTTGCACAGATCTGCTGACGTATTCCGCGGCGTGACATCACACCACGGCCAGGCCTTTATATGAATCGTTTTTTACCGTTCCACCTTAGCGCGTTTAGCGAGGCGGTTTCCCTGGCACGTCTTATCAAAGCATAGATCGTGCCCCCTTATTCCGGGATTCTCATCAATACGGACGTGGGTAACCCATCCGCGCCATTGATTACGGTGCTTGGGAGATAAGCGAGTTTTACCAGGCTGGTGGGGGACGTATAGCTTCGTCCGTCCATATAAGGGGATAAGGATCCACCTTTTCACCTACGCCTTCTTCCTCCTTTGCTCATCCATTCTCGCGCACTCGAGCTCCAGCGCCCAAGTCCGCACATCCCGCCTCAACCTTCTCCAACCATGTCAGGAGCGGGAGGCAGGTGGATGGCCTCCTCCGTCACGGAGGGGCATATCACAAGATGCTGGGAGGCGGATACTTGTCCCGGCGACATCGCGCAAAGCTTCCCGACGAGGGGCAGCTCATTCCAACCCGGGCCCCATGAGAGGGTGGTGTTTCTCCCCACTTCCTCCGCGGACTAGGTTTTCCACTTCACCCATTTGTCCGGGGGCTCATGTTCTACTACGGCCTGGACTTCCACGACCTGGCCCCGAATTTCATCCTCAACATCTCGGCGTTCATCGTCCTGTGCGAGGCCTTCCTCTGCATCCAGCCCCACTTTGGCTTATGGCTGAAGATCTTCAACGTCCGGCCGAAGGTAGTGGGCGGCCGTCAAGCGGAGTGCGGAGGCGCCATGGTTGGCAAGATGGCCAAAGTCCTATGGCTCGAGGGCTCCTTTGTGGAGACAATAAAGGGGTGGCAATCGGGGTGGTTCTACATCACCGAGCCACGCGACCCCGAATGGGTGGCGGCCCCCGAATTCAGATCTGGCCTCCCCACACGGCTCTCGTCATGGAAAGAGACGGGCCTGACGTGGGGGAATTCGGACGAGCTATCCGGACTCCAAACATGCGTCCAGAACCTGGTGGACAAGAATCTTAGGCTTGTCAACGTAATCCAGGTGATGCTCATTCGCCGGATTCTCCCACGCCAACAACGGGCCTTTAATCTGTGGGAGTTCGATCCGGCATAGCACCGAACCTTGAACCGACTCTTCAACACTAGTACGAAGACGCCTGGAAGGTGCTGTTCAAGGGCGCTGAAGCCCCAGCATCCGCTAACAAAGATCACGGATACAGCTCGTGGCGTCAAGCCAGTGAGGTAAGTGATTTTACCCTTTACGGGACTCTTTTTTCATAGACTGACTCTATGTGGGATCTAAAACTCCCTAATCTTTGACAGGACTGGCTGAAGACGTCCGAACAGATTAACTGTCCGGCTCCTTTGCCGGAAGACCCAGCCAGACGCCCGATTGACGGGCTGGCCAGTACCCCATGTGGTGCCGGAGAAGAAGGCCAAGAAGGAGGCCACGGGAACTCGAAGGAGCTCCCGACGCCAGGTGCTATCAGATTCCGAAGCGGAATCTTCTCCTAAGGACGAGGAGAAGGAAAAAGAAGCTTCTCCCCCAGCAGGGGAGGAGAGTAAAAGGAAGGCTGCCCCAACTGGGGAGGCCGGAGGGTCCAAGAAGGGAAGAACCCTTCCTCCGGACTTCTCCACCAACGTCGATAGCGACGAGGAGGATTGGCCAACAAGGGCCAAGCCCCTAGCGAGATCATAAATGTCCGGATACCCATGGCTTTTTATTATTGCATAGTGTTCTCTAATGTCGAACAATCATGCAGCCCGCCCAAGAGCGAGCTAGCCGCTTCGACCAGCGGGTCCCTGGGTTCGTCGGAAATGGAGAGTGCCGCTTCCGACCGCCTCCTCGCCTCACGCTGCGGACGACGCCGAGGTGGTGCCCCAAGGGGGGCCTGGTCAAGAGGAGGTGGCACAGGAGGCGCCACAAGGCGACCTCCCAGACTCCAGGCGCGTGGGGGGCAAGACCTCCAGGGGCTCTGAACCTGACCCTTGTCCGGACTCCATGCCGGAACCTTTAGTGGTTCCGGAGTCCGGCAAGAGGTCCCTTCGTAAGAAGGGTAAGACGCCGGTGTCCTCCGTCCAACCGGAGGCACCAGATAGCTTACTGGAGGCGCTTAAAAGCGCCTCCATCGAGGAGCACCGCCTTTATTATGAGTGCGGTGATCCAGACGATTCGATCCGCCAAGAGCGGGCTGACTGAAGCTGCATCAGCCTTCTAACAGGCTTTGAGGTAAGTTTAGAATATGTAAAAATATTACCGCATAGACAGTAGCCTCGATGCATAGTTCGGTGTTCAGAAAGAAAAGTCGGACTAAGGATCTAAAAAGATATACGCAGGAGTCTAACATAAGTATGTCAATATGGGAATGCAGGCTGCGCTGTTGACCTCTGCCGCACTGACTGCGGAGGTCAATGCATTGAAGCAAAGCCTCGAGCGGTCCGAGAACGAGCTCGGCCAAGCCAAGAAGCAGCTCGAGGACAAGGAAGGTAAGTAGTACCTTATTAAAGAAATACCTTATAGAAAGGTTTCGGTTGCAAAAAATAACAGGAATAACATGGGTACTGCAGGGGCCACAAACGAGGTGGCGACCCTGAAGGAAGCGGTGTCCGTGGCCGAAAACAAAGTGGCTGTGGAATGCACCGAGCGAGAGAAGGGGGAGGCGCAGCTGGCGGAGGTGCGGCAGGAGCTCCAGGCTCTCGTGGAAAAACACAAGGGTTTGGAGCGTGACTCGAAGACCCGAGAGTCCGAGCTTGCCTCGGCTCTTGAGAGTGCCAGAGCTGCTAAGGCCGAGGCCCAAAAAGCCCTCCAAGAAATTGAATCGCTAAAGAAGATAGGGGCGGGTAAGACATTCTTTATGCAAAGCAAGAATGTAAAAGTCAATTACCTATTACTTACCCGGATTCGGAGCTCTCCAGGAGCATTCGCAGATTTGCCCGTCAGTGCGTCGATGTCGCCGCATTCTACCGCGCCAGGAGGGAGCTCAACGGAAAAGGTGTTCTCGGTCTCAAGATGCCGAGGCCGGACATCCGGTGCCCCTAAGCGACCAGCTGAAGCAGCTGGTCGAGCTCCACAAAGTCGCTGAACAGGCCATGAAGGGCCTTATAGTTCGGCTGTGGCCGTTGGAGACCATGCCTGGGAGCTACTTTGGGCTGGTGCGGCGGCTGGTGGACGCCTGTCCACGGATTGAAGTCATCAAGCGCTCCGTCTGCATTGAGGGTGTCCGTCGGGCCCTTGCGCGTGCTAAATTGCACTGGGGCAAACTGGATGCGGAGAAGCTTATGACGGACGGGCCACCGAAGGGCAAGGAGCATCGCACGCCCGAAATGTACTATGAGGGCCTCCTGAAGGGTGCCCGCCGAATAGCGGATGAGTGCTCCAAAGATGTAATTTTTGAATAGGCTCGCATTTGTTATCCTGTACGCTGAAAACTTGTTCATATGCGCTAAGCAACGCTTGTTAATTTAAAATATTACCTTCAGGCGGCCGCTTATCAAATTTGAGAGATGGCAAGTCGTTGGCTTCAGCCCCAATGCCACGAAAGTCTTTGGGGTGTTCGGGATAAACTTGAGCACTCTTGTTCCCATTCTTGGGTCCATCTAGGGAGGCGCTCAGCATAGCGAACAAGGCAACCGGACTTATAATGCTTGAACACTCTCACTTAGCCATAGAATTCTATAATTTTAAATTTCGGCGAAGCCCCTAGTATTCAGAAGACCGAGTTCGGGGCACTATCCATGCCTTAGCCGGACAACTCCGGTTCCTCGCTCTAAGCGGCATAAGTCTTTAGGGACCCGAAAAAACCTCTCGAACAGCGACCGCTCTCGCCCTATCATGACGGTCAGTTTTAGCTTTCTCCACTGAGGTGCTCAACCCAGCTCAACCGGGGCACAACCGCAGTGGTTCTCCCGGTGCTACCTTAGCCGATATAACGGAACGTAAGGTACCAAAACACGGGAGCCGGGCAAACCCAACTATTGACCCAAGACATGATTCGGAGCCGATTCATATAATGCTATAAGTTCGGGGTTCCACACTTGTGAAAGTGTTCGGACTTATCACACCATAATTTTAGGGTACTTAAGCCCCTGGTGTATTGGCCGTACCAAAGTGTACGGGTGCAACATGTCATGAAATGAACATATATATAGATAAAGAAAGGAGTGCAATAATAGGCGTAAGCTATGTATTGTTTATTCAGAAAGGTACTGCAATGAAAGCAGAACGATACAAATTGTGCGATAAGCAAGGGATGGGACTATCTAACATGCCCCCCTCCAGGGGTAAGCTGCGGGATGGTATGTAAAACAGGTATAATGCTCGTAATAGAGACCACACGAACACTCGACGTAGCTACATTTCCTGGCTGTTGCATCGTGAGTCCGGCGATTCTAGTGCGGACAAGACTTCGGAAATCGGAGTCCTGAAAGTAAAAAAAAAGGAAGAAAAGAAAAAGAAAAAAGAAAAAAATGACACAAGCGGGAGCCCCTGGTGCGGTTGAGCCGTATTCCGGGCGTGTCGTGGTGGTGCCCCTCCCTTTATGCCCATAGTATCTCCAGAGCGTAGTTATGTACGCGTAGTACTGGCTTCGCAACTTCGCGAGGGCTGGGGTTGGGGCCGGATTGCTACGCGTGCTTGAATCGTCCCGGGCGGTCTTGTTGTAGGTTACTTCGGGCGCGCTTGGCAGTGTCCGGACGCTTAGTGGCTGGACTCGAGAATTGCCGTGAGAGGCTGCTTTGCACCTCCGTCGCGAGGGCCGCCGTGTGCTCCTCCGTTCGGAGAGAGCGTTCGATGTTTCCATTGACCGTGATTACTCCTCGAGGGCCTGGCATCTTGAGCTTGAGGTATGCGTAGTGCGGCACCGCATTGAACTTTGCAAATGCGGTTCGTCCAAGCAAAGGCGTGATAGCCGCTGCGAACGGGACTATGTCAAAGATTAACTCTTCGCAGAAGTTATCCGGGATCCAAGACCACTTCGAGTGTAATCGAGCATGTACAATTGGCCTCTACACCGGTATGACGCCTTTAAAGGTCGTCTTTCTAGGTTTAATCCTTGAGGGGTCTATGCCCATTTTGGCGACCGTGTCACGATAAAGCAGGTTCAGTTGCCGCCGCCGCCCATCGTGACTACGGTGAGATGAAATCCGTCGATAATAGGGTCAAGAACCAATGCGGCGAAACCGCCGTGACGGATGCTAGTAGGGTGGTCCCTTCGATCGAAGGTGATTGGGCAGGAAGACCATGGGTTGAACTTCGGGGCGACTGGCTCCATCGCTTATACGTCCCTTAGTGCACGCTTCCGCTCCCTTTTGGGTATATGGGTTGCGTATATCATGTTCACCGTCTGCACTTGTGTGGGAAAATCCTTCTGTCCTCTATTGTTCGGGCGGGGCTCTTCCTCGTCGCCGCTATGCAGCCCTTGTCATTGAGTTCGGCACTTAACTTGCCTGCTTGCTTGAACACCCAACAATCCCTGTTGGTGTGATTGGCTGGTTTTTCGGGGGTGCCATGTATCTGGCACAAGCGGTCGAGTATTCGGTCCAAGTTGGACGGGCCCTGGGTATTTCTTTTGAATGGCTTCTTCCACTGACCAGGTTTAGAGCCTCTGAATCCGGCATTGACGACCGTATCTTCAAAGATTATCGCCGTTAATGCGGCGCTTGTTCTTGTTGTGACGCGACCTGCCATTGCTGTCCTTGGTATCCGAACTATCAGGGTGTTTGGCCAAGTTGTTGCTTCGAGCTAGCCAGCTGTCCTCTCCCGCACAAAAGCGAGTCATGAGGGTTTTGAGGGCTGCCATAGATTTTGGCTTTTCCTGTCCTAGGTGCCGGGCAAGCCACTCGTCGCGGATGTTATGTTTGAAGGCTGCAAGGGCCTCTGCATCCGGACAATCAACGATTTGATTTTTCTTTGTTAGGAACCGTGTCCAGAATTGCCTAGCCAATTCTTCTGGTTGCTGAATTATGTGGCTAAGGTCATTGGCGTCTGGTGGTCGCACATATGTGCCCTGGAAGTTATCAAGGAATCTTGCCTGTGTCCTCCCAACAACCAATTGATTCTGGCGGCAATTTGTTGAGCCAATGCCGAGCTGGTCCTTTAAGCTTGAGTGGGAGGTATTTGATTGCATGTAGATCATCACCGCGAGCCATGTGGATATAGAGGAGATAATCCTCGATCCAGACCGCAGGATCTGTGGTACCATCGTATGATTTGATGTTTACGTGTTTAAAGCCCTCAGGGATTTGATGATCCATTACTTCATCTGTGAAGCATAGTGGGTGTGCGGCGCCTCAGATTGGGCTATATCACGACGCAGCTCAAATGAGCTTTGTCTATTGTGTTCGCCCTACGGAGTTTCAGATTCAGCGTGACGGTAATCATCCCGCGTCGTTGGGCACCCACGCGATCCGTAGACCTATCTTGTATGTTTTGCCTTATCCTCCAATATGTCTCGCAAGTCCGGCGCGTTTTCCCGTGCCCTGGTATTTTTTGAACGGTGTTGGGGTATGGCTTGAACGGAGGGTCTAGAGGCCTCTCTATCGCGGCCACGAGGTGGCCGGTCTGCCATGTCGTACGTTGGTGACTTGGGTGCTTCCTCTGATCGAGGCAACGACCTACGTTTGGGGTAGCTTTTGGAGGGGCGTTCGAGTTCATACTCTTGGTTGTGAGGACTTCATCCATCCGTCGGCTAGCGTGTCTTGGTCAGCTCTAAGCTATTGCTGCTTTTTCTTGAGGCTGCTTGTCGTGGCTATAAGCCTGCGTTTGAAACGCTCTGCTCGGTGGGATCCTGCAGTACGACAAATTGCCGTCGTCAAGGCTTGCCTCATCTTCTGAGGGGGGCACATAATTATCGCCCTCGACCTCTCTTTCTGCCAAGACCGTCGTGCGGACTTGCTTCTCCTCCTCCCCGCTACCGAGTCCCGCCGGAGGGGTTTGTCTTTGGCATAGTCCGGGGTGTTATTCTCTCCCGTGCCGGAATCACCGTTTTTGCTATGGCGGGATTTAGAGCGGTGCCGATGACGTCGGCGCTTCGGTTGCTTCTTGGAGGGGTCATCCTCCGTTGTTCCATCGCCGTTCCCATCTTTTGGGATGTCCACCATGTATATGTCGTATGATGAGGTGGCCTTCCAGTGCCCTGTAGGCGCTGGGTCTTGGTCGTCTCCGGCATCGTCGTCCATACTGTCGATGTCTTCGGAGTCGAAGTCGAGCATGTCGGTTAAATCATCAACAGTGGCTACAAAGTGGGTGGTGGGTGGGCGTTTAATTTCTTCGTCGTCCGCATCCCAACCTTCCTGACCATAATCCGGCCAGGGCTCTCCGGATAAGGAGAGAGACTTTAGTGAATTCAGGATGTTGCCAAAGGGCGAGTGCTGAAAGATGTCCGCAGCGGTGAACTCCATGACCGGCGCCCAATCGGATTCGATTGGTAGGGGCGCGGAGGGTTCGGAGTCCGGAGAGGAGTCCGGCACCTTGGAGTCACGGTCTTCGCAGGGGACAGGGATAGAGTTTGGCTCAATCGCCAGAGATTGTAGCCCCGAGTGATGTCCAACCACTCGTCCTCGATCGGGAATCCGACTCGGATTGAGGGCCGAGCGGAGTGGTGCGGCCTGTGGCACCGCTCGGCTGCAGAGCTAGATCATGCCCATCGAGACAAAGGCGGCGCTTGGCAGCGGCTCGAATCCGTCGAAGATCAAGTCTCCGCGGATATCGGCCGTATAGTTCAAACTTCCAAATCTGACCTGATGGCCAGGCGTAGCTTTCGATCTGCTCCGGATGGCTGCTTAATTGGCCCTTGATGCAAAGCCATTGAATCACGAAGATATGTCCGGGTAGAAAAGTCTCACCTGGACCACGCGTCATTGTTGATGATCGAAGGAGCCATCAGGCCTATCGGTGACGACAGAGGAACTCTCAATGAAAGCACCAATGTCGGTGTCAAAACCGGCGGATCTCGGGTAGGGGGTCCCGAATCGTGCGTCTAGGCGGATGGTAACAGGAGACAAGGGACACGCTGTTTTACCCAGTGTTGGGCCCTCTCGATGGAGGTAATACCCTACTCCTTCTTGATTAATATTGATGATATGGGTAGTACAAGAGTAGATCTACCACGAGATCGTAGAGGCTAAACCCTAGAAGCTAGCCTATGGTATGATTGTTGTTCATCCTACGGACTAAAACCCTCCGGTTTATATAGACACGGATAGGTTAGGGTTACACAGTCGGTTACAATGGTAGGAGATCTACATATCCGTATCGCCAAGCTTGCCTTCCACGCCAAGGAAAGTCCCATCCGGACATGGGACGAAGTCTTCAATCTTGTATCTTCATAGTCTTGGAGTCCGGCCGTGATGATAGTTCGGCTATCAGGACACCCCTAGTCCAGACTCCCTCAAAGGAGCCTGCATAACGAGCTAGCGTAAGTCCTGCATTTCATTTAATTCAGACTGGCATTCGTGTATGATTTGTGTGCGATGGCGGATCCATGAATTCAAGTTACCAGGCTAACATTTAACTTAAAAATATGAAGGCACTTGCACTCGGAAATCAACATAACTTGAGAAATGTGAAGCTACATGCACTTTGAAAACCAGCTAATGATCCAAAGTAGTTCAGATTATAAACACTAAATGACGCACGCACCAAAAACACAAAATACAACATGGTGTACAAGGACTACAAACATGGTATGTACCTGCTTGAATTATTCGTTCTCTGGCTGAAAATATTGAAGTGTAATTGCACCTATAACCAGTGCGCAAATTGCATATCAATATATCTATCCTACAAAAGTATGCCAATAGTTTCAAACAACAGATTAGAAAAGTATTTATGCTACGTTGTCATGATATCGACTTTACGGTAGATGGCCTCGGCGTTTCCTCAAGCCATGAAAATGCACTATAATTTGCTTGTCATCGGTGCGCAAATCTCTATGTCTCTCTCAACATAGCAGATCATCATTATACACTAAATCCTTCAATGGGAGCTTGCAAAATGCTTGCATTAGATGCCTCATTAGACACTATATGTTCATCACCAGGAGCATGTAAAATGTTTGCAACAAATCCTTCATTAGCGATGCATTCATTAGACACTTCATGCTCAAGAACAACATGAGCTTGGATGTTTGCACTGGAAACTTGATTAGATTCATCAGATTCAGCCAGTTCAGTATTGATTGGGGGAGTTACAAAATAAGTAGAAATTGGTTTCATTTTCTCATAGATTCCCTACATACAAGCAGTTTTACAACACCGTCAGGTTTAACTATTGGCCGTAAATTGAAGAGTTGAATTAGATATAATCAGGGATGTGATGTACCTGCTCGCTATGCATGCTACTCTTGCAACCTGGCTGAATCGTTCGCGCAAGCTCGATGCCATGCCCGTGTTGCCACCGCTGCCTCCCACGCAGGCTACACCTGTGGTTGGATCTTCATCTTCTTGTCCTTCCGCTCGCTTGAAGCCCGGCGACCGCCCTCCAACGAGGGCGCGAGGAAATCTTGTGTCGGTCTGTCGGTGGCGGCTAGGTTAGGAGTGAACCAGACTGGAGGCTGGAGCGGATGAATTGGGATTTTCCTTCTGTCGATCGATATGGGAGGCGCTCGTTTGGGCCGCGAGCCTGCTATAGGTCCTGCCTTGCACTTATGTTATTGGCCTATCAAAATTGAAACATTTTTTTTTCATTTTTTACATTGCCTGCTCGTGCGTTGGGACGAACAAAACTAGCCTAGGCCAACCTGGATGGCTCAAACTAGGTGCACACTTTCGAGCCACCCGAGGCGGCCGCCCATACCAGCCCCTATGGTGGCGTCGCCCCTTTTTGCGTGTATGATAGGGGTAGTGAAAAATATTCCGGTGGCGCTTTTGATTTACCCACAGAATGGTTGAATTGCTTGTTTCTATGAACTGAGTTCGCCAATAATGTGAAGGATGCCGGTCTTTTCATCCTATTGTAGATTGCTTAGATCTCGATATGCCAAAAGTAATCGCATGAAATATACAGTAAAAGCCAGTGTGATGTGTGTGGCTACAACTAGTCTGACTACACGTCCTCATATAACATATCAAGGAGGCACCATCTTACCAGATTAACCATTCGACTTACCAATGCAATGTGGGAAGAAAGAAGTAGTTGGGACTGCGTATCCAAGCAATTGATGCCATGGGCTCCTTCGTACAACCTTGTAAGCGAAAAAGAAGTTGCAGTGTGCCTGTACAAAGAACTAGCGTAAGTTCAGTTACCTGCTTCTCGGAATTTCAGTTAGCCACTTATTGCAAAATTGTTCAATTATGTTGCTTGGCTTAATTTAGTTTGCTATTGTTTACATAATGCCACAGCCAATTAATCCTATTATAGACTGCGCCTATCTATGTGTTTGATACTTACTGTTAAGAATTACCTGCTTTTCGAACTTAAATAGCTTCTTGTTTGTTTAACTGCTTTGCTGCCGCAACAACGGGTTACAATGATGTTAATAACTACTTTTCATCATCGAATTGAAACTCTTTAATTCCTTGTTTGTTTAACTAGTTTGTTGTTATAACTCCCAGTTGAGATGTTTTGCTAACTTCAACTTTTCTGAATCCAATCAGAACTTTAATGGAAAAACAGGTTAGCCCAAGATCAAAGAGCGAGGTCCCCATGGACATTGTATCATCCCACAGCAGTGGCACCGGCCCAATCGTGCATTATGAATTGCCAATTGTTGATGCTCTAGAGGCTAAACTAGTGGTAGAAAGAGATTCTGCTTCTGCACTTAGATATGAAGTTGACATGTTGAGTAAGCAAACAACACAATCAGTAGCAGTACTCAGGATAACCGTTAAATATTTGGTGGATTTCAAAATGAAGCAAGCTGAGACTGACCACATTGTTAAGGTACTGAAGGAAAAAAGGAAATTAAATTCCCACTTGGTAAATCATAGGTGAAATAACCTTTGTGTTGTTTGTTCATGTAATCAATCAAACCATTTGTTTTAGAGATCATGTAATAATTGTATTTTGTTTTTTTTTGGTTTGTAATTTTATTTGAGCGCAAGTCTGTATTAATTGATAAGACTCGGAGACATTTCATTCGATTCTTGTGCAGGACCTACAAATATGTTAATCGGGCTGAATGTGCATTCAGCAATAATAGTAGTATAGATGGACCATAAGTGGCACGCATCGGAAAGGGCCAAGATGCTATAGTAGTTTGGCTAGAAAAAGGATGCTGTTGTAGCAAAGAAAAGTACAGCAGCCTGGTTTATGTATGTTAGTTGATATTATTGATCCATATACTCTATAAGTGTTTATATGTCTGTTAATTCTGTACATTCTTGGTTGATTGAGTCGGTATTTGAATCTTTATACATCGCTTGTGTACATATATAAATGGGAGTACACATTATGTTGCGTGTGACATTTGAGTTGGACATGAAGTGTCCCAAATATTCGAATTCACCTTAAACTGGATTCTAGCTTCTGAATTTGAGTATCGGCATTTGTAAACCATATTCATATATGACAATGGAATACATCTTTGCCGTCCTTTTGAAGATATATAAAAACACATAGAATGATTTATAAAGATTCGTATAGGAATACAAAATGGATTCGAATTTAGTTGCCAGGGTAAACATGGGGATGCTTATTGTCCCAAAATTGAAAGAAGCGGCAAAATGTCCACTCCCACGTCGGCTGCCCGAAGCCAAGTGTTTGGGAGATGGAAATTACTGTCTACCCATTACACGGACAATCCATCAGCCTGATTTCCACTGCTCTAAATAGGGGTAGGATAGTAACTTCAATTAGACGTGACATGGCCGCCTCTGAGCCCATTCCGACACGGTGGGCGCAAAACATGGGCGGAAAAACACATTTGATTCAAGCTCGTCCGAAAGACCTCTGTTTCTCCCTCCATTTCCCCATTCATACACGGTGGGCGGCAAAACAAACTCGACTCGGTCGAAATCGATGTAGGCAAATATTTTCAATAGGGGCAGGTTTGTAACTTCACTCACACGTGACACAACCGCCCTACCTGTCAGCCCCGTTCATACACCGTGGGCGCCAACCACTCTCTCCTCGCCCGAAATCGCCCTAGGAAAATATTGGCGAGATGCGAGATTACCGTCGTATCCCCAGCCGACGAGACGTCCAAATTTTAAACGGGGGCTAAGTTCGTAACTTTCCCATATTTCAGACAAAGCATCCCAAAAACATGGTTCCCCGTCGGTCCCCCTCCATTTTCCCATTCATACACCGTTCGCGCTAGAACACCATCCCCACACCAGCCTCTGTCCGCCACCCCATCCATCGCCGCCGTCCTCCACCACATCCATCGTCGCCGTCCTCCACCACATCCATCACCGCCGTCCTCCACCATGCCAAAGCGCCTACCAAGACCGCGTCATCCACTGCTAGAGATGGACGTTTCTCATCCACTACGATGGACCAAGAGCCTTGCATCACGTCCTCTCGCTTCATCGGCGACGTTGTTGATACGTCTCCAACGTATCTATAATTTTTTGTTGTTCCATGCTATTATATTACCCTTTTTGGATGTTTATGGGCTTTATTTTACACATTTATATCATTTTTGGGACTAACCTACTAACCGGAGGCCCAGCCCATATTGCTGTTTTTTGCCTATTTTAGTATTTCAAAGAAAAGGAATATCAAACGGAGTCCAAACAGAATGAAACCTTCGGGAGCGTGATTTTTTGGAACAAACGTGATCCAGAGGACTTGGAGTGCAAGTCAAGAAGCAGCCGAGGCCTCCACGAGATAGGAGGGCGCCCTAAAGGGCGCGCCCGCCCTCGTGGGCCCCTCATGCCACCGACGTATTTCTTCCTCCTATATATACCTACATACCCGAAAACATCCGGGGCACCACAAAACACAATTTCCACCAACGTAACCTTACAGATCCGCGAGATCTCATCTTGGAGCCTTCACGCAAGCACTCACGGAGGGGGAATCAACCACGGAGGGCCTCTACATCAACATCGTTGCCCTTCCGATGAGTTGTGAGTAGTTTACCACAGACCTACGGGTCCGTAGTTATTAGCTAGATGGCTTCTTCTCTCTTTTTGGATCTCAATACATGTTCTCCCCCTCTCTTGTGGAGATCTATTCGATGTAAACTCTTCTTGCGGTGTGTTTGTCGAGATCCGATGAATTGTGGGTTTATGATCAAGTTTATCTATGAATAATATTTGAATCTTCCCTGAATTCTTTTATGTATGATTGAGTTATCTTTGCAAGTCTCTTCGAATTATCACTTTAGTTTGGCCTACTAGATTGGTCTTTCTTGCCATGGGAGAAGTGCTTAGCTTTGGGTTCAATCTTGCGGTGTCCTTACCCAGTGACATAAAGGGTTGCAAGGCACGTATTGTATTGTTGCCATCGAGGATAACAAGATGGGGTTTATATCATATTGCATGAGTTGATCCCTCTACATCATGTCATCTTGCTTAAAGCGTTACTCTGTTCTTATAAACTTAATACTCTAGATGCATGCTGGATAACGGTCGATGTGTGGAGTAATAGTAGTAGATGCAGGCAGGAGTCGGTCTGCTTGTTATGGACCTGATGCCTATATACATGATCATGCCTAGATAATCTCATAACTATGCGCTTTTCTATCAATTGCTCGACAGTAATTTTTTCACCAAGCCACTAGTGAAACCTATGGCCCCCGGGTCTATCTCTTATCATATTTGCTGCCAATCTACTTTTATTTGCATCTTTACTTTTTGCATCTATATTATAAAATACCAAAAATATATTTATATTATCATACTATCTTTGTTAGATCTCACTTTCGCAAGTGGCCGTGAAGGGATTGACAACCCCTTTATTGCGTTGGTTGCGAGTTCTCAGTTTGTTTGTGTAGGTGCGTGGGACTTTTGAGGAGCCTCCTCTTTGGATTGATACCTTGGTTCTCAAACCGAGGGAAATACTTACGCTACACTTGCTGCATCACCCTCTCCTCTTCGAGGAAAACCAACGCAAGCTCAAGACGTAGCAAGAAGGATTTGGCGCCGCTGTCGGGAGGTCTTCGCTCAAGTCAAGACATACCAAGTACTCACCACAAACCTATCTCCCTCGCATTTACATTATTTTCCATTTGCCTCTCGTTTTCCTCTCCCCCACTTCACCCTTGCCGTTTTATTCGCCCTCTCTTTCCCAATATCCTCCTCTCTTCTCCATTTGCCTTCTCGTTGCCATGGCCGAATAAAAAAGAACTAAGGGCCCCTTCCTAGGTTCTAGTACCTTGGATAACCCCTCTATCCTCTCTAAGCTCATGAATAATGATGCTATAGAAAGACCCACCGGGGTCTCCAATGAGAGCTTGAATAATTTTGATGAGGATGACTCTGGAATTTTTCGCTATTTACTTGATGAGTCTTTAAAAGATGCTTGGGATAGGTTATTAAGGATTTGGGCTACCTATGTGCCACAATATCAAATTGAAGATTACTTAAAAAGTTTCTATGTTGGCTTGCCCGCTTCTTTTAAAAAAGTTTTAGATTCTATTTTTGAAGGAGGTTTTCTTGAAGGGGATGCTATAGACACCTATGAAAAAAATGAAAACTATATTTGGGCACCCTATGAATGATAAGGTTGAATCAACTACTCTTTTGTGCTTCGATCAAAATGAAATTATTAAAGAGATGAAGTCTAGTTTAGAGGCAAACTTCCGTAACGTGCTTAATCTTACTTCTTCCATTAATGGCCATGTGCTTAACTTAAATAGAAGAATGAATTCCATAGAAAGGAGATCCCCCTCTCCGAGTGCCAAAGATGGCACTCATTAGATCTATCCTTGCTTTTATGCCTAGCTAGGGGCGTTAAACGATAGCGCTAGTTGGGAGGCAACCCAATTTTATTTTTAGTTTTTTGTTTTTGTTTCTGTTTAGGAATAAATAATCCATCTACCTTCTGTTTAGATGTGGTTTTATGTTTTAATTAGTGTTTGTGCCAAGTTAAATCTATAGGATCTTCTTGGATGATAGTTATTTGATCTTGCTGTAATTTTCAGAAACTTTCGGTTCACGAAAACAATTGTTAAAATTCACAAGAACGTGATAAAATAGTAATTCCAATTGCTTCTTATCAATAAACAAATTGCCTAGGTCTTCCTATTGTGGCTGAATTTTTTGAGCTCCAGAAGTTTGCGTTAGTTACAGATTACTACATACTGTTCTGTTTTTGACAGATTCTGTTTCTCGTGTGTTGTTTGCTTATTTTGATGAATCTATGGCCAATAAAATAGTTTATAATCCATAGAGAAGTTGGAATACAGTAGGTTTAACACCAAATCAAATAAATAATTAGTTCATTGCAGTACCTTATGTGGTGGTTTTGTTTTCTTTCACTAACGGAGCTTATAAGATTTCCTGTTGAGTTTTGTGTTGTGAAATTTTCAAGTTTTGGGTAAAGCTTTTATGGACTATGGAATAAAGGGTGGCAAGAGCCTAAGCTTGGGGATGCCCAAGGCACCCCAAGATATTCAAGAATAGCCAAAATCCTAAGCTTGGGGATGCGCCGGGAAGGCATCCCCTCTTTCGTCTTCGTTCATTGGTAACTTTACTTGGAGCTATATTTTTATTCACCACATGATAAGTGTTTTGCTTGGAGCATCGTGTATTATATTAGTCCTTTCTTTTTAGTTTACCACAATCATCCTTGATGTACACACATTTTGAGAGAATCCTATTTGATTAGAATTTGCTAGGATACTCTATGTGCTTCACTTATATCTTTTGAGCTTGATAGTTTTTGCTCTAGTGCTTCACTTATATCTTTTAGAGCACGGTGGTATCTTAATTTTGAAGAAATTACTAGTCTCTCATGCTTCACTTATATTATTTTTAGAGTCTTTTAGAACAGCATGGTATTTTCTATGGTCATAAAATTGGTCCTAGAATGGTAGGCATCCAAGTTGGGTATAATAAAAACTATCATAGGAAGTGAATTGGATGCTATGATCAACTTGATACTTGATAATTGTTTTGAGATATGGAGGTAGTGATATTAAATTCATGCTAGTTGGGTGATTATGAATTTAAATAATGCTTGTGTTGAAGTTAGCAAGTCCCGTAGCATGCACGTATGGTTAAAGTTGTGTAACAAATTTGAAACATGAAGTGTACCGGCTTGTGCATCCTTATGAGTGGCGGTCGGGACGAGCGATGGTATTTTCCTACCAATCTATCCCCTAGGAGCATGTGCATAGTACTTGATTTTTGATGACTTCTAAATTTTTGCAATAAGTATATGAGTTCTTTTGACTAATGTTGAGTCCATGGATTATTTTTTACCTTTCCGCCTTTGCTAGCCTCTTCGGTACCGTGCATTGCCCTTTCTCACCTTGAGAGTTGGTGCAAACTTCGCCGGTGCATCCAAACCCCGTGATACGATACGCTCTATCACACATAAACCTCCCTATATCTTCCTAAAAAAACCACCATACCTACCTATTATGGCATTTCCATAGCCATTCCGAGATATATTACCATGCAACTTTCCACCGTTCCGTTCATCATCATCATGACATACTTTACTTTTGTCATATTGCCATTGCATGATCATGTAGTTGACATCGTATTTGTGGAAAAGCCACCATGCATTATTTTTCATACATGTCACTCTTGATTCATTGCACCATCCCGCATACATCACGGAGGCATTCATATAGAGTCATATCTTGTTCTAGTTTCGAGTTGTAATCCTTATGTTGTAATCAATAGAAGTGTGATGATCATCATTATTAGAGCATTGCCCAATTAAAAAAAAGAGAAAGGCCAAAAAGAAAAAAAAGAAAGGCCCAAAAAAATAAAAATAAAAGGGCAATGTTACTATCTCTTTTTCCACACTTGTGCTTCAAAGTAGCACCTTGTTCTTCATGTAGTGAGTCTCATATATTGTGCTTCAAAGTAGCACCATGTTTTTCATATAGTGAGTCTCATAAGTTGTCTTTTTCATACTAGTGGGAATTTTTCATTATAGAGCTTGGCTTGTATATTCCTACGATGGGCTTCCTCAAATTCCCTAGGTCTTCGTGAGCAAGCAAGTTGGATGCACACCCACTAGTTTTCTTTTGTTGAGCATTTATTTATAGCTCTAGTGCATCCGTTGCATGGAAATCCCTACTCCTCATGTTGACATCAATTGATGGGCATATCCATAGCCCGTTGATTATCCTCGTCAATGTGAGACTTTCTCCTTTTCTGTCTTCTCCACACAATCCCCATCATCATATTCTATTCCACCCATAGTGCTATATCCATGGCTCACGCTCATGTATTGCGTGAAGGTTGAAAAAGTTTGAGATTATTTAAGTATGAAACAATTGCTTGGCTTGTCATCGGGGTATAGAAGTTGGGAACATCTTTGTGTGACAAAAATGAAGCATAGCCTAACTATATGATTATGTAGGGATGAACTTTCTTTTGCCATGCTATTTTGAGAAGACATGATTACTTTGATTAGTATGCTTGAAGTATTACTATTTCTTTTATCAATATGAACTTTTATTTTGTATTCATTTGGATCTGAACATTCATGCCACAATAAAGAAAATTACATTATGAATTATGCTAGGTAGCATTCCACATCAAAAATTCTCTTTTATCATTTACCTACTCGAGGACGAGCAGGAATTAAGCTTGGGATGCTTGATACGTCTCCAACGTATCTATAATTTTTTATTGTTCCATGCTATTATATTACCCCTTTTGGATGTTTATGGGCTTTATTTTACACATTTATATCATTTTTGGGACTAACTTACTAACCGGAGGCCCAGTCCATATTGTTGTTTTTTTGCCTATTTCAATATTTCGAAGAAAAGGAATATCAAATGGAGTCCAAACGGAATGAAACCTTCGGGAGCGTGATTTTTGGAACAAACGTGATCCAGAGGACTTGGAGTGCAAGTCAAGAAGCAGCCGAGGCATCCACAAGATAGGAGGGCGCCCCCCCCTATAGGGCGCGCCCCCAGTCGTGTGGCCCCTCATGCCACCGACGTACTTCTTCCTCCTATATATACCTACGTACCCTGAAAACATCCGGGGGCACCACGAAACACAATTTCCACCACCGTAACCCTCTGTATCCACGAGATCTCATCTTGGAGCCTTCGTCGGCACTCTGCCGGAGGGGGAATCAACCACGGAGGGCCTCTACTTCAACATCCTTGCCCCTCCGATGAGTTGTGAGTAGTTTACCACAGACCTACGGGTCCATAGTTATTAGCTAGATGGCTTCTTCTCTCTTTTTGGATCTCAATACATGTTCTCCCCCTCTCTTGTGGAGATCTATTTGATGTAAACTCTTTTTGCGGTGTGTTTGTTGAGATCCGATGAATTGTGGGTTTATGATCAAGTTTATCTATGAATAATATTTGAATCTTCTCTGAATTCTTTTATGTATGATTGAGTTATCTTTGCAAGTCTCTTGAATTATCAGTTTAGTTTGGCCTACTAGATTGGTCTTTCTTGCCATGGGAGAAGTGCTTAGCTTTGGGTTCAATCTTGCGGTGTCCTTACCCAGTGATAGAAAGGGTTGCAAGGCAAGTATTGTATTGTTGCCATCGAGGATAACAAGATGGGGTTTATATCATATTGCATGAGTTTATCCCTCTACATCATTTCAACTTGCTTAAAGCGTTACTCTGTTCTTATGAACTTAATACTCTAGATGCATGCTGGATGGCGGTCAATGTGTGGAGTAATAGTAGTAGATGCAGGCAGGAGTCGGTCTACTTGTTATGGACGTGATGCCTATATACATGATCATGCCTAGATAATCTCATAACTATGCGCTTTTCTATCAATTGCTCGACAGTAATTTGTTCACCCACCGTAGTACTTACGCTATCTTGAGAGAAGCCACTAGTGAAACCTATGGCCCTCGGGTCTATCTCTTATCATATTTGCTCCCAATCTACTTTTATTTGCATCTTTACTTTTTGCATCTATATTATAAAATACCAAACATATATTTATCTTATCATACTATCTTTATTAGATCTCACTTTCATGAAGTGGCCGTGAAGGGATTGACAACCCCTTTATTGCGTTGGTTGCGAGTTCTCGCTTGTTTGTGTAGGTGCATGGGACTTTTGAGGAGCCTCCTACTGGATTGATACCTTGGTTCTCAAAACTGAGGAAAATACTTACGCTACACTTGCTGCATCACCCTCTCCTCTTCGAGGAAAACCAACGCAAGCTCAAGACGTAGCAGTCATCCTCTTTGTCGGGGCCGCTCACACGACCTTCTCTTCCACGCAACAAGACTTATCCCCCGATGCACCCGTCTACCATCGCAGATCTGCTTCAACGCCACCGACAACCATCGCACCCCCGATGCCTACACGGCGCCGCAAGAGAGGTGGTACTTCATATCTCCTCAACTTTTTGATCTCAACCAGAAAATAGATCTTAACTTGGTTACACTACTTCCTTTTCAGCTCTTAGAATTTAGTTCTTAATTCGAAGCAAACAATGGCTACTAAATATCATTTCTCCGGTTTCCCCCTTTTATGATCACTATACGATCAGAATAGGTGCTTCGTGTCATAATAGCACTGCTCGACCCATCAAGCTAAACAAGCTTAGTTGTTCAAATACGAATATGATATTATTAAAATAGATTCGTTTAATTGGTCAGCTAAATGTTCCTAAATTAGTTTCGAAAATGCATGTTCGCTGCTCGGGTGTGTATCTCTACAGGGTGCCCACAGTGGGACGGCCCACCCTGGGATTTTGGGTCGTGCCAGGCCCCGATTCCCCTCTGTTCTGCTGCGCGCTTCCGATCTCTACTCGCCCCTAGCCGCCTGCCTTGCCGGCGACTTGCCGTCCCCGGACGGCATGACTCTAGGAGGAGACGCCGGACTAACAGGAGGTCAGGAGCCGCTCACCCAACAGCGTCACCGCTACCCGGGCGCGCCGCCGTGCCTACCTTCCCAGTCCGTTCAGGGCTCAGGTGTGTAGCACCCACTAAGCCAACCCGATTTATCCTGAGATAAGTCCTCAACACTCACCAGCCACTCCTCATCACCCATTTTCTAATTGATTCATTACTCATTAGGCAGGACTGTCATTAGGGTTTGTTGTGTGCTTAGTGCTACCTACACTTAATGGTTCAGATGTATTTCGGTAATCTTTAGTACCTGTAAAGTTCACATGATTTTCAAAGTTCCGCCCTAGAGCAGACACTAGTCATTTTGGATTGTTGGTCGTAGTGACATTGACCCAAATTACTACTGCAAGCCAGGTTTGTTGACAATTTTACTTGTCTTTCTTACTAATTCGATATAATATCAATTATTCACGTCGATTAGTTGCAGACAATAAGTGCTAGACAAACTTCTTGATTCAGATTTTGGATGGTCTCTTACTGCAGTTACAATTCTGCATACTTGTCCTAGTAAGCTCACAAGTAAATGATTGATTCACTACGACTATGCTTGCCTTATCATATTTATTGTCAATATTCTTTTAGGATGGACCACTCTGTTTCTAAATACTGCAACCGTAGACATGAGTGAATAGTATTTCTCTATGTGATCTCTTCCATCATGTGTGGGCAACGAACCTTTGCATTATATAGAAAGAAAATGTCATTTCCAAATTTTTACATAGGCTTCGATCTTTTACATGGAATACAATCTGCCTACTTGCTTTGTGTCGCACTACCAACACTCCACCCTTGAAGCTAAACATTATGCCACTCATAATTCCTTAGTTTATTTGTTCAAATCTGAATTTCATATGATTCTAATGTTCCTACTTCAGTTTTGAAATGTGTGTCTGCCTGTTATAGAGACATAAGGGGTTTGTATTTTTGTGTGTGGTCTGGTCAGCACGGTTGGGGGGTGAACTTTGCATATGCAGGGGTTTATAGGGAGACAGTCTTCGAGTTGAATCCACAATGCATTCCATAGATAATCTGACTACTTTTTATGTTTTCATGAATCTCAGATTCTAACAAAGCATCATAATGATTATGAGCTTGCAGCGCATGAAAAGAATAAAAGCGTAACAATGCCATGGCTGTCAAACTTGGCATTAAGGGACTGAAATCAAGTCTGGATGCAATGCAATGCAAACGCTCTCCACCTCTGATTCATGCTCGTAATATGATCCTAACAGTGATTACGAGCTAGAGGGAGACCTAAGTCAATGTAGCTCCCTAGTGGAGGAGTCGAGGAAGATGCCCTATCTTATTCACCCATCAAGGTGCTTGCTCTAACTTTCCAAGGTTATATTTGTCGACATATCTTGCAACCGATGCTTTGCATTGCTTCTACTTTGTTGAACTTCCATTAGCTTAGTTTACACATCGTGTATGTGAATACGCCCGCCTATCCATTTTCAAAGACATATTCCATCCGTCATCATACCATATTTATCCATTCAAATGATGTTCTTGTGTATCAGACGTTCAAAAGGAAGAGGGCGATTGCTGATCGTGGAGGAGCACAAGAAAAGTATTTGGAAAAGGTAGTGGCACCTGATAAATCAAATAGCCCATTAGGTGTAGTTGCAATATCACCTGACCCATAAAGCACCCCAACTCTAGCAGACTCTAGCCCTACTACACTGGTCATTTATGATGCCCCAACTCAGCAGACCCCAACTGCGGCAAACATTATGATTATGCCAGTTGACATAGCACCAGCTCTACGATGCAAAACCCCTATTCCCACAAAGAGTACACCAGATCCAGTTGCTAAATCCCTTTTCGAACCAGAGAGAGCCCCAATTGCAGCAAATAGGACCCCTGTTCCATTTCTTCCCACTTTAGAAGACAAAGCTTATATTGTTGCCAGGAATTTTGTGCACATATTTCCTTCATGGAAATATTATACCGCATACACAGAACAATTTCCAGTCTTGAAAGTGCTAGTTATCGACTAGAGGGGGGTGAATAGGTGATTTTTATGAAAGTCTTCAAAACATGGAAGTTTCAAAGACAAACAATAGAAATGATCCTATTGATATGCCGTGGAAGGTAAACTACCCTAAGCAAGCCATAGTCAAGTATGCAATGAAGTGAAAGCACGAAGACTAATAGCAGCTAGGTAGCAAGGATCAGGATGGAAGATGGATGAAGCCAAACAACGAATGAAGTCAAACAGTGAAGTCAAACAGGTAAAGCAAACAAGCAATGACTTCACGAAGACAAACTTTAAGTAAAGAGAGAGAGGGGGGATAGAACCAGTCGCTTGTTGAGGACACGAGATTTGTTGGACCAGTTCCAGTTGCTGTGACAACTGTACGTCTGGTTAGGGAGGTTGAGATTCAACTCAGAAGACCGCGTCTTCACCTTATTCCCCTTGAGCTAAGGACACACAGTCCTCGCCCATTTACTCTGGTAAGTCTTCAAGGTAGACTTCCAAACCTTCACAGATGAAAGTGCGTTATATCGACTAGAGGGGGGTGAATAGGCGATTTTTATGAATTCTTCAATGAGGAATTTGCCGGTGAGGAAATTCCTAAGTGAAGAACTACTACTGATGGAATAAGTACTCTAAGTAAGCATAAGAGAATGCGGGCATGGTCATCATGATGAAATGAAGACAATCAAAGGGCGAGAAAGCGTAAACACATGATAGCACAAGATGAAGACAAACAGATCAAGAATTGAACTGAGGAAATTGAGAAAGTCTTCAACCAAAGTCTTCAAACACAGATATGAACGAACACTCAACACAAAGAATGAGGAAATGAAAGAGTTGAGGAAATAGAACCGATTAGGTTGGTGAAGACAATGATTTGGTAGACCAGTTCAATTGTTGTCTCGGTTGTACGTCTGGTTGGAGCGGCTGAGTATTTAAACTCGAGGACACACGATCCGGACACCCGGCCGAAAGCACGCAGCTCGGGACACCAAGTCCTCACCGTATTCTCCTTGAACTAAGGTCACGGACCTCGTCCAATCACTCGTGGTAAGTCTTGAGCGACTTCCAAACCTTCACAGACTTGGTCACTCGGCGATCCACAATTCCTCTTGGATGCTCTAGACCATGACGCCTAACCGTCTGGAAGAAGCACAGTCTTCAAAGGTAACAAGCGTCGGATCCACGCAGGATCAATCTCTTCAGGTGATGCTCAATCACTTTGGGTTTGTAGGGGTTTGGTTTTGGATTTTTCCTCACTCGATGATTTTCGCTCAAAGTCCTCGGAGGATGGGTTGCTCTCAAATGACAAGTGTCAAGTTCTCTGAGCAGCCAACCAGCTAGTGGTTGTAGGGGCGGCTATTTATAGCCTAGGGAGCAGCCCGACATGATAAGACATAAATGCCCTTCAATGATATGACCGTTAGGTGGATAAGATATTTTGGGACAGCCAAGAAGACAAAGAACGGTCGGAAATTTGACTCTCAAATTCCTCAGGGCTATCATGTTTCTCACTGTGTAGGCAATCCGCGCTGGCAAATTCCTAACTCCTCAGTCAGAACAAATTCCTCAGCGACCAGAAGAACTTCGTCTCTATCACTGAAGAAATTGACTGAACTGTATGAGATTTCCAAAGGCTTCACTCGAAGGGATTGGTAGGTGTAGGATTTTGAGTTGAGCATCACATGGAAATTTTTCCTTAGTATTTCCTTGACCCCCTTTAACAGTACGGTGTTTCCTATGACTCAAGAAAGAGAAAATGAATACCAAATCTTCACGCTTCATGTTCCTCAAATGAATACCAAGTCTTCAAGGTCACACAAATTTCTTCACTTTTACCAAGTCTTCAGAATATCAAAGTGTTCAGTCGAAGAACTTCATTTTTAGGGGTCGACTTTCTCTGTAAATATCAAACTCCTCATAGACTTATAGACCTGTGTACACTCATAAACGCATTAGTCCCTTAACCTATAAGTCTTCAATACACCAAATCACTAAGGGGCACTAGATGCACTTACAATCTCCCCTTTTGGTGATTGATGACAATATAGGTTAAGTTTTCAACGTGGATAAACATATGAAGTGTAAATACTGATATTGAGGAATTTGATTGCAAGATATAGAAGAACTCCCCCTGAAGATGTGCATAGTGAGGAATTTTGCTTTTGAGGCATTGCACATTTGAAGAGTTGAATCATGGAGATCTCCCCCTATATCTTGTAATTCATACATGCATTTGACATATAATTTGAAGAATTTGAAATGCATGATGAAATATGGTGACTGATGTAATTCAGCATGCGTGCAATAACATTAACGGAGAATAAGCGTGCAGAGGAACACATCAAAAGTATCAGAGCACCATCGGGTTTAAGATTACAACTCGATCCAATAAAGTTTCAGAAGAACGAGAGTTGTAACTTAGCAAAAAAACGCCCTTATAGTAGACCCGCTTGAAGACTAACTCAAATTTCTCCCCCTTTGTCATCAAATGACCAAAAGGATTGAAACTGAGGACTAACGCCCCTGAAGAATTTCAAGTTGATGAAGGAGCGCCAGCGTTGTCGGGGTCGGTTGTCGTAGGAGGGCCTGCCGCAGTGTCGTCCAAGTCTTCATTATCATCAGTGTCGCGCGATGAAGAATAGGAGCTGGCCACCAAGGAAGGAACCTTGACCTTCTTGTATTTCTTCGGTGGAGGTGCAAACCAGTCAAATTCTTCCTTGAGACCCATTGTCTTCAGTTCTTCAGCGCTGTAGAGATTAGAAAGAACAACCCAGGTGCGGTTGAAGGTTTCATGGAGGTAGTATTGGTTTTTCTTCACTGCATTGTGTGTTGAGGTCATGTTGTGAAGAATTCAACCAAACTGACGCTTGACCCATTTATGATTGCGATCAACCTTCTGATGAAGACCGAGGAGTAACTCACGATCAGTCATCACCACAGGTGCCGTGGCTTGAGGATTTTGCTTGGCTGAGGTATTGGCGGCAGAGTCATGTGTGGCAGAGTCATCATTGGTGGAGTACGATGCAGCTTTGCGAAATTGACCATCCAACGGACGAATGCCTTCATCTATCACAGCAGTTTCCTTGCCCTTGTCATCAGCTGAGGAAAATGCCCGTTTGAGGACTTCAATTGGAGGCAAGTAGCTGCAGTGGTTCAGAGTATCAGCCTTGTAATTGAGTGAAGACCTTGTCCTGATGAACCTCATAATCCATGGTGCATAAGGCTTCAGCTCAAAAGGTGACATAGCAATGTTTGCCAGAGTCCTCATGAAGAAATCATGGAAGTTGACGGGAACGCCATGAATGATATTGAAAAGCATATTCTTCATGATGCCAACGACTTCTTCATCATTTGAGTCGTGGCCTTTGATAGGACTCATAGTCTTCATCAAAATGCGATAGACAGTCCGAGGCACATACAATAATTCCTTGACGAGGAATTTGGTTCGTGGGGCTTGCCTTGGCTTCAAAAGCTTCATCAGCACTTGCATATAGTGATTTGTCAGTTTAGGCTCCTTTGTAGATGCAACGTGCCTTTGCCAAGGGGAGGGCGAGAGGAAGGACACGAAGCAATTCGATTCTTTGGTGCCTTGTAGTGAGTATTTTGGACATCCAGTCCAACACCCATGAGTTCACATCTTGAGCGTCTCCGGTGATATGCAGCGTCGCATAGAATTGAAGAATAAGTTCTTCATTCGAATCACATATGTCAAGCAGAAATTTAGGAGTCTGCATCGTGAAGAACACCGAGGACTGGCTCGAAGCCCCGGCAGAGATTCCATGTCCACATGAGGAATATGTGCATGATCGAAGACTTTGTCTTTGTTGAATAGCACGAGAGGAATAGAAGTTGGCTTGACTAGCAGTCCGTAACCGCCTCTTCCTTATGCGAGCAGAGTCATATGGGTTGTAGTCTTGAAGAATACATGCTCGCCGAAGAAATCTTCAGCCTTGAAATTTTGCTTCGTTGAGAATGGATTCTTTGGCTTTGGCAGTGGAGTGTCAGTGAGTTGCATCACGACCTCAGGAATCGCAATCTCAGGTTCTTCACGCTGAGGAATTTCTGGTTCCTCTTCATATGCGATCTGCGTGTTCATAGGATCAAGAAGAGCAGGTTCTTCAAAGACTAGTGGCTGGAATTTCTTCATGCACGGATGAGTTGGGATGAGTTTCTTGAGCCCATTTGAACTGTTGGTGCAGGGGACTGAGGAATTTGTTGGATTGGGGTGAAGAGTGGAGAATTGGGATGCTGACTTTCCCAAAAGTCATCGTTCATCACAGGCGTTGTGCTTCCAATATCCACGTCTTCGTCTTCAATTTCCTCAACACCAGCCTCTTCAGCTGTGAACTGAGGCATAGGTGAGGATATAACAGGAGTAGAAAGGATCGCTTCCACTTCAATTTCTTCATCAATCTGCTCTGACGAAGCAGCAGAATGATTTTCTTCATCAGATCCGCTTGGGATCTCATACTCTTCATCAAAAGGAACAAGGTCCTTTGATGGAATGGAGGAAATTGGAACAACATCGATAGGATTTTCAAATGAGCTTGTCATAGGCTTCATTTTCTTCGGGGCTGAAGAATTTGAAGCAGCTGATGCTTTCCTTTTCTTCACTGCAGCTCGCTCTGCAGCCTTGGTCTTCTTCACATCAGATGCAGATGGAAGGATTGGAGTTGGTGTAGGTGCGGGAGGAGCTGAGGAATCTGGGTGAATTTCCTCAGGTGCAACTGATGCATTTGCCCTGACTTCTTCAGTTTTTTCAGACGCGCCACTAGTGGATGCCCTGGCAATTTCTTCAGCGGCTGGAATGGAGTCATCAGCCCTGGAACTAGCATTGTCTTCAGCAGGCTAAAAATCATCAGCGGTGCTGGCATGTTCTTCAGCAGGCTGAGCAGAGGCTCCAGCCTGAGGAATTTCTTGTTGCGTTGGGGCTGCAACATTGGTGAACTTCTTCGTCAGGTTGACGAATCTGACTTTGGCTCCTTGCCAATCAGCATAATAAGCATCAAAGTCTTTGCTGAGGGTTTGGATTTCAGTCTGGATCTTGAGGAGTTGCTCAGTTGTCATTCTGACAACATTTTTCCTCGTGAACTTCTCTTTCCTCGAATCGAGCCTTCTTGATCTGTCTGCCTTTTCAAATTTCCATTTCTCTCAAAGGATGAAATGGGTCAACATGTGACTTTGTCCAGGTGTCAGATGAAAATCAGGCATAGGGGTGTTTGGATCCTTGTGCCAGAGATCAATGTAATCGAGGATTTTCTTGGGATCCAAAAGCAGTGGCACGGGTGTGCCTTTGCTTGTTTGTCTCTGATGATTTCTGCAAGTTCATCATCATCAGCTTCATCGTCAGATGACACTTGGAAATCAACCTGTTTCTTGTTAGGACTTGGCCGAGGACCTCGTCCAACAGTTGCCTTTGTCTTCAGCAGAGTGGGGCCAGATGAAGAATTTGGCACAACTGAGGAACTTGCTGAGATACCAGAGGCAATTGAGATGCCTGCAGTCCTTTGGCACGTGGCCAGATGCACAGGTGCTGAGGACTTTGGAGGAGCTGCTGAGGACTTTGTAGGAGCTGAGGATTTGGGAGGAGCAGGAGCAGCATGAGGAACTGGACGTGAGGGCATTGAAGATTCTGGCCGTGAGGGCATTGCTGAGGATTCTGGCTGTGAGGGCACTGTTGGTGAAGCACTTGGCTTGTGCGCTGGCTTCTTTGCCATTGATCTTCTGGGCTGAACAGGGGCCTCAGTGGCAGCAGCAGTAGCAGAGTCTTCATTGAATTTCCTCACTGCCTCCTTGGCATGTCTTGCCAACTTGGCTTGGCGCTTGGCCCATTCTTCAGGAAAGTCCTCACCACGCTTGATCTTTGGTGGAATTGACTTCTTGGCAGTGCCAATGGAGCTCTTGGGCATGGAGGATTCAGGGCAAATTTCTTCATGTACTTTGGAGTAACATATCTGTACTCCCTCCATTCCCTTGCCCATCTCCTTTCAATCCTCTGAATGCGCACCTTGCGCTGATTTTTGTTTTCCTTGCCAAACTTGGCTTCATCAGGTGTGCAATAGTCAGTGTATATTTCCTCAGGTATCTCGAAAGCAGTCATGACCTCAGGCCTCTTTCCTCCTTTCTCGTGGCTTCTTTCCTTCGCCATATTCTTGGTGAGGAATTTGAACAATCGAATTCTCTGAACAAGTATGCAACTTTTCTTCGAGGAACGCTGCAAATGAGTTAAGTTGATGAGAACCTAGTGATTCAAAGAATGGACATGAGTACCGTGAACAGAGTATAGTTGCGAGGAATTTTGGAGAGGTCATATGCGTTCTCGTAAGGTTTTTCAAAAGAACTAGTTTGAGGAATTTGACCATATGAGCCTTGAAGAATTTCACTAAGCGATCTTTGTCTTAGGTTCGAGTTGTATAGATCGAGGATCCACACAATTGAGGAATCTTGAAGAAAAATCATTGCTTAGAGAAGCGAATCAAGAGCATATTTCGTTTGAGGTGTTCATATGTGTGAAGATTTGAAGAATAAACACCTTTGAAGATTTTCGTGAAGGTTTGAGAATCAAAGCGAGTAATAAAAGTAACTTTTAATTACCCGAATCGAAGAACACGCATTTAACCGAGAAGTGTAGATTAGAAGTTCGCTGGTTCAGATCTCCCACGCCTAACTCGGCGGAGGAAGACAGCTACGGTGGCGGCGGAGTGAAGATTTCCGCTGTCAAGACGAGTACGACGACGACGAGGTCGAGGCGATGAAGCTCTTCCTCACCGTGACGATGGAGTAGCGGCGGTGCTAGGGTTTGAGAAGCTCGGCGAGAGAGAGAGCGGTCGAGCGGAGTAAAGGAAGTGAGGAAGGGGAGAGGGGGTATATATATAGCCACGGTGAAAAACCGTTCACCCGAAGATTTTGGACGAACGTGCCCCTGACCCTTCTCATTCGCTTGACATGTGTCACCCACGTACTGAAAAGTGGAGATTGTGTTAGATCGTGGGTGAATAGATTAGTTTATCGTGGTATGCGGAACGGTTTGAGCGACAAAGCCGAAAATTTGGATAAGATAAGTTAAAAGTTCCGTTCGCAATTTCTTTAGCTGACAAGGACACAGTGAAGATTTTGAACGGGTTTCAAATAGAACACACATGAAGAATTTGTGAATAGATTGGGTTGAGTATAGCATAGAGGGGGAAGGGTCCGATCACATTCACTTACCAGAAAAAGCAACTTGAAGAATTAGCCATAAGTGAATGTTGTAGAGGACATAAACCCATATATATATATATATATATATATATATATATATATATATATATATATATAGGGATTGACTATTCGTCACCCTGGGTGAGGAATAGTTATTCTTCACCCCCCTCTATTACCACCAATGTGTTGTAATTTTACATTCCGTAAGTTTTGTTTTATATCTGACGTAAACGTAGACTGTAAGAAAATATATAATCACCGTAAAAAATATTTTATGTTATGTAAAATTACAAACGTAAAAACATAGTGTAAAATATACATAAACTCCAAAAAAAATTGTCTTATGACCTATATTTTTATTTTTTATACCAAATTTTATGTAGTGAATCAATAGAAATGTAACTATTTGAATTCCAAATGTAATTTAATTATGAAGTGATCGTAAGATTACCTCGGTGAAGAATAACTTATTACGCATCCCGGGTGATGAATAGCATCACTATATATATATATATATATATATATATATATATATATATATATATATATATATATATATATATATATATATATAGTCAACGAAGAAAGACAACGGAAACAGTGAAGATTTTGCAAACTTGAAGAATTTGAAAAACTGAAGAATTTCAAAACTGAGGAAAAACTCAAATTGAAGATTTACAATTTTGGTGGTTGCGTGACCCAATCAGTATAAGAATGATGATTTCAGACACCGCGTACAATTGTCGTAGGGTTCGAGAATCAAATTCTTCATTAATTTCTTCACACTTAGAGTGTTATTCTTCATTGATTGAAGAAAACGCTTTCTTCATGTGTTGCACATCTAAGTCATCAATTTTGCATAAGTGTCGGATGTGTGTCCTTTTCAAAGAACATTCGAAGATTCTAAGATATTTAGCTCAGACCGCAACTTGCTAAATCTCTTCTCATCCAAGGGCTTTGTGAAGATATCGGCTAGCTGTTCTTCAGTCTTCACATGCTCGATGGAGATGTCGCCCTTCAACACATGGTCACGAAGAAAATGATGACGAATCCGAATGTGCTTTGTCTTCGAGTGCTGAACTGGGTTGTGAGCAATCTTGATGGCACTCTCATTGTCACGATGAGAGGCACATTCTTCACGTTGATGCCGTAGTCCTTGAGAGTTTGCTTCATCCACAACAATTGAGCACAACAAGAGCCAAAGAAGCAATGTACTTAGCTTCCGCAGATGACAAGTGATACGCCTGCTTTCTTCGAGGACCAACGGACCAAAGATCGTCCGAGGAAATGACAAGTACCAGATGTTGACTTGCGGTCCACACGATCACCAGCATAGTCAGAGTCAAAATATCTAATGAGATCAAAAGTTGAGCCCTTGGGGTACCATAATCCTAGTGTTGGTGTGTGAGCTAGATATCGAAGAATATGCTTCACAGCCTTATGGTGTGATTCCTTCGGTGTAGCTTGAAATCGGGCACACATGCAAACACTAAGCATTATATCTGGCCTAGATGCACATAAGTACAATAGAGAACCAATCATGGAGCGGTATACCTTGTGATCATAGTCAATACCATTTTCATCAAGGCATAGATGGTCATTTGTGGGCATAGGAATTTTGACGCCTTTGCAATCTTGCATGCCGAATTTCTTCGTAACATCTTTGAGGTATTTCTCCTGAGATATGAATATGCCATTGTGTTGTTGACGAATTTGAAGACCTAAGAAGAATTTCAATTATCCCATCATAGACATTTGATATTCTTCACTCATCATATAGGCAAATTCATCACTATAACGTTGGTCAGTACAGCCAAAGATAATATCATCAACATATATTTGGCACACAAACAGTTCACCATCATATGATTTAGTAAAGAGAGTAGGGTCGAGTGAACCGGTGTGAAGCCATTCTTCACGAAGAATTCCTTCAATGTATCATACCACGCCTGGTGGGGCCTGTTTGAGGCCATAGAGGGCCTTGTTGAGTCTGAAGACTTTGTCGGGATTCTTTGTATATTCAAAACCTGGGGGTTGAGCAACATATACTTATTCCTCAAGCTTACCATTGAGGAATGCACTTTTCACATCCATTTGATATAAAGTGATATTATGATGGTTAGCATAAGCAAGTAATATCACGAATAGCCTCAAGTCTAGCAACAGGTGCAAAAGTTTCATCAAAATCAATTCCTTCAACCTGTGTGTAGCCTTGAGCAACAAGTCGTGCCTTATTCCTCACCACAAGGCCATTTTCATCTTGCTTGTTGCGGTAGATCCACTTTGTGCCAATGATATTATGCTTGCGAGGATCTGGACCTTTGACCAGTTCGAGACATTGTTGAGCTCGAATCGATGTAATTCTTCTTGCATTGCACGAATCCACTCGGGCTCCAGAAATGCTTCATCTACCTTAGTGGGCTCTGTGATAGAGACAAAAGCATAGTTCCCACAAAAGTTAGATAAATGTGAAGCTTTTGAGCGTGTGAGAGGACCTGGCGCTTCAATGTCATTGATGATCTTGTCAACTTGCACTTCTTTTGCAACGCGAGGATGAGCTGGTTGTCGTCGAGGAATTTGATCAACATTTTCTTCAAAGACCATTTTCTTCAAAGATTATCTTCAGTGCATCAGCTCAACGTTCTTCGCATACAGGAATGAATTCTTCAGCAGATTCTTTAGTAGGAATTACATCCTCAGTCGCCTTGAACTTGATAGATTCCTCAGGTGCCGGTTCATCTATCACAGAAGGTAGGTGCTCTCTTTACGAGCCATTAGTTTCATCGAACCGCACATCTACAGTTTCAACAATCTTGTAAAGAACATTGTTGAAGACTCAGAGGTGTCTTGAGTCCTTTCCATAACCAAGCATAAAACCTTCATGTGCTTTCGGTGCAAATTTAGCATTGTGATGAGGATCTCTAATCCGGCATTTAGCACCGAAGACTTTGAAATAAATAACATTGGGTTTTTTGTCAGTGAGGAGTTCATAGGCAGTCTTCTTGAAGAATTTGTGAAGATATACTCCTGATGATGTGGCACACGGTATCAATTGTATCAATCCAAAACGACGAGGCTTTTGTATTCATCAAGCATAGTGCGAGCCATCTCAACAAGAGTTCTGTTCTTGCGCTCCACGACGCCATTTTGCTGAGGAGTATAGGGAGCAGATAACTCATGAGTAATACCAAGTTCATCAAGACAGTCATCAAGACCGGAAATCTTGAACTCAGTTCCATTGTCACTCCTGACGTGCCTGATCTTCACACCAAAGTTGGTTGAGCCCTCGAGGAAAATCATTTGAAGACTTCCTGCACTTCATGTTTGTAAGTAACAATATGTACCCATGTGTAACGAGAGTAATCATCAACAATAACAAAGCCATATAGAGATGCATCATTAGTGACTGCTGTGTAATGATTAGGACCAAAGAGGTCCATGTGAAGCAATTCGAATGGTCGAGTAGTGGTCATGATAGTCTTCACTGGATGCTTGGCCTTGGTCATTTTTTCAGCTTCACAGGCTCCACACAAGTGATCCTTGAGGAATTTTACATTCTCAATGCCAATGAAATGCTTCTCCTTCGCAAGCGTGTGCACATTCCTCATGCCCTGTGTGACCAAGTCGTCGATGCCATAGCCAGCCTTTTGAAGCTTTTGCAAGTAGACACCACGGCTGGTTGTGGTCCTCAGAGAGAAATCAACAATATACAAGTCTCCTCTCCTAAAGCCTTCAAGACTTGAATTGTCGACTTCCATGATCACAACACAACGATACTTGCCAAAGACAACAACCATATCAAGATCACAAAGCATTGAGATTGACATGAGGTTGTATCCTAAGGACTCAACAAGCATGACTTTGTCCATGTGTATGTCCTTAGAGATCGCAACATTACCAAGACCCAATACCTGACTTTTGCCTTAGTCAGCAAAGATGATATGCTTCAGATGTGACGGTGATAAGGGAGCATCCATCAATAGATTCTTGTCACCAGTCATGTGATTTGTACATCCACTATCAAGGACCCACTCATTGGCTTTGGGTTGATCATCCTGCAGATGAATTAGTGCAACTTACGATCTCATATACTTCATCGGTGAAGAATATGATATCAATTTCATCAGATGAATTTCATCAGGTAGTATAACAGATAAGCAGTATGAGGATGTGTGAAATGAAAGTTCATTTCTTTGATTAGCCTCCGTCCTTTCAGGCATTTTTGTCAGGCCCCCAACAAATTCTTCAGACGTCTGGAGGCCTGACCCTGCAGAAGAGATTAGTTCCTTTTCTTCACCACCCACATCTGAAGGGGTGGCAAAGAGTTCATCACTCTACGAGCTCCATATGAGAATGGTGGCATAGAGGCCAATCCATTTCGTTTCACATAAGAGGGGTTAGGGTAAGCATATGAATAAGCAGAGAAATTCTTCAAGGACTTATGAACATATTGGTTTGAAGAATAATGCACATATTCATAGCCCTTAGCTCTACCCTGCGAAACAGAGTTGTTAGCACGATGATAATCATATGAGGACTTTGATCGTTTTGAGGAATTTGATCCGTATGAGGACTTGAATCCATATGAAGAATTTGGTCCATATGAAGAGTTTGATCTGGGGTTCCTATTCTTCACAGGTGGTGTCATGAGGACATTCACCTGAAGACTTTCAAGGCACTTCTTGGGAACCTGATTTTCTTCATAGGAGAACCGTTCCTGCAGCTTAGTGCCAACATATCTAGCAAATACTTCACCATTCTGATTTTTGAACAGTTTATAGTTGGAGTCAAATGACTCATCGGAAGAATGAAGAGATTCACATGTAAAGCCAGATAAGTTAGATGGATCAACTGGAGGTCCCTTTGCAGCAACCCATGAGGTTTTGGGGTACTGCTCAGGCTTCCAATATGTTCCATCAATGCCCTTTTCCTAGGGTTCCTGTTGAGAATCTGCTTTTTAAGCACATCACAAAGAGTCTGCTGCCCTTTGAGGCTTTTGTACATGCCTGACATGTACAATTCCTTCAGCCCTGCATCGTCAGTGATACTAGCAATGTCCTCAGATGAGGAATTAGTGATAGCAGAGGCAGGTGAAGAATTTGTAATAGTTGAAGCATTTGAACATTCAGGTGAAGAATTAGCGATTCACGTTCAATGCACTTTAAGCATGGAGGAACAAATTCTTCCTGAGAAGCGCTGATTTGTTGAGCAAGCAATGAATCGCGCTCCTTCTGAAGATCTTCATAACTCACTCTTAGCTTCTTAAGATCTTGCTTTTTTTGAAGAAATTCATAAGAAAGTTTCTCGGGATCAGATAAGAGAGCGTTATGATGACCTTGAAGATCGCAAGCCTAGATCAAGTCTCAAGATTTTCGATGTGGCTTTAGTGCGATCCATTTCTTCACCCAACATATCATCACTTTTGTCTAGCATGTTTTGAACCTTTTCAAAATCCCTTTGTTGTTTTACTGACAATCTTAGCAAGTTTTGAGTAGCTGGGCTTGAGATCTTCATCGATTCATTTTCACTAGATTCGGAGGAGGTATATTTGAGTACCTTGGCACCCTTTGCCATGAAGCAATAGGTGGGAGCGTAGTCATCACTATCTTCATCAGCTTTGTTGGTGAGGTCATTTTCTTGAGTAGAAGATGGACTTGTCGACGAAAGCAAGAGCGAGAGCCAGACTCGCCACACTGCACTCGGATTCTTCTGATGCCTCCTCTTCCTCATGTTCCTCAGATTCAGCTTCAGAGTCCATTTCCTTGCCAATGAATGCCCGAGCCTTCTTGAAGCTGCTCTTCTTGTGAGAAGAAGACTTTGAGGATTCTGATGATGAAGATTTCGACGATTTCTTCTTCTTAGAGTCATTAGAACTGTAATCCTTGTATTTCTTCTTCTTTAATTCCTTTTCCCACTGAGGACAATCTTGAATGTAGTGACCAGGTTTCTTGCATTTGTGGCATAGTCTTCTCTTATAGTCACTGGATGAGGAATCACTGCTCCTTAAGGATTTTCCAAAACGACCAAGTCTTGAGAACTTCTGGAATTTCTTCACGAGCAGTGCTAGCTCCTGGCTCAATTCTTCAGGATCTCCAAGGCTACTACCAGAGTCTTCACAATCGATTCGCATACAGCCTTGGCCTTCGTGGCACGTGATTTTCCATAGCTAGAACCATAGAGATCTCTCTTTCAAAGAATTTGGAACTCATGAGTGTTTAGCCTCTCGAGGATATCACCTGGATCAAGTGACTTGTAGTCAAGACGCTCTTGTATCATCGGTGCGAGTATCAAATGAGGAATCAAGCGATCTCAACAATTTCTTCACCACCTCATGATCGGTGATGTCAGTGGCACCAAGCGCTTGAAGCTCATTTGAGATGTCAGTGAGGCGATCGAAGGTTTGTTGAACATTTTCATTGTCGAGTCTTTTGAAGCGGTTGAAGAGATTCTGAAGAACATCAATTCGGGAGTCACGCTGAGTTGAGACTCCTTCATTTACTTTGGACAGCCTATCCCGTATAAGCTTAGCAGTTTCCAAAGCACTCACTCTTCCATACCGTCCTTTACTCGATGGCCACATATGATATTCTTCGCTTGAGAGTCGAGTTGCTTGAATCTCTTCACATCGGCAGCGTTCGGTGAGGGTGAGACGGAGGAACACCATTTTCCACAACATACCGTAGATCGTTGTCAATTGCCTCAAGATGCATTCGCATCTTGTTCTTCCAAGAGGGGTAGTCCGTCTCATCAAAGGTAGGACACCCACTGAGACCTTGATCATACCTGCGGTCGACATAACTAAAAATCCGGTGGTTAAACCAAAATCACACGTAACAAGGGAGTACCTTGCTCGATACCAATTGAAAGTGCGTTATATCAACTAGAGGGGGTGAATAGGCGTTTTATGAATTCTTCAATGAGGAATTTGCGGTGAGGAAATTCCTAAGTGAAGAACTACTTGCAGCAGAATAAGTACTCGTAAGTAAGCATAAGAGAATGCGGGCATGGTCATCATGATGAAATGAAGACAATCAAAGAGTATGTAAAGCGTAAACACATGATAGCACAAGATGAAGACAAACAGATCAAGAATTGAACTGAGGAAATTGAGAAAGTCTCGGTCAAAGTCTTCAAACACAGATATGAACGAACACTCAACACAAGAATGAGGAAATGAAAGAGTTGAGGAAATAGAACCCGATTAGGTTGGTGAAGACAATGATTTGGTAGACCAGTTCCAACTGTTGTCTCGGTTGTAATGCCCGTTGGAGCGGTGAGTATTTAAACTTCGAGGACACACAGTCCGGACACCCGGGCCGAGCACGCAGCTCAAGACACCAAGTCCTCACCGTATTCTCCTTGAACTAAGGTCACATGACCTCGTCCAATCACCTCGTGGTAAGTCTTGAGCGACTTCCAAACCTTCACAGACTTGGTCACTCGGCGATCCACAATTCCTCTTGGATGCTCTAGACCATGACGCCTAACCGTCTGGAAGAAGCACAGTCTTCAAAGGTAACAAGCGCCGGATCCACGCAGGATCAATCTCTTGATGATGCTCAATCACTTTGGGTTTGTAGGGGTTTGGTTTTTGGATTTTCCTCACCTCGATGATTTTCGCTCAAAGTCCTCGGAGGATGGGTTGCTCTCAAATGACAAGTGTCAAGTTCTCTCGGAGCAGCCAACCAGCTAGTGGTTGTAGGGGGCGGCTATTTATAGCCTAGGGAGCAGCCCGACATGATAAGACATAAATGCCCTTCAATGATATGACCGTTAGGTGGATAAGATATTTTGGGACAGGTGGCCAAGAAGATAACAACGGTCGGAAATTTGACTCTCAAATTCCTCGGGGCTATCATGTTTCTCACTGTGTAGGCAATCATACTGGCAAATTCCTAACTCCTCGGTCGAACAAATTCCTCGTGACCGTAAGAACTTCGTCTCACATCAAGAAATTGACTGAATCGTATGAGATTTCCAAAGGCTTCACTCGAAGGGATTGGTAGGTGTAGGATTTTGAGTTGAGCATCACATGGAAATTTTTCCTTAGTATTTCCTTGAGCCCCTTTAACAGTACGGTGTTTCCTATGACTCAAGAAAGAGAAAATGAATACCAAGTCTTCACGCTTCATGTTCCTCAAATGAATACCAAGTCTTCAAGGTCACACAAATTTCTTCACTTTTACCAAGTCTTCAGAATATCAAAGTGTTCAGTCGAAGAACTTCATTTTTAGGGGTCGACTTTCTCTGTAAATATCAAACTCCTCATAGACTTATAGACCTGTGTAAACTCAGAAACGCATTAGTCCCTTAACCTATAAGTCTTCAATACACCAAAATCACTAAGGGGCACTAGATGCACTTACAACAGACTTCGTTCACCAGCGATCCACAATGACTCTTGGATGCTCAGAACGCGACGCCTAACCGGCTAGAGGATTCACAGTCCTCAAGTGTAACAAGTCTTCAGGTCACGCGGACAGAAAGACTTCAGTGATGCCTAACACTCTTTGGCTCTGGGTGTTTGGGCTTTGTCCTCGCAAGGATTTCTCTCTCAAAAGCTTCGAGGTGGGTTGCTCTCAAACGACAAAAGCCGTGCACTAACTCTAAGCAGCCAACCAATTTATGGTGTAGGGGGTGGGCTATTTATAGCCACTAGGCAACCCGACCTGATTTGTCCGAAATGACCCTATGTCACTAAGGAACTGACACGTGTTCCAACGGTCAGATTTCAAACACACGCGGCAACTTGACTTGGGCTACAAGTAAAGCTGACTCATCCAGCTCTGGATAAGATTTGCTCTCATTGTCTTCGCTCGAAGACATAGGATTTGGTTGAGCATCACTTTAGTCACTCTGACTTTGTTCACTAGGACCCCACTTAACAAAGACGGTGGTTCCTATGACTCAACAAAGAAGAAAAGGAAGCTTTAAACAACTAAGTCTTCGCGCTCCATAGTCTTCACGCAATGTCTTCTCTTGTCATAGACTTCAATGTGAATATCTTCATATACCACCATTGTCGTCAATCTCTTCATACATTTTTAGGGGTCATCTTTGGTAGGTAAACTGAATCAATGAGGGACTACTACCTGTGTTATCGTGCAATTCTCACAAACACATTAGTCCCTCAACCAGGTTTGTCATCAATACTCCAAAACCAACTAGGGGTGGCACTAGATGCACTTACAATCTCCCCCTTTTTGGTGATTGATGACAAACTGGTTGAAGTTTTCTACGGGGATAAAGTATGTGAAATTGTAAGGATTTAGGTATTGTTTTCATAAGTAGCAAAAGGCTCCCCCTGAAGATGTGCATATCAGTAATTTGCTTTTGGAATGCAAATGCACATGGCAGGTTGTACTTGTGGAGATCCTCTTCAACTTATGAAGACAATTCATCATGCATGATTTGATATAACGAACATAATGACATGCATGATGAAAAATGGACGTCTGCAATATGACTAAGTGCGGAATTTATCATCGCATCACAGAATAGCAGAAAACGTAGCAGACGACCATCAAGTTTTAAGCGTTACAACTCAAAGAACCAAATGTATCAAAAGCGAGAGTTGTAAACACTAGGCAAAATATAAAGCAACCGCCCATATGGACCCGCTTGAAGACTATAAACTCATATGCTTCTCCCCCTTTTGTCAGTAAGGACCAAAAAGGTTTGAAGACATAGAGCTTCTACTCGTTCCCAAAAGGGGTAGGGGAAGTTGCAGGGTCGGCGTCGGGGTTCGACGGTGCAGACAAACTTGGTGCGGTGTCGATATGCGCTGAAGCTTGAGGTGGTGAAGTAGCATCATCTTGATCATCGATCACTCTGGCATTCACTGTGGCAGCGGAGGAGGAATAGTCAGAGTCTTCAAGAGATGGAGTTCGACGTAGGACAACATTCCTTGGGGGGAGTGGTGTCAAACTTGAATCTTTCAGTGAAGCCATCGTCTTGAAGATCCGCTTCAAAGACTCATCAATGTCAAACTCTTCCAGGACCTCCGACAGGTTTCATGTGTAACAAAGGCATTCTTGGTGGCAAGATTGCGAATGCGATTAATGTCCACCAAGAGGCTTTGCATCTGCCGCTTCAGCCAGAAGTGATGCTTATCTTGTTTCTGATGCAGTGCCACAAGAAGTTCTCGGTCATTTAGAACACGAGAGCGCTTCCGAGGCCTTTGAGCGATCATACTCTCAGTGGCTTCAGTCTGAGCTCGATGAGATAAGCGAGTATTTCCAGCTAATGGATAGACACGAGTGACTGCTTGGACTCCTTCAATGGGTTGCGAGAAGCTTTGGTGATCAGCATTGTGAAAACAAACAGGCTCCTTGGCAGGCTCTGGGTATATGGCTTCAATCGACATATCAACCTCTGCGGAAAGATCAGATGGTTGCGAGCAGAGGGCTGATAGTTGACAGCTGAGTGAAGCTTGATGAGGCGCATGACCCATGGAGCATAGAATTTCAGGCCAAAAAGATCAGAGCCAGACGCAGCCAACTGTCTGATAAAGAAGTCTTGAGTATTGAAGCTGATGCCATTGAAGATATAAAAGACCAAAGTCTTCATTTCTCCTTCAAGTTTTGCTGCTGATGAATGTCCTTTGACAGGCCATAGAGTTTGCCTGATGATGTGATAAATGGTGCGGGGCAGATACTCTAGGTCGTCGACAAGGAATTCCTTTGGGTATTCAGCGTCAGGTGGCAGAGGCTTCATCATGCTCAGCATTTGGCTCATGTTGGGCTCTGGCTTATGGAAGATGCTCTCCAATGCATTGCGGTGAAGCTGACAACCAGGTTCATATAATTCTCCTGGAGTGGGCAGGTCGGTAAGCTCAATGATGTCAAAGGCTTTGGCTTCATGATGTACATTGCCCGTCATCCACTCAAGTACCCAAGTTTTCGGATCCCTGTTGTATCCGCGAATGTGGAGGGTAGCATAAAATTGAAGCAGAAGTTCCTCATTCCAATGCTCCTTGTCAGTCACAAAGTTAAGCAAACCTGCATCACGAAAGCAGTCAAGGGCTTCTTCAAGGCATGGCAGTCCACCAATGGCTTGCTACGTCTTGAGCTTGCGTTGGTTTTCCCCAAAGAGGAGAGGATGATGCAGCAGAGTAGCGTAAGTATTTCCCTCAGTTTTTGAGAACCAAGGTATCAATCCAGTAGGAGGCCACGCGCAAGCCCCTCGTACCTACACAAAACAAATAGCTCCTCGCAACCAACGCGGATAGGGGTTGTCAATCCCTTCACGGTCACTTACGAGAGTGAGATCTGATAGAGATGATAGACAATATTTTTGGTATTTTTGGTATAAAGATGCAAAATAAAAAGGCAATGTAAAGAGCAAAGCAATAATAAAGCGTAGGAAGATTAATATGATTAAAATAGACCCGGGGGCCATAGATTTCACTAGTGGCTTCTCTCAAGAGCATAGGTATTTTACGGTGGGTGAACGAATTACTGTTGAGCAATTGACAGAATTGAGCATAGTTATGAGAGTATCTAGGTATGATCATGTATATAGGCATCACGTCGAGACAAGTAGACCGACTCCTGCCTGCATCTACTACTATTACTCCACTCATCGACCGCTATCCAGCATGCATCTAGAGTATTAAGTTAATGAAAACAGAGTAACGCCTTAAGAAAGATGACATGATGTAGAGGAATGAATTCATGCAATATGATAAATACCCCATCTTGTTATCCTCGATGGCAACAATACAATACGTGCCTTGCAACCCTTTACATCCTTTGGGTAAGGACACCGCAAGATTGAACCCAAAGCTAAACACTTCTCCCATTGCAAGAACTACCAATCTAGTTGGCCAAACCAAACGCATAATTCGAAGAGACTTGCAAAGATACCTCAATCATACATAAAAGAATTCGGAGAAGATTCAAATATTTCTCATAGATAATCTTGATCATAAACCCACAATTCGTCGGTCTCAACAAACACACCACAAAAACAAGATTACATCGAATAGATCTCCACGAGAGAGGGCGAGAACATTGTATTGAGATCCGAAAAGAGAGAAGAAGCCATCTAGCTACTAACTATGGACAGAAGGTCCGAGGTAAACTACTCACACTTCATTGGAGAGGCTATGATGTTGATGTAGAAGCCCTCCATGGTGGAATCCCTTCCGTGAAGCTCCTAACAGCCCCAAGATGGGATCTCGTGGATACGTAAAGTTGCGGCGGTGGAATTAGGTTTTGGCTCAGATTCGATCCGACGGGGGTACGTAGCTATATATAGGAGGAAGAAGTACGTCAGTGGAGCCTCGAGGGGCCTACGAGGCAGGGGGCGCGCCTTAGGGGGGGCGCCCTCCACCCTCGTGGCCGCCTTGGAGCTTTCTTGATGGGGGTCCAAGTCTCCTGGGTCTTATCCGATGAGAAAATCATGTTCCCGAAGATTTCATTCCGTTTGGACTCCGTTGGATATTCCGTTTCTTGGAAACACTGAAATAGGCAAAAACTAGAAATTCTGGGCTGGGCCTCCGGTTAATAGATTAGTCCCAAAAGTAATATAAAAGTGGAAACTAAAGCCCAATATAATCCAAAACATATATAATATAGCATGGAGCAATCAAAAATTATAGATACGTTGGAGATGTATCAGGCATCCCCAAGCTTAATTCCTGCTCGTCCTCGAGTAGGTAAATGATAAAAAGAGAATTTTGGATGCAGAGTGTGATGTCTACTACACAACCTTATTCTTGTAGACGTTGTTGGGCCTGCAAGTGCACAGGTTTGTAGGACAGTAGCAAATTTCCCTCAAGAGGACGACCTAAGGTTTATCAATCCGTGGGAGGCGTAGGATGAAGATGGTCTCTCTCAAACAACCCTGCAACCAAATAACACAAAGTCTCTTGTGTCCCCAACACACCCAATACAATGGTAATTTGTATAGGTGCACTAGTTCAGCGAAGAGATAGTGATACAAGTGCAATATGGATGGTAGATAAAGGTTTTTGTAATCTGAAAATATAAAAACAGCAAGGTAACTAATGATAAAAGTGAGCGTAAACGGTATTGCAATGATGGGAAACAAGGCCTAGGGTTCATACTTTCACTAGTGCAAGTTCTCTCAACAATATTAACATAGATAGATCATATAACAATCCCTCAACATGCAACAAAGAGTCACTCCAAAGCCACTAATAGCGGAGAACAAACGTAGAGATTATGGTAGGGTACGAAACCACCTCAAAGTTATTCTTTCGGATCAATCTATTAAAGAGTTCGTACTAGAATAACACCTTAAGACACAAATCAACCAAAACCCTAATGTCACCTAGATACTCAATTGTCACCTCAAGTATCCGTGGGCATGATTATACGATATGCATCACACAATCTCAGATTCATCCAACCAACACAAAGTACTTCAAAGAGTGCCCCAAAGTTTCTACCGGAGAGTCAAGAAAACGTGTGCCAACCCCTATGCACAGGTTCATGGGCGGAACCCGCAAGTTGGTCACCAAAACATACATCAAGTGGCACATGATATCCCATTGTCACCACAGATAAACACGGCAAGACATACATCAAGTGTTCTCAAAGTAAAGACTCAATCCGATAAGATAACTTCAAGAAGGAAACTCAATTCATCACAAGAGAGTAGAGGGGGAGAAACATCATAAGATCCAACTATAATAACAAAGCTCGCGATACATCAAGATCGTGCCATAGAGAGAACATGAGAGAGAACACGAGAGAGAGAGAGAGAGAGAGAGAGAGAGAGAGATCAAACACATAGATACTGGTACATACCCTCAGCCCCGAGGGTGAACTACTCCCTCCTCGTCATGGAGAGCGCCGGGATGATGAAGATGGCCACCGGTGATGGGTTCCCCCTCCGTGGTCTTGAACAGAGACTCGAGAGGTTTTGGTGGCTACAGAGGCTTGGCGGGCGGAACTCCCGATCTATCTTCTCCGTGGATGTTTTTAGGCACGTGGGACTATATAGGCGAAAGAAGTCGGTCGGGGGGTGCTCGAGGGGTCCACGAGACAGGGGTCGTGCCCTGTAGGGGGGGGGCTCTATCTCCTGGGCTCCTCGAGGATCTTCTGACTTGATCTCCAAGCCTCCAAGATGATAATCTTCCAAAAAATCACGTTGCCGAAGGTTTCATTCCGTTTGGACTCCGTTTGATATTCCTTTTCCTCGAAATACTGAAACAGGTAATAAAGCAGCAATATGGGCTGGGCCTCCGGTTAATAGGTTAGTCCCAAAAGTAATATAAAAGTGTATAATAAAGCCCAATATTGCCCAAAACAGTAGATAATATAGCATGGAGCAATCAAAAATTATAGATACGTTGGAGACGTATCAGAGTGCTACTTGGCATAATTTCAATGTAACTCTTCTTAATTGTGGTATGAATATTCAGATTTGAAAGATTCAAGACAAAAGTTCATATTGACATAAAAATAATAATACTTCAAGCATACTTACTAAGCAATTATGTTTTCTCAAAATAACATGGCCAAAGAAAGTTCATCCCTACAAAATCATATAGTTTAGTCATGCTCCATTTTCACACATAAGAATGCTCTCATCGTGCACAACCCGATGACAAGCCAAGCAATTGTTTCATACTTTAGTAATCTCAAACCTATAAACTTTCACGCAATATATGAGCGCGAGCCATGGACATAGCACTATGGGTGGAATAGAATATAATGATGGGGGTTAGGTGGAGAAGACAAAAAAGGAGAAGGTCTCACATCAACGAGGCTAATCAACGGGCTATGGAGATTCCCATCAATTGATGTTAATGCAAGGAGTAGGGATTGCCATGCAACGGATGCACTAGAGCTATAAATGTATGATAGCTCAACAAAAGAAACTAAGTGGGTGTGCATCCAACTTGCTTGCTCACGAAGACCTAGGGCATTTGAGGAAGCCCATCGTTGGAATATACAAGCCAATTTCTATAATGAAAAATTCCCACTAGTATATGAAAGTGACAACATATGAAACTCTCTATATGAAAAACATGGTGCTACTTTGAAGCACAATATATGAGACTCGCTATATGAAGAACATGGTGCTAATTTGAAGCACAAGTGTGGAAAAAGAGATAGTAACATTGCCCCTTTTTATTTCTTTTTTTGGGCCTTCTTATTTTTTCTTTGGCCTTTCTCTTTTTTTTGGGACAATGCTCTAGAAAATGATGATCATCACACTTCTATTTATTTACAACTCAACGATTACAACTCGATACTAGAACAAGGTATGACTCCATATGAATGCCTTCGGCGGTGTACCGGGATATGCAATGAACCAAGAGTGACATGTATGAAAGAATTATGAATGGTGGCTTTGCCACAAATACTATGTCAACTACATGATCATGCTGAGCAATATGACAATGATGAATGCGTCATGAAGAACGGTATGGTGGAAAGTTGCATGGCAATATATCTCGGAATGGCTATGGAAATGCCATGATAGGTAGGTATGGTGGCTGTTTTGAGGAAGATATAAGGAGGTTTATGTGTGAAAGAGGCGTATCATATCACGGGGTTTGGATGCACCGTGAAGTTTGTACCAACTCTCAATGTGAGAAAGGGCAATGCACAGTACCGAAGAGGCTAGCAATGATGGAAGGGTAAGAGTGCGTATAATCCATGGACTCAACATTAGGCATAAAGAACTCACATACTTATTCCAAAAATCTACAGGCCATCAAAAACCAAAGCACTACTGGCGCATGCTCCTAGGGGATAGATTGGTAGGAAAAAGACCATCGCTCGTCCCCGACCGCCACTCATAAGGAGGACAATCAAATAACACCTCATGTTTCAAATTTGTTACATAACGTTTACCATACGTGCATGCTATGGGACTTGCAAACTTCAACACAAGCATTTCTCAAATTCACAACTACTCAACTAGCATGAATTTGATATTATCACCTCCATATCTCAAAACAATTATCAAGCATCAAAATTTTCTTAGTATTCAACGCACTCAAAAGAAAGTTTTACAAATCTTGAATACCAAGCATATTATTATTAAGCAAATTACCATGCTATTTAAGACTCTCAAAATAATCTAAGTGAAGCATGAGAGATCAACAGTTTCTTCAAAACAAACCACCACCATGTTCTAAAAGATATAAGTGAAGTACTAGAGCAAAACTATCAAGCTCAAAAGATATAAGTGAAGCACATAGAGCAAAACTATCAAGCTCAAAATATATAAGTGAAGCACATAGAGTATTCTAACAAATTCCAATTCATGTATGGCTCTCTCAAAAGGTGTGTACAGCAAGGATGATTGTGGTAAACTAAAAATCAAAGACGCAAATAATACAAGACGCTCCAAGCAAAACACATATCATGTGGTGAATAAAAATATAGCTCCAAGTAAAGTTACCGATGGAAGTGGACGAAAGAGGGGATGCCTTCCGGGGCATCCCCAAGCTTCGAATTTTTGGTGTACTTGGATTATCTTTGGGGTGCCATGGGCATCCGCTTAGGCTCTTGCCACTCCTTGTTCCATAATCCATCAAAAAAATTCACGCAAAACTTGAAAACTTCACAACACAAAACTCAACAGAAATCTCGTGAGCTCCGTTAGCGAAAGAAAACAAAAGACCACTTCAAGGTAATGTAATGAAATCATTCTTTATTTATATTGGTGTTAAACCTACTGTATTCCAACTTCTCTATGGATCATAAACTATTTTACTAGCCATAGATTCATCAAAATAAGCAAACAACACACGAAAAACAGAATCTGTCAAAAACAGAACAGTCTGTAGTAATCTATAACTAACGCAAACTTCTGGAACTCCAAAAATTCATACAAAATAGGAAGACTTAGGAAATTTGTTTATTGATCAGAAGCAATCGGAATAACTATTTTATCACGTTCTGGTGATTTTTAACAATTGTTTTCGTGAACCGAAAGTTTCTGGAAATTACAGCAAGATCAAATAACTATTATCGAAGAAGATCCTATAGGTTTAACTTGGCACAAACACTAATTAAAACATAAAACCACATCCAAACAGAAGGTAGATGGATTATTTATTCCTAAACAGAAACAAAAACTAAAAACTAAAAATAAAATTGGGTTTGCCTCCCAACAAGCGCTATCGTTTAACGCCCCTAGCTAGGCATAAAAGCAAGGATAGATCTAGGTATTGCCATCTTTGGTAGGCAATCCATAAGTTGCTCTCATAATAGATTCATATGGTAATTTTATCTTCTTCCTAGGGAAGTGTTCCATGCCTTTATTTAATGGGAATTGGAATCTAATATTCCCTTCCTTCACATCAATAATTGCACCAATCGTTCTAAGGAAAGGTCTACCAAGAATAATAGGACATGAAGGATTGCAATCTATATCTAGAACGATAAAGTCTACGGGCACATAATTCCTATTTGCAACAATAAGAACATCATTAATTCTTCCCATAGGTTTCTTAATAGTGGAATCCACAAGGTGCAAGTTTAGAGAGCATTCATCAAAATCACGGAAATCTAGCAAATCACACCAAGTTTTGGGAATAGTGGAAACACTAGCACCCAAATCACATAAAGCATAAAATTCATGATCCTTAATCTTAATTTTGATAGTTGGTTCCCACTCATCATAAAGTTTTCTAGGTATAGAGACTTCCAACTCAATTGTTTCCTCATAAGATTGCATTAAGGCATCAACGATATGTTTAGTAAACGCTTTATTTTGACTATAAGCATGCGGAGAATTTAGCACGGATTGCAACAAGGAAATACAATCAATTAAATAGAAACTTTCATAATTAAATTCCTTGAGATCCAATATAGTGGGTTTAGCAACATCTAAGGTTTTACTTTCTTCAATCCCACCTTTATCAATTTTAGCATCATAATCTAAAAGTTCCGAATTTTTAGAACGCCTTCTAGGTAAAGGTGACTCATATTAAATCTCATCATTATCAAGATTCATATTGCAAAACAAAGATTTAATGGGAGACACATCAATAACTTTTAGATCTTCATCTTGATTTTCATGGAAATTGGAAGAACACGCTTTAATAAAGGCATCTTTCATAGCACGCATACTAGCGGTTCTTTCCTTGCACTCATCAATGGAAATTCTCATGGCTTTGAGAGACTAATGGATATCATGCTTAGGAGGAATAGATCTAAGCTTTAAAGAATCAACATCAAGAGAAATTCTATCAACGTTCCTAGCCAATTCATCAACTTTAAGCAAATTCTCTTCAAGCAAAGCATTAAAATTCTTTTGTGAATTCATAAACTCTTTAACACTAGTCTCAAATTCAGAAGGCATCTTATTAAAATTTCCATAAGAATTGTTGTAGTAATTTCCATAATTATTAGAAGGATTACTAGGATAAGGCCTAGGATTAAAGTTCCCTCTATACGCGTTGTTACCAAAATTATTCCTACTAAGGGTGTTTCTTCTGATCCTAATGTAATGCGAGAGATAAGGGACTGTGATGGGCAAATGGCAAATAACGTAACGGTGCCAGAAATCCTTCTTGCTATGTCTTGAGCTTGCGTTGGTTTTCCCCGAAGAGGAGAGGATGATGCAGCAGAGTAGCGTAAGTATTTCCCTCAGTTTTTGAGAACCAAGGTATCAATCCAGTAGGAGGCCACGGGCAAGTCCCTCGTACCTACACAAAGCAAATAACTCCTCGCAACCAACGCGAATAGGGGTTGTCAATCCCTTCACGGTCACTTACGAGAGTGAGATCTGATAGAGATGATAGATAATATTTTTGGTATTTTTGGTATAAAGATGCAAAATAAAAAAGGCAAAGTAAGAGCAAAGCAATAATAAAGCGTAGGAAGATTAATATGATGAAAATAGACCCGGGGGCCATAGATTTAACTATGGCTTCTCTCAAGAGCATAGGTATTTTATGGTGGGTGAACGAATTACTGTTGAGCAATTGACAGAATTGAGCATAGTTATGAGAGTATCTAGGTATGATCATGTATATAGGCATCACGTCCGAGACAAGTAGACCGACTCACCGCCTACATCTACTACTATTACTCCACTCATCAATCGCTATCCGGCATGCATCTAGAGTATTAAGTTAATGAAAGCAGAGTAGCATGTAAGCAAGATGACATGATGTAGAGGAATAAATTCATGCAATATGATAAATACCCTATCTTGTTATCTGGATGGCAACAATACAATACGTGCCTTGCAACCCTTTACATCCTTTGGGTAAGGACACCGCAAGATTGAACCCAAAGCTAAACACTTCTCCCATTGCAAGAACTACCAATCTAGTTGGCCAAACCAAACAGATAATTCGAAGAGACTTGCAAAGATAACTCAATCATACATAAAAGAATTCAGAGAAGATTCAAATATTGCTCATAGATAATCTTGATCATAAACCCACAATTCATCGATCTCAACAAACACACCTCAAAAAGAAGATTACATCGAATAGATCTCCACGAGAGAGGGGGAGAACATTGTATTGAGATCCAAAAAGAGAGAAGAAGCCATCTAGCTACTAACTATGGACCCGAAGGTCTGAGGTAAACTACTCACACTTCATTGGAAAGGCTATGATGTTGATGTAGAAGCCCTCCATGGTGGAATCCTTCCGTGAACTCCGAACAGGCCCCAAGATGGGATCTCATGGATACAGAAAGTTGCGGCGGTGGAATTAGGTTTTTGGCTCCGTATCTGATATGATGGGGGTACGTAGGTATATATAGGAGGAAGAAGTACGTCGGTGGATCCTCGAGGGGCCCACGAGGCAGGGGGCGCGCCCTCCACCCTCGTGGCCGCCTTGGAGCTTTCTTGACGGGGGGATGGGGGGGGGGGCGGGGTCCAAGTCTCCTGGGTCTTATCCGATGAGAAAATCACGTTCCCGAAGATTTCATTCGTTTGGACTCCGTTTGATATTCCGTTTCTTCGAAACACTGAAATAGGCAAAAAACAGCAATTCTGGGCTGGGCCTCCGGTTAATAGGTTAGTCCCAAAAGTAATATAAAAGTGGAAAATAAAGCCCAATATAGTCCAAAACAATATATAATATAGCATGGAGCAATCAAAAATTATAGATACGTTGGAGACGTATCATGGCTTCGCAGGCAAGACGCGTATGAGGGTAGATGCGCCCTTGATCATAAAGAACACTTGAATAATAGCTGCACTGCTGATAGCTCCAGAACCGATCAGAGGAGATCCTTGCCCTTGAGTAGGGGTTCTTTGCGCTATCGGAGAAGGTGTTGTGCGCTTTGAAGCCATTAGCATTGAAGGACCCTGGTGAAGTGGCAGTCCCTGGAAACCTAGGCAGTCTTGGATTTGGCTTCTGAACCTGAGGCCTGTGCTCAACATGGTAATCAAATTGAGGACCAGCAGCAGGTGGAGGAACCAGAAGAGGCCATTTGACAGTGATTAGCCGACCATAGTTGTATGCTTGCTCGATAGTATGTGGCCTTGGAGGCGGAACAAGAGCAGTGGTTGTAGCTTCAGGTTGCTGATTGGCATCAGGTGTAGCATTGGTTTAAGGTGATATCACTTCAGGCACCACATTGACTTCAGGCGCCACATTATCTTTAGCCATGACAACGTCATTGGCTTCAGTGTTGGTTTTGGTGGCCGCCTCAGTATTGGTAACCTCCACTTCAGGAGCTGGAGGGTGGGACACGTTCTCCTCGAGAACAACTTGGTTGGTAGTGGGTGTGGCAACACATGCTTCTTCCTCTCTTGTTTCTTGGTCATCGGTGATGCAAGGAATATCTTCAGCCTTTTGGCTTCAGACTCGTGGATGTTCACAGTTGGAGAGGCTTCAGAAACACTTGGCGTGAAACAGATTGGTGCTCATCTACTACGGAACACTTGGTGATTGACTTGTGGCCTTGGTCGCTGCGAAGCTGCAAAATGCAAAGCGACGCCTGTAGAGATGGAGTTGGTTGGGCCTCAAAGTCTTCATGGTCAATCATCGGAGCGGTGACCTGTGGTGGGGGAGTAACTGGTGTTTCTTCATCACGTGGGGATTCTTGAGGGTGATCAGCCCATGAGTCATCCTGAGCAATTGGCGTCAATGGACGACCAATGCTGATGAGTTCACTGTTCGTTAGAACAGGCGATGATACCACATTGTGTTCGATCTGAAGAAGGACTTCATCATCTTCAACATTGTCTTGGTGACCAATGTCTTCAGCTGCGGTGGGGTCAACAGCTGGAATGTCTTCAGCTTCAGGAGCCTCTGTGGAAGCAGGCTCATGAACTATCATACGTCGTTCTTGGTGTGCAGATTCCGGACGAGCAACAGAGATTGGCTCGACTACAAGGGGCTCTGTGGGAGCAGCCCGATTGCTTTTCTTGGTCTTGCGCTTCTTGGTGGGTGGAGCTTCGCCGGTGGTGATCTTGGTTTTCGCTACGGCCTTGGCTTCACTGCCCTTGTCTTCTGAAGTTACGAAGCCACCGTGGGGACCTTAGGCTTCATGCTGTCATCTTTGGCAGGGAAGACAATGTGAGGCTCTTCCGCTTTGGATGGTTGATTTGGTCCACAGATGGCTTCTTCTTCTTGGCAGCCATCCTGGCGTCGATGCCTGGATGCCCAAGAGCCTTGCGCTTCTCAGCTTCATTGTAAGCTTGAATGCACTTGGCAGCAAGAATCTTCATGCACTCACGAGAACCTTTGGCTTCTTCACGTTTCTTGTGAAACGCTTCCTTGAGCTCATGCAGCATGACCTTGAAGTTACGGACATACGCCACACCGAGCCCGCCATATCTGCTTGAACTGAGCCTTTTCAAAATCAATCGTGTGCTTCAGCTCAACAATTTTCTGAGCAAGAGATAGCTCAGGAGCAATGGCACCGTGGAAGGAGACGCTGAGGCCAATTGGAAGTTGCAGATCATCAAAGCTGAGATTAGGGGTGTCAAACCACTCATCAATGAAGTTGTTTATTACTGCCACATCAAAGAGAGGCAAATCGTTGAAGATTTCTGCCTCTTGCTTGCTCTTAATCAATTGTTCAAGAGCATCATTAGTAAGATTGTCGTCACTCGACAGATCAATGGCTTCATTCTTGTTCCTCAAAACAACAGCAGGAGTCAGAGCAGGACTAGAGGAGTGCATGGGCTTCTTCTTTTTCTTCTCGGTCTTGGATATGCGAGAGAGATTAGGGTCCGATCACATTCACTTAGTTCAAAAAGATTCAAACAAGAAGACATAGCTATAAGTGAATGTTGTAGAGGACAGAATACTCAAATATATATCAGAATGCAACCAAGTCAACATAGTGAAGATAATCAAGAAGACACAAAGATGTTGAAGACAAACCAAAGTGAAGATATACCAAATGTAACGCCATGAGAAAAACACTTAAAACAGAAGAATTTGGTGGTGGCGTTACCCACCGTATAGGAAGTATTAGACCCAGACACGGCGCACAATTATCGTGGCGCTCTGAAGTCAAATACCGTGTTAATATATTCACACTCAGAATGTAAGTCTTCATTGATTGAAGATATACTTTACTTTGTGTGTTGCACATCTAAGTCATCATCATGCATAAGTGTTAGGATGTGTGCCTGATCACAGGACATTTGAGGATTCCAAGATATTTAGCTCACACCGTAACTTGCAAAACTTTTTCTCATCCAAGGGCTTTGTGAAGATATCTGCCAGTTGCTCTTCAGTGTTAACGTGTATGATATCAATATCTTCCTTCATGACATGATCTCTGAGAAAGTGGTGACGAATTTCAATGTGCTTTGTCTTCGAGTGCTGAACGGTTGTTGGCAACCTTGATGGCGCTTTCGTTGTCGTAGTAGAGTGGTACTTGTTTCAAATGGATGCCATAGTCCTTGAGTGTTTGCTTCATCCATAGAAGTCGAGCAAAGAAGATCCAAAGAAGAATGTATTCAGATTCAGAAGGAGAGTGATACATAGTTACGCTTCTTTGAAGACCAACAGACAAGTGATCATCCCAGAAAGTGACATGTGCACGATGTAGACTTGCGATCCACCTTGTCACCAGCATAATCGACATCCGAGAATCCAACCAGATCAAACTCGAGCCCTTTGGATACCATAATCCTAATGTTGGGGTGTAAGCCAAATATCGAAGAATTCGCTTCACTGCTAAGTGATGCGATTCCTTTGGTGCCGCTTGGAATCGAGCACACATGCAAACACTAAGCATAATATCTGGCCTAGATGCACATAAATAGAGTAAAGAACCAATCATGGAGCGGTATACCTTTTGATCAAACTCTTTACCATTGGCGTCAGGACCCAGATGACTCTTTGTTGGCATTGGCGTCGTGTAACCTTTGCAGTCTTGCATTCCAAACTTTTTCAGGCAATCTTTGAGGTATTTCTATTGAGATATGAAGATGCCATTTCTTTGCTGACGAATTTGAAGACCAAGGAAGAACTTCAGCTCACCCATCATGGACATCTGATATTGCTCTTGCATCATGTGTCCAAACTCATAATTGTATTTACGGTTGGTGCGGTAGAAGATAATGTCATCCACATATATTTGGCACACAAACAGTTCACCATCATATGTCTTCGTGAAGAGTGTGGGATCCAGGGAACCAGGTTTGAAGCCTTTGCTCTTCAGGAAGCCTTTGAGCGTGTCATACCAAACGCGAGGGGCTTGTTTGAGGCCATACAGTGCTTTGTTTAGCTTGTACACCATATCATCATGTTTTGGATCTTCAAAGCCAGGAGGTTGTGCAACATACACTTCTTCTTCAATCTTGCCGTTGAGAAATGCACTCTTCACATCCATTTGATATAGCAAGATGTTGTGATGGTTAGCATAGGCTAACAATATGCGAGTAGCTTCAAGCCTAGCCATAGGAGCAAATGTTTCATCGAAGTCAATCCCTTCAACTTGAGTATATCCTTGAGCAACGAGACGAGCCTTGTTTCTAACAACTTGACCATGCTCATCTTGCTTGTTGCGATATATCCATTTTGTGCCTATTATGTTGTGCTTGCGAGGGTCAGGACGCTTGACAAGTTCCCAGACATTGTTCAGTTTGAACTGTTGAAGCTCTTCATGCATAGCTTGAATCCATTCAGGTTCCATAAAGGCTTCAGCAACTTTCTTGGGTTTAGATATTGAGACAAATGCAAAGTTTCCACAGAAATTTGCTAGCTGTGTTGCTCTTGAACGAGTAAGTGGACCAGGCGCATTTATGCTATCAATTATCTTCTCAATCTGTACTTCATTTGCAACACGAGGATGGACTGGACGAAGATTTTGCTCTTGTTGATCATTTTCATCGTTAGGAGGATTGTCTTCAGGCTGAGCATTGTCTTTAGATTGATTAGGTGCAGAAATAATAAGTTCCTCTTCAAGCTGTGCATCAGACGACATGATTTCACCAGTTCCCATTAGCTTGATAGATTCACTGGGTGGAGCTTCATCTAGCACATTTGGCAAGTGCTCTCTTTGCGAGCCGTTGGTCTCAGCAAACCGTACATCCACAGTTTCAACAACTTTATAGAGAAAGAGGTTGAAGACTCTGTAGGAGTGCGAGTTCTTTCCGTAACCGAGCATAAATCCTTCATGTGCTTTCGGTGCAAATTTTGAAGTGTGATGTGGATCCTTGATCCAGCACCTAGCACCAAATACTCAAGTAATGGCGACATTTGGCTTCTTGCCAGTGAGGAGTTCATAGGATGTTTTGTTCAGAAGCTTGTGAATATAAACACGGTTGATGACATGGCATGCAGTATCAATAGCTTCAGGCCAGAACTTTCTTGGAGTCTTGTATTCATCGAGCATCATCCGAGCCATCTCAATGAGGGTTATGTTCTTGCGCTCCATGATGCCATTCTGCCGAGGTGTGTACGGAGCTGAGAACTCATGAGTGATTCCCATCGTATCCAAGTAAAGGTCGAGGCCAGTGATCTTGAACTCAGTGCCGTTGTCACTCCTGATATGCTTGATCTTGACACCATAGTTGTTCATGGCGCGGTTGGCGAAGCGTCTGAAGACATCTTGCACTTCAGTCTTGTAGAGAATTATGTGAACCCATGTATATCTTGAATAGTCATCAACAATGATGAAGCCATAGAGACAAGCAGTTCTGGTGAGAGTAGAGTAGTGAGTAGGGCCAAATAAGTCCATGTGTAGCAGCTCGAAGGGTTGAGATGTCATCATGATTGTCTTCGAGGGATGCTTGGCCCTAGTCATCTTTCCAGCTTTGCAGGCACCGCACAAGTGATCCTTCTTGAACTTGACGCCCTCGATGCCTATGACATGCTTCTTCTTTGCGAGAGTGTGTAAGTTCCTCATGCCAGCATGCCCTAGCCTCCGATGCCATAGCCAGCACTCTGAAGCTTTTGCAAGAAGACATACGGCAAGCTGTGGACCTGCTGAGAAATCTACCATGTATAGATCATCTTTCCGGTACTTTTCAAAGACTAGAGACTTGTCAGATTCCATGAGTACAAGGCAACGATATTTTCCAAATATCACAATCATGTTCAAGTCATAAAGCATTGAGACAGACATTAAGTTGAAACAAAGGGATTCAACAAGCATCACTTTATCCATGTGTTGATCCTTTGAGATTGCAACTCTACCTAGACCCAATACCTTGCTTTTACCAGTGTCAGCAAATGTGATGTGACTTTTGTGCGATGGGCGTAAGGTTGAGTCCATGAGAAGACTTGATCACCAGTCATATGATTAGTGCATCCGCTATCCATAATCCATTACGAAGCATGAGGTGTCATACCCTCTGATGCAGTTAGGGGATAGGCTTCACCAAGAGTATTGTGAAGCATAAACATTTGACGAGCAAGAGGATTATCAAAGCTCGAGATCAAGATTAGGACTGATAGGATGTTTGGCAAACGATTAGGAACAAAATACATAGTAAGACCGAGGAGTCTGGATTAGGGGTGTCCGGATAGCCGAACTATCACCGTTGGCGGACTCTGGACTATGAATATACAAGATTTAAGACTTCGTCCGGTGTCCGTATGGGAATTTCCTTGGCGTGTATGGCAAGCTTGGCGATACGTATATGTAGATCTCCTACCATTGTAACCGACTCTATGTAACCCTAACCCTATCCGGTGTCTATATAAACCGGAGGGTTTTAGTCCGTAGGACGAACAACAATCATACCATAGGCTAGCTTCTAGGGTTTAGCCTCCTTGATCTCGTGGTAGATCTACTCTTGTACTACCCATATCATCAATATTAATCAAGCGGAGTAGGGTATTACCTCCATCGAGAGGGCCCGAACACAGGTAAAAACATCGTGTCCCTTGTCTCCTGTTATCATCCGCCTAGACGCCTTGCGATTCAGGACCCCCTACCCGAGATCCGCGGTTTTGACACCGACATTGGTGCTTTCATTGAGAGTTCCTACGTGCGTCGCCGTCGGGAAGGATGCCTCATCCTGTCTTTAAAGACGATACTATCGCCAAAGGAGCCTTGGCCATCGGTCGACTCTTCGCTAGGTGGTTTTCTTATGACCGCCAGTTTGGCCACCGCGCCGACGATGACTTCTCGAGTCATCGAAACCAATCTTCACGTTAACTCGGAACTTGCCGAGCAGTTAGATCCGATCAAGCTCTCCTCCGTAAACGAGCTCTTGGATCGCATCCCACCCTGGGAGTCACCACAGACTACGACCAGATCGGGCCTAAAACCGATCTGAGAGAGATCAACTCTCCCTAGGCTACCCATCATGTTGCTGTGATAGAGGAGCAATACGGCGATTCTTCTTCTATCTTAAGGACTAGCTAAGTCTGGATTCCCGATCCCTCCATGCCGGATTCCCGCAGAGGGACGGATGTCGATCAAGCCCTGAACTTAAAGTCAGGCGGGTTGGATTCATCGGATAGCATTCAAAATCCAAACTTCCAAGTTCGGAAACTCCTCGGCCTCGAGTCTTAAATTGGATGGGGTTAGGATCTAGTTCCACCCGCCACCCAAACATTAGCGATCTATCCCGAATTCGGCAAGAGCCCGCTGAAGCGATTACATCATTATCGGGCGATTCCTCTGGTTATGGACAGGATAAAGGACTGCCGAGAGGAGGACGCGATCTCACTTTTCTGCAATAATTGCACGGACAAGGGAATCCTAAACGCCATAAGTCGTCGTGAAATTACACGCTTTGCTGACTTGGTGATCATAGTACAAAACAACTGTGCGATGAAGAGTGCTTGGAAAACCGAAAGTAAATTTTGGGATAATCCGGCCCCGAATACAGTCCCAGTCCGAAATAAAAGGGTGCATCATCACCAAGCACCTGGGTTATACATCAAAAAACAAAAACCCCCTAAAGGGCACGGAACCGTACTAGAGGGTTGGCTAAACGGACCATGCAAAATTCATAGCACGTAGGGCGCCACTCCAACTCATAGCCTTGAGCATGTTGGATACTCTGACGGTGGCCAAAGGTGGCGAAGAGCTTCTAGCCTCGTAATCCCAGCCTAGCAACACCAAGTCGGTATTAGTCTTGAGACTTTCGCATCAAATAACATGCGGAAACGAACACTCCATAACCTTGCGAAGTCTACCAAGTAGCAACAATAAATCCATGGGTGACACGGCTATTACCTTTAATGCCAATGACGAACCCAAATTCGAACAGCCCGAGCACCGGCCGCATTGGTCCTCGGTCCAATAGTGGGCGGCTTTCGCCTTACTAAGGTACTCATGGATGGCGGCAGCGGACTAAAGCTCATCTACGAGGAAACCCTCCAAAAAATGGAAATAGACTGGAACCGCATTGAGCGAAGCAGCACAACCTTTAGAGGAATAATCCCTAGACGGGAAGCATGCTGCACAGGAAAAATCACACTGGACGTAGTGTTCGGCTCGCCAGACAATTACAGGTCCGAGGAGGTCACATTTCAAGTGGCCCTGTTCAGCAGCGGATATCCCGCTTTATTAGGGCGGGAGGCATTCACAATTTTTCAAGCTATACCCCACTATGGGTACATGAAGCTTAAAATGCTCGGACCTAACGGAATCATCACTCTCGCTAGTGATCCGAACATAGCACTCATGTACCGAAAACAAGACAGCTGCACTAGCCCTCGAGGCACTATCCGAAGCCCTAGCGGCCGAGGAACTCACCGTGATGCGCTCCACGGTGAACAGGACGATGTGATACTTGATAAAAGATCCAAGTCCACCTCTTTTAAACCAGCGGATGAAATAGTCAAATTCCAAGTCCACCCAGCGGACCCGCAAAGACGGCCTCCATTGGGGCACAATTAAACCTGATGTAGACGCCACACTACGAGAATTTCTACGAGAAAATCGGACATTTTTGCTCGGCACCCTTCAGACATGCCAGAATCCCACGTCGGTTGGCGAGCATAGCCTAAATATCCTAAAAGGATTCAAGCTACCAAACAGGCTCTTCGGCGCTTTTTCGAACCCAAGAGACAGGCCATGGGAGAGGAGCTAGCCAAACTTCTGGAAGCCGGATTCATCAGAGATATAAAACATCCGGACTGGCTAGCAAATCTGGTGACGGTACCAAAGAAGGATAAATCCTGGCGCCTATGTGTTGATTTCAAAGACCTTAATAAGGCTTGCCCAAAGGATCCCTTCCCCCTCCCTCACATTGATCAAATTTTGGACGCTACAGCAGGACACGACTCATTGTGCTTCCTCGACGCGTACTCCGGCTACCACCAAATCAAGATGGCGGAGCCAGACCAAGCAGCAACAGCATTCATCACTCCATATGGCCCATTCTGCTTCAACACAATGCCCTTCGGGCTCAAAAACGCCGGTGCAACATATCAGCGCATGATTCAAACATGTCTGGCAAACCAGATCGGCAAAACAGTGGAAGCATATGTAGATGACGTGGTCGTCAAATCCAAGCATATCGAAACTCTAGTAGACGACTTGAGACTCACATTCGACAATCTCCGAAAATATGACATTAAGCTCAATCCGGAAAAATGCGTCTTGGCGTTCCAAACGGAAAGCTCCTCGGGCTTCATTGTGTCCGGTAGAGGAATTGAAGCAAACCCAGCCAAGATCGGACTCTGTCACAATTGGATATTCCAAAAGACCTCAAACAAATACAAAAATTATTTGGATGCGTGGCGGCTCTAAGCCGCTTTATTTCCCATTTGGGAGAAAAGGCGTTACCCTTTACCACCTCCTCTCGACGCACCGAACACTTCGAGTGGGCCGGATGCCACGGCCGGACTCGAAGAAATAAAAGCCATATTGGCAACAAATCCGGTCCTGGCCGCGCCCAACGTGGGTGAACCAATGCTATTATATATCGCCGCAACACATCAAGTTGTCAGCGCGGTGCTCGTCGTCGAACGAGAAGCGGACGGACACCGGTTCCCTCTTCAAAAACCGGTTTACTATGTGTCCACTGTCCTAACTCCATGCAAGTCCCGGTACCCACATTATCAAAAGATAGCATACGCGGTGTTCATGGCATCCGGAAGCTGCGACACTACTTTCAAGAGTGTTCGATAACGGTAGCCTCCGAAGTACCTCTTAACGACATTATAAACAATCATGGCGCGACGGCGGGCGGATTGCTAAATGGGCCATAGAGCTCCTTCCATTCGACATCACCTATAAGCCACGACGAGCTATTAAGTCACAGGTTTTGGCCGACTTACGTGGCGAATGGACCCGAACTCCCTAAAGAGTACGGCGCATACTCCAATTGGATCATGCACTTTGACGGCTCCAAAATGTTGGCTAGCCTGGGGGCTGGCGTCGTCCTGACGTCCCCAACCGGGGACACAGTCCAATACGTCCTTCAGATAATGTATACGGACTCCAACAACGCAGCCGAATACGAGGCCCTTCTGCACGGCCTCCGGATGGCGATCTCCATGGGCATTAAACGCCTAGAGGTGCACGGGATTCGAACCTCGCGATATCTCAAATAAGCGGAGACTTTGATGCCAAAGATCCGAAAATGGCAGCGGCCGCAATGCGGTCCTAAAAATGTCGGCCGCAGTTGAAGAGCTCGAATTTCATCATATAGCCCGGGATAACAACCAGGCGGCGGACGTATTGGCACGCATCGGTGCAAAACGTGATGCCGTCCCACCCAACATCTTCCTGGAACGGCTGTTCAAGCCATCCGTACTATGGGAAGGGGAGTCCGGAAATAACAATTCGGACCCAACCGCCTTGCGACACGAACACTCGACACAATCGGAGGCTCTGCCACCGAGATAACACCCTCCGCTCACGAAATAATGGCGGTTATCGCCCCGTGGATGGAACCATTCCTAGCCTACCTAACTAGGCAGGAACTCCCTGAAGACCAAAACGAGGCTCGCTGCATAGTACGGCGATCCAAAGCCTATAAAGTCCATGAGGGAGAGCTCTATAAGAAAAGCACAACAGGAGTCATTCAAAGGTGTATCTCCGAAGAGGAAGGGCGAAACCTCTGGCTGAAATTCATGCCGACTGGGTGGGCACCACGCCGCAGCCCGGCCCTTGTAGGCAAGGCCTTCCGTACATGATTTTATTGGCCGACAGCCCGGGCAGATCTGTGAGGATTTAGTCCAACGATCGTCGGTTGCTAGCTTTTTGCTAACCAAAGTCACATGCCACCCACCGCCCTCAAAACTATACCCATCACCTGGCCGTTCGCGGTGCAGGGGCTTGACATGGTTGGACCCCTTAAGGGAGGAACCCACAAGCAAAAATACCTATTGGTCATGGTGGATAAATTCACCAAATGGATAGAGGCCAAGCCTGTTAAAACGGTCGAATCCGGGCCGGTGATAGACTTCATATCAGGGGTAGTGCACCGTTACGGCGTCCCCCACAGTATCATTACTGATAACGGCACCAACTTCACGGTTGATGAGGTCAAATTATGGTGCAAAAACATGGGCATCAAGATCGATTACGCCTCAGTCTATCACCCTCAAACCAACGGCCAAGTCGAGCGAGCAAACGGTCTAATCATGAGCGGCATTAAACCCAGACTAGTGCGGTCCCTCGAGGAATCTAACACACACTGGGTTGAGGAGCTCGACTCCGTACTCTGGGGGCTGCGGACCACGCCGAATCGTACTACCGGATTCACACCATTTTTATGGTGTACGGCGCAGAGGCAGTCTTGCCCTGCGACACAATTCATGACTCACCTCGCGTGCGCATGTATGAAGAAAGAGAAGCCGAGCTCGATCGGCAGGACAGTTTGGACGCATTGGAGGAGGAGAGCGACGTGGTAAAAGCTCGTTCCACATTTTATCAACAGCAGGCTCGAAGATATCAAAGCGAGGAAGTACGGGCCAAAGCTTACAACGTTGGCGAACTAGTTCTACGCTGCCGGACAAGAAAAAGGACAAACTCAAGCCCAAATGGGAAGGTCCCTTCATCATCGACCAGGTCTGACCGGCGGAGCATACCGTCTCTAAACGCATCGGATAACCGACTCGAGCGAACCCATGAAACGCAGCCCGTCTCACGAAGATTCTACGCCTAAGCGCGGACTCGAGTTCGTCTCCTTCCTCCGTCCACATTTTCTATTTTTGCTGTCTTTTATTTCTCTCCTTCCTCCTCCTTCTTCTTGAAGCCTTTAGAGGCTCGTTTGCGCTTTGTTCACACATACTTGACGCGCTGTCCGCACTCATTATACCTGGGGGCTTCTTTAACAGAAGCTTATTTATACGGGCTTCATGCCCAACACATGTGTCCAACTTCCACATGTACCTTTTACTCACCATTATATGCATCGATATGACTTAAGTTTTGGCCAAGCTGGGTTGCGTTGCTCCTGTGCTTACCCCTACGTTCCCGATTGTTCGGCTAGGTGGTAAAGGGAGCACCTCTGCGATTGTTACTGCCGGGTCACCGGATGTGTACCTCGGTAGGTGAAGCCGAAAGCTAGCGTTCTTAAGGGAATATTCGGTCGGTGAACTGAAATATGATTTTAAACTATTTATCCATCTGCCCCAGATGATTTTACGCTTTCTTAGCAGTTTGGACATGCACTTTAGGGCATGCCTCCCAGGGAAAGGAACCCTTAACGGAACTATTCTCCCTGGAAGATGTTTCTTACTATCCATTTAATATAACATAACTAGTTGGGCACTTGTCTGATACAGCAATAATGACCCCTACGCCTTGTCTCCATGCATGCCCGGTTTCTTACATAACCGCGAGGGTATTCAGACACACTCTGGACTATTGGGTCCCGAGGTCGAAGCGAAAAGGTCCGCTATGACAAATGATCTACAATCCGGCTAGAAGACATTTTTCATGTCATATTCAATTACATAGTCAACTCAACTAATTGTATTCCTCCTCAATGCCATCTAATAGGCTATCTAATTTACAATCTTGCTGGGAATACTTGGCGGCCAATTCTACTTGGCGTACACTAAGCTTCTGAGGATCTCCTTCCCATCAGGCCCCACAGGTCCGACCTCGGCCATGTGGTTTGGGTCGACAACCGTGTACTGCGTCTTTACCATGGCCCAGGCCTCCTGGCGCCTTGACGGCAGGCCAATATCTTCCATAGTCGGAGCGCCGCCGTGCTCCTTGAAGCCGCTCTGCCCGGCTCCCCAATGCCTTGAGGCGGGGAGATAGATGGCCACAAGGCCTGGCGACGACTTTCATCACTGCCGAACTTCGTTCGTGCGGTAGCCTTGAGTTCGGGAAGAAGATCACCCGAAGAACTGGGCATCTCCTCCTCAGGACGACCTGTGAGCAAACCTACATACATGTTTATGTTAGTCGCCTTCCTCGCCGAACTCTTTCAAAGTTCGTTCAAGCACTTACTGAAAATGTCGCGACGAAGCCGTCGATTCTCCTTTACGGAGTCAGACAACTGGGCACGAACATCCTTTAGTTCCTCACCCAGTTGGGTGTTGGCATCTTGGAGGTTATTTTTCTCCTGCCGCACCCTCGTAATCACGCTCTCTCCGGCCTTCAACCGGCGCAAGAGCTGTTGCTTGTCCGGATCTAGTCCGGCGCCATCTGCAATATTATTGTCAGATTTACACACATGCCACACTTCATAAACTATTTATCTTTTGAGGCATATATTACCAGAGGGGGTCTCTGTGGCTCCCCCTGTAGCGGCTAGTGCGGCCTCAAGTTGGGCCTTGCATTCTTCAAGCTCTTGGGACAGTCGGGTATTCTTTTTGTAAGATCCGCATAACAAATGATCCTTAAATCAGTTATTCTAACTATTTTAAGTCTCGAGACTCTTGGCATATATAAGCTGTCAAATTTCCTCACCCGTATGTCCTTTACATCTTGCTGCCGTGGCTCTGGCTAGACCATCTTGAGCGGCACGGAGGTGCGCATCTCCCGAATTGAAGGCATTCAAGGCCTCTTGGGATAAACATCGTCACGAAGAATCGTCCGACGGCGCTTTGTGATTCATGGCGCTCTCCACCTCGGAGTTGGTGGCGGACAATCTGTCGGCATCCTCTCGCCGGAGGAGCATCCGACGACGCCTCGTGCTTCGCCTCCGCTTCGACCCGGCTTTGGAGCCTGGCTGGCGGAGGTTCGATTAGCAACCTCTCCGGACTCGATCCGGCGCTCTTTTTCTGAAAAGAGCACCGGCGTTAATCGCCTTCAGAATCAATCACAGGAATATGGTGACACGCCATATTGTTGCGGCGGAGTTTCGATCCGGACCGCACTTCTTTTTAACCCTGCGGCGTACGCCTTGTTGGCTAGCCGCTGAGCTCGGCCTCCTGCCTCGAAGGCACCCCTGCGAAACACCATTGGTATACGGTGATCAAAAAATAAGCACGGATGGGTCATTATCGGAATATTGGGACCTCGGTCTCGATTACTGTGAGGTGGAAGTATTCTGGGGTAATCGGCCGTAATGGCGACCAAAGCATTGTCGATGCTAAGTTGGTGGAACACCCGTCGATCAGCTCCACCTTTATATCCGGGTCCTCTTGGAGGCGGATCGAGGACCGTTCCGGATCCTCGGGTTGTGGGGCGAGCTGTGTATCTTCTCCACGGCCCGTAGCGATTCTGCGTAGTAACCATGAAATGAGATATTTAACCACGGGAACATGGATCGGACAGGCCACAAAGATGTTTGCTTACCCAACCGAGGATTATTCAAGAAAACCCGCTCGATGGACTGATGCGGAGAAAATCCTCCTCCTCCCCTTTATACATGGCGAGACAAGGTCTTCACCGATTCGGTGACCGATCCACGGCCCTTTGCGCCATGGCGGGTGGCATCGTCCTCCCGTTGAAGTCCCACATGGGGTGGCCCCTATATTGGGCGGCTGCACTCCCATCATAATGCAAATTTCCATGACTCCAATCATGGTCAACCCTGCGTGAGCCAGTAATCTTATTCGGCTCATCAAGTAAAGGACGTCCCGGTCATTTTCCCTCCGGGGGCTCCGCGGGCGCCAGCTTAGGCGCTTCTTCAGAGGAGCGTTGCTAAACTCCGGAAGGCCGATCCGAACAGGATCCGGCAGCGGGACGTCCTCCATGTAAAACCATTCCGAAGGCCAGTCTTTGGATGCCTTCTTCGGGGTTCCGGATAGATATCCGGTCCCGGCGATGCACCATAGTTCGGCTCCGCCCACTTGATATATTGACCCCTCATAAGAACGGGGTACTAGGCATAATAATCTCTTCCTCAGCGCAAAATGATCCTCGATGCCCAAGAAACAGTTCGCAAAGGGCCACGAAGCCCGCGATGTGCAAAATGGAGGCAGGCGTAAGGTGGTGCAACTGGAGGCCGTAGAACTCCAAGAGCCCCCGGAGAAATGGATGAATTGGAAATCCGAGTCCTCTTACTAGATAAGAGATAAAGCACACCCGCTCTCCTTTAGAGGGATCGGGGACACTCTCCGCTTGCTTTCCGCCCTTGTAGGTGGCAAGTCCGGCTCGAACGGAACCATGAAGGCCGGGGGAAGAAATCCCTTGGTTTGGAGTATAACTAGCTCGCTATGCGGGACTGAGCATCTGTCCCAATTTCAGTGCTGAGGCTGGGGCCTTGAGAGAGAGCAGCGTCGACCGTCCATGATGGAATGGGTTTTGGTCGAGGCGCTCTGAAAGCTTCATGGAGGGATGGTGTGACTCAGATCTAGATCCTCGCCCCTTTTATAGGCGGTTCATTTGCGCAGCTAGGGGGGTAAGTGCAAAAATACCCTGGCTTTTCGCATTCATTCAAACACGTGGAAGATGGCCATTATTGGGCGTAGAAGCCAAGGAACGCATCATTTATCAGAAGCCGGACACTATTCGACAAGTATATGGAATTTGGAGAAGAACCCGCCTCGCAATGCGAAGACAATCAACGCTACCGGACTCATCGCCATTGAAGCCTGGTTCGGGGCTCTTGAGGAGTCCTGGATTAGGGGTGTCCGGATAGCGAACTATCACCGTTGGCGGACTCTGGACTATGAAGATACAAGATTGAAGACTTCGTCCGATATGCGGATGGGACTTTCCTTAGCGTGGAAGGCAAGCTTGGCGATACGGATATGTAGATCTCCTACCATTGTAACCGACTCTATGTAACCCTAACCCTATCCGTTTGTCTATATAAACCGGAGGGTTTTAGTCCGTGGGGCGAACAACAATCATACCATAGGCTAGCTTCTAGGGTTTAGCCTCCTTGATCTCGTGGTAGATCTACTCTTGTACTACCCATATCATCAATATTAATCAAGCAGGAGTAGGGTATTACCTCCATCGAGAGGGCCCGAACCTGGGTAAAAACATCGTGTCCCTTGTCTCCTGTTACCATCCGCCTAGACGCACAGTCCGGGACCCCCTACCCGAGAGCCGCCGGTTTTGACACCGACAAAGACCATTTGGGTATTTGATCTTGTGCCCTACAAGATGTTTTAGGTCCCCAGCAATAGCATCAGACGCCTTTGATTTTCGGCTGGAGACCTTTCCCTGCAAAAGAAAGTTAATTCTTCTTAACCACCCACATCTTTAGGAGTGGCTTAGAAGCAATGAGTCTAAGTGCAGCATCTGAGAACTTCGGCTTTGGAGCCCTAGCAAATAGCCTTGCAGGAGAAGAATGATACTCATATGAATAAGAAGAAAAGTTCTTAGTTCTATGAACATAGCGGTTTGAAGACACACGCTCATATTCATAAGTCTGAGTATGGTTTCCCTGCAAAACATTGGCATTAGGGTGACTTAGGTGAGTCCTCTGTCTGTATGAAGCCTTTGCGCCATATGAAGCCTTTGGTCTAGGATTTGTCTTCTTCCCAGGTGGTGTCATGATGACATTAACAGAAAGATTCTCAAGACAACTTTTGGGAACCCAGATCTTCTTCATAGGTGGCCCGTTCCTGCAGTTAGTACCAATATACTTGGCAAACACTTCACCATTCTGATTCTTAAACAGTTTATAGTTGCATCAAAGGATTCACCAATGATAATAGGGTTAGCACAGGTGAAGCCAGATAAGGTGGATGGATCCATTGAAGGTCCCTTTGCAGCAACCCATGTGGTTTTGGGGAGTCTTGCTCGGGCTTCGATGAGGAGCCATCAACATTCATTTTCCTCTCGAACCCAACACCCTCTTTCCTAGGGTTTCGGTTCGAGAATCGCTTTTGAGGACATCGCACAGTGTATGATGCCCTTTGAGACTTTTGCACATCCCTGTTTCAAGCAATGTCTTCAACCTAGCATTTTCATCAGCAATAGTAGTGGTATCCTCCACAGAGGGGTTAGTTACCACATTAGCAGTTGAAGATATTGCAATAGTAGCAGCGATAGAACATTCAAGAATGAGAGGTAGCGTTGTCACGCTCAAGGCATTTTAGACATGGTGGTTCAAATCCTTCCTGAACGGAACTGATCTGTTGAGCGCAAAGTGACTCATTCTCTTTTTGAAGATCTTCATGAGCCGCTCTCAATTTCTCAAGCTCTTGCTTCCTTTGAAGATAATCATAGGAGAGCTTTTTATGCGTGGTTGTGAGTGTTTCATGACGACTTTCAAGTTCACAGTACTTAGCATGAAGATTTTTATGTCTTCAACTAAGGACCGAGAACGGTCATTTCGCGTCCAACGGTCATTGCTTTTTTCTAACAGTTTTGAGTATGTTCCATAGCTTTACATTGTTCGGTTGCAATTTTAGCAAGTGTTTTGTAGCTGGGTTTGGATTCACAAACAGAGTCATATTCACTTGATGTTTGAAAGTAAGCGTCGCGTGATTTTACCTTGGCACCACGTGCCATGAAGCAGTAGGTGGGAGCAGAGTCGTCCTTGTCATTAGCTTCAGCATTGGTGACGGAGCCATTGTCTTCAGTGTTGAAGATTGACTTGGCAATGTAGGCTGTGGCTAGAGCCAGGCTTGCAACACCAGGGTCGGACTCCTCCTCAGACTCCACCTCTGCCTCCTTTGAAGCAGACTCCTCTTCTGAATCCATCTCCTTGCCAACAAAAGCACGAGCCTTGCCAGATGAGCTCTTCTTATGGGATGAAGACTTGGATGAGGACTTGGAAGAAGACTTTGAGGATTTCTTCTTCTTCTTCTTGTCATCAGAATCATATTCCTTGCTCTTCTTCTTCTTCTTCTCATTGTCCCACTGTGGACACTCAGAGATGTAGTGTCCAGGTTTCTTGCACTTGTGACATGTTCTCTTCTTGTGGTCATGAGTAGAAGCTTCATTATTTCTTGAGCTGGATCGTGAAGACTTTCTGAAGCCCTTCTTCTTAGTGAACTTCTGGAACTTCTTCACAAGCATAGCAAATTCCTTTCCAATGTCTTGGGATCATGAGGCTGCGATGATTCTTCTTCAGATGAGGAAACAGCTTTGGCCTTCAAAGCGCGAGTTTAGCCGTAGTTGGGACCATAGATATCTCTTTTATCAGATAGCTAGAACTCATGTGTGTTGAGCCTCTCAAGTATATCAGACGGATCGAGTGTCTTGAAGTCAGGGCGTTCTTGTATCATGAGGGCAAGGGTGTCGAAGGAGCTATCAAGTGATCTCAGTAGTGTCTTGAAAATTTCATGCTTGGTGATCTCAGTGGCACCAAGAGCACGAAGCTCATTTGTGATGTTAGTGAGCCGGTCAAACGTGAGCTAGACGTTCTCATTGTCGTTTCTCTTGAAGCGGTTGAAGAGGTTGCAAAGAACACTGATCCTTTGATCTCTCTGGGTTGAGACGCCTTCGTTGACCTTGGAGAGCCAGTCCCAGACTAGCTTTGACGTTTCGGAGCACTCCACACGGCCATACTGTCCTTTGGTCGATGACCCACGAGATGATGTTCTTGGCGGTAGAATCCAGTTGAGTGAACTTCTTGACATCAGTAGGGGTGACACCTTCACCAGTCTTGGGAACGCCATTCTTGATGACATACCGGAGGTCGACATCAATGGCTTCAAGATGCATGAGCATCTTATTCTTCCAGTAGGGATATTCAGTTCCATCGAAGGCGGGACAAGCGGCGGAGATTTTGATTATCCTGCGATCGACATAGCTAAAACTCCGGTGGTTAAGCGAATCACACGAACAAGGAGTACCTTGCTCGATACCAATTGAAAGTGCTAGTTATCGACAAGAGGGGTGAATAGGCGATTTTTATGAAAGTCTTCAAAACATGGAAGTTTCGAAGACAAACGATAGAAATGATCCTATTGATATGTAGCTGAAGGTAAACTACCCTAAGCAAGCCATAGTCAAGTATGCAATGAATTGAAAGCACAAACACTAATAGCAGCTAGGTAGCAAGGATCAGGATGGAAGATGGTATGAAGCCAAACAACGAATGAAGTCAAACAGGTAAAGCAAACAGGCAATGACTTCACGAAGACAAACTTTAAGTAAAGAGAGAGAGAGGATAGAACCTGTCGCTTGTTGAGGACACAGGATTTGTTGGACCAGTTCCAATTCTTTGTGACAACTATGCGTCACAGTTAGGGAGGCTGAGATTCAACTCGAAGCCCTCGTCTTCACCTTATTCCCCTTGAGCTAAGGACACACAGTCCTCGCCGATTACTCTGGTAAGTCTTCAAGGTAGACTTCCAAACCTTCACAGACTTTGTTCACGGTGATCCACAATGACTCCTGGATGCTCGAACGCTGACGCCCTAACTTGGTGGATGATTCCACAGTCCTCAAGTGTAACAAGTCTTGAGTCACGTGACGAGAAAGACTTGATGATGCCTAACACTCTTTGGCTCTGGGTGTTTGGGCTTTGTTCCGCAAGGATTTCTCTCTCTCAAAAGCTTGGAGGTGGGTTGCTCTCAAGCGACAAAAGCCGTGCACTAACTCTGAGCAGCCAACCAATTTATGGTGTAGGGGTGGGCTATTTATAGCCACTAGGCAACCCGACCTGATTTGTCCGAAATGACCACAGGTCACTAAGGAACCGACACGTGTTCCAACGGTCAGATTTCAAACACACGCGGTAGCTTGACTTGGGCTACAAGTAAAGCTGACCCATCCAGCTCTGGATAAGATTTTCTCTCATTGTCTTCGCTCGAAGACATAGGATTTGGTTGAGCATCACTTTAGTCACTCTGACTTTGTTCACTGGGACCCCACTTAACAGTACGGTGGTTCCTATGACTCAACAAAGAAGAAAAGGAAACAACGAAACAACTAAGTCTTCGCGCTCCATAGTCTTCACGCAATGTCTTCTCTTGTCATAGACTTCAATGTGAATATCTTCATATACCACCATTGTCGTCAATGTCTTCATACATTTTTAGGGGTCATCTCCGGTAGGTAAACCGAATCAATGAGGGACTACTACTTGTGTTATCCTGCAATTCTCACAAACACATTAGTCCCTCAACCAGGTTTGTCGTCAATACTCCAAAACCAACTAGGGGTGGCACTAGATGCACTTACAAGTCTTCCTCTGCAACTTACGCCTAAGTAATGTACTAATGTTATTCATGGTCATTGTTGCATATGTTTCTGCTGACGGAAGACACAAGATTTCATTCTTTTAAATAGGCGAGGACCAAACTGGATTGTGAAGACGAGCAAGGGTTGGTTGCGCTTTTAAAGCACTCGTTGATGAAGTATCTTTCCTACCTGAGGCAAGCGCACTTCGATGGCAAGCCTCTAAACAAAATTTCTGTCAAGTCTCCGGTGCTACATTTATCCGACGGTGACTGGAATAATCTTGTTACACATTGGTCTCGGCTGCAGCGTAAGGTACTATCTATGATATCACATCACAATTTGAACTACATTTACGCATTTGCCTTAACGTCTCACTTGTATGAAAGCTGTTAGCGAAGAACATTCATTCTCAAGGGACCACAGAATCTCGCAACTATACTACACACTGCATTGCTCTTGTGAGTACCTCTTGCCCTGTATGACCATACTTACTTTCATAGCTGTTTGATTATGCAGCATCACTGCACATGTTAGCCTTGTTATCGTCCATTTTGTGGACATTATTAGATCCGTATGGACTCTTACATAAATTTAGAATCAACCCAATGCTTTTGCAGAGGTTTAGCTCTGCAGTCCTCTTGTAAGGACTGAACATCGTCTATCACTGTACTTACATTAACAGCTACTCCCTCCGTCCCATAATATAAGAACGTTTTGTACAGTACACCAGTGTTCAAAACACTCTTGTATTATGGGAAGAGGGATTGTTCGTGTGTATCATTATGCATCTTATCTCCTCGCCCACCATTTACTAAAAAGATCAGATCTATATTTAATCTTACCAAAAGTAGAATATCTGAGACAATGCCGGTCTTGAAGTGTAGCCCATTGCTCTTGTCAGTACATTTTGTCCTGTAATGCTTGTACTTCCAGGAATTGGTAGTTGATTATGTAGCATCAATCTGCATCTTATCTTCATTATCCTCTATCCCTTCCAGTATTATCATATCTATAATTACTCTCTACAAAATGTAGAGTACATGCAATGCTTATGAAGAAGAATCTGTGCTGAAATTCTTGAGTTATCCTTCCCTTGACATGGAGAAGGGCATTATAGAGCCGGTGTTAACTGTTAATGTAAGTCAGTCCTTCTAAAGCCTTTATCCTCAACTGCTGTTTAATTTTCTCATACTCCCTATCGTTTACTGCTGTTTAGTTTGTTGTTTCTACCAAAATGCATGTTCGCAAGAATCGTAAGTTCTAATTTTTACTTATAAAACCAAATTCCTTATTCATACCATGCACATTACTCAATACTCCCTATATGTATGCTTATTTTTGTGGATCTATAATCCAGTGTGTGGTGAAGCAGCCCACGTTTGCACCTTGTCATCTCTTGTTTTATCTTCTTGATGTGGTGATGATATGAACAACATGCCATGCACATTAACCAAAATAGATACAATGATTTTCTTTGCCCTTCATCTATGCTTGTTATGTTGACATGGTAATCCAAAGAGTGTGGTGAAGCTCCCGCATTATGAACAATGCCAAATTATGCTATTGATATTTTGAACTTACTCTTTATTTTCTAATTTGAAATTGGATGGAATTGACAGCACAGTTATCATCTTTGTTTATACACGTGCAAAACCTGTCATCTATCTGCTTTGTTTCAGGGTGATATGCCTGATGGCATGCACAAGTCTGCTGAGGGCTGTGAGACAAACCCAGCATATATTGCAGCAAAGAAGGCAAAACATCTTGAAGATAGAGAGACAACCCCAAAGTATTGTCTTGATGTAGTGTTCAAGTTACTTGAGACTAGCAGTCAGACAAGCTCACAGAATTCATTGTCTGAATAAGTTCGACTTCTTCAGTCCCAAGTTCTAGCAGAAAGGAATTATGCAACTCAACTTCGACTTGAAGTCCTATCTCTAAGAAAGATTGCGGAGAACACCAATGAGAACCTCATCGCTAAACAGCTACACACGGGCGCTATGACCGACATGCTAGGCGGTCTCACGGCCTTGCTCAGCTGACTTGCATAGCAGGTCCCGCCAAAGGCTAACCTTTCTTGAACTGTCTTGGAAGTGGTCTCGATTCGGTATTATTTTGTTACGCTGCAATGGTGCCCGATTTTTGTAATCTGCTTCTTCGCTATGCGGCGTTATGATCACTTTGGTGGCGAACTTGATGCCCGGTGGATGTAATATACCATAAATCCTTTATTGTATAGTGTAGGTTTATTCTTAGTTACTATGCCATAATTTCTTTATTGTATAGAGTAGGTTTGTTCTTAATTCCTACTAGTTATTCTGCCATCATTCGCTATCTGAAAAAAATCAGATGTAGTCGTAGAAATTTGAAACATTCGCCTCTAACGGGCCTGGTGTTTAGCGGACCACAATTGGGCCGGCCTGCATCTTTCTTGGGCCCAAATCATTGGGGCCTTCACACTTTGCCGGAGGCCCACACGACCTATATTTTAGTTGGGCCTTTTGTGGACCCAATGCTTAGTTTGGCCCAGGTAGCGTTGGGCCATTAACAGTGAATATTGTCTTGGCACATTACGGCCAGATGAAACCATGGGCCTTTAGCAGCCGAAATGCATATTGGGCCTCAATTTTCACTATTTGTCGACGGGCCTTGACGGTGAAATGTAGACCAAGGCCTTCTTGGGCCCGATTATATCACGGCGATTACCAGGCGAAACATATCTCGGGCCTTAGTTGGTCCCTTGATATCATGGGCCTTTAAGAGGTGAAAGCTTAATCTGAACATCAACAGGCGAATTATGCAACAGGCCTTTAACAGGCCCAAAGTCACGTTGGGCTTAAGCATTGCCACCTTTATCACGGGCGTTAGTGGGCTGATGTCCTGTCGGACCATATATGGCCCATGGGCAGCACGGGCCATTCCCAGGCTGAAAGTCACACCGGGCTGAAATGGGCCCATGTCTACATCGGGCCTCTAACAGTCCGAAAGTCACTGGGCTGTAATTGGGCCCAAATATTCGGCGAACAATTAACGGGCCAGATCTGGCCGGTACGTAAATGGGCCCAAATATTCGGTGAACAATTAACGGGCCAGATCTGGCTTCGGGCCGTAAATGGGCCTTTATTAAGCAGGCCGTCATTGGGCTGGCCCACTAGTACCTAAGTAAGTACTACGGGCCTTTGACTGGGCCAGGCTTTTTAACCTATATGGGCCTCTGTTGGGTCGTGCCACGTGTCGACGTATCATAAGCGCTTTGGGTCCAATGAGTGGATGACATCTGTCCCAACGGTGAGCCGACACGTGTTTCCTCCAGCCAATGATGATTTTACACGTGGAAAATCCCCATTGGTCGGGGCTATTAACGGGTTATCGGATCCAAACCCGGACTGGATAGCTTAACGGCGTTTCGTTATGGTGGATGCCACGTGTCGGTCACCCTTGACGAAAACACTTCTATGACGCGTGATTTATCGTCATGGAAGTGGACACTTCCGTGATGATAATTTTGGTAATGTCATGGAACACTTCTACGACGGTACATGTATGACTATCTTGATTACATCATAAATTTGTCATGGATGTACATGCATGACGTAAAGCGTGACCTCTTTGTGACAAACACGTATCATCACGGAAGTGTATTTTTTTGTAGTGTATAGGCGAAGGGACAAAAGCCCATTAGGCTTGATGGGAAAAACTATGAAAGCCTCAGCTCGGTTAAGTTTATGACATTACAGAGTTGTTGTTTTAAGTAATACTAAGAACTGGAAAAACAGTTCGAAGAAGGAGAAAAGCTAAGGTTACAGAAAAACTTATCCGTCTACAAAGAGTATGGTGTCGGTACGGAGGCACGTCAGGTAATATAGACTACGCTCTGGTTGCCACCGTTGATGCCCGCCCTGCGCTCCCAAGCCGCTGCTGCCCCTCCCGACCGCCCTAGCGTGCTCGGGGTACGCTGCAGGTCCCGCCCACCTACTAAACACGCTCGCAAACACCCCGTAGCCGTGCCTCCGCCTGGTCCGTACGCGGCTGCCACCACGGCTCGTCGTCGGCGTCCTTGCCGGCTCCCTCCGCTCGTTTTGTCGCCACCATCGGACCCGCGGTGAAGTGGCCATTCGAAAACAACCAACCGCGCCCCGGACGGTCGCGCGGAGCCGTATTCCGGCGAGATCCAGCGCATCTCCGCCGCGGGAGCTCTCGCCGGCGTTCCACCGGTGCCGACCGGGGCCACCCCCTTAGGTCACTGCCCAGTGGCCCGGCTGGCCTTGTTGACCCAGTCAACGGCTGACTGGGCATCGCCGAGTCACTACCAGTGGGTCCCCCGTGGGCCCCGTTGACTGATCGTCACTAGTGCATTGACCGGCCGATGCGATAATGATGCCACGATGATGTCATATTGTCCTTTTTTGTCGATTTTAAATAATTAAAATGATTCCAGAAGATGTTCAAATCTTTGAAAAATCATATAAAATATTCTGTAACTCGGATGAAAATTTTGATATATGAAAGTTGCTCAGAAAATCCAACGAATCCGAATACGTGGTCCGTTCATCTATCACATGCCCCTAACATGATGAACTTGGAACTTTCCCCCTCTTTTCCTTTATCCAGAATCCACCTAACGTCGGGAATTCATCCTCGGATGTTTATCCCCTCCATCTGCAACATGTAGTACTATGTTACGTCGACCCTAATTCTGCTTATCGTCATGTTATGCTTTGTGATGCTATGCTTGCTTTATATTTACCGTTTCTCCCCCCTCTTCCCTCCGGTAGACCCCGAGACCGATGCTTCCCCTGTGATCGACTACGTCGACGACGACCCCTCTTGCCAGAGCAACCAGGCAAGCCCCCCCCCCTTTGATCATCCCGATATTGCCCATTCCATTCTCTCATGCTTGCATTAGATTTTGCTATTGTAATTGATTGCTCCTATTCTGATGCATAGCCTGCTTTTGTAGCCTGCTTATTGTTACCTACCGCTTATCCTAAAGCGCTTAGTATAGGTTGGTTAGTGATCCATCAGCGACCCCCACCTTGTCCTTGTTGCCCCTGCTTCATCATCAAAGACCCGATCAACGGGATTGAAGACCAGGCCCCGACACCGCACATCACTTCCCCTTAGTTGCTCGACACTACTGGGTTACTATCGACTGCCGAGGGTGAGGCCTCTACATCACTTCAGATGTTAACCCTGTAGTGTAGCTATTTGGTCATGGTCATCGAGGGTGATTCCACCTTAACCACTTCCGATACGACTCTGTCGTGCAACCCCTCAAGTGTGAACCTCGGGGGTGGTTCCTCTTATATTCACCTTGATGATTACATCGAGTGGAGTTCACCGGGGGTGATTCCTCGGGTTATCCCCTTGATGTTTGGACACACAGTTACTATGGTTACTATGAATTTACACTGAACCATGTTACTAAAGACGGGACGGCCTTGAGGGGTACCCGGGCGAGCTTAATTGCGAGTGATGTGGAGAGGGTTGACCTGGAGGGTGCCCGCGAGATAATTACGAGGCATGGCCGGGCATTCCTAGCCCTTCCCGCAAGTCCTCGAGATGGGGCAACGTGGTCACATCTTTCGTGAGTCTCTGCTTGTTACCGCGCGTTCCTAATCCACTACGATTTGGATATTTGATCCAAGGGCCTCGGCACGATAGCACTAACCATCACGTGGGCATAAATGCAGGCGTTACGCATCGTATGCATCAGCCGAAGCTTAATAGGCGTCGTGAGCGGCGGCCCGGATTGGACCGGTAAGCTCCTACCTTTTAAGGAGGTAGCTAGGTGCGCTCACCGCCACCCTCGCATAGCGTCTTGAGGAGTTCGAGGAGATTGCCCATGACCCCTAGGGGCATAGGTTTAGTCCGGCATGCTGACCTCTCTATTAAGCCTAGGTCGGGTTGCGGCGTATTGTTTGGCCGAGGCCGGGCATGACCCAGGAAAGTGTGTCCGGCCGGAGTTAATCGAGTGTGGCGGGTAAGTTGGTGCACCCCTGCAGGGAAGAGAACATCTATCGATAGCCTTTCCTACGGTAACGGACACTTGGAGTTGTATCCCGGTCGATACAACTAGAACTGGATACTTGAGATGAAACATGGATATGTGAAATGGATAGTATGACTCTGGGATTGCTTTCTCGCAGGGAGTCGAGAAAGGATCTCTGGCCGAGGTTGATAACACTACTACTACTTTACCTTATGCTACTCTACCCCCTCTGTAACACCCCCAGTGTCATGCTACAGTAACCCTCTATGATTAAGCTTGATCATTTGGCTAAAGAATGCTTAATCACCTTTGTTCAATATCTCTTTTCAACTCCCATCTGAATTCAAATTCAAATCATAAGTGAAACTTGAAGTTGCACAAAAGTTCTTTGGAAAAATGTTCATCATTTAGCAAATATTCCAATACAATTTGATGTAAATAAAAATAACATCACTACTATGCTAAAATGGACACTAACATTTATAACGATTGCCATTCCAAAGCAATTTTGATGCAAATTCATTTATGAAAATTCCAAATGAATCTAAACCTCTCCCAAAAATAATTGCGGCAGTGCCAATATATGCACTGGACTTTTATGATCCAGTTCCACATTTTTCCTAAATCATTAGGGTCCCCAGATAAATCATTTTCCTTCTCTAGTAATTAAAGAAAAGGGAAAAGTCAGAAGACAGAGAGAGAGAGAAAGCCCCCCTGTCCCCTCTGGGCCTCGGCCCACATCCACCAGCCGGCCCAACCCCTCGCACCGGACACCCCCGCCTCCCTGTTCCTCGGTTGCGCACCGCTACAGGCACGGTTGCCACCGGACTCCCTCGCCGGTGACGCCCCCGCGCGGATAAGGTAGCCCCGTGCCCCCTCAAGCTCCCCCTCGATCTCATCCACTCACCTACTCGTCCCCACGCCGTCTCCTCTCGGCCCTCCCCCAGATCCACCTCTCCCCTTCCCTCGGCTTGGCTGTGGAGAGGAAGGCACAGCCTTGATGCCGTGGTGCCTCGCCAAATCCTCATGACCCGCCAGGCCCCGTTAAGCCTCGCCACCGTGCCTATCAGCTCTGCTGCCGTCAACTACCTCGTCCCCGTCCATGAGCGCAAGTCGGGGGCATCGCAGGCAGCGGATCAAGCCGCCCTCCTTTCGGCACTGCTCCGGCGATCCCCTTCGACTCCAGCGACACCTTCTGCTGCTACTAACCTTCCAGGGGCTTTACGTAGCCGCCCGGTGAGCCTCGCCTCTCTTCCCTCCGTCTTCCTACCGTTTTTCGCACCCGTAGGTGCCGTTCCCCACATGTCCGAGCTCACCTCCGCCGAGCTCATCGCCGGCCACGTTTCGGTGACCGAACGCCCGCGCAAGCGTGTCCATCATGTTCGCCCGCACACGTGGACGCCGTACGTGCTCAGCACCGCTCGTTTTGCTCGATGTTGCGTCGTTAGAGAGCTCGCCATGCCTCGGGTCTCCGACGTCCATGTCGCCGGCGGCGACTCCGGCCATCCTACCTCGCGTGACCACCCGCGTTGAACGCGGTGTTCTGCGCTCGTTCGAACACAAGTCACGGCGCGCGATTTGGCGCTCTGTAGCGTAAATCCGAGCCTCTTCGGTGAACTCGTCTCCACGGAGAGCTCGCCGCCGCAGCTCCGGCGCCGACGCCCGGCGTGGCGACACTGAGGGCCACCCTGTGGTCGCTACCAGTGGGCCCCACGCCCCCCAGTTGACTGGGTTGACCCATTCAACTGCTGACTGGGCAGCCAGTGCCACTGACGTGCAGGCCCCACGTATAATTAATTTACCTAAAATGTTTTTCTAATTAAAATCAATAGTTAAACTAAATAGTCAATGACATGTGGGGCCCAACTGCTAATTAACCATGTTTAATTAAGATAACCCACTGTTAGCCATCTGTCCATGACATATGGGACCCACTGGTCAGTTTGACCAGTCAGCGGGTCTGTTGACCTGCTGATGTCATGCTGACACTCTGCTGACGTCATTATTCCTTTTATATTAATATAAATTATTTCAGAATATTGTTAAAACTTTCAAAAATCATATAAAATAATTCATGGCTCGGATGAAAATGTTTTCTACATGAAAGTTGCTCAGAAAAATCCAACGAATCCGAATACGCGGTCCGATCATCTGTCACATGCCCCTAGCATGTTGAACATGGAACTTTCCCTATCTTTTCCTCTCTCCGGAATCCACCTAATGCCGGGTATTCATCCTTAGATGTTTATCCCTTCCGTCCGCAACGTGTAGTACCGCGTTAGTTCACCCCTAGCACCGCGTATTGCCATGTTATGATTTGTGATGCTATGTTTGCTTTATATTTACTGTTTCTTCTCCCTCTTCTCTCCGGTAGACCCCGAGACCGATGCCGCCCCTGTGATCGACTACGTCGACGACGACCCCTTCTTGCCAGAGCAACCAGGCAAGCCCCCCCTTTGAGCATCCCGATATCGCCCATTCCATTCTCTCATGCTTGCACTAGATTTTGCTATTGTTATTGTTTGCTCCTATTCTGCTGCATAGCCTGTTTATTGTAACCTGCTATTGTTACCTACACCTTATCCTAAATCGCTTTCGGTATAGGTTGGTTAGAGACTCATCGGTGACCCCCCACCTTGTCCTTGTTGCCCCGCTTCATCATCGAAGACCCGATCAGCGGGATCGAAGACCAGCCCCGGCACCGCACATCACTTCCCTTAGTTGCTCGACACTCTTTGGGTTACTATCGAGTACCGAGGGTGAACCTCTTCAGCACTTCTGATGTTAACCCTGTAGTGTAGTCATTCGGTCGTGGTCATCGAGGGTGATTTCCTCCTTAAACCCTTCCGATACGACTCTGTTGTGCAACCCCTCAAGTGTGAACCTCGAGGGTGAATCCTCTTACGTTCACCTTGATGATTACATCGAGTGGAATTCACCGGGGGTGATTCCTCGGGTTTCCCCTTGATGTTTAGACACACAGTTACTATGGTTACTATGACTTTACACTGAACCATGTTACTAAAGACGGGTCGACCCTGAGGGGTACCCGCACGAGCATATTTGCGAGTGATGTGGAGACGGGTTGACCTGGAAGGTGCCCGCGAGATAATTACGAGGCGTGGCCGGGCATTCCTAGCCCTTGCCGCAAGTCCTCGAGACGGGGCAACAGGGTCACATCTTTCGTGATTCTCTACTTGTTACCGCGCGTTCCTAATCCACTACGATTTGGATATTTGATCCGAGGGGCCTCTGGCCTGATAGCACTAACCATCACGTGGGCATAGTATGGGCGTTCTGCATCGTATACATCAGCGAAGCTTAATAGGCGTCGATCGAGCGACGCTGCCACGGGTTGGATCGCGTAAGCACCTACCTTGTTGAAGGAGGTAGCTAGGTTCCGCTCACCGGCCGCGTCATAGCGTGCGAGGAGTTTCGGGAGATGGCCCATGACCCACAGGGGCATAGGTTTAGTCCGCGTGTTGGCCTCTCTATTAAGCCTAATGCGGGTTGCGGCGTATTGTTTGGCGAGGCGGGCATGACCTAGGAAAGTGTGTCCGGCGGAGTTAAGCGAGTGTGGTGGGTAAGTTGGTGCACCCCTGCGGTGAAGAAAACATCTATCGATAGCACATCTCTGAGTAGCGGACACTTGGAGTTGTATCCATCGATACAACTAGAACTAGATACTTGTGATGAGAATTTGATGGTGATGAGAACTGGATGGTGATGGTAAATGGATAGTATGGCTTCGGGATTTCTTTCTCGCAGGTGTCGAGAAAGGATCTCTGGCCGAGGTTGATAACACTACTACTACTTTACTTTATGCTACTCTACTCCCTCGTGTTTGCTGCAAGATGGTGGTTTGCAGAAGATGCTAGTCTTCGATAGGACTAGGCCTTCTCTCGATTCTGGCATTTCTGCAGCCCAGTCCACATATACAACCTTCCTTTGATAATGTTGCATATGTAGTGTAGTTCCTTGCTTGCGAGTACTTTGGATGAGTACTCACGGTTGCTTTGCTCCTTGTTTTTCCACCTCTTTCCTTTCTTCTCGGATGTTGCAACCAGATGGTGGAGCCCAGGAGCCAGGCGACACCACCGACGACTGCTACTACCCGAGGGTGCCTACTACCACGTGGCCAGACGCCGGCGACCAGGAGTAGTTAGGAGGCTCCCAGGAAGGAGGCCTTGCCTTTTCGATCAATGTTGCTTTTGTGCTAGCCTTCTTAAGGCAAACTTGTCTAACTTATGTCTGTACTCAGATATTGTTGCTTCCGTTGACCCTTGTGTATTCGAGCTTATGTATTCGAGCCCTCGAGGCCCTCGCTTGTAATATAAAGCTTGTATTATTTTTAATTTGTGTCTAGAGTTGTGTTGTGATATCTTCCGTGAGTCCTTGATCTTGATCGTACACATTTGCGTGTATGATTAGTGTCTGATTGAATCGAGGCGTCACAAGTTGGTATCAGAGCCGACTGCCTGTAGGTAGCCCCCTTTCCATCTCCTTGGCCGAAGTTGAGTCTAGTCGTCCAAAACTATTTTACTAACTTGGCTGTGTGGCTTACGGGCCCAGGTCGCCAATTGGGTGGTATTAGGATCTTTTACTCCTCGTCTATACTCTGGGACTCTGATCTCTCTTCCATTCGGGTTAAACTATTTTGCCAACTCTAACCCTAGGATCTCGTAACTACTTCATCCCGGAGAACCCTTTCATTCCAGGTGATGGCTTGATTCACCAGAAGACCCCGAAGATACTCTCCGCTGTTATCCCGATAACTTGTGCTCATCGCGTTTGCAATTACCTACCACCAATAAGCCCCTATGACTAACTGCATATCCTTGTCGCTCATACCTTTATCCCCAGTTGCTCTTGTTATTACAAGATGCCCCGAAATACTTGTCGTTGTTCCAAGAATCCTTTGTGCCTACTGCCTTGCAGTTCCTTGTCGCCTGAATACACCTACAAATTAATCCTCACACATATCGAGGATTTGTTTTTTTTTCAGTTGTTCATATGTATCACAAAAGTCTTTGAAATACTATTCGATCTTTCGATAGTCCTCAACAGCCTGTTGTTCTTACAATTCTTACTTGCTTGTATTATGGATAATCCCATAAGTCTAGTAATCTTATTGGCACCCTTTGTCACTATCCTTTTGAGTCCGTTCATTCAATATGTTGTGGATGCTCGCAATCCTCAGTCGGATCATAGAATTCATCCTTCCGGCTTGGACGTCATTTGACCAAGAGTTGTTTCTCGACCAAGCAAATTGCCGTCGATTGTATCCCTACGGCTATTCAACTTACTTATCTTTTGATCAGAGCGTCTGCTTCTGATCTTCTATTTTTGAAATCACGATTTCTTTGCATTTAAGCATTGAATTATTCAGATGTTTCTATAATCCGAAGCCTCTTTCTTCTTACGGTTGAGTCTTCGATACTCACATCGGATCCTATGTGGACCGCCCGGATCCTTTGTTGGATTTTATCCGACAACGTCCTTCATATTCTATAACCTTTTGAGCCGTTCCTCAGATACATGATGCCTTTGGTAAATTGTATCCTCTGCCTTCTCAACCATGCTCTGCCTTCGAGCTTGTGTTATTTTACTCGTGGAGTTTGTGGTATGTTCCCAAGATGCCCCTATGGGTTGAACCTATGCCTTTCCTAATCCGTGTGAACCCAAGAGTTTCAAGTGTCATACTCTTCTGACGGCGTTTTGCCAGGTAACTTTTCAACACTAAAACTTCATCGAAAGTGAGAAGTAAATGAAATGATATGCATTGAAGAAGTGGGAGTCGACCTTGAACTTTGTGTTCATGCCCATGGACACGATGTAGATCTTATCATGGAAGCTTCTCTTAAAATTAATTATCCTCTTGGTATAAGATCATCTTATATTTTGGATTTGATCCTTTGCAACCGTGGTTCTGACCATGATTGTTCCCCTTTGATTCCTTTTCTCGGACAAGTTAAAGCACTTGTCTTCTGCAGATAAATGCATCTGCAACCTCTGTTTTGATCGACCTTCGAGTATTACCCTCCGGTATCTTGAGAATAACAAAGAACCGGGTTGCTTCCTACGAGTCTTCATCTGGTATTGCTTCTCATCGATTTCAGATTTCCCTGGGTTTTGAGTTGTTAGTCACTTTCGAGAACGCCGATAAGTGAATCGGTTCCACACTCCGATTCTATAACTCCAAGTAATTTTTGTTGCTTACGAGTTTAATAATCCTTCAAGTCATTCCTAGCCTGATCGGCTATACCCTTCCCGCGGTAACTTTTAACTGTGCTACCTGGTCCTTCTTCCCGAAGCACAATTTTCGATGATGAGCTAAGCCTACGTCGATCTTCCTCGTCATATCATTTCGCCTTGAACAACAAGCTTGATTTCGAGTTTGTGTCGTACCCACGGTTCCAGTAACCTTTCGCTTCATCATTTCTTTGACTTGAGTCATCATCAATCGGTTACATCTTAATGGAACCTCTCGACAAATATGTCGTTATCATCATCAATATTCTGAGCTCTTCCAGGTTATCAATCGAATTCATGATGAGATATATCATCCTTGCCCCCTCGATAAATTGTTACTGAGCCCGTGGGCCCTACCCTCATCTTTTTTTTCTTGCTAAAACTATAAAACTTAATTTATAAGTTGTTTTTGATGGATCCTTTGTGAATCCAAAGTCTGGTCTTTACCTGATGACCATGTCGATGCTATCCCAAAGCATGATTGTGGTACTCCGATCATTAACAAGAGCATTCAAAGCTCTATGCTAAATGTTTCTTGATCTATTATCCAAACACCGTTGTATGGGTAATATCATGATTCTTCCCTCACCCCATTATCTAAATGCTTTTGAACTTGCTGTCCTATCATGTATTTCCTGCTCCGCTTTTTTCCCTAGGAAGGAAATACTCCCAATTTTTGTGTGTAAACACATATTCCTTCCCATTGAGTAATTTGAATAATCAATTAATCATTTTTTTCCTTTCCATTGGTTGGTTTAACCTTTCTTATGATCTGGATGATATAAGCAGAAATAATTCCACCTTATGAAAAACACCCCGATATACAATTTGTCAAGAAGACCTTGCTATTATTGCCGATGACATTCCGATAACCACCGATGGGCGCGAACCTTGCCGATTAGTCCGCCTCGTTCAATGAGCAGGAAAATGCTTCTCTTCGTCCTCGCCCTTGGTACCAACGTTGTTGCCAATATAACTTACAGGCTATCCTCTGACATGCCTTGCTATCAGGACCGTACAAGATGTCAGCACCCTTCCTACTTTTTAACCCACATGGTGGGCCCATAACCCACAGTTCCGCAGGATCGGAACCTGACTCTACTGTACAACCTTGATTCCGAAATATTCTTGGCACTCGGCTTCGTATATAATACACGAGCTAACCTCCTCACCATGTTTCATTTCGGTATCAGAGGCAACATTATTCTTCTTTGCTCTGAACCCCTGCATCACCTATTTTAGGCATCAGCTGGATACCTACCTGGTTAAAACTTGTTGAATCTCTGTATAGCACTCTCGATACGTCCTGGTGCTTCTAAATTCTCCTTCCTTGAGATAACTACCGGATGCTGATCCTTTCAGACATTCGTCCTTATAGCTTCCCCCTTACTCCACCTCTTAAATCTCGGGACGAGATTTCTTGTAGTGGAGGAGATTTGTAACACCCCCAGTGTCATGCTACAGTAACCCTCTCTGATTAAGCTTGATCATTTGGCTAAAGAATGCTTAATCACCTTTGTTCAATATCTCTTTTCAACTCCCATCTGAATTCAAATTCAAATCATAAGTGAAACTTGAAGTTGCACAAAAGTTCTTTGGAAAAATGTTCATCATTTAGCAAATATTCCAATACAATTTGATGTAAATAAAAACAACATCACTACTATGCTAAAATGGACACTAACATTTATAACAGTGCCATTCCAGCAATTTTTGATGCAAATTCATTTATGAAAATTCCAAATGAATCTAAACCTCTACTTAAAAATAATTGTGGCCTTGCCTAAAAATGCCTTTGGACTTTTATGATCCAGTTCCACATTTTTCCTAAATCATTAGGGTCCCCAGATAAATCATTTCCCTTCTCTAGTAATTAAAGAAAAGGGAAAAGTCAGAAGACAGAGAGAGAGAGAGAGAAAGCCCCCCTGTCCCCTTTGGGCCTCAGCCCACATCCACCAGCTGGCCCAGCCCCCCGCACCGGACACCCCTGCCTCCCTGTTCCTCGGTTGCGCACCGCTACACGCACGGTTGCCACCGGACTCCCTCGCCGGTGACGCCCCCGCGCGGATAAGGTAGCCCGGCGCCCCCTCGAGCTCCCCCTCGATCTCATCCACTCACCTACTCGTCCCCACGCCGTCTCCTCTCGGCCCTCCCCCAGATCCACCTCTCCCCTTTCCCTCAGCTTCGCTGTGGAGAGGAGACCGACGCGGTCGCCGCCGTGCCTCGCCCGTCCTCGCGGCCACCAAGCCCCGTTCGCCTCGCCAACGTGCCTATCAGCTCTGCCGCCGTCAACTACCTCGTCCCCGTCCACGAGCGCAAGTCGGGGGCATCGCATGCAGCGGATCGAGCCGCCCTCCTTTCCGGCCTTTGCTCGGCGATCCCTTTGACTCGGCGACACCTTGTGCTGCTACTAACCTTCCGGGGCTTTACGTAGCCAGCTCGATGAGCCTCGCCTCTCTTCCCTCCGTCTTCCTACCGTTGCGCGCCGCGTGAGGTGCCGTTCCCCACATGTCCGAGCTCACCTCCGCCGAGCTCATCGCCGGCCACGTTCCGGTGACCGAACGCCCGTGCAAGTGTGTCCATCATGTTCGCCCGCACACGTGGACGCCGTACGTGCTCAGCACTGCTCCTTTTGCTCGCTGTTGCACCGTTAGCGAGCTCGCCGTGCCTCGGGTCTCCGCCGTCCATGTCGCCGGCGGCGACTCCGGCCATCCTAGCTCGCGTGACCACCCGCGTTGAACGCGGCGTTCTACGCTTCGTTCGAACACAAGTCACGGTAGCGCGATTTGGCGCTCTGTGGCGTAAATCCGAGCCTCTCCGTGAACTTCGTCGCTGCGGAGAGCTTCGCCGTCGCAACTCGTGGCCGGCCCGACGTGTGGCCGACACAGGGCCACCCGAGTGTTGCCGGTAGACCCCATGGCCCCTAGTTGACCGGGTTGACCCATTCAACTTCTGACTGGGCAGACCAGTGCCACTAACGTGCAGGCCCCACGCATAATTAATTTACCTAAAATGTTTTTCTAATTAAAATCAATAGTTAAACTAAATAGTCACTGACATGTGGGGCCCAGCTGCTAATTAACCACGTTTAATTAAGATAACCCTGTTAGCCATCTGTCTATGATATATGGGACCTTTGGTCGATTTGACCGGTCGGTAGTCTGTTGACCTGCTGATGTCATGCTGACACTCTGCTGACGTCATTATTCCTTTTATATTAATATAAATAATTTCAGAATATTGTTAAAACTTTCAAAAATCATATAAAATAATCCGTGGCTCGGATGAAAATGTTTTCTACATGAAAGTTGCTCAGAAAAATCCAACGAATCCGAATACGCGGTCCGATCATGTGTCACATGCCCCTAGCATGTTGAACATGGAACTTTCCCTCTCTTTTCCTCTCTCCGGAATCCGCCTAACGCCGGGTATTCATCCTTAGATGTTTATCCCTTCCGTCCGCAACGTGTAGTACCGCGTTAGTTCACCCCTAGCACCACGTATTGCCATGTTATGATTTGCGATGCTATGTTTGCTTTATATTTACTGTTTCTTCTCCCTCTTCTCTCCGGTAGACCCCGAGACCGATGCCGCCCCTGTGATCGACTACGTCGACGATGACCCCTTCTTGCCAGAGCAACCAGGCAAGCCCCCCCTTTGAGCATCCCGATATCGCCCATTCCATTCTCTCATGCTTGCACTAGATTTTGCTCTTTATTGTTTGCTCCTATTCTGCCTTGCATAGCCTGTTTATTGTAACCTGCTATTGTTACCTACACCGCTTATCCTAAAGCTGCTTAGTATAGGTTGGTTAGAGACCCATCGGTGACCCCCACCTTGTCCTTGTTGCCCCGCTTCATCATCGAAGACCCGATCAACGGGATCGAAGACCAGGCCCGACACCGCACATCACTTCCCTTAGTTGCTCGACACTCTTGGGTTACTATCGAGTACCGAGGGTGAACCTCTTCAAGACTTCCGATGTTAACCACGTAGTGTAGTCATTGATGCGTGGTCATCGAGGGGTGATTTCCTCCTTAACCACTTCCGTCGACTACGTCGTGCAAGCCCTCAAGTGTGAACCTCGAGGGTGAATCCTCTTACGTTCACCTTGATGATTACATTGAGTGGAATTCACCGGGGTTGATTCCTCGGGTTTTCCCCTTGATGTTTAGACACACAGTTACTATGGTTACTATGACTTTACACCAAGCTTCAAAATATCGGATATCGGGTTCGTATCGGTTTGGCTTCGACATATCGGATGTCGGATATCGGGTGATATATCGGACGATATGTAGATATATCGAAGAAAACATGTCTAGTTTTTTTTTCATTATTCTTGTTCAAAACATGTATTTTAGTAAAACAAAATTTATGATGTCAATACTTCAACATAACACTTTTAGATTCCTAGTTTATTAACTTATTGATTAAAAAACTATTAAGGAAAGATTCACAAAATTCTTAATCTATGATTAAAAACAATGCAATATGTATGCATTTTGTACGAAGCATTGTGCACGACTTTGATAATATGTGCCGAAGTTTTAAATCATAATCTTATTTCACTGTTATTTAGTAAAGAACTATTGTTATCTATGTATCGTTCTATATCGGTGGACATGTCGGGCTAGATATCAGCCATATCGGTTGACATTTCGATCCATATCGGGTGATATGTTTGAAAATGATATTTACAAAATGATATGTTATGTCTATATCGGTAGAGCCCCAAAACTGATATATCCGCCTATATATCGGTCATATCGGCCTTGATTTAAAAGCTTGCTTTACACTGAACCATGTTACTAAAGACGGGTCGACCCTGAGGGGTACCCGCGCGAGCATATTTGCGAGTGATGTGGAGACGGGTTGACCTGGAAGGTGCCCGCGAGATAATTATTTAGGCGTGGCCGGGCATTCCTAGCCCTTGCCGCAAGTCCTCGAGACGGGGTAACGGGGTCACATCTTTCGTGAGTCTTTGCTTGTTACCGCGCGTTCCTAATCCACTACGATTTGGATATTTTATCCGAGGGGCCTTTGTCCTGATAGCACTAACCATCACGTGGGCATAGTATGGGCGTTCTACGTCGTATACATCAGCCGAAGCTTAATAGGCGTCGTGGCCCGAACGAAGCGGCGTGCTGGTTGGATCGCGTAAGCACCTACCTTGTTGAAGGAGGTAGCTAGGTGCGCTCACCGCCGCGACGCAATGTGCGAGGAGTTTCGGGAGATGGCCCATGACCCTGGGGGCATAGGTTTAGTCCGCGTGTTGGCCTCTCTATTAAGCCTAGGTCGGGTTGCGGCGTATTGTTTGGCGAGGCGGGCATGACCAGAAAGTGTGTCCGGCCGGAGTTAAGCGGCGTGGTGGGTAAGTTGGTGCACCCCTGCAGGGAAGAAAACATCTATCGATAGCCTGTCCTACGGTAACAGACACTTGGAGTTGTATCCCGATCGATACAACTAGAACTGGATACTTGTGATGAGAATTTGATGGTGATGAGAACTGGATGGTGATGGTAAATGGATAGTATGGCTCTGGGATTTCTTTCTCGCAGGGTGTCGAGAAAGGATCTCTGGCCGAGGTTGATAACACTACTACTACTTTACTTTATGCTACTCTACTCCCTCCTGTTTGCTGCAAGATGGTGGTTTCCAGAAGATGCTAGTCTTTGATAGGACTAGGCCTTCTCTCGATTCTGGCATTTCTGCAGCCCAGTCCACATATACAGCCTTCCTTTGATAATGTTGCATATGTAGTGTAGTTCCTTGCTTGCGAGTACTTTGGATGAGTACTCACGGTTGCTTTGCTCCTTGTTTTTCCACCTCTTTCCTTTCTTCTCGGATGCTGCAACCAGATGGTGGAGCCCAGGATCCAGGCGACACCACCGACGACTGCTACTACCCTGAGGGTGCCTACTACCACGTGATTGACGACCAGGGGAGTAGTTAGGAGGCTCCCAGGCAGGAGGCCTTGCCTTTTCGATCAATGTTGCTTTTGTGCTAGCCTTCTTAAGACAAACTTGTCTAACTTATGTCTGTACTCAGATATTGTTGCTTCCGTTGACCCTTGTGTATTCGAGCCCTCGAGGCCTCTGGCTTGTAATATAAAGCTTGTATTATTTTAATTTGTGTCTAGAGTTGTGTTGTGATATCTTCCCGTGAGTCCTTGTTCTTGATCGTACACATTTGCGTGTATGATTAGTGTACGAGTGAATCGAGGGCGTCACACCCTCCTGTAGCTGCAAGGTGGTGGTTTCCAGAAGATGCTAGTCTTTGATAGGACTAGGTTCTCCCCTCTATTATGGCCTTTCTGCAGCCCAGTCCACATATACAGCCTTCCTTTGATAATGTTGCATATGTAGTGTAGATCCTTTCTTGCGAGTACTTTGGATGAGTACTCACGGTTGCTTTGCTCCCCCTTTCCCCCCTTTCTTCTCCTTTCCGGTTGATGCAACGGATGCTTGGAGCCAGGAGCGGATGCCACCGCTGATGCTTACTACTACGTGGAGGCCACCGACGACCAGGAGTAGTTAGGAGGCTCCCAGACAGGAGGCCTTTCCTCTTCGATCGTGTTGCTTTGTGCTAGACTTCTTAAGGCAAACTTGTTTAACTCATGTATGTACTCAGATATTGTTGCTTCCGCTGACTCTTGTGTTTTCGAGCCCTCTAGGCCCCTGGCTTGTAATATAAAGCTTGTATTATTTTAATTTGTGTCTAGAGTTGTGCTGTGATATCTTCCCGTGAGTCCTTGATCTTCATCGTACACATTTGCGTGTATGATTAGTGTACGATTGAATCGAGGGCGTCACAAGTTGGTATCAGAGCCGATTGCCTGTAGGTAGCCCCCTTTCCAACTCCTTGGCCGAAGTTGAGTCTAGTCATTAAAAAAACTTTTACTAACATGGTGGCTTACGGGCCCACGTCGCCATTGGGTGGTATTAGGATCTTTTATTCCTCGACTATACTCTGGGATCTGATCTCTCTTCAATTCGGGTTAAAATGGATTTACTAATGCCGACACTTAGGTTCTCGGACCCACTTCCTCCCAGAGAGCCCCGACATTACCGATGACCGCTTGCTGCACCAGAAGATTCTGCAGTTACTCTTCGATGTTTTCCCGAGACCCTTGTGACCTCCGCCTTTGCAATTCCCTACCACCGTTATATTCATATGGATAACGACTTACACGTGTTGTTCATACAATCATTCCCAATTTCTCTTGATGATTACAAGTTACCCCAATACTATTCGTTGTTCCGAGAATCCTTGTGCTTCTGCTTTGCAGCTTCTTTCACACTGCGGATAATTCCTCACACTTATCAGGGATTCGTTCATCCCTAGTTGATCATGTGCTTCGCAACATCATCCCCATTGTTAATCGATCTTCCGAAATTTCTCTGCACCCCTTTTGCTCTTGAAATTCATGCCTGCTGGCATTATGGATAGTTCCATATGTCAAGTAATCCTCGTTGACATTCCTTGATACTATTATTTTGAATCCGCCAATGTTCGTAATCATCAGTTGAATCCTAGAATTCATCCTTTTGGCTAAGACATCATTTTGAGCAGGAGCTGGTTCTCGACCAATCCATTTGCCGTCGATTGTACCCCCAAGTCTATTCAACTTATCCATCCTTAATCAGAGTGTTCGCTTTCGATCCATTGATTTGGAGATCATAATTCCTTGGCATTTGAGTTTTGAATTAGTCAGTTGTTTCTATAGTCTGATCTCCTTGCATTCTTTCTTCTTTTGGTTGGGTACTGATGGTCACATCAGATCCCTTGTGGACCACCACATCCTTTGTTGGATCATTATCCGACACTGCCCCTCGTATTTAATCGCCTTGTGAGTTCTTCCATGATACATAATGACTTTGGTAAATTCTATCCTCTCCTTTGGTCAACCATGCGCTACCTTTGAGCTTGTGTTAGTTACTCTTTAAGTTTATGGTATATATTCCTAAGATACCCCGATGGGTTGAATCTATGCCTTCCTTAATCTGTGTGAACCAGAAGAGTTTTCACACGTTATGCTATTCTAGTGTTTTGCCAGATATAATTTCAACACTACAACTTCATCGAAAGCGAGAAGTGAATGGAAGGTTATGCATTGAGGAAGTGGGAGTTGACCTTGAACTTTGTGTTCATGCCCATGGAAACGATGTAGATCTTATCATGGAAGCTTCTCGTAACAATAATTATTCCCTTGGTATAATTTGATCTTGTACCTGTGATTTTGGCCTTTGCAATCGTGGTTACAACCAAGATTGCCTTCTTTGATCCCCTTTCCCGGACAAGTTGAAGTGCTTGCCTTATGCATATCAATACACATATCCAAACTCTAATATGGTCTACCTTCGAGTATTACCCCTGGTATCTCGAGAATATCAAATAACTGAGTTGCTTCATATGAATATTCATCTAGTATTACTTCTTACCGATTTCACATTTTCCCCCGAGTTCTGAGTTATCAGTCACTCGAGAACACCGATAAGAGAATCGATCCCGCACTCCGATTCAACAACTCTAAGTAATTATCTTTGCTTACGAGTTTAATAATCCTTCAAGTCATTCCTAGCCTGCTCGGCTATATCATTATCGTGATAAATTTTAACTGTGCTACCTGATCCTTCTTCCCGGAGCACAATTTTTGACGATGAGCTAAGTCTACATCGACTTTCCTTGTCATATCATTTGTCTTGAATAGCAAGCTTAATTTCGAGTTTGTGTCATACCCGTGGTTCCAATAACATTTCGCTTCATCATTCCTTTGACTTGGTGTCATCGCCGATCGATTACATCTTCATGAAATCTCTCGACAAATGTGTCGTGATCCTCATCAACATCCTGAGCTCTTCCAGGATATCAATCGAGTTCATGATGAGAAATACTATCCTTGCCCCTCGATGATTTAAGTTATCATCGACAACATTCTTGCCTTCCCCAACACAAACTTGTTCATATAATTTTGGTAATACATCCTTTTTGACATGTCAATGGATTGTTGCTGAGCCCGTCAGCGACACCCTCATCTTTTCCTTGCTGAAATTGTATGACTTATTTTCTAAGTTGTTTCTAATGGATCCTTTATGTATCCGAAGTCTGACCTTTCCCTGATGACCATGTCAACACTATCCCGAAACATTTGTGTGGTACTCCGATCATCAACAAGAACATTGGGAGCGCAATGCTAACTGTTCTTGATCAATTATCCAAACACCATTGTATGGGTAAACCTCATAAATTCCTTGCCCCTTTGTCTAAGCGTTTTAATACTTGGAGTCCAATCATGCTCTACCCTTCCTTGGGAAAGTTATACTCTAATACTTGGGTATAAACATCTTTCCTTTCTATTGGTCTGATTATCATAATAATCACATTGTCCTTTCCATTGTTTGTTTCACCTTTCTTGTAATCTAACTTGTATGAGCAGAGATAATTCCCTGCTTATAAAACACCCCGATGTACAACCTTGTCAGTGAGACCCTGTTACTATTTTTGATGACATTCTGATAACCATCGATGGACGAGAACTTTGCCTATTGGTCCGCCTCGTCTTACGAGCAGGAAAATGGTTCTCTTCGTCCCACGCCCTTGGTACCAAACTTTGTTGCCAACATAACTGACATGCTACCCTCTAAACTATCTTGCTGTCATGACCGTGCAACATGTCAGCGCCCTTCCGTCTTTTAAAATCTCATGGTGGGACCATAACCCACAGTTCCACAGGATCGAAACCTGACTCTCCTGTAAAACCTTGATTCTGAAATATTCTTTGCTCTTGGCTTTGTGTGTTATCACGAGCCATCGTCTGAGAGATGATCTATTCCTAATGCTCTGAACCCCCCTTCTCACACTCTGTTCAGGTATCGATTGTTTGTCCATTCGCTTGAAACTTCCTATTGTACCTTCATATTTTGCTCTCGATGTTTTATCAAGTTTCAACCTGAGAGATACTTCTGCCACATTCCCTGAATTATTCACCAGATAACTAACCCTATAAGGGTCAGTTCTCCCGAAGTTACTCTTTACTTCTCCACCTAAATCTCGGGACGAGATTTCTTGTAGTGGAGGAGATTTGTAACACCCCCAGTGTCATGCTACAGTAACCCCATATGATTAAGATAATCATTTTCCCAAACAGTTCTTAATCACCTTATTCAATATCCCATTTGAAATTCAAGTCAATTCAAATTCAAGTGAAGTTTGAAGTTGCTCAAAAGTTGCTGAAAAAATGTTCATCATTTGTCAAAAATTCCATAACACTCCTTTGTTAAGGAACACAACATCACTTTTGTGCAAATATGAGCATTAGCAATAATAACAGCACCAATTCAACATTTTTAAATGCTATCCTATTTATGAAAAATACCAAATGAATTCTTCTGGTCTCCAAAATATTTGTGGCACTGTCTAATATCACCAGGGAATAAAGGGCACTTCCATATTTTTCCAAAGAAAATGGCATGCCCAATATTTTCTTACCCATCTCTGATTATTAAAAAAATAGAAAAGCAAATCTGTTTAAATAATAGAGAAAACCTCCCCTGTATCCCCCCACTAGGCCTTGGGCTAACAGGCCGGCCCAACCATCCCACTCCCCCCGGGTCGTCTTCCCTGTTCGACCGACCTGGTGGCTACAGGGGCTGGTCGCCGCCGAACCCACCTCGTCGACCACGCCGCTACAGGCGCCGCGGGGAGGATAAGGATGCCAGCGTCGATGCCCTGGTTTCCGCCGAGATCATTTCCCTCTTCCCCACACGCTGCTCCTTCTCCTCTCCGCCATGGCCGCCACTGCCGTCTCCTCTGCTTGCTCACCCGCGTAGCCACCGGCCTCGCCTCGCCTTGTCGACCTGTCTAGCAGCTCCATTGTCGCTGACAGCCTCGTCTCCGTCCGGAGCGCATGCTCTCTAGCTAACCCACCCTCGTGCTCCGGCCATCGCTATGACCATGCTACGCAAGCCGCTTGACCTCTCCAGCTCCGGCGCGTGCGGTGGGCGCTCGAGCGCCCAGTAGCCGTCGCCACCCCTAGCTTCGCCTGACACACTCCCGCCTCGTTTTACGAAGGGCGAACCCCCGCCTTTTTTGCGCTTTCACGGTTGCCGCCGTTGCTGCCCGCCCCGTGCTCCCAAGCCGCTGCTGCCCCTCCCGACCGCCCTAGCGTGCTCGGGGTGCGCTGCAGGTCCCGCCCACCTACTAAACGTGCTCGCAAACACCCCGTAGCCGCGCCTCCGCCTGGTCCGTATGCGGCTGCCGCCACGGCTCGTCGCCGGCGTCCTTGCCGGCCTCCTCCGCTCGTTCTGTCGCCACCATCGGACCCGTGGTGAAGTGGCCATTCAAAAACAACCAACCGCGCCCCGAATGGCCGCCCGGAGCCGGATTCCGGGGAGATCCAGCGCATCTCCGCCGCGGGAGCGCTTCGCCCGGCGCTCAACCGGTCTTTGGTGCCCGGCGTGGCGACGGAGGCCACCCCTTAGGTCCTCGCCCGATGGCCGGCTGGCCTTGTTGACCTAGTCAGCGGTGGACGGGCATCACCCGATCCTGCGAGTGGGTCCCCGTGGGCCCGTTATTTGATCGACTAGTCATTGACCGCTGATGCAGTAATGATGCCATGATGACATCATATTGTCCTTTTCTGTCAATTTTAAATAATTAAAATGATTCCAGAAAATGTTCAAATCTTTGAAAAATCATATAAAATAATCTGTAATTCGGATGAAATTTTTTATTTATGAAAGTTCCTCAGAAAAATCCAATGAATCCGAATACGTGGTCCGTTCATCTGTCACATGCCCCTAGCATGCTGAACTTGGAACTTTCCCCCTCTTTTCCTTTGTCCGGAATCCATCTAACGTCGGGAATTCATCCTCGGATGTTTATCCCCTCCGTCTGCAACGTGTAGTACTATGTTAAGTTGACCCTAATTCTGCTTATCGTCATGTTATGCTTTGTGATGCTATGTTTGCTTTATATTTACTGTTCTTCCCCCTCTTCCCTCCGGTAGACCCCGAGACCGATGCTGCCCCTGTGATCGACTACGTCGACGACGACCACTCCTTGCCAGAGCAACCAGGCAAGCCCCCCTTTGATCATCCCGATATTGCCCATCCCATTCTCTCATGCTTGCATTAGATTTTGCTATTGTAATTGATTGCTCCTATTCTTATGCATAGCCTGCTTTTGTAGCCTATTTACTGTTACCTACCTACTTATCCTAAACTGCTTAGTATAGGTTGGTTAGTGATCCATCAGCGACCCCCACCTTGTCCTTGTTGCCCCTGCTTCATCATCGAAGACCAGATCAATGGGATTGAAGACCAGGCCCCGACACCGCGCATCACTTTCCCCTTAGTTGCTCGACACTACTGGGTTACTATCGAGTGCCGAGGGTGAGACCTCTACATCACTTCTGATGTTAACCTTGTAGTGTAGCTATTCGGTCATGGTCATCGAGGGTGATTCCGCCTTAACCACTTCCGATACGACTTTGTCGTGCAACCCCTCAAGTGTGAACCTCGGGGGTGGTTCCTCTTACGTTCACCTTGATGATTACATCGAGTGGAATTCACTGGCGGTGATTCCTCGGGGTTTCCCCTTGATGTGTGGACACACAGTTACTATGGTTACTATGACTTTACACTGAATCATGTTACTAAAGACGGGTCGGCCCTGAGGGGTACCCGCGCGAGCTTAATTGCGAGTGATGTGGAGACGGGTTGACCTAGAGGGTGCCCGTGAGATAATTACGAGGTGTGGCCGAGCATTCCTAGCCCTTGCCGCAAGTCCTCGGGACGGGGCAATGGGGTCACATCTTTCGTGAGTCTCTGCTTGTTACCGCGCGTTCCTAATCCACTACGATTTGGATATTTGATCCCAGGGGCCTCTGGCCTGATAACACTAACCATCACGTGGGCATAGTATATGTGTTCTGCATCGTATGCATCAGCCGAAGCTTAGTAGACGTCAGCGACTGAGCGGCCGCGCCGGGTTGGACTGGTAAGCTCCTGCCTTTTTCAAGGAGGTAGCTAGGTTTGCTCACCGGCCTCCCTCGCAACATGCAGGAGTTCCTCGGGAGATGGCCCATGACCCCTGGGGGCATAGGTTTATTCCGGTGTGCTGACCTCTCTATTAAGCCTAGGTCGGGTTGCGGTGTATTGTTTGGCCGAGGCCGGGCATGACCCAGGAAAGTGTGTCCGGCCGGAGTTAATCGAGCGTGGTGGGTAAGTTGGTGCACCCCTGCAGGGAAGAAAACATCTATTGATAGCCTGTCCTACGGTAACGGACACTATGAGTTGTATCCCGATCGATACAACTAGAACTGGATACTTGAGATGAGACATGGATATGAGAAATGGATAGTATGGCTCTGGGATTGCTTTCTCGCAGGTAGTCGAGAAAGGATCTCTGGCCGAGGTTGATAACACTACTACTACTTTACCTTATGCTACTCTACTCTCTCCTATTGCTGCAAGATGGTGGTTTCCAGAAGATGCTAGTCTTCGATAGGACTAGGTTCTCCCCTCTATTCTGGCATTTCTGCAGCTCAGTCCAACCTTCCTTTGATAATGTAGCGCATATGTAGTGTAGATCCTTGCTTGCGAGTACTTTGGATGAGTACTCACGGTTGCTTTGCTCCCCCTTTCCCCCCTTTCTTCTCGTTTCCGGTTGATGCAACCAAATGTCGGAGCCCAGGAGCCAGATGGCACCGCCGATGCTTACTACTACGTGGAGGCCATCGACGACCAGGAGTAGTTAGGAGGCTCCCAGGCAGGAGGCCTTGCCTCTTCGATCGTGTTGCTTTGTGCTAGCCTTCTTAAGGCAAACTTGTTTAACTCATGTCTGTACTCAGATATTGTTGCTTCCGCTGACTCTTGTGTATCGAGCTTATGTATTCGAGCCCTCGAGGCCCCTGGCTTGTAATATAAAGCTTGTATTATTTTAATTTGTGTCTAGAGTTGTGTTGTGATATCTTCCCATGACTCCTTGATCTTGATCGTGCACATTTGCGTGTATGATTAGTGTACGATTGAATCGCGGGCGTCACAGTACCATACCCAAGATACTCCCTTAAAGGAAAGGTATGCTTGTTTGGTTTCTTTGGTCCGAGAATGCACATCACGAACTCTCGATGTTGATGAGGAGCATCTGTTCTAATACTTTGACATGGGATCTTCTGTTCACTCTGACGATTAGGATGAAGGAAGTATACAACGAGGTTTGCAGCCATTTATGAGGAAGGTGGTCTTCATTTCTCTTGGGTATGAAAGCTTAAGGTCATTCCCTGCATTCCTTTTTTGGTGGAAAGCTTATTGGAATAGACTTCCATGCAGAGAACCAACTTCTGGTTAAGAAAATCATATAAAATCAAGCAAGAAAATGGATGTGCTAACGCAGCATAGCGGCTCATTCGTGAATATAATTTCATACTTCCCCACTTTGTTGAAGAGATCCATAAAAACTCAAAAAGAAAAACGGCGACACTTTGTTCATACGATAGCGGAAAAGTAAGTACCCCATGGCTATTTAAAAAAGAAAGAGTTACTTATTCATAAACTTTCTTTTATCGACCATAATAAGTACCCCAGCAAAGGTCACTCCCACTTTCTGTGCACCACTTATCACAACATGGGAGTTTTGTGATTTTTATATTTTTTAATGTTTTATCTCTTGAACCGTGCGTCAAAATCATGAGCCGGTTTTACGGTTTCCCGCATCGAGATCTTTGAAAAAATATCCCATGTTAATAGGTTTGCACAATTTTTTTCCAAAAAAAACAAAATAAAAATAAGAAAAAATAAAAACAAGAAACATTAAAAATAGAAACCGGGAAAAACAAAAAAGAAAAAAGAAAGAAAATCAGAAGAAAAAAACTAGAAACCGGGAAGCACAATTGTGCGTTCACTTTTTTATGAAGCACACATGTGTTTTTCACTTTTGAGGAAGCACAACCTGTGCTTCTCGCAGAAGCACACTATGGTTTTCACTTTTCGGGAAGCAGATATGTGCTCCACTGTGAAGCACAACTGTGCTTTTCATTTTTGAGAAGCACAACTATGATTCATGCACAAGAAGAAAAAACTTATTTTTTTTCCAGGAAGTCTAGGAAAACAAGGAGAAAGCAAAAACTCGAAGAACCGGGATCATACAGAAAATAAGAAAACATGCTTCCTTGGATGCACCTAGGCTTCCGGCACACGACACATGGCGACGCTGGGGCGATCCTCGTGCTGCCCGCTGGGAATCCTCCTGGATATCAATCTAACAAGTTTGAATTGTGCACCGCTTTGTCTTCACACTATGGATCTTTTTTAGGGGTTACTATGGATCTTTCTAATAGGGTGGGATTAAAGGACTTCTGTACATGGTATTGGGCCCAAATCTCATTTGTGTGGCCCGTCCCATTGACCCCCTTAGAAAAATATTCACCCTCCATTTAAAGAATGTTCATCATGTAGTAAAAATTGTTCATCATTATTTAGAAATGATTTATTGTGCATTTCAAAAATAAAATGTTAATTATGTCTTAGAATGTTATCATGAATTTTTTTAAACTCCATTATGTATTTTAGAAAAATGTTCACTATGCGCTAAAGATGTTCAACAAACGTATACAAATTTGTTTGTGAAATTTCTGAAAATTATTTATCAATATTTCTAATGTTCATGAAATGTAAGATTTTTTTCTGAAAATTATTTATCAATATTTCTAATGTTCGTGCATTTTGTGGGAAATATTTATGAAATATTTAAAACGTTCATAATATATTAAAAGAAATAGCGTGTATTGAAAATGTTCGACGAGCATTTTGTTGGGAACGTCGTAGGAAAAAAATCCACACCTACGAATCATCTTAGGATCACTATGAAGATGCAAGCACAATTGGATCTAGATTAGATCGCCTACCAACGTAACGCAGCGAAGAGGAGAGTTGGAGAAGTGTGCTTATGCAGATTACCCTAGCTAGGTTATACTTCCCAGTCGCAAGAATTTTTCCCTCGAATCGATCCATAGATCGAGCACGGAACATACAGTGCCTCTGTAGGTATCCACACATATGGTACCATTGATCCGACAGGGCTCCGCCATCCAGAACGAGAACGCGTCGAAGAACTAGAGAGGACCAACACCCTTGCAGTGTAGCTGGAATTGGTAGAGAGAGAGAGAGAGAGAGAGAGAGAGGTGCAGCCACATGCACGAGAAACTGATGTGTTTGGGGCTACCCTCTCTCCCTTTATTTATTATAGGCTAGAGGAGAGGCTAACTTGGAGAGGGGTAGCAGCCCCAAAGGGGTGTGCCCCCTCCCCAAAACCTTAGGGAACCACTAGTGGCTTGGCCACCAAGCCAAAAGGGACGCCACACTTTTGGGCCCCTAGGGCCCATGTGGCTGCCCCCCCCCCCCCCCATTGGGCCTTGACATGGGACTAGCCCATGGCACCCCTAGAAATATCCTGGGAGGTTCCGAATAATTCCGAAACCATCCCATACCCTATGGTGGTCATTTTAGGGTTTGTGAAACTGCTCCAATTTACCAAAACTTTTCCGATTTTCAGTTGAAACACTTTTGATTTTTTTCAAAACACTTCCGTATCTCTCTTCGAAACATTTTATCTTTATGTTGAAACTATTCCGGTGCAATTCTTATAAGTTCATACACTTCTAGTACTGAACAAATCAATAGCCCTTAAGTCATTAAGTGTGTGATCCCACTGGTTCGGTAAAGTGTAGACATGAACCCGAAACTCCTTCCGGTTCAATGATAATAGTGGAACCGTGGACATTCATACTGACCCCTACACCTGCACGAGTAAATATCAAGTGAACCTCTCATTTCCATGTGCTATTACATTTGCTTCGCAATACTTTACAAAACCAGAGATCAGATTTATCGGCATCCTCGTGAACCAACACTTGATCACTATGTCAGATTCCTCGTTGCCGGTTTTATTCTCTTTTCTTATTCCCATGTTCCGGCATCCCTGCGAACAAGTAACGCTATGGTTGGCTAGACGATGATATATACCGTCACATGGAGAGTGCCCCAAGAATATCTCTCCATTATCATAGGAGCAAATCCCGGTCTCGAGCTATCTGGTCCCTTATCATACTTTTCCGATGCAACTGAAAGTTGCCATTATGATCACCCCGTTGTTGTCAAGTTTGATGAACTGCAAAATACATCGTCCGGCATGAATGTACTTGATACGCTCATGATCTAAGGAATTACGAAAGCGTTAACATCTTTGGGATTATACTAAAAACTAATGACGATATGATCTCATAGTATATAAATCGATTGGGTCTGATCAACACATGTGTTCTTCCAACAATGTGTCATCAAAGTTCTCGACATCCTTGTTAATTTAACTATGCCAATGATCAAGAAAACATAATCATCATGCAACACTTGAGCTAGTTTTAGAGGCGAGACTAGGAACATATTTACCATTTTTTCACACATGCACATGAGTTTTCTTCTGAGCCTCGCGGTTATTGCAGACTTGAGAATCATTGCAATTATAGCACAGAAAAATAAACATTAATTATGAACATGGAAATAAATAATAACTTTTATTATTGCCTCTAGCGCATATTTCATTCACATTTGACAATGTACAAACATGTATTCAAAAAATGTTCAACATGTATTTAAAAATATTCTATGTGTATCCTAAAATTATTTATTGTTTATTAAAAAAGGTCACCGTTTTAAATGTTAATGTGTATTTAGAAAATAAAAAATCAAAAAGAGAGCAAAATAAAAGGAGAGAAATCAAGAAAAAAAATCAGAGAGTGATTAAAAAATTATTAAAAATAGTAAAAAAATCAAATTTTTTTGGTGGAGAAAGATGATGAAGTGTGTGGTGTCCGTGCCAAATTTCAGAGCATTTGGTGTCCGAGTAGCTCTCAACAAAAAAGACAAATTTGAGGTTTGTGATTTTTTACTGTTTGTGCACTATCTGGACCTGATTTTGTTTATTTTGCTGAGAACTACTCAGATGTCCAAATGTTTTGAAATTTGACACGCACCTCACGCACTCAGTCATCTTTCACGTACTCAAGAATTTTTTTGAATCCTTTTAGTATTATTTATGAATTTACTGTTCATCGGGTGTAGATGAGCCCGAGCTCAGAATATTCGGTTGTTCTACTTCTACATGTAGCACGAGAAAAGTGATCAACAATACACACCGGGAGATGCTATTCCGCGCGCGCGCTGGAACGATCGGTTTCGGACAGGGTAGTGTTTTGATGGTGCGCGCACACTTGGTGGGGCCCCTGCCGTTTAACAGTGCCCAGTAGATCGATCGTTGCAACACGCGATCGCGAAAGAGTCGTTTCGATACACACCCTTCTTGTATGCAACATGTTGCAGAATCTTTTTTTTTTTGCACAATAGTGCACTGCTGATGCTTTAGGTGTACGTGCCAATGCACGAGCTCGTCGTGGCATGTTTTCTACTTTCAGGGTTTGTTTCGGTTACGTTTTTCTCTGGCTCTCCATTGTCCTTCTTCTGCATACAGCATACCTTTTTTTGCGAGGGCTGCATACAGGATATCTACGATAGATCTTAGACAGAACAATGGTGAGCATCTCTAGCAGACCCGTATAACACCCCAATTCGTAAAATAATTGCCAAAATACATGTCCATGTGAAAAAAATCACCCGATTAGACACTGTAAACGTGTCGGACCGTATTTTTTTAGGGTTTTCACCATTTATGCCACTAGTTGTGTCTCACTACTCATTTGCCATTAAAAATTACAACTGCTCAAAAATGCCATTGTTCCGTGAAATGCTTGCTAAAAAATGCCATCATTTCATTAGATGTTTGCTCAAAAAGCCATTAGACATTGTTATTGTCAGGTCAAACTCGTTGACTATGTTAATGAGAAAAAATTCCCTATACTCACATGTCAGTTCTCGCTATCTCACAATGATAAATGTGGACCCCACTTGTCAGGAGTAAGAAAGCGTATAATTTTAGAGGAAAATAAAAATGCTGTTGGGATCAAGTGGGACACACATTTTATTGTAGTGAGATAGAGGACGAGCTGACACGTTGGTCTATAGATATTTTTGTCATTATAACATGGCAAACAAGATTTGAGATGACAGTAATGGTGTCTAATGGCATTTTTTAGCATGCACCTAACGAAGCAATGACATTTTTTAGCAGTCGAAATTCTTAGTGGCAAAACTGAGTAGTGAGATGTAACCAGTGGCATAACTGATAAAACCCCAAAATTTTAAGGGGTGCGAAAAACATCCCCGTCCAAACTGTGAAAATAAGGATTTCGAACCCAAATCGAAGGGGCCTGTATACTTGAGAGATCGTTGGCGGGAGTCTAACTGCCATCGGAACCTTCATGGTTCGCTCCCGTCCGTCGTCCCCGACGCCACCCTTCCCGGCAGCCACGCCGCCGCCGCTTGGTCCACGGCAGCGGCCCGCTTCGCCGGCCGTCCGTCGCGCTCGCCCATGGCTCCGCGACTCTGGAACGGAGCTAGCTAGCTCAATTGATTCGAACGGAGCTAGCTAGCTCGATGCGCCGGCCGTTCGATCCGGCTGCCCTGGCCTCTGCCCGCGCTGCGCTCGCCCCGCGTTTTCCTTGTTCGCCTGTTCACCGGATTGACGTGAGGTAGAGGACAACTAAAAAAATGAGCTAGCTGTGGGCCTGTTCGGTATATTCAGAAAATATTCTTTTTGTGGGTTGATTATACGGGGTCTGTTCGGCCACCGTCCGCGCCAGCCCGTAAAACGGTTTTCCGTGAATTGTAAAAAGATATAAGGGTCCGTGATATAAGGGGTCTACTAGAGATGCTCTTAGAGCAACTCTAGCAGAACCCGCATCCCGCCCCGAACCGCATAATAACCGCCAAAATATGGGTCGGGGCGAAAAAACCTGCCCGATCAGACCCCGCATCCCGCCCGGCCCGCAAAAAATTTTGGGGGGGCGCGTCAAAATCCCGAGCCCAACCCGGGAATACGCGGGTGTCGCCCTAGCGGCTGCGGTGCCCTGCATATAAGCGGAAGTGGTTGGTGGCGGGGACATTTCAGCCCGTGCTTTCCCCACCAAACACCTCTCCTCTCCCCCTCGCGCCGCCGCGGTGCCGCCGCCCAAGATTCCGGCCAAAGCCACCGACAGGAGCACGCCGAAAGGCCGCCACGCGCTCGAGGCTTCCCCTCCCTCCCCCCTGCGTCGGCGGGCCGCCGGATTTGCGGACCTGCGGCACTTCATCGCGGGCCGCCGGATTTGGCTTTTTCGGCCGCCGGTGGCTGCGCCAAGCGATGGAGTGGTCGGGGAGCCTCTCCCGCAGCCCCGGTAAGGGCGCATCGCCGCATGCAGGTTCGCGTTCGTCCGCCGCCGACGTTTTGCGGGCATGGATTCGTCCGGGCGTCCACCGGGCTCAGCGCTCGCGCAACGTCTCTGTGGCTTGCCGATGCCGCTCATACAGTGCGACGACTGCACGTGGACAATATTGCGGCTGACTTCGGGCACACCGAAGCACCCCGGATAGGTGTTCTTGAAATGCGAAAACGACGGGGTACGTGCACTTGCGGTAGCTCATTTGATAGCTCATTCTTTAGTTCAATTGCGGATCCTAATTTCGAACATGGTCATTCTTTTGTGTAGGACGATGGATGCTCATTTTAGTTTTGGGAAGGCCAATACATTGATTTATTAATAGAAAGAAACTTAATAGATGTTGGTGCACTCCTTAGTAGAATCGAAGGCAATGATGCGGCTGCATGTGCAACTAGAGGGGAAGCAACGTCTACTTTTTTCGAACCAAAGATGAAGAAAGAAGAATGCAAAATCAAGAATCCACAGATCAACAACGAATGCAGAGAAGATATTAGCAGTTATGAAAGTTGGAAATCTTCTAAAATGTATACTTGTGGTTCTTGTTTTCTTTGGTCTTGCTATTCTAGCAAAGATTTGGTGATGTGTTTTGTATTGAAAAAGCAAAGCAATGCAATATGCTAGATCAAGTTAAGGTGCAAATTTAAGTTTTGCGGGCCGGGAGGAGCTGCGCTAGATCAGACGCCGCAAAGCCGACCTGTAAAAAGGCATATTCCGAAAATATCCTTTTTTACGGATCCATTATGCGGGGTCTGCAACTGCGGCCGTCCACGCCGGCCCGCAAAGACGTTTTTCCACGAACTGCAAAAACGTTTTACAGGCCGGAAGGATGCGGGGTCTGTTAGAGTTGCTCTTACACACTCTTGCACACTAGCCAAGTTCCTTGCGCTATGAAGCCTCAGGGTGACCCGTTATCACTGTGATTGTCTGTAGTGGCCGGCGTAAGACTTCATACAAGGATCGGGCAACAAGACAAAAAATAATTCGTCATTTTTCAGTTTTGTTGATTAAATTTTATTATTCACTAACAATAACATATAAATTTTGCAATTCTGCAATGCAAAAAGCTTTTCATAATTATGCAGATTGATAATTGAAGAAAGAAAGAGGAAATAAGCTATAATAACCTATCCTAAAGAGAGGATTGATCTCCTCTGCAAATATGTCTAGACGGATGATGTGTACGAGTCGTGCGCCTGACTGCAACTACAACTCTCATTGTCATGTCATTTATAGTTAATTTAATAGCCCACTCATATATGCTTAGGTGGAGGGTCTCTTTTTTAAAAAAAAAGTAGCCCACTCACGGGAGCAGCTGTTCGGTGCCCAGGCTCATCTGCACCCGCATGAAAAAAAATCAAAACAAATACTAGAAAAATTCAATTTTTTTTGTTTGGTATATAATTTAGTGTGTGAGGTGCGCCTTAAATTTCAGACCATTTGAACATTTAGGTAGCTCTCAGCAAAAAAGACAAATCTGAAGTCTGTAAAAATGTTTACGGTTCATGTATTGTTCTGACCCAATTTAATTCTTTTTACTGAGAGGTGCTTATAAATCCAAATGATGCGAAATTTTACCAAAAAAGGCTTCCGCCCCGTTTTATATAAAAAGCAAAGATCAACATCACCCGGTACAAACGCACGTCAACAACATACACACCCAAGGCAGGATACATAGACGTTGAGCACAGCTACACCACCCCTAGCACTACCATCACGAAAAGATGAAGCCGCATATGACGAACCATGAACTCTAAGACGGCGCCTTCAGGAAGGATACGACACTGGAGCACCGCCACCGCCCGACCCGAGAATCAGAGTTTCCCCTGGAGCCGCACGACGGGCAGTGAGAGCCGCGACGACGCCTTCAAGAAGGAAACGAGCTTCGCCGCCGCCGGTCCATCCGAAGATAGAACAGGTTTTCACCTCGGCCAACACTCACCGCCACCGAACGCTATACCCCGACTACCACGCCGCTCACACGGCCATGGCCACCGGGCAGCACCAAGCCACGGGCTCTGCCCAAGAGCACCGTGCTACCGCCACTAGGGTTGCCGCCCCGGCGTCCAAGACCTTGACACCACCTCACCCGAGACCTGCCGTGATACGTCTCCAACGTATCTATAATTTTTGATTGTTCCATGCTATTATATTATCTGTTTTTGGATGTTTTATATGCATTAATATGCTATTTTATATTATTTTTGGGACTAACCTATTAACCTAGAGCCCAGTGATAGTTTCTATTTTTTCCTTGTTTTAGAGTTTCGCAGAAAAGGAATATCATACGGAGTCCAAACGGATGAAACTTTTACAATGATTTTTCTTAAACTAGAAGACATCCATAGGACTTGGAGTACATGTCAAGGAAGCCACGAGGCATCCACAAGGACGGAGGGCGCACCCAGGGGGGTAGGGCGCCCCAGCCTTGTGGGCCCCTCGTGACTCCACCGACCTATTTCTTTCGCCTATATATTCTCAAATATTCCAAAACCTACCAGGAGAGCCACGAAAACACTTTTCCACCGCTGCAACCTTCTGTACCCGTGAGATCCCATCTAGGGGACTTTTCCGGCATCCTGCCAGAGGGGGATTCGATCACGGAGGGCTTCTACATCAACACCATTGCCTCCCTGATGAAGCGTGAGTAGTTTACCTCAGACCTACGGGTCCATAGCTAGTAGCTAGATGACTTCTTCTCTCTCTTTGATTCTCAATACCATGTTCTCCTCGATGTTCTTGAAGATCTATCCGATGTAATACTCTTTTGTGGTGTGTTTGCCGAGATCCGATGAATTATGGATTTATGATCAGCTTATCTATGAATATTATTTGAATCTTCTCTGAATTCTTATATGCATGATTTGATATCTTTCCAAGTATCTTTGAACTATCGATTTGGTTTTGCTAACTAGATTGTTTTTCCTTGCAATAGGAGAAGTGCTTAGCTTTGGGTTCAATCTTGCGGTGCTCGATCCCAGTGACAGAAGGGGAACCGACACGTATTGTATTATTGCCATTGAGGATACCAAGATGGGGTTTTCATCATATTGCTTCAGTTTATCCCGCTACATCATGTCATCTTACTTAATGCATTACTCTGTTCTATGAACTTAATACTCTAGATGCAGGCAGGAGTCGGTCGATATGTGGAGTAATAGTAGTAGATGCAGGCAGGAGTCGGTCTACTTGATACGGACATGATGCCTATATTCATGAACATTGCCTTAGATATCATATCTATCAATTGCTCGGCAGTAATTCGCTCACCCATCATAATATTTTTTATCTTGAGAGAAGCCTCTAGTGAAACCTATGGCCTTCGGGTCTATTTTCCATCATATAAGTTTCCGATCTACAATTTTAGTTTCATATTTACTTCCTTTGCAATCTTTTACTTTCCGTTCCATAAACCAAAATTATCAAAAATATTACTTTACCGTTTATCCATCTCTATCAGATCTCACTCTGCAAATAACCGTGAAGGGATTGACAACCCCTTTATCGCGCTGGGTGCAAGTTGGTGTTTGTTTGTACAGATATTCCGTGACTTGCGCGTCAATTCCTACTGGATTGATACCTTAATCCTCAAGCTGAGGGAAAAACTTACTCTACTTTGCTGCATCACCCTTTTCTCTTCAAAGGAAAAACCAACGCAAGCTCAAAAGGTAGCATGCCGCTACCCCAACCAAAGAGTCGTTGGGCGACCCCCAGCATCGAGACCCACTAGGCCGGCCAGCACTGGCATCCATGAAACCGTCCTGCAGCCCCGAGCACGAGACGAGTTCGGTCCTGCAGCATCGTGAGGGGGACGAGGTCAGTCCTGCTGCACCGTGCGCGAGACGAGCTCGGTCCTGCTGCACCGGGCGCGAGACGAGCGATGGACCACACATGGGAGAGGGCCAGCCCTTCGATGGAAGTAGCACTCGGGCGACGAGAAGATGGGACGAAGGTTGAAATGGTCCGATCGCACACGAGCCGACGCCGGAGAAGCCGGCCACCGCCGCAGGCAGATCCGCCGAGCCACCGTGAAACCGCCACGACACCGGGAGGCCAAAACCACGCCGGACCTCCCCACGCCGCCGCCCACGGTCGGAGCAACGACCACGCCCGGCCGCTTCCCTACCCACGTCGCCCGACGAGCTCCAAATACCGGAGCCGCCGGGCACGCACCACCACTGCCACACGCCGCCGGCCGCCCCATCGCCAGATCTGGCCGGATCCAACCATGAAGCGACAGCCACCCGCGACTGAAGCCGCCCTCGGCCAGCGGTGGGCGTAGCCGCCGCCGCCCAGCCCGTCGCGCCACCGCCACGCCGCCGGCCATACCACGCCGCCACGTCGCCCGCCACAGGTCGTGGGGACACGGTCCAGAATCGCCAGCCAGCGCCATGGCCGCTGGGAGAGGGGACGAGGAGGCCACGCCGCCGCCGGCGGCGGCGGCCAGGCTTCACCCGGCCGCGCCCTTTGGCGGCGGCGAGGGAGGAGGAGGAGGTGGGGAAGGGAACTGGCGGGCGGCGCTCTAGGGTTCTTCCTCGTCGCCCTTTGATATGAAATTTAAAGCGCACCTCTCGCACCAAATTATTTACCAGCAATTTCTTTTTGGATTTTGTTTGACTTTTTGTGAATTTTTCTTGACCAGGTGCAGATAAGCCTGGACTCAGAAATGGACATTCGCCCACTTATATAATATTTAGCTATGAAAATATAGTACCTTATTAATATCTGGCTCACCTCATTGTCTCACAAAATTCCTAAGAGCCCATGCTGCATCTGCTTATAATACCTACAGTCCATTTCTTTTCTCCCTTCCTCTTTTTCTCCAACTCAACACAAATGTGATATGAAAATTTCTATAACATACTTCCGTCACTTTATTGTACCCGCTCCTATTTTCCTGGGTGCAGCGAAGAATGAGGCAACGAGCAAGCGATATCACTTGAACGGGTTCAGATTGACTATGCTTTGTCTTCGTGCTTTCATGATCGAATATGTTACTCCCTTCGTTCCATAATATAAGAGCGTTTTGACACTACACTAGTGTAAAAAATGCTCTTATATTATGAGACGGAGGGAGTAGATGTTTGTAGTCTGTCGTATGTGATATGCTCTGTTTAGCACACTAATCATGTTGCTAAACTAGATTAAGCTTAACAAAAATTTCTTAATAACCTAATACTTATAGCACTGATTAGTACATATATCTGGTAGCAAGAAATAATGCAGATAGACTGAACAAGAAAACTAGTAAGCTACAGCCAGGTAGAATATGCATGATCAAGGCCATCTCACAAAACAAAAAGATAAGTGGCTCGGAAGATCAAATGATATATCTGCACCCGAAACCTCATTAATTACAAGGATCCCACCTACCTCAACTTGCACATGAAAAGACAACCAGTTGTGGACTAGTGGCACTTCGATGACTTGAAGCTCTAGTTCCCCACGAAGATTTTTAAATCGATTTTCCAGGAAACTTGGCGAGCCATGCACTTACACAAAACAAAACTGGAAAAAGAAATATCTCGAGGACTCTTGGTGGTTTTAATCATCGCCGGCATTATTTCACCCAATTATAAAATAGCACAAATTCGTTTTGCCTGCCAGATCTTCCTTTTTTTTGCCAGATGGGATATTGGTACCTGGAGAAAGCGTTGTGTGCGTGTCTAGGTTTGCCGTCCATGCCGACTGCGGCGAAGCTGTATTTGTGATGGGGTTGTTTAAGAAACATTATTATACTGGAGATACACGTAATTGACATCCATTTGTAGGCGTCGTGTAACCTAAACTATTTTCATGTGCGGCTCACTTTATTTTATGGATCCGTAGCACACCAAAGACTAACTGCATCTTCCATAAACAAACTCCAGTTCGGTAAATTGATGAGAGCTTGGAAGTGGGTGGTGAGATGCTAATGCTAGCTCATGGTGCATCCGGTCTTGGTTAATATGTTTGGACATCTTCAAGAATCTAAAATTATGATATACAAACATGGCCTGTGTATGATATAGTCTACAAAGTCTAATTTCAAATTTGAACTGTCCAAAGTGCTTTCATCGAGATAAGAAGTATCCATGACGATTTTGTGTACGTGTGCAACCTTGCGTGTTGTCTCTTCATAAGAGTAAAACTTCGTCCTTTCTTTTCAAGTTTGATATTTGCAAAATCTTCAACTCGGTGAGATGGGACTGCATCCCCGGCCTTCCCCAGCGGAGAGCCTTTCCAAGTAAATTTCGAGATTGGATCGCCGCCTTGTTGTGCATCTCCTTCTCGAGGATTCTTCTCGATGGTGTGCCTCCCTCCCCCAATTAAGCATGGTCACAACCTTCACCAAGGCCCAAGAGGAACCCTATCGCCGCTCGTATTTTCATCGCCATCAACCCACTCCAACAAGTACTCGGTTCGACTACAAGACTTGGTTTATTTCACAAGATTAGAGAGTGGGGAGCCACTTGGAGGACCTTCCTTCATGCCGATGATGCGGCGGTTTTCATGGCGCCGATAAAGATAGATATTGAAAACCTCACTCGCGTCTTGTGTTGTTTTGGTGAGGTCACGGGGTTGGACACAAACTTTCAAGGAAGCTCGGTTGCTCCCATCCGAAGTGGGCACTTAAACTTGGTGGAGTTCCTCTAAAGCTTGCTCGCGACTCGTGCTTCATTCCCCGTGCAATGCTTGGGCCTTCCCCTTTTGTTCGATGAGAAGGGCAAAACATCGACAACTCGGGTCATGTAGTCCTCGTCAAGGTGGGGTTTACTTCACAAGTGATTTACCATGCAACCCCTTTCGTCATGTTGCCTCTAGTATATGGATATCACTTTTTTAGTCATCCTCCTTTGTTTTTGTATGTGGAGGTGCATATGTATAATGTCCTTAAATTCTGTTGGGGAACGTTGCAGAAAATAAAATTTTTCTACGCTTCACCAAGATCAATCTATGAGTTCATCTAGCAACGAGAGAGAGGAGTGCATCTACATACCCTTGTAGATCATGGCGGAAGGCGTTCAAGACAACGGGGTTGAGGGAGTCGTACTCGTCGTGATCCAAATCACCGATGATCCTAGTGCCGAACGGACAACACCTCCGCGTTCAACACACGTACGGTTGGGGAAGACGTCTCCTCCTTCTTGATCCAGCAAAGGGGAAGGAGAGGTTGATGGAGATCCAGCAGCACGACGGCGTGTTGGTGGATGCATCAACGATCTCAGTAGGGCTTCGCCAAGCTTCAGCGAGAGGGAGAGGTGGTGCGTGGGGAAAGGGAGGCGCCAAGAGCATGGGTGCGGCTGTCCTCCCTCCCCCCCTCTTTATATAGGCCTCCTGGGGGGGCGCCGGACCTAGGAGATGCAATCTCCTAGGGGCGGCTGACAGTGGCTTGCCCCCAAGCAGGTGGGCGCCCCCCCCTAGGGTTTACCAACCCTAGGCGCAGGGGGGCCCAAGGGGGGCGCACCAGCCCAACAGGGGCTGGTTCCCCTCCCACTTCAGCCCATGGGGCCCTCCGGGATAGGTGGCCCCACCCGGTGGTCCCGGTACAATACCGGTGACCCCCGGAACTTTCCCGATGGCCGAAACCTGACTTCATATATATAATTCTTTACCTCCGGACCATTCCGGAACTCCTCGTGACGTCTGGGATCTCATCTGGGACTCCGAAAAACTTTCAGGTTACTGCATACTCATGCCTCTACAACCCTAGCATCACCGAACCTTAAGTGTGTAGACCCTACGGGTTCGGAAGACATGCAGACATGACCGAGATGCCTCTCCGGTCAATAACCAACAGCGGGATCTGGATACCCATGTTGGCTCCCACATGCTCCTCGATGATCTCATCGGATGAACCACGATGTCGAGGATTCAAGTAACCCGTATACAATTCCCTTTGTCAATCGATGCGTTACTTGCCCGAGATTTGATCGTCGGTATCCCAATACCTCGTTTAATCTAGATTACCGGCAAGTCACTTTACTCATACCGTAATGCATGATCCCGTGACGGACACTTGGTCACATTGAGCTCATTATGATGATGCATTACCGAGTGGGCCCAGAGATACCTCTCCGTCATTCGGAGTGACAAATCCCAGTCTCGATTCGTGCCAACCCAACAGACACTTTCGAAGATACCCGTAGTGTACCTTTATAGTCACTCAGTTACGTTGTGACGTTTGGCACACCCAAAGCATTCCTACGGTATCCGGGAGTTGCACAATCTCATGGTCAAAGGAAATGATACTTGACATTTGGAAAAGCTCTAGCTAAACGAACTACACGATCTTTGAGCTATGCTTAGGATTGGGTCTTGTCCATCACATCATTCTCCCAATGATGTGATCCCGTTATCAATGACATCCATTGTCCATAGTCAGGAAACCATGACTATCTGTTGATCAATGAGCTAGTCAACTAGAGGCTCACTAGGGACACGTTGTGGTCTATGTATTCACACGTGTATTAAGATTTCCGGATAACACAATTATAGCATGAATAATAGACTATTATCATGAACAAAGAAATATAATAATAACCATTTTATTATTGCCTCTAGGGCATATTTCCAACAGTCTCCCACTTGCACTAGAGTCAATCGTCTAGTTACATTGTGATAAATCGAACACCCATAGAGTTCTGGTGTTGATCATGTTTTGCCCTAGGAGAGGTTTAGTCAACGGATCTGCTACATTCAGGTCCGTATGTACTTTACAAATATCTATGTCTCCATCTTGAACATTTTCACGAATGGAGTTGAAGCGACGCTTGATGTGCTCGGTCTTCTTGTGAAACACAGGCTCCTTGGCAAGTGCAATAGCTCCTGTGTTGTCACAGAAGAGTGTGATCGGCCCCGACGCATTGGGTATGACTCCTAGGTCGGTGATGAACTCCTTCACCCAGATTGCTTCATGCGCTGCCTCCGAGGCTGCCATGTACTCTGCTTCACATGTAGATCCCGCCACGACGCTTTGCTTGCAACCGCACCGACTTCGCCCCACCATTCAAAATATACACGTATCCGGTTTGTGACTTAGAGTCATCCAGATGCGTGTCGAAGCTAAGCGTCGGCGTAACCCTTCTGACGAGCTCTTCGTCACCTCCATAGACGAGAAATATGTCCGTTGTCCTTTTCGGTACTTCAGGATATTCTTGATCATTGTTTAGTGTTCCTTGCGGGATTACTTTGGTACCTTCCTACCAAACTTACGGCAAGGTTTACATCAGTCCGGTACACAGCATGGCATACATAATAGATCCTATGGCTGAGGCATAGGGGATGACACTCATCTCTTCTTTATCTTCTGCCGTGGTCGGGCATTGAGCCGAGCTCAATCTCACACCTTGCAATACAGGCAAGAACCCTTTCTTGGACTGATCCATATTGAACTTCTTCAATATCTTATCAAGGTATGTGCTTTGTGAAAGACACAGAGGCGTCTTGATCTATCCCTATAGATCTTGATGCCTAATATGTAAGCTTGACTTCTCCAAGGTCCTTCATTGAAAAACACTTATTCAAGTAGGCCTTAATGTTGTCCAAAAGTTCTATATCATTTCCCATCAAAAGTATGTCATCTACATATAATATGAGAAATGCTCTGAGCTCCCACTCACTTTCTTGTAAACGCAGGCTTCTCCATAAGTCTCAAGATAAACCCAAACGCTTTGATCATCTCATCAAAGCGAATGTTCCAACTCCGAGATGCTTGCACCAGCCCATAAATGGATCGCTGGAGCTTGTGTACTTTATTAGCATTCTCGGGATCGACAAAACCTTCCGGCTGCAGCATATACAGTTCTTCCTTAAGATAGTCGTTAAGGAATGCCGTTTTGACGTCCATCAGCCATATATCATAATCATAGTATGCGGCAATTGCTAACATGATTCGGACGGACTTCAGCTTCGCTACGGGAGAGAAAGTCTCATCGTAGTCAACCCTTTGAACTTGCCGATAACCCTTAGCGACAAGTCGAGCTTTATAGATGGTAACATTTCCATCTGCGTCTGTCTTCTTCTTAAAGATCCATTTGTTTTCTATCGCTCGCCGACCATCGGGCAAGTCTGTCAAAGTCCATACTTCGTTTTCATACATGGATCCTATCTCGGATTGCATGGCTTCAAGCCATTTGTTGGAATCTGGGCCCGCCATCGCTTCTTCATAGTTCGAAGGTTCACCGTTGTCTAACAACATGATTTCCAGGACAGGGTTGCCATACCACTCTAGTGTGTGGAACATGTCCTCGTGGACCTACAAAGTTCAGTAGTAACTTGATCCGAAGTACCTTGATCATCATCATTAACTTCCTCTTCAGTTGGTGCTGGCACCACAGGAACATCTTCCTGAGCTGCGCTACTCACCGGTTCAAGAGGTAGAACTTCATCAAGTTCCACTTTCCTCCCACTTACTTTTCTCGAGAGAAACTCTTTCTCCAGAAAGGACCCGTTCTTGGCAATAAAGATCTTGCCTTCGGATCTGAGGTAGAAGGTATACCCAATGGTTTCCTTAGGGTATCCTATGAAGACACATTTTTTCGACTTGGGTTCGAGCTTTTCAGGTTGAAGTTTCTTGACATAAGCATCGCATCCCCAAACTTTTAGAAACGACAGCTTAGGTTTCTTCCCAAACCATAATTCATACGGTGTCGTCTCAACGGATTTAGACGGTGCCCTAATTAAAGTGAATGTAGCTGACTCTAGAGCGTATCCCCAAAATGATAGCGGTAAATCGGTAAGAGACATCATAGACCGCACCATATCCAATAAAGTGCGATTACGACGTTCGGACACACCGTTATGCTGAGGTGTTCCAGGCGGCGTGAGTTGTGAAACGATTCCACATTTCCTTAAGTGCGTACCAAATTCGTGACTTAAATATTCTCCTCCACGATCTGATCGTAAGAACTTTATTTTTCGGTCAGGTTGATTCTCTACCTCATTCTGAAATTCCTTGAACTTTTCAAAGGTCTCAGACTTGTGTTTCATCAAGTAGACATACCCATATCTACTCAAGTCACAAGGAGAGTGAGAACATAATGATATCCTCCATGAGCCTCAACGCTCATTGGACCGCATACATCGGTATGTATGATTTTCAATAAGTTGGTTGCTCGCTCCATTATTCCGGAGAACGGAGTCTTGGTCATTTTGCCCATGAGGCATGGTTCGCATGTGTCAAATGATTCATAATTGAGAGACTCTAAAAGTCCATCAGCATGGAGCTTCTTCATGCGCTTGACACCAATGTGACCAAGGCGGCGATTACCACAAGTATGTGGGACTATCGTTATCAACTTTACATTTTTTGGTATTCACACTATGAATATGTGTAACATCATGTTCGAGATTCATTAAGAATAAACCATTAACCATCGGGGCATGACCATAAAACATATCTCTCATATAAATAGAACAACCATCATTCTCGGATTTAAATGAGTAGCCATCTCGTATTAAACGAGATCCAGATACAATGTTCATGCTCAAAGCTGGCACTAAATAACAATTATTGAGGTTTAAAACTAATCCCGTAGGTAAATGTAGAGGCAGCATGCCGACGGCGATCACATCGACCTTGGACCATTCCCGACGCGCATCGTCACCTCGTCCTTCGCCAGTCTCCGCTTATTCCGCAGCTCCTGCTTTGAGTTACAAATATGAGCAACGGTACCGGTATCAAATACCTAGGAGCTAATACGAGTACTGGTAAAGTACACATCAGTTACATGTATATCACATATACCTTTAGTGTTTCCGGCCTTCTTGTCCGCTAAGTATTTGGGGCAGTTCCGCTTCTAGTGTCTGCTTCCCTTGCAATAAAAGCACTCAGTCTCAGGCTTGGGTCCATTCTTTGACTTCTTCCCGGCAACTGTCTTACTGGGCGCGGCAACTCCCTTGCCGTCCTTCTTGAAGTTCTTCTTACCCTTGCCTTTCTTGAACTTAGTGGTTTTATTCACCATCAACACTTGATGTTCCTTTTGATCTCTACCTCCGCTGATTTCAGCATTGAATATACCTCGGGAATGGTCTTTTGCATCCCCTGCATATTGAAGTTCGTCACAAAGCTCTTGTAGCTCGGTGGAAGCGACTGGAGGATTCTGTCAATAACCGCGTCATCCGGGAGATTAACTCCCAGCTGAGTTAAGTGGTTGTGCAACCCAAACATTTTGAGTATGTGCTCACTGACAAAACTATTTTCCTCCATCTTACAACTGAAGAACTTGTCAGAGACTTCATATCTCTCGACCCGGGCATGAGCTTGGAAAACCATTTTCAGCTCTTCGAGCATCTCATATGCTTCGTGTTGCTCAAAACGCTTTTGGAGCCCCGGTTCTAAATCAGAAGCATCCCGCATGAACGAGGGAGTAATCATCAAGACGACATCGCCAAGCGTTCATAACGTCTTGGTTCTACGGGATGGGAGCTTCACCTAGCGGTGCTTCTAGGACATAATCTTTCTTTGCAGCTATGAGGATGATCCTCAGGTTCCGGACCCAGTCCGTATAGTTGCTGCCATCATCTTTCAGCTTGGTTTTCTCTAGGAACGTGTTGAAGTTGAGGTGGACATGAGCGTTGGCCATTTGATCTACAAGACATTTTTGTAATGATTTTAGACTAAGTTCATGATAATTAAGTTCATCTAATCAAATTATTTAATGAACTCCCACTCAGATTAGACATCCCTCTAGTCATCTAAGTGATACATGATCCGAGTCGACTAGGCCGTGTCCGATCATCACATGAGACGGACTAGTCATCATCGGTGAACATCTCCATGTTGATCGTATCTTCCATACGACTCATGTTCGACCTTTCGGTCTCTTGTGTTCCGAGGCCATGTATGTACATGTCGTCAAGTTAACCTAAGTGTTTATGCATGTGTAAATCTGTCTTACACCCGTTGTATGTGAACGTTAGAATCTATCACACCCGATCATCACGTGGTGCTTCGAAACAACGAACTTTCACAACGGCTACAGTTAGGGGAACACTTTCTTGAAATTATTATGAGGGATCATCTTATTTACTACCGTCATTCTAAGTAAACAAGATGCAAAAACATGATAAACATCACATGCAATCAAATAGTAGTGACATGATATGGCCAATATCATATAGCTCCTTTGATCTCCATCTTCGGGCTCCATGATCATCTTCGTCACCGGCATGACACCATGATCTCCATCATCATGATCTCCATCATCGTGTCTCCATGAAGTTGTTTCGCCAATTATTACTTCTACTACTATGGCTAACGGTTTAGCAATAAAGTAAAGTAATTACATGGCGTTAAATCATTGACACGCAGGTCATACAATAATTAAGACAACTCCTATGGCTCCTGCCGGTTGTCATACTCATCGACATGCAAGTCGTGATTCCTATTACAAGAACATGATCTCATACATCACATATATATATATCATTCATCACAACTTTTGGCCATATCACATCACAAAGCAATTGCTGCAAAAACAAGTTAGACGTCCTCTAATTGTTGTTGCATATTTTACGTGGCTGCAATAGGGTTCTAGCAATAACGTTTTCTTACCTACGTGAAAGCCACAACGTGATTTGTCAAATTCTATTTACCCTTCATAAGGACCCTTTTCATCGAATCCGCTCCAACTAAAGTGGGAGAGACAGACACCCGCTAGCCACCTTATGCAACTATTGCATGTCAGTCTGTGCAACCTGTCTCGCGTAAGCGTACGTGTAAGGTCGGTCCGGGCCGCTTCATCCCACGATACCTCTGAAGCAAAATAAGACTAGTAGTGGCAAGAAATTTGACAACATCTACGCCCACAAAAAATTTGTGTTCTACTCGTGCAAAGAGAACTACGCATAGACCTAGCTCATGATGCCCTTTGTTGGGGAACGTTGCGAGAAAATAAAAAATTTCTACGCTTCACCAAGATCAATCTATGAGTTCATCTAGCAACGAGAGAGAGGGGTGCATCTACATACCCTTGTAGATCGCGAGCGAGCGTTCAAGAGAACGGGGTTGAGGGAGTCGTACTCGTCGTGATCCAAATCACCGATGATCCTAGTCTTTGAACGGACAGCACCTCCGCGTTCAACACACGTCACGGTTGGGAAAGACGTCTCCTCCTTCTTGATCCAGCAAGGGGAAGGAGAGGTTGATGGAGATCCAAAGAAGACGACGGCGTGGTGGTGGATGCAGCGATCTCGGCAGGGCTTCGCCAAGCTTCAGCGAGAGGGAGAGGTGGTGCATGGGAAGAGGGAGCCACCAAGAGCATGGGTGCGGCTGCCCCCCCTCCCCCCTCTTTATATAGGCCTCCTAGGGGGGGGGCGCCGTCCCTAGGAGATGCAATCTCCTAGGGGGGGCGGCCAGGGGCTGGCTTGCCCCCCAAGCCAGGTGGAGGCGCCCCCACCCCTAGGGTTTCCCAACCCTAGGCGCAGGGGGGCCCAAGGGGGGCGCACCAGCCCACCAGGGGCTGGTTCCCCTCCCACTTCAGCCCATGGGGCCCTCCGGGATAGGTGGCCCCACCCGGTGGACCCCCGGGACCCTTCCGGTGGTCCCGGTACAATACTGGTGACCCCCGAAAATTTCCCGATGGCCAAAACCTGACTTCCTATATATAATTCTTTACCTCCGGACCATTCCGGAACTCCTCGTGACGTTCAGGATCTCATCCGGGACTCCGAACAACTTTGGGGTTAATGCATACTCATATCTCTACAACCCTAGCGTCAGCGAACCTTAAGTGTGTAAACCCTACGGGTTCGGGAGACATGCAGACATGACCGAGACGCCTCTCTGGTCAATAACCAACAGCGGGATCTGGATACCCATGTTGGCTCCCACATGCTCCTCGATGATCTCATCGGATGAACCACGATGTCGAGGATTCAAGTAACCCCGTATACAATTCCCTTTGTCAATCGGTACGTTACTTGCCCGAGATTCGATCGTCGGTATCCCAATACCTCGTTTAATCTCGTTACCGGCAAGTCACTTTACTCGTACCGTAATGCATGATCCCATGACCAGACACTTGGTCACATTGAGCTCATTATGATGATGCATTACCGAGTGGGCCCAGAGATACCTCTCCGTCATACGGAGTGACAAATCCCAGTCTCGATTCGTGCCAACCCAACAGACACTTTCGGAGATACCCGTAGTGTACCTTTATAGTCACTCAGTTACGTTGTGACGTTTGGCACACCCAAAGCATTCCTACGGTATCCGGGAGTTGCACAATCTCATGGTCTAAGGAAATGATACTTGACATTTGGAAAAGCTCTAGCTAAACGAACTACACGATCTTTGAGCTATGCTTAGGATTGGGTCTTGTCCATCACATCATTATCCCAATGATGTGATCCCGTTATGAATGACACCCAATGTCCATAGTCAGGAAACCATGACTATCTGTTGATCAACGAGCTAGTCAACTAGAGGCTCACTAGGGACACGTTGTGGAATATGTATTCACACGTGTATTACGATTTCCGGATAACACAATTATAGCATGAATAATAGACTATTATCATGAACAAAGAAATATAATAATAATCATTTTATTATTGCCTCTAGGGCATATTTCCAACAAATTCTAGTATAGATACTTATGTTATGGCATACAATTTAAGCGAAATTGTCAAGTGGCGAAATTTCTCTTTGCCGAAAGGGATACATAGAGTCCCACAACTTTTGAGAAAAAGGCCATGCTATAAATAAAAAATCATATGAGAGGGGTTGGTGGATTTCCTTGCGTGAGCAGGGTGAGTGGGGGAGGGGGTTGCTCGTGGACATCTGGCGGTGTTACTGATGATTCTAGTAATATGTGACATTATGTAGTTTAGTTTCTTGCTTGTAGGTCTCGTGTAAATATTTTGTACTCGGTTTGTTTCCTAGTTTACCTTGAGGAAATGTAAGATTGGTCGCCTTATTTTAAAAAGTATTGAACTGGATGCCAAACCGAGAGTAGGTTGATTATATATTTAGCACAAAGATAAGTGCCCTAAATATTCCATATAATTTCAGAAGTACTAGTGATCTATATGGTCTTTACAGAGGGCGTAATATTATCAAACAAACATCTGATTTTATTTTGCACATAAAAGAAACGCTTGTTACCATGACCATTGCATGTGCACAATAAACATATGGACATGAATGTTTATGATGGGGCTTAGATGAAAAAATTCCACGTAATACAGTATCATCCATGGTGTTGCTAGTATAACAAACGATTAGCTTTCAGAGAAATTGAAATATATGCACCTCTAAAAAATTCATGGTACGACTACTAACTTAATTAGTGAATGTTTTGCCTTTAGCTATTTGAAATGTTGGCACTTGCTAGTGAGAGATTAGTTGGCTGGTGGCACAATTAATGAGGTCTTATAACATTCTTCCTGCTTTAGTATTTAAGCAACAAGCTTAAACACATTGAGAAGAGACATCTAAAGAGGAGGAGACAACGGCTTCACTACTAGTTTGCCGAAAACAAATGCTAACTTGGTTCTTCAAACGATGGTAGAGGCAAACAAGTGGGTCGAATATTCTCTTTGCTAATGATGAGCAGAAGATTAGAGCTATAGACAGTAGCTAATTGAGAGCTTAGCATGGTTCAGTATGCAGCACGAGACTTAATGACAGGCAATTGTCAGCGATATGATATTATTAATTTTCAGTTAACGATATGCTATTAAATTAAATGTGGCCTTAAAAAAGAGCAACTGTTAACTAGTAGAGTATATTTTTCTATGATTGCGTGTTACGCTAAGATTTGCATGTTGGGTTAGTGTTCTTGATAAATTTAATAACTATGTCATGGCTTCTGTTTTGGTCCATCAGTTGTACTAAATGCTTTAGTTTATTTCATCTAGTTAGTTACATCAGACAAGAAGTTAATTGTATGCTAGGTGGTTAGGGTTTAGCAGTTAGCTAGTTTAATCACGTCAAAACATGACAACGATGGGCAATCATGAAACGACTTGTCCTCCCTTTTCATAACCCTTCTCTCTGGGCAGTAGTACGTGCATCTTCTTGATATGCTAATATTTTTGTTATGCCAATGATGTCACCGATTCTTAATCAGTGCAATTGAGCTGCATCTTAGTGACAAAATTACTAAGCTTATCCATATGATAATTGCCATGGAGCAGGGGCACGTTTGCACACAATTAAAAATTATTAAGTTTGGTCAAGTGCTTACTAGCTAGTGAAATGATGGAGTAGTAATTCTAGCCCAATGCAATGGACCAAGAGTGCTGGCAAACACTGAAGGATTCCAAGTGTGTGCTTTTATTCCAACACCAGATTTGCTTCCTCGATTGGTGACAACATTGACAGCCAAGGCCAAGCCTTTTTATTCCCGCATTAACTCAGCTGTGATCTCTCTTGTCTGAAATTAAGAATGTTCAATGTATTTAGCATGGTTTTTCTAAGTAGACTTATTCAGTTTCAGTAATCAACCGGGAGAAAGTGCACATAATTTGAAGTAGGTTCAATGCACTAGCAATAACAGGAGAAACACATGAGGGAGGATATCTAATTAAATCAAAATGCACACTATCTTAAGAAATCAGAGAAATGATGACACACAGGAGGAAACTTCCTTCTCTCTTTTTGTAAACCAAGAGTCAATCAACATTAGTGGAGAAAAATCAGTACATTGCTGTTAATTAGTCATATGTCAACCTGTCATGTCATACCAAAGCAAATGTCAACTGCCTTAGCTGACAATGAGTTAGCACTTAGCAGCAAGTTATGTGTCTGGGCAAGGACAAAAGAGTAGTATGCATTTTACTACAGTTTTCTCTTACAGTGATGTTTGTTTCCTTTTCTTCTTGATGTTAACATCAAATATTCAAGCAGAGAAATATCTCATATCTTTGACCTCTAGCCGACAAAACACGTTACACGAACTAATTCTCTTTCTATCTATTTATTTTTGCTACAAATGGACATGAGGGAGTACAACCTTTTCCAGTTAAGAATGGGTTCACAATGCGTTTAAACAACAAAATTTGAGAAACAGAGCGTATGGTTCCTATTGGTCCAGCAATGGCTTGGAGACAAGAACAGTACAAACCATCTGTCCATTGACTTGTTAGAGCTACCATTTTTTTTTAAGAACAGTACTGTACAGATTTCTAGAATAGCTTCTATCTTGGATCATGACAAGAACTGTACTAATCGGGTAGTGAAGTTAAATTGAAATGTAAGTACGAACAAAGTACGAAGACTTTCGTTAACAATGTAGGATGCCATCATATAAGTGGATGATTCAAGTTGACTGATTGCCGCTATCATTTGCGAAGTACACAAAAAATTAAAGAACAAGCCTCATTGATCTTGTTAAGCTTCATGTACTAGCCACGCAACCAAAAGTCCGAACTGATGGAAAGGGCTAGACAATCCACATATATTGTAACACTCAAGACGCCTATACGTGGATACAAAGGGGGGCGGACTCGCGCGGGAGGAGGTAGCTGTCTGGCGTTCATGGTGACATCGATGACTGAGTGGCCAGACAAGGTAGATGCCTCAATATGATCTGAAGACTGACCTGTGGAAGATGGCGGCGACGACACACGAGTGCGTCTGACGGATTGTGCCCTGCACCGGTATGTGGCTCGGCTGGGGCTTCCGGCTTTTGATGTTAGGCTTAGGTGAGTGGTCTGAGTGGCCCAGCTAGCACCCCTTCATCGTATGGATAGGAGTAGCGGCATATGTTGCCAAGATGGTGGATTCAAGCATATTGTTGTAATACTTTGTAAGGTCCTCGAGAATAATCAATAAAGTGATCTTATGCATCTCCCAGATGCAGAGGCCGGGGGTCATCCTCCTTCTCTAAAAAAACAAAGGGGGGCGGCAACAATTTTTTAGATGAATTGTGAAAGTCAGGACTTGAACTCAAGACCTTAATTCCGATACCATGTTAAGCTTCATGCACTAGCCAACGCAATCAAAAGTCCGAACTAATGGAATGGGTTAGACAATCCACATATACTATAACAGATCTGTCCAGAATTTTCTGAAATGTAGTTCTACGCTCATTGATATGTACAGAACTAAAAGGACAATTAAATAGGAAATTCAGTACAAGCAAAGTATGATAAATTCCATAAGTTAGTGTATGGTACCAAACTACCAAACGTTTGATGAGTGGATATAACTTATCGTTGCAAATTCTTTTGCAAAGTACAGACTACAATAAATGAGCAGTTGATGGAATAATCTTCTGAGCTTAAGATTCAGAAGAGATTCTGATCTACTTTGCCAATTGAGCCCTAACGCTTCATCTGGACGGGCGGCGCCCTAGATCCCTCCCCCCGCGGCGTCCTCCGCTATTAATCTCCTCGCCGCGGTTGTCCGTCCTCTCGCATCAGGCTTTTGCTTCGCTTTATAAATAAAATACAAATGGCCTACTGATATAAAGTGATGAGTAAACCGCAAGGCAAACTCCGTGTGGCTGACCACGGTGGGGGGCTTATGGGAGGATCCACCATGCCTTATGTTGTTGTTTGATCTGGCCTTTACTGCTTGGATACATTACCATATAGAACCAATTAAGGTCGGAACTACGGTTTTCATGGTGAGAAACTCATGATCTGGCCTTTACTGTTTGGATTTGGCAATAGCAGTGTTGGCGCACTGTTCCCTTCCTGAAGGCGTTACTTTTGGAGAACCATTCTTGCAGTCTTGGTGTTGTCAAGGGTGGTCGGTGTGGCAGCTTCGCGTGAATCATTGTTGCTCTTTTTTTTCTCTTATATTTTTAATGATTTGGCTATGTGCATTCTCGATGTTTTAAATAGCTCTTGGTATCATGTCGTTTCTAAGACTGGGTTTAAACAAGTTTGATCTGCTGAGACGGAGGTCCATAGACGGCAATGAGTTTTGCTCATGGTGCGTCACCGGTGGATGCAGAGAAGAAAACTTCGGCACCCCCAAGGATTTGGACGTGTTTTTCAATTTCTGTATGGATGCTTTTGTAAGAGTTTTGTGCTTTTTAATATACGGTCTTTGGCTTTTTGGCAAAAAAAGGTGTGTCTTTCTTCAACATGTAAAGAACTTAATTACATTCATATTTGATCATTGATTTTTGTACCTGGTGCAAGATTGGCCACCACTTAAAAGTTATTTGATCACTGCTATTTTGTACATAGTGCAAGATTGGCCACCACTTACAAATTATGTGGCTACTGCTATTTTCTTTACATAAAGAATTTGCCACAATCTTAAAACAACATCGCAATGCTATAATTGAACTCACATGCATTTTTAAGAATGAAGGCAGAAATTCTGTTCTCCCCCATGTTGAGGATCTGACAGCTCTTCAAGTTACAGGAAATGGGTAGTGCCTGCAATGCAACCTCCATGGGAAGCACAAGATCACACAGGCATCAACTGGTATCTATCTATGTACTGATCTCAATAACAACCACACGAACTAAATTCCGATAATGATCCTAGCTGCTTCCAACCCCTCGCCTCAACCCCTCAGCTCACCACCACCATCGCCACCACTTCCCACGTCCCACAAGATGAGTGATTGTGCAAATGCCAAGCCAATCTCCTCATCACCTCCAACATAAACATATCTTCCCCGGACGATAAACAATATCGGCACACCATCGCGGCATAATTGCGCATGAGGGTCTTGTTTATCCCATCAATATCAAGATCAAGAATCCGGCGGCAACGCCTCAGCAGCGTCCCCACGGGACGGACGGACGGTTTGACCCCAGAGATAACATTTCTTTGCTTCCAAACAGACAACTTGGTGATGAATGATAAGGTGATTGCTGTACATGCTTCCGTACTTTGTCAACAATAGAGGCCAAGCCACCCTGCAGGGCTGCACCCTACAAATACCCTGCACAGACCCACGGCAGAAGCACTCAATGACTCAAGTCAAGGCATTCTCTCTCTAAAGCTAGTATACTGCCCCTCCCTTGCCTTGATCGGTTGAGTCTCCCCTTCCAATTCTCTCAGCTGAAATGGAAAGCTCCTACAGTTCAGCCATGCCGATGGAGACCGACATGATGTCGCAGTTCCTCGGAGGCGACCACCACTGCTTCGCCTACGAGCAGCAGGACGAGTCCATGGAGGCAATGGCGGCCATGTTCTTGCCTGGCCTCGACACCGACTCCAACTCCTCCTCTAGCTGCCTCAACTACGAGGTGTCTCCACAATGCTGGCCACAGCCCCAGCCTCAGCCAGGCCATAGTTCCAGCGTCACCAGCTTCCTTGATCCGGCTCACGGCTACGAGAGCTTTGAGTTCCCGGTGATGGACCCCTTCCCGCATGCCGAATTCCAGTCCCACTGCACCGACATCCCCTACCTAGTCGGCGGCGGCGAGGATCTGAGTCCTCTAGACAGCAACTGTGCACCAGCCGGAGGTGAAGAAGCAGCAAATGATCATACACCTGTGACTAACAAGAGGAAGTCCAGAGCTGCCACCACGGTAAGCTTTAAGAAATTTCAATGGATTGGTCACTTAATTCAGTTGCAATGTTGCTTTGATCCATACTTATCATAATTATGTACCGATGCAGGCATCAAAGAAGGCCAAGAAGGCTGGCAAAAAGGATTTCACCAGCAACGACATCAAAGGCGACGAAACCTATGTCATCGATCCTCAAAGCTCCAGCAGCTGCACCTCAGAAGATGGGGATCTGGATGGCAACGCCAAGTCGAGCTCGAAAAAGACGGGCACCAGAGCCAGCCGTGGAGCAGCAACTGATCCTCAGAGCCTCTATGCAAGGGTAAGTACTCAGCACACGACATCACAAAGTGCAACAAAAAAGATGATAAAGGGTGCATGGTTGATAAATGTTTCTGAATTCTAATGGGTGTAAATTGATATCAATTCTGCAGAAAAGGAGAGAGAGGATCAATGAAAGATTGAAAACCCTGCAGAACTTGGTTCCCAATGGAACAAAGGTAGGTTCCTGTCTGGGATGTATTGGTCTGCAAGGACCTATAATTTGTACCTATATAACTTGGTACGATAAATTGAAGTCTAACTTGGATTAATCTGACATAACAGGTTGACATCAGTACAATGCTAGAGGAAGCAGTGGAGTATGTTAAGTTTATGCAGCTTCAGATTAAGGTGTGTAACATCAACATCTACATTTCTTTGTCAATCTGACCAAATATTTATCATAACCAAAAGTACTAAATTTTCATCGAACATTTATGTGCAGTTGTTGAGCTCCGACGACATGTGGATGTATGCACCCCTCGCTTACAATGGGATTAACGTCAGCAGTCTTGAGATGCACATCGCTGCTCTGCAAAAATAAATACCACTCTGGAGATGTGGCACTAGCTAACACCGAACTGCATAGGGATTAATTGATTCTGGTCCTTATATATAGTTCCAATCATTATACATGTATAATGTAACTATACTTGTTTTGCTTCATACTTTTCTTGGCATTTCCTGGGAGTTATACAAAGAAGTAATCATAATCATGTAAATGATCAAAGGTCACAATGATTTGATTGGCTTCACATTTCAGATCATTCTTTTTTATGTCACAGGGTTATGATTTGTAACTCTAACTTATTAACTGTGTTGATATTTGAATGTATGCATGCCTTCATAACAACACTGGGGAAAAAGGGAAGGCCGGAAGGGCAGAAAATATACAGGGGCACCAGTTACCGCCAGTAATTTTACCACCCAACTATTCAAACAAAATTTGGAAGTCGCTTAAATCCGAGTAAAATTTGCTAAATTTGCACAAACTTCGTTCAAACCGGTATGACTTTCAATGGCCAGTTACCATAACCTCCAGAACACCTCCTTGAATGTCCATTCTTTCTGTGGCTCGAGCTCCCTCAGTCATAGTAGTAGACACTTATTCATGTTACTTGATGTGTGACGATGATCCACTTACATTAACGTCTGAAAAATGTCCATTCTGTCTCTGTCTAGAGCTTACCTAGTAACTGCCACTAGCAACTAATTCTCCTCTTCAGTTACTACACTATTCATACTCTCTAGCGCTGTCGCAGCATACTGGACATGCCTTAGGAGCGCCCCGTATATCTTCCTCCGAACCCTCTCGCACGCATCGTTCTCCTCTTCCTCGGAAAACACGCAGTCCCTGCTGCTTCTGTCTCCCGGCCCCGGAAGCATCCGCTCGTGCCGCACGACATAGTTGAGCCAGTCGTCCACTCTCTTGAGCTGCTGCAGAAGCCCCGCGACCTGCGAATCGCAGGTCGTCGTGTATCCGGCCTCGTTCTCGACGTCGTCCAGGAACTTGTCGATGTACTTGAGGAACCACCGGTTGCATTCTGACCGCAGCGCGACGGCCAGGTCCATGGCGGCACTCAGCTTGCTCCCTTGGGAAGAAGCGTCGGCGGCTTTCCTCGAGGAGGACTTGCCGTTACAGTTGCACTTTGTCTTGGAACAGCAGAGCCGTGGGGTGACAGGCTTTGATTCAGACGGTGATGGCTTTGCGGATTCAGAGGTGACTCTTGAATGGCTAGAGAGAGGTGAGAGGTCGGCTTCAATGGCTGCTCTTACCCATGAGATGGCGGACTGTTTCCTGTCCAGCGCGGCCTTCATGGCAGCTTTGGTCGAAGCCGAGGAAGTCGAATTGGAACCACCTGACTTCGCTTGACGAAGTCTGGTCTGTGATTGAGCGACGAAGATGGCATGGTCCAGTTCTTGGGAGAAGCGCAAGAACCTGTCGATGAGCTCCTTTGGGTCGTCGTCCTTGTCAGATTGCAGTTCAGAGTATGTACTGCAAAAGGAGGGATCAGACATGAAATGAGTTTGGCTACTGTTCTTTTAACATTAGCATCAAGTATGCATGAGCTTTCATTTTTGCTCACCTCAAGCATTTTATCAACTTCTCGGTGGTGGATGCCTCTAGCAGTCCATCAAGCACAGCCTGCAGCGCCATGTCTCTCTGCTTCACTGCCTCCTGCCATTGTTGGAGCAGAAATTGCAGGCCGTCTTATCAGCAAACAGAACTTACTTTCTTCAGATAACAGGAAGAGAAGACAACAGAATATACCTTGCCATGCCTCGTTAAGCTCGAGGAGAGAGAGCTCCACAGCACATTGTCCTCGCACCACCGGATTCCGCTCGTCGCACCGGTGCTCCGAGGTGTCCCCGCCGCGCTGGAGCTCTCTCTGGGCGTCTTGCTTGAGGCGTGTGCGCTCCTCTTGGAGAGCACCTTGAATGCCTTCTCGGCTTTCCTTCTCACCGACTCCAGTGGGTCGTTCGTCGTGCCGCTCTGGTTTGGGCCTGATCTCCCTGGCGAAATCTACAGCATACCAAAATGAAAAATTGATTGAATTAGTAGGTTGATGAGTTCTTGGGAAAAAAATTTGGTTGGCTACACAAAATTTGAGAAATGGCTTTACACTGTTGCTGCGTCTCCGTGGGCCGACGGGTCTTATGCTGCCGGTGAAATCCCAGTTCCTCCTCGTGGTGGAAATCGACGACGAGACGTCCGACTCGTCGTCGTCATCGTCGACGTCGCTGCTGTTGCCGTCGATGGACGCAGCGCTGATTTTCCTGACCTTCTTCAGGAAATCGGCGCCCCTCCGCTCCTCCTCGCTCCTCCTCACCGGCTTTACCGCGGCTGCGCACGCCTCGGACAGAGTCGTGAACGACCGCGACCTGTGGCCGTGGCCCATCGTGGCAGGGGAGCCGGACTGCCACGCCTTCCTCTCCGGGAGGGGCGGCGTCGGCGAGGGCCGGTGCGGACGCGGGCGCGGGCGCGGGCGCTCAGAGACGACCTCCTTGTCCTTGACCTCGGCGCGGGCGGAGCAGGCGTCGGCGTCGACGTCGTCGTCCGTGGAGTCGTGCTGGATGCAGGGGTACCGGCCCGGGAGGACGCGGAAGCTGCGGAGCACGGGAGCTGGGACGGAGGGCATGAGGTGGTCGACCTCGATGACCTGGCCGATGTGGAGGCCGTTGGCGAGGATGAGGTCGTCGTGGTCGGCGTGGAGGGAGACGTAGCAGGAGCGGGACGAGTCGGAGAGGCGGAGGTAGAAGCCCTGGTGGCCCGAGAATGGGTCGGCGCCGGTGAGCGCCGGCGTGATGTTGGTGACCTGGAGCAGGACGCGGCCGTTGGAGCGGGCACGGGAGCGGGAGCGCGGGGTGGGGGCGTCGTCGGTGTCGGAGGGGTCCGGCGGGCGGAGCAGGCGCTGCAGGCTGCCCGGCCGGAGCGCCGGCCGGTGTGGCGAGGGGTACGAGGCCGGCGGTGGCGCCATCTGACGGCGGGGTCGAGATGGGGGTGGGGAACGGAGAGGAGAGAGGAAGCCGGCCCGAGATGTTCGGCTGATTGATGGGTCGGGAAGAGCCGAGCAAGGTTTGTGGCGGGCGATGCGGCGGTGAGTTTGAACGGCGGTTCGGCCGAGCACGGGGCCTCAACTGCCTGGACTTGGTATTCGTTAGAGTATTGTTAACATTGGGCCCTTCTATTCCCACCCTCCACAAGATGAAGCCTACAAAAACTTCCAAACGCCAGGCCCAATAGGGATGCGGTTGGAGTTTTCTCTACTAAAAAAACTTATAAAAATGAAAAGGCTTCAAAAGAAAACTTATATAAATAATAATAAAGTAAAATAAAAAAGGCATTGCTATTTCACATCTAGATGCAATATATTACCTCACATCTAAGTCTTCAAGCACATGATTAATTGCTATAAGATTCATGTAAACTGTTTTTTTATGTTTTGTTAATTCAGTTATCTCTCATCTAACTCCCTCTCAAGATTCGTGTATTTGGAGTGCTCGTTGTCATTTCGTTTATTTTTATTGCTAGCTAGAAGCGAGCCTGACAACTCGCTTGTGTGGCCCCTGTTTTGCCGGACAAGACTATGTGGGCTTCTTTCCTCTATGTGGGCTTCTCTGTTGGGTTGAATGTCATGTTTGTTTTCCATTTTCATTTGAGTTGTTGGCCTGATGAGTTCTCTCGTTCTCTCCCATGTCATTTATTTTCCTACGCGGCTAGAGTTACATACGGCTAACCGTAGATCATTGTACAGCTGATTGTACATGCCCTTAGAGATGGGGGGGATAGACGGGGAGTCAAATTTTCTTTTATTTTGTTGAGCGTTTTGATTTTCCATGCATTTTAGCTTGTTTTCTTTAAAAATCCATTAACTACTTCTTTTTTATTTTGTAGATGAATTTGATGAGAATTGGCTATGTCACATCAGAGTTTACTACCACACGATATACTTTGTCGCAAGATCTGTCTGACTCGAACACTGGCGAGAATGCCTGGTTTTTGGACCGTCTCCGCTTGTCCGTGGCGCAAGACTGATGTCGTGGTTCTAAGTCTGACAGTAGAATATGGGGGTACGTAGGAGGAGGCAAGATCCTAGCTACGGTGAGATTGTGCACGCAAGATTTACGAGTTCAGACCCTTCTCGAAGGAAGTAACAGCCCTACGTCTCGGTGCCCGGAGACGGTCGATCGAATTATGCGTGAAGTTACGAGGGGTGTGAACCCTTGTGCGATGGAGGGTGGCTTATATAGAGTGCGCCGACCCCAGCCATACGTTACAAGAGGTTCAATGTACATAAAGGTGGGACGTTACTGGTAACTCCAACAATAAAGGCATATAAATGATCATTAAGACTACAGGGTGAACGCCTGACCGTTGCCATCCTGAGTGACTTTAGATCATCTGTACTCCGAGTGGTTACTGTTATGGTCGAATGATTATATTCTAGTCGAATGGAATTGGGTTATCCGGGTGAAATTCTGCTGGTCGAGTGGGTTGCACTCTGAGGTGATTTCAGTCGGTAGATGCTACTGTGCTTTGAATGTCTTGGACTTTAGGGCAGTGTCCTTGGGAAGGGTGTCTAGGTTAGGCCCATTACCCTACCCTAGGTACATGTCATCGTCATTAGCCCCTGAATGGATCAGGGTCCGAGTGGGGAAGAGGTTGAAGACGATTCCGACCCAATTTTTATGCTTCGGAGGCATTTTAACTGGGCCGATGAACCATGTTGGAACTTCAACTTTGTTTTCAGTCGCCTTGATCCATTCAGAGTTTGTTGAGTGAACTTATGTTGATATGCTTTGAGTGTTGGAGCGGCATGAAACCTTTGGCGCGATTGGTTGCGTTGCTGTTCCCGGATCTCACGGGATTCGAAATTTGGAGAAGCGGCATGGACGGAGAGCACCATGTAAATGTAGAATGGATTAGGCAAGGGGCGCCTCGATTCTTGTGCCGCCTTTTTCGCCATGTATTGAGCGCGTGACTGTTGCGGGATTTGACAGGATCGACCTGGCCGACAAGCCAGCCACCCGGAAGCGGGACTATATAAGCCGTCGGAGTCGATGTGTTCTGCACAGTGTGCCCCATTCCCCTTCTTCTTCCTCTACTTCTCCATCGCGCCAGCCTACAATCTCGACGTCGCTGCCCTGCTTGAGCGCAGTTCGACGTGATGGGGAAAGACAAGACGACGGCCCTGGAGCGCTCAAAGAAGGCGACGGCGGCAGCGAAGGGCAAGAAGACGAGTCGGGGGGTCGTCGTCGAGGTCCGGCCTGCCGTCCAGCTGGATCCAGGGCGACTGGATTTGTTCCACGATTCAGAAGGAGGACATGGAGGATTTGGTCGAAGGGGGCCTGATTGCCCAAGGATCTTGGAGGCTGCCGGGAAACGAGACCGAGCCGCGGCCGCAGGAGGGTGAGTGCGTCCTCCTCGCGACTCATGTCGACCGTGGTTTCTCTCTGCCCCCTCATCCTTTTTTTCGAGGTTTCTTGAACATTTTTGGAGCCCAGCTTCATCACTTTTCCCCCAACACCATCACATATCTCGCTACATTTGTTTCCATGTGTGAGAATTTCCTGGGTTGTCGATCGCATTGGGGTCTCTCCAAACACATCTTTACTTGCCACTCCCAGTCTGTGAAAAAGGCTAATCCGAGTGATGAGAGGACGCACGTGATCCAGATGTGCGGAGGTCTAGGGATTCAGATGAGGGGTAGAAGTACTTTTCCAGCTATGACTCTTCCTGATTCAGTTAGAGGGTGGCAGTCGACCTGGTTTTACTGTAAAGACCAACCGACCCCTGGTCAGTCGACTGGCCTTCCTCCCTTCTCCATGGATTGAGTCCAGCCGCCCTCTCCTTTGAAAGTGACTCTAGAGGAGAAAGCAGAGGTGAATATGCTAGTCGAACGAGTAGTCCAATTAGTCCGTGACGGCGTGACTGGCATGGATTTGCTCGAAGTGTTTCTCAGTCGACGCGTCCAACCACTCCAGGCCCGCGATCATCCTATGTGGATGTACTCGGGTATATATGACACCACTCGGGTCCACCCGGAGGAAGTCACCGAGGAGATAGTAGAGCAGTGGTTGCAGGGCATTACTGGAAACAAAGACAACCCCAGGGGGTCCAGGAGGGTTCCACCATTCGACGACGCCAATGAACCAGACAAAGTCTGATCTTTTACTGCCGAATGCTTTTTGCTCTGATTTGCAACTGTCTTGAGTCCGACTGATATTTGTGTAATTCTTTGCCTCGCAGGTCTATACCGAGATGTACTCTATGTCGAATGGAGAGCAAGTCCAGGAGGGAGAGGCGAGCGGAGGCGAGAGCGCCGACTGGAAATCCGATGACGAGGACGGTGAAGAAAGTGAAGACTCAAGCATCGGCAAAGAAGTCGACTCCCCACCTCGTTCTGAAAGATGTTCCAAGCAAAAGCACGACCCGGCAAGTGTACGAGGCAAAGCAGTCGCTCCAAGTAAGTAGGCATCGAAGCGCACTCGGACATCTTCTCTCGAGCCGACTGAAAAGGCATCGAAGCAGCCCAAAGTTGCACCTACAAAGCCTCGAAAGGCCCTGCCTAAGATCAAGGTGGATGTTCCCGTCACTTCTGCGTAAGTATTTTGTTTTGCCTCTTTACTTTTGCATTGTTTGGAAGCTTCTGTATTTCAATCGACTCATTCTTCAGCTTGACCGAGTGAACTCAAACGCAAAGGTCTGCTATCGGGACTTCCATTTACAAAGATGACGATGATGAGGAGATGGAGGACGCGGCCACTTCCAAAGCAGGTATGACTCCTGCCATCTTGCCTTTACTTTGTCAATTAGTTTTCACGGTCGACTGAACTATTGTGGTCGATTCTTTTGTAGCTTCGCAGAATGTTATTGAACTTCCAGACGACGATGATGATATGCCTCAGAAGCCCACGGGAAGGAGGGGCAGGACCTCAGGCAGGAGGGTGCCAGCCAACAAGACGCTCCAAATGGTTCCAGTGCTAGAACCAGTGATCCAGCAGTTTGGAGACCTCAATCGCGCCTCTGTTACTTTTCTTGATCCTGTGTCGACTGAACGCGCTTCGTCGTTGACTGTCCAAGTCCCTGCCTCTTCCGTGCAACTCCATGTCTCAGATCCCTAGGTTGTTGCGACTGTTCCACCAACTCCGCTTTTAGTCACCCATCATGTCCCGTAGGACCAGGTGAGCGCTGCTAAGGAAGCCATACGCCAAGCAGGCCTTATGATGGAGCAGATGAAGGTGGTGCATGAGGCCAGCCAGGCTGCCTATGATGCCAGCTCAGCACTCCAGACCAACGTCCAGGTTAGCTGATTTCGTGATCTTTTATCTTGATGCTTGGTCTGTTAGGATATGCTACCCGAAAACCTTTAATGTGCATCTATGGTCAGTCTGCACTTTGCATCTGTACACCCACTGGGTGTTTTGACTTTTGCCGAGTAGTTTTTTCACTTGAGTCGACTAGGTCGCGTCGAGTGTTTATTTGAACTAGTGGGGGCACGCAGAGTGCACCCACTGGCTGTAGTCCCCGAGGCCACTGTCAAATGTTTGATTTGGCGGGGGTCTTTGAACAAAATGTCTCTAGACGATTCTTCCACTCAGTCTGGGCAGACCATGTCGAGTGGAATCTGGACCAGTGGGGGCACGCTGAGTGCACCCACTCGGTGTAGTCCCCGAGACATTAGCCGACTGCGGGCAGTCGACTATGGTCTAAGAATAACAGTTGTTGTTTTTTTGCGACTGGACGGACCAAGCCGATTGAAACGTCGAACCAGTGGGGGCACGCTAAGTGCACCCACTGGGTGTAGTCCCCGAGACTACTATTGAATGTTTGATTCAGCAGTAGTCTTAGAACTCTTTTTGTCGTAACAAGTTGAACTTGTACTTTTCACTCGGAAGCAACCAATTCTTGTTTCTGTCGACTGACTGCAGAGATATTATGAGCTCGGGGCTCTATTTACTGACTTGGAGAAGAAACATATCCAACTCAACCTTGATCTAGGGTTAGCCAAGAAAAACTTGCAGAAGGATCAAGATGAAGCAGTTGCTATGGGAGGTCACTACTTGTCGACTGCTTGCTTTGTCAGCTTTACTTTTTGCTTCTTGAACCGGGTGACTTCACTTGAACAGATGTGCATAGTGAAATCAGACAACTCCAAGCTCATCTGAAGAATGTTATTTCTTTAGAGAAAATGAAGAAGGCGCTGGAGCAGAAGGATCTTGATCTTGCCGCAGCTCAGAAGACGGCGCGGGAGAGAACTGAACTTGCCGACAAGAAGCTGGCTTCAGTCGACAAGTTAGAAGAAGAAAACGCCAAATTGAAGACTGTCGTGAATGAAGCCAACAAAGAAGTCGTGCAACTGAAGAAGGACAATGTGACTCTGACTGACAAAGTTGAAGACCTCACTCGAAAGAGAGACGAGCTGGAAATTTATTTGGGGGACTTGCCAAGAAGTTGTTCGTTATGCTTGGAGGTATTTTTCCTTGTCCGACTGATTCATTATTGCTAACTAATAACCCACAAGTATAGGGGATCGCAACAGTTTTCGGGGGTAGAGTATTCAACCCATATTTATTGATTCGACACAAGGGGAGCCAAAGAATATTCTCAAGTATTAGCAGCTGAGTTGTCAATTCAACCACACCTGGATAACTTAATATCTGCAGCAAAGTATTTAGTAGCAAAGTAGTATGGAAGTAACGGTAACTGTCGGGGATATACCCCGCGGTATGACCCGGCCGGAGTTATGACCCGGCTGGACTTGGCGATTCACCAGAAGACCCGGCTGGAGCTGAGCTACTCACTGGCGATCCGCCCAGACATGGCGGTTTATATGTAACCCACCTAGACCTGTGACTTATGGGTGACGTGGCAAGCGGATCAGAGGAGCGACAAGACCCGGGGGCCCAGGAGGCTCAAGGCCCAGAAGGCCGGCTTACGTTACGATAGGCCGGCTTAAGAGGAAAGGCGTGAGGAATATCTCCCTTACAAGGAATCAAGACCCGAACTTGTATCCGGCTTGTAGTACAAGATAGGCTAGTCCTAATCCTATTTGGACTCCACATGTAACTCGCCCCTCTAACTTATATAAGGAGGGGCAGGGCTCCCCAAAGAGGGACAAGCAACAAGAACAATCTCTAGGTCTAGATACAAAGAGCCGGCTTGCCGACGACTCTCTCATGATCATAATGAGACCTAGCCACAAACAGCATGTAGGGTTATTACCGGATGATGTTTCACGGGGCCTGAAGCTGTCTAAATCCTTGTCTTGCGTGTTGCGTCTCTCGTCCCGATCAACCCCTCTCAAGCTACCACATAGATGCGTTGGCCTCGCGACTAAGTCCTGACACTAAGGACATATGCCGTGACAATTCCACGACAGTTGGCGCCCACCGTGGGGCCCGCGCAGGATGGTGTTGAGTTCTTGGAGGGATCTTTTCTAGGGTTCAAGAGGTTCGCAATTTTCCGGTTCAACAATAGCCGGCGTGAAAAAAAATCATATCAGCTATGAGTTCATTGGTCAAGATTGACGAAGCGTTTTGCTGCGATGGGCTTGAGATTGAGATTATTTTAGGGTTACTTGTGCGGCTGCCTCACGCTACCGTGGTGATTCCGCCGGTCCGAGTTAGCCTGGGTGATTCAGCAGGACGCAAGTGATGGATAAGGAATTTTTGACTACGGCACTGCAAGTCCAGGGGCCGTCAATCGAAGCTACTGTTTATTCCAGGTGAAGATCCAAAAACAGGCCAACTTCTCCCGTCAAGATTAATGGAGCAGTACTACTTGTGTATTACTATTCATCAGGAAGACACACTACAAGCTCAAGTGGACAAATCGGTCAAGGTCACATATGGCCGGAAAGTTGCTGCAGCTTTTAATGGATTTCTAGACGTGTTAAGGAAAGTACTACCACAGAAAAAGGAGTTGAATCATCAAAACCAAGATAGACTCGGACGGGTGTAACAGCTCATCCATGATGAATACTACTCTGACTCAAATTGGGATCTAACGAAAAAAGGCAAGGAGTCAATTTCTACTTACTAGTACGCTACTTGGAAGCCAAATCTGAGTGGCCATGGCTCATCACGTGAGGCGTGCTGGCCATAAGTAGCAGGTAAAAAGAAAAAAGAAAAAGATCAATCAGCATACTACTCTGCGAGGGCGGTATAGGTTGAGCCGCCGCACACCAACATCGCCACTGTTGAGAGCTCTAGCTGGCCTCCCTGCGCCTTGAAGCTCCGCCTGCTGCTGCCCAGCGATGCGCGTATGAGTCTGAGTCATCCGGTTCGCCTCACGTGTATGCGCGTATGGTGACTTACGGACGAGCAGAATTCTGGATTGACCGGAGGCACAACCGGAAAGGAAGACAATCACGACCGGGAGTCTAAATCCGTGACCCGGATTCGCCGCGATGAATCGCCACGTTGAGCCTTTTCTGCTGTGATTGAGCCGTCGAGGCCACGTTGAGCCGCCTCTACTGTCTGAGCCGCCTCTGTCGCGTTGAACGGATCATTCGTTGCCTGAACGAATCAGGCAGGTAACGTTCCGCCCGGCAATAACCATGACATATTACCCGATGAATGGAACGCGCGCAAGTTGCCGCCCCTGCGGCCCGGGCTACATCGACTCACCGGGACCGCGCCTGCAATTGACTCGCCCGAGTGCACCGGATTATAATATCACGACCGGTTCATCTGTCTGCTCCCGCAGCCGACTCACCCGACATTAGTTCACTACATCAAAACAATGTGGTTGACTCGCCCGCGCCGGTTTACAGCACCGCGGCCGATTCATCCGTCTGAGCCACCTCTGATGCGGCGGTCGTCTTTACCGGCCATCGTCGGCTTTGGTCTACATCAACACACCGAGCCGCACTGTATGCATGAGCTGTTTATTGAATATGAGCAAGTCATCGCTTGGGAAGCCGGTTTTCTTCCAACAAATTGGAGACGAATTATCGGTATTATCAGCCGCCGTGCACCTTTGGATGGCTCAATGGGCGGCGCACAAGTCGCCGCCACTACAGTTTGGTTAACTTCAAACAGCGATTGGAAGGAACCATTGGCCAGATTGACACGGCTCATACGGGATCATTTATAACCCGCCGCATGATCACCTCAACCTTCGTGGATTCACATCGCGCTATCAACGCCAATGATATACACCTTCTGCTATGGTCAAATATGGAGAATCTCAAGCCAACACTTCGAGTCATCTTGAGACTCGGGGGCTACAATGGTATGACTCGGAAAAATTAGCCGGTTTCAATAAATTCAAGTACTCCAGGTTATTGAAGGGAAAAGTAACCCGGCCCCGGAGATTGCTGCTAGATCGATGAAAATTTAAAGGCTGTCAGAAGATTTCCGGATCAAAATAAGGATTCTGGTTTAAAATCCGGTTCAAGGGACATCTTTCTCCCACAAAGCACTGAAGCTCTCAAATCCGGTTCAAAATCCGGCCCAAGGTAAATTTGTCCCTCACAAATTTTTGAAGCTCTCAAATCCGGTTCAAAATCCGTCTCAAGGTAAATTTGTCCCTCACAAATTTTTGAAGCTTTCAAATCCGGTTTAAAGTTCCGGTTCAAAAAGAATTAATTTCTCGCAAGTTCGAGTTCTAAGAAAAATTAAAGGTTGCCAAAAAGAACTTGCTGCCATGATGCGCGGTTCAAACATGGGTATCACGCCTTACGGCTTATCTTATATGGTCACTTGGGGGCTTCCTGTTCAAACATAGGTCGTATTCAAACCAAAGAGAACATAGCTGTCGATACCCTCTTGATCGGCATACTGCCAAACCCACTAGGGGGCTTCTTGATCATATATGAATCATAGCTTAACCCTTTGGGTCCGGCGTGGGTCGTATTCGAACCAGGCGTCATTAAACAACTCTTATGGTCACTTGGGGGCTTCTGTTCAAACATAGGTCGTATTGAACCAAAGAGAACATAGCTGTCGATACCCACTTGATCGGCATCGCCAAAGCCACTTTGGGGCTATATGATCGTATTCGAATCTTAGCTTAACCCCTTTGGAACGGTTTACTGATCGTATCCGAATCAGAAGCCTCAAATAGTTTTATTCTATCTCGGGTTAAGTTTATTGCAGCCACAATTACTTAACTTGAGACCTTTTGGGGATTATATCTCAAATGTATATAAGTGTTTTATGATTAACCCGGCTTGACTTTTGACTATAAGTCGCGACTTATGACAACCATCATTTATATGGAAGCATTGGTTTCTAAGGATTGGGTTATCACCCTTATTACACAGGTCATGTAAACCGGCAGTACAAATTCAATATCACAATGGTCATTTGGGGGCTTCCTGTTCAAACATAGGTCGTATTCGAACCAAAGAGAACATAGCGGTCGATATCCACTTTGATAGGCAACGCCAACGCCACTGGGGGCTATATGATTGTATTCGAATCTTAGCTTAACTCCTTTGGAACGGTTTACTGATCGTATTCGAATTAGAAGCCTTAACATTTTTATCTGTTTTTATACAATCGCAAGTATTTGAGTTGTCACAAATATCATATGTGCCGGCTCTTACAGACTTGAGTTATCAACTTCACTGTCCGGGTCACATAAGCGGCGGTATCATTCAAAGGATCATAGGGATCTTGTGATCTACTTGTGTGCGAGGATAAGACTACATTTGGGTGGTTACCTTACGGCTTTTGACATTAAGTCGCCAGGGCATATGTTGTTTAAACTCTTTGCGATTTGCGTAAATATGACATATAAATGATTAAGTTCAAGCTCATTACCAAAGTTGATGCTTCAAAATGATTATCCGTTCGGATTTTTCTCAAAGGCTATAAGTCACGAAGTTATAAAAATCCAGCTTACAATGGAGGCGTATTAAATCGCCATCGGCCAAGAGCCGCCAGTATTTAAACTCTGGATTTACTTGTCAACCGATGAGGTATTCAAATCTTTAATAGCCAAAACTGGCTGGATTTTCATGATGATATTGAATGATTGAGGTTTTCATGCGGATTATATTATTCAAGTCTCGAATAGCCAACATGGCTGGATTTCTATTGTGATTATCAATAACCGATTGCTATGATTGAGGTTTTCAAAGTCGCTTTAGCACAACGGCTATTATTTTTATCAATGGATATGATTTATTCTGCAATGGAAGGAATAGTCCCGAGTCGCTGCAGGCTTACGACCCGGCACTTGGGGGCTATATTATTCAGAATGGGATTATATCAAATATGCAAGTCCCATGTCACTACCAGCATGCACCATGGCACTTGGGGGCTAATGTAAAGTCATTTTTTGATCAACTTATTGAAGAACCGACTCATCACATCATAATGAGCCGGCCCTTGGGGGCTACCAATTGCTCCTGTCAAAAATTCAAGGTACACAAGCATTAATCCATTATATTGAACGGTCCACTATTTAGTTGGTGGAGTACAAAGCTCTTAACCTTGTGGACGTGGGTTCAAGCCCCATGGTGGAGACTATATTATATGATATTATTATCAATTATATACAAAGTCCCAGCTCAGTATTATCTTACTAAGCTGGCCCTTGGGGGCTACACATTGCTGTTCAAATTTACATGGTTATATCTACAAAGTCCCTGCTCATTATTTGCATAATGACCCTGCCCTTGGGGGCTACACTTTAGTTGAAGTTTTCATGAGTATAAAGCAATTACAAGTCCCAGGTTGCTGCAAGCATGACAACCCGACACTTGGGGGCTACATGTGTGGAATATTCAGTTTATATGATTGAGATGAATAAACCGGATTTCTTCAAGGTTGCAACATTATTGGCGCAAGTCTTAAACCATCACTTTGTTCTCCTCAAGACTTGGGGGCTACAGGTAATATGGATATAAGGGAGAAAAAATCTTCAAATTATCAGTTTTGAGCAAATCAGGAGGATCAATTACATAAACCGGTGTCAACAACAATTATGACCCGGCATCGTCTGTTTTATAATCAGGCAGTTTTTGGTAATGATAAACCGGTGTCAACAACAATTATGACCCGGCATCGTCTGTTTTATAATCAGGCAGTTTTTGGAAATGATAAACCGGCAAGCTCTACATCTTTAAACCGGCGGATCACCAGATGAATCTTGAGTCCAATATATTTATTAAGCCGGAGCTTTGGAAACCGACTCAAATGGATTATTTCTTATAATATTTCTCAACAAGAGACCAATGTCAGCAAATTGACTCTGAAGCTGGCCTGTTGACCCGGATTTCTCAAAGGAAGTATCTGGATCTTTTGCATTGACAAAATTGAAACATATATGCTAAGGAGATTTTCTATGAGTTCATGGGCATGTGTCAAGAAGGAAATGACAAGGACTTAAAGATGATCAAGTGCCGGCTTATAAGAATTTTTAACCCGGAGCACAACTTGTCAAAGTTGTTCTGGTGTTTATTTTGCAGGATCAGTTTAACATGGATAAATCCAAATTAAACTGGGGGCTAATGTCGGGGATATACCCCGCGGTATGACCCGGCCGGAGTTATGACCCGGCTGGACTTGGCGATTTACCAGAAGACCCGGCTGGAGCTGAGCTACTCACTGGCGATCCGCCCAGACATGGCGGTTTATATGTAACCCGCCTAGACTTGTGACTTATGGGTGACCTGGCAAGCGGATCAGAGGAGCGACAAGACCCGGGGGCCCAGGAGGCTCAAGGCCCAGACGGCCGGCTTAAGTTACGATAGGCCGGCTTAAGAGGAAAGGCGTGAGGAATATCTCCCTTACAAGGAATCAAGACCCGAACTTGTATCCGACTTGTAGTACAAGATAGGCTAGTCCCAATCCTATTTGGACTCCACATGTAACCCGCCCCTCTAACTTATATAAGGAGGGGCATGGCTCCCCAAAGAGGGACAAGCAACAAGAACAATCTCGAGGTCTAGATACAAAGAGCCGGCTTGCCGGCGACTCTCTCATGATCATAATGAGACCTAGCCACAAACAACATGTAGGGTTATTACCGGATGATGTTTCCCGGGGCCTGAAGCTGTCTAAATCCTTGTCTTGTGTGTTGCGTCTCTCGTCCCGATCAACCCCTCTCAAGCTACCACATAGATGCGTTGGCCTCGCGACTAAGTCCTGACACTAAGGACATCTGCCGTGACAATTCCACGACAGTAACGGTGGCAAAACTAACAGTAGCAGTTTTGTAGTAATTGTAACAGTGGCAACGGAAAAGTAACTAAGCAAAGATAAATATGTGAAAAGCTCGTAGGCAATGGATCAGTGATGGATAATTATGTCGGATGCGATTCTTCATGCAACAGTTATAACATAGGGTGACACAGAACTAGCTCCAGTTCATCAATGTAATGTAGGATGTATTCCGAATATAGTCATACATGCTTATGGAAAAGAACTTGCATGACATCTTTTGTCATGCCCTCCCGTGGCAGCGGGGTCCTATTGGGAACTAAGGGATATTAAGACCTCCTTTTAATAGAGTACCGGACCAAAGCATTAACACTTAGTGAATACACGAACTCCTCAAATTACGGTCATCACCGGGAATGGTCCCAATTATTGTCACTTTGAGGTTAGCGGATCATAACACATAGTAGGTCACTAATGACTTGCAAGATAGGATCAAGAACTCACATATATTCATGAAAACATAATAGGTTCAGATCTGAATTCATGGCACTCGGGCCCTAGTGACAAGCATTAAGCATAGCAAAGTCATAGCAACATCAATCTCAGAACATAGTGGATACTAGGGATCAAACCCTAACAAAACTAACTCGATTACATGATAAATCTCATCCAACCCATCACCGTCCAGCAAGCCTATGGAGTTGGAATTGAGGTCGGTGGAGCCTCAGGGCCCCGCGAGACAGGGGGGCGCGCCCCCCACCCTCGTGGACAGGGTGTGGGCCCCCTGGTGTTGATTCTTTCGCCAGTATTTTTATAAATTCCAAAAATATTCTCCGTGAAGTTTCAGGTCATTCCGAGAACTTCTATTTTTGCACAAAAATAACACCATGGCAATTCTGCTGAAAACAGCGTCAGTCCGGGTTAGTTCCATTCAAATCATGCAAGTTAGAGTCCAAAACAAGGGCAAACGTGTTTGGAAAATTAGATACGATGGAGACGTATCAACTACCCCAAGCTTAAACCTTTGCTTGTCCTCAAGCAATTCAGTTGATAAACTGAAAGTGATAAATAAAAACTTTTACAAACTCTGTTTGCTCTTGTTGTAAATATGTAAAGCCAGCATTCAAGTTTTCAGCAAAGATTATGAACTAACCATATTCACAATAACACTTAGGTCTCTTGTTTACTCATATCAATGGCATAATCAACTAACGAGCAATAATAATAAATCTTGGATGACAACACTTTCTCAAAACAATCATAATATGATATAACAAGATGGTATCTCGCTAGCCCTTTACGAGACCATAAAACATAAATGCAAAGCACCTCTGAAGATCAAGGACTGACTAAATATTGTAATTCATGGTAAAAGAGATCCAGTCATACTCAATTGAAATTAATAGTAATGGATGCAAATGAAAGTGGTGCTCTCCAACTGGTGCTTTTTAATAAGAGGATGATGATTCAACATAAAAGTAAATAGATAGGCCTTTTGCAAAGGGAAGCGGGGATTTGTAGAGGTGCCAGAGCTCGGTTTTTGAAATAGAGATAAATAATATTTTGAGTGGTATACTTTCACTGTCAACATAACAACCAAGAGATCTCAATATCTTCCATGCTACACACATTATAGGTGGTTCCCAAGCAGAATGGTAAAGTTTATACTCCCCCACCACCAACAAGCATCAATCCATGGCTTGCCCAAAACAACGGGTGCCTCCAACTAACAACAATCCTGGGGGAGTTTTGTTTGCAATTATTTTTATTTGGTTTGAGCATGGGGCTGGGCATCCCGATGACCAGCCATTTTCTCGTGAGTGAGGAGCGGAGTCCACTCCTCTTGAGAATAACCCGCCTAGCATGTAAGATATAGATATCCCTAGTTGATACATGAGCTATTCGAGCATACAAAACAGAATTTCATTTGAAGGTTTAGAGTTTGGCACATACAAATTTACTTGGAACCGCAGGTAGTTACCGCATATAGGAAGGTATGGTGGACTCATATGGAATAACTTTGGGGTTTATGGAAGTGGATGCACAAGCAGTATTCCCGCTTAGTACAAGTGAAGGCTAGAAAAAGACTAGGAAGCAACCAACTAGAGAACTACAACAATCATGAACGTGCATTAAAATTAATCAACACTGAGTGCAAGCATGAGTAGGATATAATTCATCATGAACATAAATATCGTGGAGGCTATGTTAATTTTGTTTCAACTACATGCGTGAACATGTGCCAAGTCAAGCCACTCGAATCGTTCAAAGGAGGATACCACCCTATCATACCACATCACAACCATTTTAATAGCATGTTGACACGCAAGGTAAACCATTATAAACTCCTAGCTAATTAAGCATGGCATAAGCAACTATAATCTCTAATTGTCATTGCAAACATGTTTCATTCATAATAGGTTGAATCAGGAATGATGAACTAACCATATTTACAAAAACAAGAGAGGTCGAGTTCATACCAGCTTCTCTCATCTCAATCAGTCCATCATATATCGTCATTATTGCCTTTCACTTGTACGACCGAACGGTGTGGACAATAATAATAGTGCACATGCATTGGACTAAGCTGGAATCTGCAAGCATTTAATACAAGGGAGAAGACAAGGTAATATGGGCTCTTGGTTAAATCAACAATGATGCATATAAGAGCCACTTCAACATTTTCATCATGGTCTTCTCCTCTCGACCCCCAAAGAAAAGAAAGGAAATAAAACTATTTACACGGGAAAGCTCCCAACAAGCAAAAGAAGAACGAGAAATCTTTTTGGGTTTTCTTTTAATTACTACTACTACAGGCATGGAAAGTAAACTAGCTAAAAGCTACAACTAATTTTTTTGGTTTTTTCTTAAGGTTATTCAAGCACACAAGAAGAAAGCGAGGAAAAGGAAAATAAACTAGCATGGATAGTGCAATGAAAAGGTATGAGCACCGACAACTAGAATGAGTGTGTGAACATGAATATAATGTCGGTGAGAAATACGTACTCCCCCAAGCTTAGGCTTTTGGCCTAAGTTGGTCTATGCCCACGGATCAAAGTGGTCCTCTCTAGTGTACCGAGGAGGATCCTCGGGGTGCCACTGGTTGGCGATCTCCTCTGGATCCCACTGATAAACAGACAGCCGATAAGGGTCAAGTGGTGGCTTCGGCTCAGCCTCTGGAGTAGGTGTCGCGCTCAAGTATGCATGAATGGCCTCCGGCAAAATGAGGTACGTGCCTGAAAATATGTTAAACAAAGAGGGCACACGCAAGGTAATAAACTCACAATAATTTTTATCGAATAACAAATTATACTTAAGCGGTTTCTTCTTATTTTTAACAATAAAGTCATGTGCTACCATACTCTTATAATCTAGAAAGACAGGGAGTAGCAACTTTTCTTATTTCTCATAATGCCTAATAGGTATATTAAAGTGTGCAGCAAGGCACGAAGCAAAGATGCCACCGAAGATGGGGCCCTTTGTACGGTTCAGACTCAACCATTTAGCAATAATAGCGACCAAACTGAAGGTTGTATCACGAAAAAAAGCATGGCGCAAAATAACAATCTGAGGAGCACTAAGATTTCAACGTTCCCGTGACCAATCAAGCATCTACTAGCAAATATTGCAAAGTAACGTAGAATAGGAAAATGTATGCTAGTAATTCTTGCACCTGAAACTTTCCTCGTTTCCCCTACATCAATTTCATTAATAAATCCCTCCACATCATTATGGTGTGGTTCCTCTATGCTGCCCGAAAAGGGTATCCTGCATACCCGACAAAAATCATATAAGGACATCTCCTTAACTTAATCATATAAATGAAACTCCACTGAAGGTGGTGATCTCCTAGCATGGAAATGAAAATTTTGCACAAAAATATTAGTGAGTAGGAGATACTGTTCGCGCTGGTCGCGGAGGAAGTCGACGAGGCCTGCATTCTCAGCCAAATAATAAAAACCATCACGAATCTCATCACAAGGCCATTCACACGGCAGAACCTCCGCAATGCGAGGGAGATTATATTTGGGCTTCTTATCCTCCTCACTTTGCTTATCCTTCAAGCTTCGGCTCGAAGAGCCTCTCAACAATCTCTTCATCATTTTCTTTTTCTGAAAATTTCTGAAAATTTTAGTGACTCAAAATAAAAGTGAACCAAACTCAACAAAATTGATAGCAACTACTCCCACAAGTGCCTAGATACTATATCATGCATTATAACTACTTGGGACCAAATAAATTTGACATGCAAGCTCAAGAACAGGGTCACCTAAGCAGCAAAAATTTGTAATAAATAAAGCACTAGAACAAAAACTAATTGGACCATTGGAGGAGTCACATACCGAAGAACAATCCCCCAAAGCAGTTTTGTGAGTGGAGCTTTGAGCAAGGAGATCGAAAATCGCAGCAAAACAAGCTAGAACACGAGTTTGAGCTGTGTGGTGATTTTTTCTGGAGGAAGACGAAGTGTGTGGGTGCAGGAATAAGTGGAAGGGGGCCACGTGGGGCCCATGAGGCAGGGGGCGCGCCCAGGGGGGTGGGCGCGCCCTGGACCCTCGTGGCCAGGTGGTGGCTCCCTCTGGTGTGTTCTCAGTGCCTGATATTCTTAAATATTCTACAAAAAGTCATATTTCAATTTCAGGGCATTTGGAGAACTTTTACTTTCGGGGTATTTTTTTATTGCAAGGATAATTCAGAAAACTGACAGAAAATACTATTTTTGCTTTATTTAATCTAAATGACAGAAAGTAGAAGGAGGGTACAGAGAGTTGTGCTTTCTAACTTCATCCATCTCATGCTCATCAAAAGTAATCCACTAACAAGGTTGATCAAGTCTTGTTAACAAACTCATTACGAATCGCATGAACCGGAGAATTTTCGAATAGCACTAGGTTACCTCAACGGGGATATGCACGTCCCCAATAATAAGAATATCATATTTATTCTTGACAGTAGGAAGAGGAAATTCAAAACCTCCAATAATAATCGATGGAATTTTTCCAATGGAATTGATACTATGGACTTGAGGTTGTTTCGTTGCAAAGTGTACCGTATGCTCATTACCATTAACATGAAAAGTGGCATTGCCTTTGTTGCAATCAATAACAGCCCCGGCAGTATTCAAAAAGGGTCTACCAAGGATAATCGACATATTATCGTCCTCGGGAATATCAAGAATAACAAAGTCCGTCAAGATAGTAACGTTTGCAACCACAACAGGCACATCCTCACAAATACCGACAGGTATAACAGTTGATTTATCGGCCATTTGCAAAGATATTTCAGTAGGTGTCAACTTATTCAAATCAAGTCTACGATATAAAGAGAGAGGCATAACACTAACACCGGCTCCAAGATCACATAAAGCAGTTTTAACATAATTTCTTTTAATGGAGCATGGTAGAGTTGGTACTCCTGGATCTCCTTGTTTCTTAGGTATTCCACCTTTAAAAGTATAATTAGCAAGCATGGTGGAAATTTCAGCTTCCGGTATCTTTCATTTATTTGTAACAATTTCTTTCATGTACTTAGCATAATGATTCATTTTAAGCACATCAGTCAAACGCATACGCAAAAAGATAGGTCTAATCATTTCAGCAAAGCGCTCAAAATCCTCATCATCCTTTTTCTCGAATGGTTTAGGAGGAAAAGGCATGGGTTTCTGAACCCATGGTTCTCTTTCTTTACCGTGCTTTCTGATAATCCCCAAGTGCAAGGAATCATCGTAGCACTCTCCAAAGGTGGAAGTGATAAGTATGGAGTGTCGAACCCACAAGGAGCTAAAGGTAAGATCAATATTCTCTCAAGCCCTATCTCGCCATCGACACGACTCTCGTGCAATCAACGTTTGCTTCCAACTAGCATCTAGAAATAAAACTACGTTGTGGGTATGAAGAGGATAACTTTGCATGGTAACGGAGAGCTAAAACATAAAAGTAGGTGCTGTTATCGTAAAGTTAGAATATATTACTAAATAATATAAATAGCGAGTGTGGAATAATGGTGGATCGGTGTGCGGAATTGTCCTAGGCAATTGTTAACAAGACCGGTAATCACTATTGCAGTTTCATATGAGGGAGAGGCATAAGCTAACATACTTTCTCTACTTCGATCATATGCACTTATGATTAGAACTCTAGCAAGCATCCGCAACTACTAAAGATCATTAAGGTAAAATCCAACCATAGCCCTAAAGCATCAAGTCCTCTTTATTCCCATACGCAACAATCCCTCTTACTCGGGTTTGTGTTTCAGTCACTCACGCAACCCACTATAAGCGAATCATGAACATATTGCAACACCCTACAGCGGGAATCCCTCACGCTTGCGCGACACGGAGGGCACCATAGGACAGCACCAAAGTAAAACATACAACTCATACCAATCTAGATCATCAATCAACCCAAAGACAAAAGATATCTACTCAAAACATCATAGGATGGCAACACATCATTGGATCATAATATGTGGCATAAAGCACCATGTTCAAGTAGGGGATTACAGCGGTTTGCGGGAGAGTGGACCACGTAAAAGAGATGAGGATAGTGATGATGATGGTGATGTTGATGAAGACGATCACCGTGGCGATGATTCCCCTCCCGATGGCACTCCGGCGCCACCGGAAGAGAGGAGGAGAGGTTCTCCCCTTGTGCTTCCTCCTCCATGGCCTCCACCCTCTGGTCCTTGGCCTTCATGATGATGAAGACCCTCGGAATACTCCTCCATGGCCACGGTGATGATGGCCCCTCGTGAGGCGCCAGAGAGGGCCTAGATTGATTTCTCGTGGCTCTGAGAGGCTTGCGGTGGGCGGAACTTGATCTAATCTCCGTTCTGGAAATTTTAGGGTACGAGAGTATATATGGGTGCAGGAGGTACGTCGGTGGACTTCCGGGCTGGCCACTAGGTAGGGGGGCAGCCCCAGGGGGGTGGGTACACCCCCCACCCTCGTGGGCAGCCCGGGACTCCCCTGGTGAACTTCCGGTACTCCATGGGCTTCTTCTGGTCCAAAAACAGGTTCCGTGGAGTTTCAGGTCTTTTGGACTCCGTTTGATATTCTTTTTCTTCGAAACACTGAAATAGGCAAAAAAAAAACAGCAAATCTGGGCTGGGCCTCCGGTTAATAGGTTAGTCCCAAAAATAATATAAAAGTGGATAATAAAGCCCAATATTGCCTAAAACAGTAGATAATATAGCATGGAGCAATAAAAAATTATAGATACGTTGGAGACGTATCACTTTCTAGCAACGAAATCTCTCTTTTCATAACATTGATTCTTTGATTGTGACTTATCAAGATCGACAGCAGGTTCAATTTCTACATCATTGTTATTTCTAGGTTGAGCATCAACATGAACATCATCATTAACGTTATCACTAGGTTCATGTTCATCACCAGATTGTGTTTCAGCATCAGAAATAAAAATATCATTAGGATTCTCAGGTGTGTCAACAACAGGTTCACTAGAAGCATGCAAAGTCCTATCATTTTTCTTTTTCTTCCTCTTAGAAGGACTAGGTGCATCAACATTAGTTCTTTGAGAATCTTGCTCAATTCTCTTAGGGTGGCCCTCAGGATACAAAGGTTCTGGAGTCATTTTACCCCCTCTAGTCATAACTCTAACAACATTATCATTTTTCTTATTATTCAATTCAATGAGCATATCATTTTGAGCCTTAAGCACTTGTTCTACTTGAGTGGTAGCCATAGAAGCATGTTTACTAATAAGCTTAAGTTCACCCTTAACTCTAGACATATAATCACTCAAGTGTTCAATCATATAAGCATTGCGTTTCAATTGTCTACCAACATAAGCATTGAAATTTTCTTGTTTAACAATAAAATTATCAAACTCAACTAAGCATTGGCTAGCAGACTTATAACGAGGAATATCACCTTCATCAAATCTATAGAGAGAATTTACCTTTACTACCTGTGTCGGATTATCAAGACCGTGTATTTCTTCAATAGGTGGTAAATTCCTAACATCTTCAGCTTTAATACCTTTTTCTTTCATAGATTTCTTTGCCTCTTGCATATCTTTAGGGCTGAGAAATAGAATACCCCTTTTCTTTTTTTTCGGAGTTGGCTTAGGAGTTGGTTCAGGAAGTGTACAATTGTTTTCATTAGTCAATGTATTATTCAATAACAATTCAGCTTGATCAACAGTTCTTTCCCTGAAAACACAACCAGCACAACTATCCAGGTGGTCTCTGGAAGCATCGGTTAGTCCATTATAAAAGATATCAAGTATTTCATTTTTCTTGAGAGGATGATCGGCAAAGCATTAAGTAATTGGAGAAGCCTCCCCCAAGCTTGTGGGAGACTCTCTTCTTCAACTTGCACAAAATTATATATTTCCCTCAAAGCAGCTTGTTTCTTATGAGCAGGAAATATTTAGCGAGAAGTAATAAATCATATCACGGGGACTATGCACACAACCAGGATCAAGAGAATTAAACCATGTCTTAGCATCACCCTTTAATGAGAACGGAAATAACTTAAGGATATAGTAGTAACGAATTTTTTCCTCATGAGTGAATAGGGTGGCTATATCATTTAATTTAGTAAGATGTGCCACAACAGTTTCAGATTCATATCCATGAAAAGGATCAGATTCAACCAAAGTAATTAACTCAGGATCGACAGAGAAATCATAATCCTTATTAGTAATACAGATAGGTGAAGTAGCAAAAGCAGGGTCATATTTCATTCTAGCATTCAAAGATTTTTCTTTCAACTTAGCTAATAATTCTTAAGATCATATCTATCATTGCAAGCAAGAAAATCTCTAGCAGTTTCTTCATCCATAACATAACCCTCAGGCACAACAAGCAGTTCATATCTAGGGGGAGAATCTTCATCATCACTTTCATCAATATTTTCAGTTTCAATAATTTCATTCTCTCTAGCCCTATCAAGTTGCTCATCAAGAAATTCACCTAGTGGCACAGTATTATCAAGCATAGAAGTAGTTTCATCATAAGTATCATGCATAGCAGAAGTGGCATCATCAATAACATGCGACATATCAGAATTAATAGCAGAAGCAGGTTTAGGTGTCGCAAGTTTACTCAAAACAGAAGGAGAATCAAGTGCAGAGCTAGATGGCAGTTCCTTACCTCCCCTCGTAGTTGAGGGATAAATCTTGGTTTTCTCGTCTTTCAAATTCCTCATAGTGATCAGCAGATATAAATCCCTAGAATAGAGCTATGCCTCCTCGGCAACGGCGCCAGAAAATAGTCTTGATAACCCACACGTACATGGGATCGCAACAGTTTTCGAGGGTAGAGTATTCAACCCAAATTTATTGATTCGACACAAGGGGAGCCAACTAATATTCTCAAGTATTAGCAGCTGAGTTGTCAATTCAACCACACCTAGATAATTTAATATCTGCAGCGAAGTATTTAGTAGCAAAGTAGTATGGAAGTAACGGTAACGGTGGCAAAAGTAACAGTAGCAGTTTTGTAGTAATTGAAACAGTGGCAACGAAAAAGTAACTAAGCAAAGATCATATGTGAAAAGCTCGTAGGCAATGGATCAGTGATGGATAATTATGTCGGATGCCATTCTTCATGCAACAGTTATAACACAGGGTGACACAGAACTAGCTCCAGTTCATCAATGTAATGTAGGCATGTATTCCAAATATAGGCATGTATTTCCTTATATCATGATAAATGTTTATTATTCATGCTAGAATTGTATTAACCGGAAACTTAGTACATGTGTGAATACATAGACAAATAGTGTGTCACTAGTATGCCTCTACTTGACTAGCTCGTTGAATCAAAGATGATTAAGTTTCCTAGCCATAGACATGAGTTGTCATTTGATGAATGGGATCACATCATTAGAGAATGATGTGATTGATGATACGTCCATTTTGCATCATGCTTTATATCGATATTTATTGCATTATGGGCTATTATTACACGTTATGTTACAATACTTATGCCTATTCTCTCTTATTTTACAAGGTTTACATAAGGAGGAGAATGCTGCATTGGAATTACGGGCTGGCAAATGAGCAAATATTATAGACCTATTCTAAACAACTCCAAAAGTCCTGAAACTCCACGAAAGTCATTTTTGGAAATAATAAAAAATATCGAGCGGAAGAAGTTCACCAGAGGGGGGCCCACCTGTCCACGAGGGTGGGGGCGCGCCCCCTACCTCGTGGGCCCCCTGTTGGCTCTCCGATGGCCATCTTCTGCTATATGAGGTCTTTCGTCGAGGAAAACATCAGAAGCAACCTTTTGGGACGAAACTCCGCCACCACGAGGCGGAACCTTGGTGGAACCAATCTAGGGCTCCGGCAGAGCTGTTCTGCCGGGGACACTTCCCTCCGGGAGGGGGAAATCATCGTCAACGTCATCACCAACGCTCCTCTCATCGGGAGAGGGCAATCTCCATCAACATCTTCACCAGGCACCATCTCCTCTCAAAACCCTAGTTCATCTCTTGTATCCAATTCTTGTCTCCAATTAGGGATTGGTACTAGTAGGTTGCTAGTAGTGTTGATTACTCCTTGTAGTTCATGCTAGTTGGTTTATTTGGTGGAGGATCATATGTTCAGATCCTTTATGCATATTAATACCCCTCACGATTATGAACATGAATATGCTTTGTGAGTAGTTACGTTTGTTCCCGAGGACGGAGAGAAGTCTTGCTATTAGTAGTCATGTGAATTTGGTATTAGATTCGATATTTTGATGAGATGTATGTTGTCTAGCCTCTAGTGGTGTTATGTGAGCGTCGACTACATAACACTTCACCATTATTTGGGCCTAGAGGAAGGCATCGGAAGTAATAAGTAGATGATGGGTTGCTAGAGTGATGAAGCTTAAACCCTAGTTTATGCGTTGCTTCGTAAGGGATGATTTGGATCCATATGTTTCATGCTATGGTTAGGTTTACCTTAATACTTTTGTTGTAGTTGCAGATGCTTGCAATAGAGGTTAATCATAAGTGGGATGCATGTTCAAGTAAGAACAGCACCCAAGCACCAGTCCACCCACATATCAAATTATCAAAGTACCGAACGTGAATCATATGAACGTGATGAAAACTAGCTTGACGATATTCCCATGTGTCCTCGGGAGCGCTTTTCCTTACATAAGAGTTTGTCCAGGCTTGTCCTTTGCTACAAAAAGGATTGGGCCACCTTGCTGCACTTTATTTACTTTTGTTACTTGTTGCTCGTTACAAATTATCCTATCACAAAACTATCTGTTACCACTTATTTCAAGATTTGCAGAGAATACCTTCTTTGGAAACCGCTTATCATTTCCATACGCTCCTTGTTGGGTTCGACACTCTTACTTATCGAAAGGACTACGATAGATCCCCTATACTTGTGGGTCATCAAGACTCTTTTCTGGCGCCCTTGCCGGGGAGTGAAGCGCCTTTGGTAGGTGGAATTTGGTAAGGAAAAATTTGTATAGTGTGCTGAAATTTACAGTCACTTGTTACTATGGAAAGTAATCCTCTGAGGGGCTTGTTCAGGGTATCTTCACCCCAACCAAGAGAGAGCAAAGAGTTGCTCCTCAACCCATCGAACCTCTGAACATGAAAATATTCCTTTGAAGTTCCTTCGGGTATGATGGAAAAACTGCTAGCTAATACTTTTACAGGAGATGGAACAAAGCATCCTGATGAACATCTACTCTATGTGGATGAAGTTTGTGGACTATTTAAGCTTGCAGGTATACCCAATGATGTCGTTAAGAAGAAGGTCTTCCCTTTATCTTTGAAGAGAGATGCATCGACATGGTATAGGCTATGTGATGACACGGGATCATGGAACTATAGACGAGTGAAATTGGAATTTCATCAGAAGTATTACCCTATGCATCTTGTTCATCGTGATCGCAATTATATATATAATTTTTGGCCTCGCAAAGGAGAAAGCATCGCTCAAGCTTGGGGGAGTCCTAAATCAATGCTATATTCATGCCCCAATCATGAGCTCTCAAGAGAAATAATTCTTCAAAATCTTTATGCTCGGCTTTCTAAAAACAATCGCACCATGCTTGATACTTCTTGTGCTCTCTTTTATGATGAAGACTATTGAATTCAGATGGAATTTATTGGATAGAATTAAATGCAACTCTGAAGATTGGGATCTCGACGAAGGTAAGGAGTCAGGTATGACACCTAAGTTTGATTGTGTTAAGTCTTTTGTGGACACCGATGTTTTCCGTAAGTTTAGCACTAAATATGGACTTGACTCTGAGATAGTAGCTTCTTTCTGTGAATCTTTTGCTGCTTATGTTGATCTCCCCAAAGATAAGTGGTTTAAATATCATCCTCCCATAGAAGTAAAAGTAGTTGCACCTATTGAAGTTGAAGAAAAGATTGTCACTTATAATGATCCTGTTGTTCCTACTTCTTATGTTGAGAAACCACATTTCCCTGTTAGAATAAAGGAGGATCATGCTAAAGCTTCAACTGTTGTTCATAAAAGAAATATTAGAACTTATACACCTCCTGAGCAAATTAAAGTTGAACCTAATGTTGCTATTGTTAAAGATCTTTTAGCTGATAATATTGATGGGCATGTTATTCAATTCTGCGGTGAAACTGCTAGAATTGCCAAACCATGTGCTAAAGATAAACATAGACCTGTGGTAGGCATCCATGTTATTTCTGTTAAGATAGGAGATCATTGTTATCGTGGCTTATGTGATATGGGTGCTAGTGCTAGTGTTATACCTCATACTTTATACGAAGAAATTAAGCATGAAATCGCTTTTCTTTGAGTTAGAAGGTATTGATGTTACAATTAAACTTGCCAACAGAGATACTATATCAGCAATGGGAATTGTTAGAGATGTTGAAGTCTTGTGTGGGAAAACTAAATATCCTGCTGATTTTCTTGTTCTTGGTTCCCCACAAGATAGCTTTTGTCCCATTATATTTGGTAGACCCTTCTTGAACACGGTTAATGCTAAGATAGATCATGAAAAGAATGTTGTTACTATTGGCTTGGATGATATGACTCATGAGTTTAATTTCTCTAAATTTAGTAGACAACACCGTGAATAAGAATTGCCTAGCAAGGATGAAATTATTGGTCTTGCTTCTATTGTTGTGCCCATAATGATCCTTTGGAACAATATTTGCTAGACCATGAAAATGATATGTTTATGAATGAAAGAAGGGAAATAGATGAAGTATTCTTTAAACAGGGACCTATTTTGAAACACAACTTACCTTTTGAAATTCTAGGGGATCCTCCTCCACCCAAGGGTGATCCCGTGTTTGAGCTTAAACCGTTGCTTGATAATCTTAAATATGCTTATCTTGATGAAAAGAAGATATATCCTGTTATTATTAGTGCTAACCTTTCAGAGCATGAAGAAGAGAGATTATTGAAAACTCTGAAGAAGCACCGTGCTGCTATTGGATATACTCTTGATGATCTTAAGGGCATTAGTCCAACTCTATGTCAACATAAAATAAATTTGGAAGAAGATGCCAAACCGGTTCGTGATCATCAATGACGGCTGAATCCTAAGATGAAGGAAGTGGTAAGAAAAGAAATACTAAAGCTTCTGGAGGCAGGTATAAATTATCCCGTTGCTGATAGTCAATGGGTAAGTCCTGTCCATTGTGTCCCTAAGAAGGGAGGTGTTCTTGTTGTTCCTAATGATAAAGATGAATTGATTCCGCAAAGAATTATTACAGGTTATAGGATGGTAATTGATTTTCATAAATTAAATAAGGCCACTAAGAAAGATCATTACCCCTTACCTTTTATTGATCAAATGCTAGAAAGACTTTGCAAACATACACATTATTGCTTTCTAGATGGTTATTACGGTTTCTCTCAAATACTGCGTCGGCTAAGGATCAATCAAAGACTACTTTTACACGCCTTTTGGTACTTTTGCTTATAGACGTATGCCTTTTGGTTTATGTAATGCACCCGCTACCTTTCAAAGATGCATGATGGCTATATTCTCTGACTTTTGTGAAAAGATTTGTGAGGTTTTCATGGACGACTTTTCCGTCTGTGGATCCTCTTTTGATGATTGCTTCTGGAGGCAGGTATAAATTATCCCGTTGCTGATAGTCAATGGGTAAGTCCTGTCCATTGTGTCCCTAAGAAGGGAGGTGTTACTGTTGTTCCTAATGATAAAGATGAATTGATTCCACAAAGAATTATTACAGGTTATAGGATGGTAATTGATTTTCATAAATTAAATAAGGCCACTAAGAAAGATCATTACCCCTTACCTTTTATTGATAAAATGCTAGAAAGATTTGCAAACATACACATTATTGCTTTCTAGATGGTTATTCTGGTTTCTCTCAAATACCTGTGTCGGCTAAGGATCAATCAAAGACTACTTTTACACGCCCTTTTGGTACTTTTGCTTATAGACGTATGCCTTTTGGTTTATGTAATGCACCTGCTACCTTTCAATGATGCATGATGGCTATATTCTCGACTTTTGTGAAAAGATTTGTGAAGTTTTCATGGGCGACTTTTCCGTCTATGGATCCTCTTTTGATGATTGCTTGAGCAATCTTGATCGAGTTTTGCAGAGATGTGAAGAAACTAATCTTGTCTTGAATTGGGAAAAGTGCCACTTTATGGTTAATGAAGGTATTGTCTTGGGGCATAAAGTTTCGAAAGAGGTATTGAAGTTGATAAAGCCAAGGTTGATGCTATTGAAAAGATGCCATGTCCCAAGGACATCAAAGGTATAAGAAGTTTCCTTGGTCACGCGGATTTTATAGGAGGTTCATTAAGGACTTCTCAAAAATTTCTCGGCCTCTGACTAATTTATTACAAAAAGATATACCATTTTTCTTTGATGATGATTGTGTAGAAGCATTTGAAATACTTAAGAAAACACTGATCTCTGTGCCTATTGTTCAACCACCTGATTGGAATTTACCCTTTGAAATTATGTGTGATGCTAGTGATTATGTTATAGGTGCTGTTCTAGGGCAAAGAGTTGATAAGAAATTAAATGTTATCCATTATGCTAGTAAAACTTTAGACAATACTCAAAGAAACTATGCTACTACTGAAAAAGAATTCTTAGCAGTTGTATTTGCTTGTGATAAGTTCAGACCTTATATTGTTGATTCTAAAGTAACTATTCACACTGATCATGCTGCTATTAAATATCTGATGGAAAAGAAATATGCTAAACCTAGACTTATTAGATGGGTTCTCTTGCTATAAGAATTTGATTTGCATATTGTTGATAGAAAGGGAGCTGAGAACCCCGTTGCAGACAACTTGTCTATGTTAGAAAATGTTCTTGATGACCCACTACCTATTGATGATAGCTTTCCTGATGAGCAATTAAATGTCATAAATGCTTCTCGTAGTACTCCATAGTATGCTGATTATGCCAATTACATTGTTGCTAAATTTATACCACCTAGTTTCACATACCAACAAAAGAAAAAGTTTTTCCATGATTTTGAGGCATTACTTTTGGGATGACCCACATCTTTATAAAGGAGTGGATGGTGTTATTAGACATTGTATACCTGAGCATGAACAGGAACAGATCCTACGCAAGTGTCATTCCGAAGCTTATGGAGGACACCATGCTGGAGATAGAACTGCACATAAGGTATTGCAATCCGGTTTTTATTGGCCTACTCTCTTCAAGGATGCCCGTAAGTTTGTCTTGTCTTGTGATGAATGTCAAAGAATTGGTAATATTAGTAGGCGTCAAGAAATGCCTATGAATTATTAAGCTTGTTATTGAACCATTTTGATGTTTGGGGCTTTGATTATATGGGACCTTTTCCTGCCTCTAATGGGTATACACATATTTTAGTTGTTGTTGATTACGTTACTAAGTGGGTAGAAGCTATTCCAACTAGTAGTGCTGATCATAACACTTCTATTAAAATGCTTAAAGAAGTCATTTTTCCGAGGTTTGGAGTCCCTAGATATTTAATGACTGATGGTGGTTCACATTTTATTCATGGTGCTTTTAGTAAAATGCTTGCTAAGTATGATGTTAATCATAGAATTGCATCTCCATATCACCCTCAGTCTAGTGGTCAAGTAGAATTGAGTAATAGAGATGGACTGTCAATAGGTCTAGAAAGAATTGGTCCAAGAAACTTGATGATGCATTATGGGCCTATAGAACTGCATATAAAAATCCTATGGGTATGTCTCCGTATAAAATGGTTTATGGAAAATCATGTCACTTACCTCTCGAACTAGAACATAAGGCATATTGGGCTATTAAAGACCTCAATTATGATTTCAAACTTGCCGGAGAGAAGAGGTTATTTGATATTAGCTCACTTGATGAATGGAGAACCCAAGCTTATGAAAATGCCAAGTTGTTTAAAGAAAAAGTTAAAAGATGGCATGACAAAAGGGTACAAAAGCGTGAGTTTAATGTAGGTTATTATGTATTGCTATACAACTCTCGTTTAAGAATTTTTGCAGGAAAACTTCTCTCCAAATGGGAAGGCCCCTACGTTATCGAGGAGGTCTATCGTTCCGGTGCCATAAAAATCAACAACTTCGAAGGCACAAATCCGAAGGTGGTAAACGGTCAAAGAATCAAACACTATATCTCAGGTAATCCCATAAATGTTGAAACCAATGTTATTGAAACCGTAACCCCGGAGGAATACATAAGGGGCACTTTCCGGAACGTTTCAGACTCCGAAAAGGTATGTGGTACGGTAAGTAAACCGACTCCAAAACAATTTTTAAGGCAATATTTCTTAGTTTTGGAATATTTAGAAAAATAGAAAGAAAAAGTAGCAGTCCGGGAAGGACACGAGGGCCCCACGAGGGTGGAGGGCGCGCCCTACCCCCCTGGGCGCGCCCCCCTACCTCGTGGGCACCTCGTGTGCCTTCCGCACTCCGTTTTCTTGCACGATACGTATTTTGGTCGGTAAAAATTTATTATATATTCTCCCGAAGGTTTTGACTCATGTATCACGCAATTATCCTCTGTTCTTGTTTCGAGCTGTTTTTCTAACAGATCTAGATTATTATGACGTCCCCAAGTGCCTCCAAGGACAAGTTCTTCGAGAAGGTCATTAACCCTTACCTCGCGGAGGTGCTGCGACACCCTCAAACCATTGAGATGCGTGATGGGTGGCTGCACATCCGCGATGTTGAGGGACCCAAGGGGACCGGAAGCGTGGAGACGAGGCTCAAAGCAATGGAGCAACAAGTTTTCAAGTGCCAGGGGATGGTGGAACGTGGACTCAACTCCAACCACATGATGATCGCGGAGTTTACCAACAAACACAAGCTGGATGCCGACAACATCGGAGAGACCATCTTCAAGCTTCACGAGAAGATCGAGCACCTTCAAGCCCAAATCTATGACCTGCAAAACCAAAACTGTGAGTATGAATATAGATTCAAAAGGATGAGTTTGGCTGCAGATTTGAGGATTCCGGGGACTCGATCATCCTTCTATGATGGTGAGCCCATGCCTTGGAAGATGGACGACAAGCCCACATCATCATCAACAACACTTCCTTCGTCGCCAACAACAAAGAATGAGATATAATCACATGGGTATGGGCACTCCCCTTGGCAACTGCCAAGCTTGGGGGAGGTGCCCCGGTATCGTATCACCATCACATCTCCTATCTTTACCGTTTTTCTTAGTTCGATCCTATTAGGAGTATCTTGATCTAGTAGAATAAAGTTTATGGCATGATCTAGTTTTGAGTTTTGCTTTATGATCTCTCTATGTAATCGAGTCCGTGAGCTATATAATAAAGATTAGTGTTGAGTCAAGGGCTTGATTATTTTGCCATGATCTTGAGTGAATCAAAGAAAATAAGAAAAAGAATAAAAAGAAACAAAGAGTTCATATTGATCTTCTTGAGAGTAATGACTTCACATAGAAAGAGTATGATGATTAAAAGTTGTTGGGAGTTGGCAAACATAGCTTTGGTCATTGTTGCAATTAATAGGAAGTAATAAAGAAAGAGAGGTTCATATATAAATATACTATTATTGACATCTTTTATGATTGGGAGCACTCATTAAAATATGACATGCTAAAGAGTTGACGTTGGACAAGGAAGACAACGTAATGGGTTATGTTTTCTTATATCTGAGATAAAGTATATTGTCATGGATCATCCAACATGTTGAGCTTGCCTTTCCCCTCATGCTAGCCAAATTCTCGCACCAAGTAGAGATACTAATTGTGCTTCCAAAAACCCTTAAACCAGTTTTGCCACGAGAGTCCACCATATCTACCTATGGATTGAGTAAGATCCTTCAAGTAAGTTGTCATCGGTGCAAAGCAATAAAAATTGCTCTCTAAATATGTATGATTGATTGGTGTGGAGGAAATAAGCTTTATACGATCTTGTGATGTGGAAGAAATAAAAGCAATGGACTGCATAATAAAGGTTTGTATCACAAGGGGCAATATAAAGTGACGTTCTTTTGCATTAAGCTTTTGTGCATCCAACTGATAACCCACAAGTATAGGGGATCGCAACAGATTTCGAGGGTAGAGTATTCAACCCAAATTTATTGATTCGACACAAGGGGAGCCAAAGAATATTCTCAAGTATTAGCAATTTGAGTTGTCAATTCAACCACACGGAAACTTAGTATCTGCTGACAAAGTGTTTAGTAGCAAAGTAATGTGATAGTGGTGGTAACGGTAACAAAGTAAAGACAGACAAAAGTAACGTTTTTGGTATTTTGTAGTGATTGTAACGAGTAACGGAAAAGTAAATAAGCGTAAACCAAAGATATGGAAAGCTCGTAGGCACCAGATCGGTGATGGATAATTATGCGGATGTGGTTCGTCATGTATGATCATAACATAGGGTGACACAGAACTAGCTCCAGTGCATCAATGTAATGTAGGCATCTATTCCGAATATAGTCATACGTGCTTATGGAAAAGAACTTGCATGACATCTTTTGTCCTACCCTCCCGTGGCAGCGGGATCCTATTGGAAACTAAGGGATATTAAGGCCTCCTTTTAATAGAGAACCGGAACAAAGCATTAGCACACAGTGAATACATGAACTCCTCAAACTATGGTCATCACCGAGAAGTATCCCGATTATTGTCACTTCGGGGTTGTCTGATCATAACACATAATAGGTGACTATAGACTTGCAAGATAGGATCAAGAACACACATATATTCATGAAAACATAATAGGTTCAGATCTAAAATCATGGCACTCGGGCCCTAGTGACAAGCATTAAGCATAGCAAAGTCATAGCAACATCAATCTCAGAACATAATGGATACTAGGGATCAAACCCTAACAAAACTAACTCGATTACATGATAAATCTCATCCAACCCATCACCGTCCAGCAAGCCTACGATGGAATTACTCATGCACGGCGATGAGCATCATGAAATTGGTGATGGAGGATGGTTGATGATGACGACGGCGACGAATCCCCCTCTCCGGAGCCCGAGCGGACTCGAGATCAGCCCTCCCGAGAGAGATTAGGGCTTGGCGGCGGCTCCGTGTCGTAAAAACGCGATGAAACTTTCTCTCTGATTTTTTCTCCCGAAAGCCAACATATGGAGTTGGAGTTGGCGTCGGAGGCCACCGAGGGGCCCACGAGGTAGGGTGGCGCGCCCGAGGCGGCGCCCACCCTCGTGAGCAGGGTGTGGGCCCCTGGTCTTCATCTTTGGCGATGATTTTTATTATTTTTCTAAGGTGTTCCGTGGAGTTTCAGGTCATTCCGAGAACTTTTGTTTTCTGCACATAAAACAACACCATGGCAATTCTCTTTGAAAACAGCGTCGGTCCGGGTTAGTTCCATTCAAATCATACAAGTTAGAGTCCAAAACAAGGGCAAAAGTGTTTGGAAAAGTAGATACGACAGAGACCTATCAACTCCCCCAAGCTTAAACCCTTGGTTGTCCTCAAGCAATTCAGTTGACAAACTAAAAGAGAAAAAGAAAAACTTTTACAAACTCTGTTTGCTCTTGTTGTTGTAAACATGAAAAGCCAGCATTCAAGTTTCAGCAAATATTATGAACTAACCATACTGACAATAACACGTAGGTCTCATGATTACTCATATCAATAGCATAATCAGCTAGCAAGCCATAATAATAAAACTCGGATGACAACACTTCCTCAAAATAAATCATAACATGATATAACGAAATGGTATCTCGCTAGCCCTTTCTGAGACCGCAAAACATAAATGCAGAGCACCTTTAAAGATCAAGGACTAACTAAACATTGTAATTCATGGTAAAAGAGATCCAGTCAAGTCATACCAATTATAAACCAATTATAATGAATGCAAACGACAGTGTGCTCTCCAGTGGGTGCTTTTTAATAATAAGGGTGATGACTCAACATAAAAGTAAATGGATAGGCCCTTCGCAGAGGGAAGCAGGGATTTGTAGAGGTGCCAGAGCTCTATTTTGAAATAGAGATAAATTATATTTTGAGCGGCATACTTTCACTGTCAACATAACAACTAAGAGATGACGATATCTTCCATGCTAAACAGATTATAGGCGGTTCCCAAACAGAATGGTAAAGTTTATACTCCCCTTCCTCCACAAGCATCAATTCATGGCTTGCTCGAAACAACGAGTGCCTCAAACATTCAAAGGGTCCCAAGGGGAGTTTTGTTTGCGATTATTTTGATTTAGTTTGCATAAAGCATGGGACTGGGCATCCCGGTGACCAACCATTTTCTCGTGAATGAGGAGCGGAGTCCACTCCTCTTGAGAATACCCACCTAGCATGGAAGATATAGGCAGCCCTAGTTGCACATGAGCTGCTCGAGCATACAAAACAGAATTTCATTTGAAGGTTTGGAGTTTGGCACATACAAATTTACTTGGAGCAGCGGTAGATACCGCATATAGGAAGGTATGGTGGACTCATATGTAACAACTTTGGGGTTTAAGGAGTTTGGATGCACAAGCAGTATTCCCGCTTAGTATGCGGTGAGGGCTAGCAAAAGGCTGAGGAAGCGACCAAGCGAGAGAGCGACAACGATCGTAAACATGCATTAAAATTAATTTACACGAATACAAGCATGAGTAGGATATAATCCACCATGAACATAAATATCATGAAGGCTATGTTGATTTGATTCAACTACATGCGTGAACATGTGCCAAGTCGAGTCACTCAATTCATTCAAAGGAGGATACCATCCTATCATACCACATCATAATCATCTCAATAGCATGTTGTACGCATAAGGTAAACCATTATAACTCATAGCTAATCAAGCATGGCACAAGCAACTATAATCTCTAAATGGCATTGCAAATATGTTTACTTCATAATAGCTGAATCAGGGACGATGAATCATCATATTTACAAAAACAAGAGAGGTCGAGTTCATACCAGCTTTTCTCATCCCAATAAGTCCATAATGTATCATCATTATTGCCTTTCACTTGCACGACCGAACGGTTTGTATAATAATAAGAGTGCACGTGCATTGGACTAAGCTGGAATCTGCAAGCATTCAACTCAAGAGAGAAGACAAGTAATATGGGCTCTAAGTTAGATAAACAATAATGCATATGAGAGCCACTAAGCATTTTCAGTATAGTCTTCTCGACCCCCAAAGAAAGGAAAAGAAATAAAAAGTATTTACACGGGAAATCTCCCAACAAGTAAAAAGAAGAACCGGAAATATTTTTGGGTTTTCTTTTTAATTCTACTACAAGCATGGAAAGTAGACTAACTAATTTTTTGTTTTTTAAGGTTTATCAAACACACAAGAAGAAAGCAGGAAAAATAAAATAAACTAGCATGGATATTACAGTGAAAGAGTATGAGCACCGACATCTAGCAATGAGTGTGTGTGAACATAAATGTAATGTCGGTGAGAAATACGTACTCCCCAAGCTTAGGATTTTGGCCTAAGTTGGTCTATTGCCGAGGATAGCTGGCGGATACCCATAGGTGTAGCTGGGAATTAATCTTGCGATGAAGAATAGTTGGGATCATAATGTGATGAAGAGGACTCTGACTGCCACTGACTGGCAACCGCCTCAGGATCCCAAGAATAAATAGACATTCGTGGAGGCTCATCTTGTGGCTCCGGTGTAGCGACCTGACCCAAAATCGGTCAAATCTTTGTGTCTGTACCATCCCAAGATCATGCTGGTACTCACAGTACATCGATAAAGTAATCAAAGTTCAATCACACCTGAATATCATTAATCGATTCTCATATAGAGTCTTTATTACAAGGGAATAAATTCGGCTCAAGGCCAACTCATGAGAAATAAACTACTAATGCTGCGGAAGCGTCGAAGATAAGCGAGTCCATCCGACTCCAATGGGCAATCGCCAAGCGGGCGTAGCCCCCCTCGATCGGAATATATCTACGCAACATAATACGTTGCAGCCATGTAGGTCAGCTTTTGGAATAAGCTGGCAAGTCATGAAGAATAACAATAATAAAGTTACTACACTATATGCATTTTGGTGTGGAGCTCTAAGTTTCATCAATTTGCGTAAAGCCAATTTTATCCTACTACGGTGGACTTATTTGCAAATTACTACAAATTGTTGGTAGTTATTGAGATGGTTCCGCCAACCAATATCTCGTTCCCAATTATTAAGTCATAAACCCTCAAATTAATTCATTAGTTTTAGTGTTGAGATATCCGAATACTTCCAAGTTCGAGGCTCAAATGTCCGTAGCAGGGGACACGGCTAATCGATTAGGTTATAACTCTCTGCAGAGGTTTAGCACTTTCCGCAAGAATCATTCCCTCCTTTAGAGTCTTCGCACTTCATGGTGTTTGAAGACGGGACGAATGAAACAGGGTCTTCCAAAGAGTTCTTACGGCCCTTCGCCGGTACCCATCCAATCCTACCGTTCGTCTACTTCTCGTAGTACCGTCCAGCCGGCGTCACTACTAGGGTCAACCCAGCCAGAGCCCATAATGGCTTGCGGCTGCCTGTAAGCTTCCGGTCATGGGGCATCCATCCTTCTCTTCGTGGCTGGGTGAAGCTTTCCATGAGGATGTCATGGCGCTTCTCCATGCATCCCGGCCACCTTGGGTGCTCAGGTGCCCGTCGGCAAATCCTCCACCCGGTAGTGATTTTCGAAGTCCATCTTGATCATTGTAGTTCATGGGGTTATCATCATCATTGACTCTCACATCTTGCTTATGAATATCACTCATACCAAATCCAGATCTGAGCATAGCAAAATAACTACTACGTCCGGGGTCATGGTAACAAGGGATTGGTTCATCCTACCACATGATACTACTCAAGTTTAATGACTTCAAGATTTCACTACTGCATGCATGGTGGGGTGGTGACAACTACTAATGCACAAAAACATAGGTATAGAAATAACATGATCAAAACTTGCCTTTCTGATGATCCTCGTAAGCTAAAGAGTCGTAGTAGCAAGCTTCGCACTCCGGAAACTCTACCGAGACAAACAATAACACAATAAGCACAAATCAAGAGGATCACACAAGATAACAATAGTAACATAGCACAACAAAACAATCAAAACCAAATCCAAAAGAAAAACTCAAAGAAACCAATTCAAGGTTTTTTCCTACTCCAAACAATAACAAAAATAGTTTTTATATAACAAAAATTCCTTAATATAACCTAATCCTGGTTTTAGGTTAACTTAACAGAAAAGGATTCACTAAGCAACTAGGAGCAAAAAGAATTAATTAAAAAGCTATTATAAAACTCATTCTAGGCCTAATCCAATTTCTATTAAGAAAAATAATTTAAAACTTTTATTAATTATAAATAAAAGTTCATCTACTAGAATGACAGAAACTAACCTAGAATAACTAATCACAAGTTAAAAATAAATTAATTTACTAATTAATTTAATAGGAAAACAGGAACTAGTTAATTAATTAGGATTAATAGGATTCTGCTTAGAACTAATTATTTATTAATCCTAAAATACCCAAATTAATTTCTAGGGTTTGGCAATGTCAAAATAAAGTGGTGACAAAAAGAATCATGCAAAAATAATTTTTCTAACTAAAGTTATAGCAGATTTACTATTCTGGCTAAAACAATATTAAAGCATTTTTAATTATTTTTAACATGGCTAAATATATAATCTACAGAAACTACACAAAATTTGCAATCCAACAAAAAGAATCATCAAAAAATATTAAACAGAATAAAAGATATACATTTTGAAAACAGAAACTATTCGGCTAAAACAGAAAATCAAAATAAAAGAAAAAGGCCTAATGGGCCTATACTGTGCCCTGTGCGTTAGATAGCCTAAACGGGCCCTAGGTTTAAACTAAACGAACCGGCCTAAAAATAAAAACCTAAACTAAAAACTAAACCGATCGGAACCGGCCGGTTTTCTAACTAAAACCTAACCCTTCGGGGTTCTAATCCTAGCCCTAGATCTAGGATCGGACGGGGAGGCGATGCCGGTGACTTACGGACTCATGACGGCGGCGGGCGTCAGGCGTCGGGCGTCAAGGCCGAGCTCCGGCGACTTCGTCGAGGAGATTTGAGCACGGGGTGGTTCGGTGGTGTTGGGAAGGGGGTGGACTAGGGCGTCGTGGCGGCGACTATGGCGGGCGTGTGGCGAGCCTGGACTCGGCGACGCCGAGCGGGAGGGAGAGGGTGCGGCGAGGTTTCGAGGGGGAAAATGGGGTCTGGCGACTCGGCTTTTATAGCTGGGGGTCGGGGTGGCCGGAAGGGCATCGGGCGGTCGGGAATCCCGGATCCTTCGGGATCCGGTGGATCTCCGGCGAGCTCGTGGCGTGGGCGAGGGGGGAAGAAGACGGGGCGGGGTCCCACGGGTCAGCGGGAGAGAGAGAGGGGCGAGGGGGTCGGGTGGCCGAGGCCTAGGGGATTCGGGCGAGCGGCGAGAGGGAGGGTGAGCTGGGCTGGCCTGTTGGCCAAGTGGGCCGGCTGGCTTGGGCCAGGCGCGGGGCTGCGGCGCTGGCTGGGCCTGGGGTGGCCTAGCTGGCGCCCCTGGGGGTTTTTCTTTTTAAAACTTTATTTTTTTTAAATAAAACAAAAACAGAAATAAAACAATATCTGTAAATATTTTATATAGGGTATATATATACCAAAATGATCAGGGGAATATTCCCTTTCATTTGAACATTTTTCCAGAGGCAAAAATCCAAACTTTATAAAAATCCATTTTTTTTTCAAATTCAAATAAAATTCAGATTTGAATCCAAATCTTTTGGCAATGTTTTCCTCGATATTTTTGGAGTGTCATGTTTGCTCCTCTCATACTTTTGATCAAGTATTCATCGGACTTAGTTTTTGAAATGTTTCCCACATGCCAAAGTTTGAATTCAAATTCAAAACTCAAATGGCTCTGAAACTTCAAATGGCATTCAAATTCAAACAGGATGCATAGGATGCTTAGCTATAATTGTAAAACATTCCAAATAGGAAATTTGGGATGTTAGACCCTGTTTCATTCGTCCCGTCTTCAAACACCATGAAGTGCGAAGACTCTAAAGGAGGGAATGATTCTTGCGGGGAAAGTGCGCAAACCTCTGCAGAGAGTTATAACCTAATCGATTAGCCGTGTCCCGATTACGGACATTTGAGCCTCTGGAACTTGGAAGTATTCGGATATCTCAACACTAAAACTAATGAATTAATTTGAGGGTTTATGACTTAATAATTGGGAGCGAGATATTGGTTGGCGGAACCATCTCAATAACTACCAACAATTTGTAGTAATTTGCAAATAAGTCCTTTGTAGAAGGATAAAATTGGCTTTACGCAAATTGATGAAACTTAGAGCTCCACAGCCAAAATGCATATAGTGTAGTAACTTTATTATTGTTATTCTTCATGACTTGCCAACTTATTCCAAAAGCTGACCTACATGGCTGCAACGTATTATGTTGCAGAGATATATTCGATCGGGGAGTGAGGCTACGCTCGGCGCTTAGCGATTGCCCTTTGAGTCGGATGGACTCGCTTATCTTCGACGCTTCCATGACATTAGTAGTTTATTTCTCATGAGTTGGCCTTGAGCCGAATTTATTCCCTTGTAATAAAGACTCTATATGAGAATCGTTTAATGATATTCAGGTGTGATTGAACTTTGATTACTTTATCGATGTCTTGTGAGTACCGGCATGATCTTGGGATGAATGCAGACACAAAGATTTGACCGATTTTGGGTCAGTCGCTCTGAGAGATGGTATCGAGCACACTGACCGTAGGGATCGTAACCCCTAGGATCGGAAAGCCATAAGCGAGACCATTTACTTTGAACCCCTTTTCATTCTATAATTCTTCCCTGTTCAATTCTGACTCTTCTCCCTTTGCAACATTCTAGATGGCCACGAAGTTCACCCAGTTTTGCTCTGGGAGTTACGCCAGCCCGATGAGACGATGCCCTTTGGAAGAAAGCTGGTCCAGATGGTGAAGCGGTGAAGATAGCTCTACCCTCGATCACCGGAAACCCACTAATGCACTTCCAAGCGGACACCCGCTTCTGATTGAGGTGCATATCCTGTGGAGGACCTTTGGAGGACACACGGAGCCTATCAACTTTGAGTTCACCGAGTTCAAGCTGGATCATCGGAAGGGGCGTGGCGATCTATCGAGCACTTGGACATCTCCGAGAGGAATCTGAGGCGAGCTCGATCACTCGAGACCTCGCCATGGTTTCTCGCAGGGCAAGGAATGGAGATATCATCCATTACCATTGAGGACGATTCCACCCTCTCGTACATCCAAGACTTGGAGTGTCTTCTCGAGAAACGGGAGATTCAGACTCGCCGTAACTTCGAAGACACACGGAAGCTTTTGTTCCACGAATCGAACTGGAGGAGAAGGCACGCGCAGACTTCCTTGGCCATGAGGAAGAAATCACGGACTTCATGGAGATAGTCGACGACACGAAGATGAAGCTTGCCGCGATAGAGGAAAAGATGGACTTGGGAGAGGACCTTTACCCGAGTGGAGACGAAGCACCCCTCGTGAGCAATGATCAGGATTTGAAGGAGTACCACCGAAGGAAACCCCAAGAGGAGGCGCCATCGATGAAGTCTTTTAGTCGACCACCATGTTATCTTTTACTTTTTAAATCGATCAGTTAGGCCGATGTTTTTCCTTCGATTAGTCATGAGCTTTTGTAATCGAAGTTTGAACCATGTTTGAGTGGAATGAATAAATGATTGGTGTGTTATGATTGTGCATTCATATGGGTAGTGTATTTCTCATAGACCATTGTTCTATTCTAATTTTCTCACCCACTCCAAAACACCGGATGCCTCCGAGACGTGACCTTTGGTTTCCGCCGAGCTCACCCACCGCTTCCAGCAGCAGAATGCATCGATGCAGCTCCCGATTCGTAATCGTAACAACACCGCCAACAATCCACCGCCACCACCACCACCCACTATGGACAACTTGACTCGATTTACGAGGTTGAATCCGCGGTGTTCTCTAGTAGCACCGAGCGATTGTGGCTGATGATTGGCTCCACAAAATCGGAAGAGAGCTAGTCACCGTTGGATGCGATCTTTGAGAGAAGGTGCGCTTTGCAGCGCATCAACTAGATGGACCTGCAGCTTCTTGGTGGGAGAATTACACCGCCACTTTTCCCATGGGTGGCATAACTTGGGATCAATTCCCCAGGGCCTTCAGACCTTGCTCATGTCTCATTTGGAGCCATGAGTGCGAAGAAGCGTGAGTTCCGCAACTTGCGCCAGGGGAATCGTCTTGGGCACGATGCGTGGATGAATTCAGCAAGCTTGCTCGCTATGCCCTCGATGATGTGGCCACAGATGCCGCAAAGCGGAGAAGTTCCTTGAGGGACTCAATGATGAACTGGCATGCAGCTTATGGTGGCCACCTTCGCCAATTACTGGGGACTGGTAGACAAGGCCATCATACTTGAAGGCAAGCAGCAGATAGAAAGCATAGCGGAAGTACAGCCAAGGGAAGCACAACCCAGGAACTCAGCAGAAGCCCCGCTATGCACCGTACTCAGGAGGGCACACCCATCATAACCATGGAGGTCATAACCATGGAGGAAATGGGAACAACCGCAACCAGGACAACAAGTCAGGCCATGGCAATGGCAATGGGAATGATAATGGCAATCAGCACCGTTCTGCCCCGGCTCCGAAGGATCTGAGCCACATCACCTGCTTCAAGTGCGGAAGGCGGGCACTACGCCACCGACTGCCGGAGGCCAAGCAGAGGAATGGAAATGGCAATGGAGGCTCTGAAGAAGCCCAATCCGTTCCCTCGTGCTCGGTGAACCACATCGGCGTGGAGGGCGTCTATGATCAGCCGGAACAATCGTGGTTGGTAAGTTTTTATTGAATTCACGTTCAGTTTTGGTTCTCTTTGATTCTGGTGCAACGCATTCATATCAAGGGTAGTTGTGGAAAAGTACGGGTTGCGCACTAGAACCCTTAGAAGCCACCTTCGCGTCGATTGGCCCAGGAGGAGAAATGATGGCAGGTGTAGGCTGTCCTGCAACCCTCAACATCGGGAACCACAAATTTCCCGCAGACCTCATAGTGTTGGAAACCCAGACCTTGGATGAATCAAGAGGTTTGGAGTCAAGGGAAAGTTAGCACCCCGATTCATTGGCCCATACAAAATCCTCGAACGTCGTGGAGAGGTGGCTTACAAGTTGGAATTGCCGGAAGGATTGTCCGGAGTTCATGATGTCTTCCATGTCTCTCAGCTGAAGAAGTGTCATGCCGACATGGCCGATGTTCCGTTGAGAGACACGGTGCCCCTAGAGGCCATACAGCTTGACAAAGGATCTGACCTACAAGGAGAAACCCGTCCGAATTCTCGAGACTGCAAGTAGAGTCACCCGCAGCAAGGTCATTAAATTTTGCAAAGTGCTGTGGAGTCACCACACCGAGGAAGAAGCCACCTGGGAGCGCGAAGAAGACCTTCTTCGAGACCACCCGCACCTATTTGCTAGCCAACCCGAATCTCGAGGGCGAGATTCATCTTCTGATGGGTAGGTTTGTAACATCCCAAATTTCCTATTTGGAATGTTTTACAATTATAGCTAAGCATCCTATGCATCCTGTTTGAATTTGAATGCCATTTGAAGTTTGAGCCATTTGAGTTTTGAATTTGAATTCAAACTTTGGCATGTGGGAAACATTTCAAAAACTAAGTCTGATGAATACTTGATCAAAAGTATGAGAGGAGCAAACATGACACTCCAAAAATATCAGAGGAAAACATTGCCAAAAGATTTGGATTCAAATCTGAATTTTATTTGAATTTGAAAAAAAAATGGATTTTTATAAAGTTTGGATTTTTGCCTCTGGAAAAATGTTCAAATGAAAGGGAATATTCCCCTGATCATTTTGGTATATATATACCCTATATAAAATATTTACAGATATTGTTTTATTTCTATTTTTGTTTTATTAAAAAATAAAGTTTTAAAAGAAAAAAAACCCTGTGGGCGCCACTAAATACCCAGGCCCAGCCCAGCCTGACCTTGGCCCAAGCCACCGGCCCACTTGGCCAGCCAGCTCACCCTCCCTCTCGCCGCCTGAATCCCCTAGGCCTCGGCCACCCCCCCTCGCCTCTCTCTCTCCGTGACCCGTGGGACCCCGCCCGTCTTCTTCCCCTCGCCCACGCCACGAGCTCGCGGAGATCCACCGGATCTCAAGGATCCGGATTCCCCGACCGCCCGATGCCCTTCCAAGCCACCCCGACCCCTGTGCTATAAAAAGCCGAGTCGCCGCACCCCATTTTCCCTCGAAACCTCGCCGCACCCTCTCCTCCCGCTGACGTCGCTGAGTCCCGAGCTTGCCACCGCCGCCATAGTCGCCACGACGACGCCTAGTCCACCCCGACTTCTAACACCACCGAACCACCCGTGCTCTCAAGATCTCTCGACGAGTCGCCGGAGCTCGCTGACGCCGGACGCCTGACGATTTTCGGCCGCCGCCGTCAGCCGAGTCCGGTAAATCAAGCATCGCCCTCCCGTCCGATCCTAGATCTAGGGCTAGGATTAGAACCTCAAGGGTTAGGTTTTAGTTAGAAAACCGGCCGGTTCGATCGGTTTAGTTTTTAGTTTAGGTTTTTATTTTTAGGCCGGTTCGTTTAGTTTAAACCTAGGGCCCGTTTAGGCTATCTAACGCATTGTATAAAGATAGGCCCATTAGGCCTTTTTCTTTTATTTTGATTTTCTGCTTTTAGCCGAATAGTTTACATTTTCAAAAATGTATATCTTTTATTATGTTTAATATTTTTTGATGATTCTTTTTTGTTGGATTGCTTATTTTGTGTAGTTTGTGTAGATTATTTATTTTGACATGTTAAAAATAATTAATAATGCTTTAATATTGTTTTAGCCAGAATAGTAATTCTGCTATAACTTTAGTTAGAAAAATTATTTTTGCATGATTCTTTTGTCACCACTTTATTTTGACATTGCCAAACCCTAGAAATTAATTTGGGTATTTTAGGATTAATAAATAATTAGTTCTAAGCAGAATCCTATTAATCCTAATTAATTAACTAGTTCCTGTTTTCCTATTAAATTAATTAGTAAATTAATTTATTTTAACTTGTGATTAGTTATTCTAGGTTAGTTTCTGTCATTCTAGTAGATGAACTTTTATATATAATTAATAAAAGTTTTAAATTATTTTTCTTAATAGAAATTGGATTAGGCCTAGAATGAGTTTTATAATAGCTTTTAATTAATTCTTTTTGCTCCTAGTTGCTTAGTGAATCCTTTTCTGTTAAGTTAACCTAAAACCATGATTAGGTTATATTAAGGAATTTTTGTTATATAAAAACTATTTTTGTTATTGTTTGGAGTAGGAAAAAACTTTGAATTGGTTTCTTTGAGTTTTTCTTTTGGATTTGGTTTTGATTGTTTTGTTGTGCTATGTTACTATTGTTATCTTGTGTGATCCTCTTGCTTTGTGCTTATTGTGTTATTGTTTGTCTCGGTAGAGTTTTGAGTGCTAAGCTTGCTACTACGACTCTTTAGCTTACGAGGATCATCAAGAAGGCAAGTTTTGATCATGTTATTTCTATACCTATGTTTTTGTGCATTAGTAGTTGTCACCACCCCACCATGCATGCAGTAGTGAAATCTTGAAGTCATTAAACTTGAGTAGTATCATGTGGTAGGATGAACCAATCCTTGTTACCATGACCCCGGACGTAGTAGTTATTTTGCTATGCTCGTGGGCGGGATTTGGTATGAGTGATATTCATAAGCAAGATGTGAGAGTCAATGATGATGATAACCCCATGAACTACAATGATCAAGATGGACTTGGAAAATCACTACTGGGTGGAGGACGGTTGACGGGCACCTGGAGCACCCAAAGTGGTGGCCGGGATGCATGGAGAAGCGCCATGACATCCTCAAGGAAAGCTTCACCCAGCCACGAAGAGAAGGATGGATGCCCCATGACCGGAAGCTTACTGTGCAGCCGCAAGCCATTATGGGCTCTGGCTGGGTTGACCCTAGTAGTGACGCTGGCCGGACGGTACTACGAGAAGTAGACGAACGGTAGGATTGGATGGGTACCGGCGGTGGCCAAGAACTCTTTGGAAGACCCTGTTTCATTCGTCCCTCTTCAAACACCATGAAGTGCGAAGACTCTAAAGGAGGGAATGATTCTTGCGGGAAAGTGCGCAAACCTCTGCAGAGAGTTATAACCTAATCGATTAGCCGTGTCCCTGCTACGGACATTTGAGCCTCTGGAACTTGGAAGTATTCGGATATCTCAACACTAAAACTAATGAATTAATTTGAGGGTTTATGACTTAATAATTGGGAACGAGATATTGGTTGGCAGAACCATCTCAATAACTACCAACAATTTGTAGTAATTTGCAAATAAGTCCACTGTAGTAGGATAAAATTGGCTTTACGCAAATTGATGAAACTTAGAGCTCCACAGCCAAAATGCATATAGTGTAGTAACTTTATTATTGTTATTCTTCATGACTTGCGACTTATTCCAAAAGCTGACCTACATGGCTGCAACGTATTATGTTGCGTAGATATATTCCGATCAGGAGTGAGGCTACGCTCCGCGCTTGGCGATTGCCCTTTGGAGTCGGATGGACTCGCTTATCTTCGACGCTTCCGCAGCATTAGTAGTTTATTTCTCATGAGTTGGCCTTGAGCCAAATTTATTCCCTTGTAATAAAGACTCTATATGAGAATCGTTTAATGATATTCAGGTGTGATTGAACTTTGATTACTTTATCGATGTACTGTGAGTACCAGCATGATCTTGGGATGGTACAGACACAAAGATTTGACCGATTTTGGGTCAGGTCGCTACATCCGGTTCCGGGGCTGGTGCAAGATTCCGATAAGCTTGAACAGCCGCCCACGGAACAATGTAAGGACCTGTAGACAAGATAAACAAAGAGGGAGCAGGCAAAGTAATAGTCTCAGGGTGATGTTTATCAAAGTATAATTTATATTTAAGCTCCCCTTCGCGACTCTTAACAAGAAAATCATGCGCTAGCATACTCTTATAATCTAAATAAGCACGGGGCAGTGCTGTTTCTTCTTTCTCCGCATGCCTAATAGGTATCTCAAAATATTCAGCTAGGCGTGAAGCATAAATGCCTCCAAAGATGGGGCCCTTAGTACGGTTCAGACTTAACCGTCTAGCAACAATTCCACCCATACTAACAGAGTTGTTGCGGTATGAACCATGGAAGAAAATGATAATATCATAAATGCTAAGGTTTCCACAGTTCCTGCAACCAATCAAGCAGCGACTAGCAAATAAGGTGTGATGCCCCCGATTCAATCGTACACTAATCATGCACGCAAATGTGTACGATCAAGATCAGGGACTCAAGGGAAGATATCACAACACAACTCTAAAACATAAATAAGTCATACAAGCATCATAATACAAGCCGGGGCCTCGAGGGATCGAATACAAGTGCTCGATCATAGACGAGTCAGCGGAAGCAACAATATCTGAGTACAGACATAAGTTAAACAAGTTGCCATAAGATGGCTAGCATAAACTGGGATACAGATCGAAAGAGGCGCAGGCCTCCTGCCTGGGATCCTCCTAAACTACTCCTGGTCGTCGTCAGCGGCCTGCACGTAGTAGTAGGCACCTCCAGTGTAGTAGGAGTCATCGTCAAAGGTGGCGTCTGGCTCCTGGGCTCCATCGTCTGGTCGCAGCAATCGGGTAAAGAAAGGGGGAAAAGGGGGAACAAGGCAACCGTGAGTACTCATCCAAAGTACTCGCAAGCAAGGAGCTACACTACATATGCATGGATATATGTGTAAAGGGCCATATCGGTGGACTGAATTGCAGAATGCCGTAATAAGAGGGGATAGCTAATCCGTCGAAGACTACGCTCGCAGCCTCCGCCTTGCAAAGCATGTAGAAGAGAGTAGATCAAGTCCTCCAAGTAGCATCGCATAGCATAATCCTACCCGCGATCCTCCTCGTAACTCCGATAGAGAGGGACCACCAGGTTGTATCTCGCACTTGGAAGGGTGTGTTTTATTAAGTATCCGGTTCTAGTTGTCATAAGGTCAAGGTACAACTCCAAGTCGTCACATATCAAGATCACGGCTATTCGAATAGACTAATTTCCCTGCAGGGGTGCACCACATAACCCAACACGCTTGATCCCATTGGGCCGGACACACTTTTCTGGGTAACGGCCGTCCGCGGAAGATCAACACGTCGCAGCCCCACCTAGGCACAACAGAGAGGCCAGCACGCCGGTCTAAACCTAAGCGCACAGGGGTATGGGCCCATCGCCCTTAGCACACATGCATGTTGCGAACGCGGCCGGAAGCAGAACTAGCCCCCTTAATACAAGAGCAGGCCTACGTTCCAATCCGGTAGCGCGCCACTCGATCCGACGTCACGAAGGCTTCGGCTGATACCACGACGCCAAGTGCCCATAACTGTTCCCGCGTAGTTGGTTAGTGCGTATAGGCCAGTAGCCAGACTCAGATCAAATACCAAGATCTCGTTAAGCGTGTTAAGTATCCGCGAACGCCGAACAGGGCCAGGCCCACCTCTCACCTAGGCGGTCTCAACCTGCCCTGTCGCTCCGCCACAAAGATCCACACAGAGGGCCGTTGGGACAAAGGTCCTTTGAGCCCCCAATCCGTGAATCACTCGCGGGTGCTCCACAAGCCGAACCGACTTTAGTCACCACATGTATCATGCATAAAGTATATATTATATACCCGTGATCACCTCCCGAGTGATCACTGCCCAATAGTATAGCACAGCAGACGGACAAGAATGTAGGGCCACTGATGGAAAACTAGCATCCCATACTAGGCATGTAGGATTGCAGGTAAAGGTAACAACAGTAGTAGCAAAGACAGGCTATGCATCAGGATAGGAATAACGGAAAGCAGTAACAAGCTACACTACTCGAATGCAAGCAGTATAGAGGAGAGTAGGCGATATCTGGTGATCAAGGGGGGGCGGCTTGCCTGGTTGCTCAGACAAGAAGGAGGGGTCGTCGGTGACGCAGTCGACCACAGGGGGCATCAAAGATCGCCACGGGGTCTACCAAGAGAAGAGGGGAGAAACAAGAAATACATAGCAAGCAAGTGCATAACAGGATAACGTGAGCTAGCCGTGTTCTAACGCGGTATGAGGTGATACCGGTGAAGGAAACATCCGGAAAATATCCCGGTGTTTAGCGTTCCGACAGATGAACCGGAGGGGGAAAGTTGCGTGTTCGCTATGCTAGGGACGTGTGGCTGATAAACGGACTGCGTATCTGGATTTGTCTCATCGTTCTGAGCAACTTTCATGTAAAACTTTTTCATCCGAGAAACGGATTAATTTATATGATTTTTCAAAGTTTTTAGGAATTTTTGAAATTTATTTAATTATTTAAATCGAACATTATCCAGAACAGTGAAAGGTGATGTCAGCACGACATCACCATGACGTCAAGAGTCAAACCCAGCTGACCAGAGTCAAACCCGGCCTATGGGTCCAATGGGACCCACCTGTCATAGACCAAGGCTAACTAAACATGTTTAATTAGTTAGTTAATTGATTAGGTAAATTAAACACAATTAATTAAGTTAATTAATTCAGATAATTAATTAATATTTGTACTATTATTTTTTTTAACCAAAAAACGTTACGGTCGGGGCCCCACACGCCCTGGGCCATGGGGGCCTAGCAGTGGCGGGCTCATGGCGCGACCATGAACGCCGCTTGGCAAACTCGAGTCTTGGCCTCGGCTGCCCGGGCGGTTATGGCAGCCGACAGTATGGCGAGGTAGGCGGCGGTGGCACGGCGACAGCAATGGCCGGGCGAGGCAGTCGGGCCATGCGTGGCGGTGGCAGAAGAAGCAGTATCGGCAAGGGCAGCAGCATCGGCCGAAACGGAGATGGGGGCGGGCGGCTTCTGGCCACGGTCACTAAGAGTTGTGGCGCGCCCGGACATGGTCACGCGAGCACGGCGGCGAGCATAGGAGGGTTCGAGGGGAGACGGACGGGAGGGGCTCACCGGCCCTGTAGATGTGCAAAGGTATGCTCGGGGAGGGGCCGAAGAAGCGTTTCCGGCGACGGGGCGGCGAGTGACGGCGTCGCCAGGTCAGGACAGCGCCGACGACGGGTGGTGTTGTGGCGCCGGCGTCGGGTGGGGCGGAGCCGCTCCCCTCCCGATCCACACAGGATCGAGCAGACGAGAGGCGGGGGAGAGGGGGTCGGCGATGGGGCAGCGTCGTTGCAGCGTCGGGGAGGCAGGGTCCCGATCCAGATCGGGATCGTGGGAGGAGTGGAGCGAGGGGATCGGGAGGAGTGGGGGGTTAGGTGCGGTTGGGCCCTAGGGTTCCACAGGGGAGGTTAAGCGATGGCTCGGCCGATCGGGTGGCTGATCACTTTGAGGTGGGATGGGCCAAGGCCCATGGGGAGCTGGGTTCTCCTTTTCTCTCCTCGCCTTTTTTTGTTTCATTTCATTTCTGTTTTTTATTTATTCGTTCCTGTTTTAATTTAGTTACATTTTATTTTAGTTTTAGTAAAATATACACTTAGCATCTAAATTAGTATCTCAACTTAAGTCCATAGTCACAAAAGTCTAGTCCCCAAATAGCTTAGTTTGAAATTTTATTAACTATAAAAGGTATTTAAATAACCATTTTTGCTACTGTTTTAATTAATATAGTGCACTTAAATACTTTACAGAAGTGTGGTTCCTTCAGCAATACTTAGTATGGAATATTTGCCACAACCCGAACATTTTTGTTTTATTGTTTGAAAACTTTTGTTGTTTGTTTTATTTTAAATTTTGAATCGGGTCTCATCTTGACGTGAGTTTATCAACAAGAATCGAGGGACGTGGCATCACTAGTGAAGGTTCACTCGTAGCTTAACTATCCAAGGCGTCACAATTCTCCTCCACTACAAGAAATCTCGTCCGAGATTTAAGCGGTGGAGTAAGGGGGAAAGGTGCTGGTAGCGAAAAACTTAACGAGTCTTCTCGGTCTTGGCTGCCCTTTCAAGAAGTTGATCCTTTCGTTGATGTCTTCATTCCTCTGCTTCGTGTCATCATGAAGAAGTTTGTCGTCCTTTCTTCGGGGTTCCTTTATGCTTACGAATAGGTAAGGGTAGCTCGGCTCTGACGAGAAGGCTTAAGGGGTAATAAATGCAGGGGTTTTCCCATGAATGAATAGATGAGTATCTCTCGAGTTGAACAAATCGAGAGTAAGGTAAGAAGGTAAAATAAGAAGTTTCAAGCAGATAGGCAATCGTTCGTTGCCTGAAGCAGAGTGCGAAAGAGGTTCAGATCAACGGGAATAAGTATTGTGTCCGATACCAGAATAGATAAACAGGCAAGTGGCCCGTGAATTACATACAAAGTCAAGCACGAGGAATAACTTTGACAACAGGTTGTACAAGAGAGTCAGGTTTTGATCCTGTGGAACTGTGGGTTATGGGCCCACCATGTGGGTTAAAAGTAGAAAGGGGGCTGGCATCTTGTACGATCACGATAGCAAGGCATGTCAGAGAGTAGCATGTCAGTTATGTCGGCAACAATGTTGGTACCAAGGGCGAGGGACGAAGAGAACCATTTTCCTGCTCGTTAAAGCGAGGCGGGCCAAGAGGCATGTTCTCATCCATCGGCGGTTACCGAAATGTCATCAACAATAGAAACAGGGTCTCACTGGCAGAGTTGTACACCGAGGTGTTTACATAAGCAGTGAATTATTACTTCTTAGATTATATAGATCACAAGAAAGGTCAAACAAACCAATGGAAAGGAAAATGTGATCATCAGGTTAAACAGAACAATGGAAAGGAAATTTAAACACATAACTCAGGGGTATATCCTTCCCAAGGACAAGGAGAGCATGATATCCATGACAGGATATTATGAAGAAAACTCCTCAGGTAGGGGAGAGAAATTTCATGACATTGCCCATACAATGATGTTTGGATAATTGAGCAAGAAACATTTAGCATTGGGCTTCAAATGTTCTTGTTGAAAATCAGAGTATCACAGACATGCTTCGAGATAGCATTGACATGGTCTTCAAGCAAATGTCAGACTTTGGATATAGGAAGGATCCATTAGGAACAACTTGTAGGATAAGTCTTACAATTTCCTCCGGAAGAATGGTTATCTTGCAAAAGAAATTATAATGATAGGTCCTCCGGTAGGGGTGCTAGGCATGACATCATGTTATCGGTTCATCAAAGGATCAACATCATAACTCTTGGAAAGTTGTCCCAACCATCATATCGACCGAGATTCATATCCAATTGGTGTCATAATACCTCAGACTCAGGGGGTCCGAGAGGAAAAGGTGCAACACAAATCGACGAAATGACATTGCAAGATTCTCGGGAAATGAACTATGGGAGCGGGTTCCTGAAGCAATAGTTCATCATTAAACCAAGGAGGGGATGAGAAGGTGGCTGATGGGCTCAGCAACAATTCATCGAGAGTTCCAACGGATGGATTTCCACAATAATGTGAACAAGAAGATGACACTTGTCAATTCAAATGATATAATGTTGTATGCTCGAGGAAAACATACACCATCAATCACTAGTTGAAAGGTGTGCCCTTAATATGACCTTAGGCAGCAAGATCAATGTTAGAGTGACGATTCAATAACCAACAGTCTAAGAACGAACTGTCGATCGTTAACTTCAAAGCAATAGGGTTGCTAGAAGTCCGAACTCAAACAACACCGTTCACTTGTTGGTACCCAGTTGGAATCAACACGAGGACCAAGAAAGAATGGTGATGGTGAGAAGTTTCACCATACCAAGAATTCTTAAGAGGTGGTGAAATTCTCACGACATTCTTGACATAAAAGATGGTAATACTCCAAGGTAAAGACGAACAAATGCTGGATAGCAAGCATCTCAAGGTATAACACAAAACATGAACAAGTTTGTGTTGAACGGAAGGCAATAAAGTGGTCGATGACAACACAAATCATCGAGGGCAAGGATGGTATTTCTCATCATGAATCCGGTTGATATCCTAGAAGAGCTCATAAGGTTGATGATGATCACGACACATTTGTCGAGAGATTTCATGAAGATGTAATCAATCAGCGATGACATCAAGTCAAGGGACTGATGAAGCAAGAGGTTATTGGAACCACGATTCTGACACAAACTCGAACTCAAGCTTGTTGTTTAAGGTGAAAGGGTATGACGAGGAAAACCGGCGTAAGCTTAGCTATCGCCGCAAATTGGTGCTCCGAGAATAAGGACCAGGTAGCACAGTTAGAATCATCACGACAATGATATAGCCAAACAGGCTAGGAATGGCGTGATCGGGTACAAACTTCGTACTTATGGAAGCTTCTTGAAGAGTTGTTGAATCATGATGCGGACTCGGTTCGATTATCGGTGTCTATGAGTGTTTAATAACTCGAGCCCATGAAAAAATTGGAATCAGTGGGAAGGTAGCACTTGATGAAGAACTCATAAGAAGTTTTGCAGTTCCATGATAATCTCGAGATACCAGGGGGGGTAATACTCGACGACAGATCAAAGTAGAGGTTGGACTAGGGTAATGCTCTGCAGAAGACAAGTACTCTAACTTGTCCGAGAAATGGAATCAAGAAGAAAATATGGTCGGAACCACGGTTGCAAAAGACCAATTACCATATATAAGATGAACTTACACCGAATAGGGTTTAAGAGAAGCATCCATGATAAGATCAACATCTTGTCCATGGGCATGAACGCAAGGCTCAAGGTCGACTCCCACTTCTCGTATACACAACTTTTCATTTACTGCTCTCAGTTAAGAATGTTTAGAGTTTGAAAGTTTAACTGGCAAAATACCAGAAGGTTATGACCCATGAAGACTTTTGGGTTCACAAAAATTAAGGAAGGTATATGTTCAACCCATCGGGGCATCTTAGAAACATATACCACAATCTTTAGGAGTAATTAACTCAAACTCGAAGGCAGAGCATGGTTGAGAAAGCAGAGGATACAATTTACCAAAGGCATTATGTATCCGAGGAAAGGCTCACAAGGTTATTGAATACGAAGGGCGTTGTCAGATAAATCCAACAAAGGATCCGGTGGTCCATAAGGGATCAGATGTGAGCATCGGCACTCAACCAGAAGAAGAAAGAATGCAAGGATATCATATGATTGAACAATTGACTAATTAAAAGCTCAATCGCAAAGGATTTATGATTTCCAATTCAAGGGATCAGAAGCAAATGCTCTGGGTAAGGATGGAATAGTTGAATAGACTTAGGGGTACAGCCGACGGCAATTTAATTGGTTGAGAACCAGCTCACGTTTGAAATGACGTCTGAGCCGGAAGGATGAATTCTAGGATCTGATTGAGGATTGCGAGCAGTCGCAACATATTGAATCAACAGACTCAAAATGATAATGACAAGGTATGCCATTAAGATTACGAGACTTATGGGATTAACCATAATGCAAGCAAGCAAGAATTTCAAGAGCAATAGGCTGCTCAGGATTTTCGGAAGATCGGGTAGTATTTGAATGTATTTTTGTGAAACACATGGACAACTTTGGACGAATGGATACTCGGCAAGCGCGAGTAATTATAAGTAGGGGGCTGCATGCAGCAAGGAACTGCAGGGCAGTAAGCGTAAAGAATTCTCGGAATATCGAAGAGTATTTCAGGACATCTTGTAATAACAAGAGCAACTGGGGATGACAATATGAATGATAGGTGTAAGTAGTTATCCAGAGGGATTTATCGATGGAAGTGAATTGAGAAAGCGATGGCACATAGTCTCGAGAGCACATCATAGAGTATCTTGGAATCTTACAGTGCAAAGAAGCGGTCATCGGTAACAAGTGGCTCTCCGGGAGAAAGTACTTGCGAGAACCTAAAGTTAGTTTTGTTTTAGCAAAATCATTTAACCCGAATAGAAGAGAGCTCGAGTCCCGGAGTAAAGGTCGAGGAGTAAAAGATCCTAGTACCACCCAACGGCGGCGTGGGCCCATGGGCCACACAGCCAAGTTAGTAAAAGTTTTGTAAAGTCTAGACTCGACTTCGGCCAAGGAGTGTGGAAGGGGGATTCCTACAGGCAGTCGGCTCTGATACCAAATTGTGACGCCCCCGATTCAATCGTACACTAATCATGCACGCAAATGTGTACGATCAAGATCAGGGACTCACGGGAAGATATCACAACACAACTCTAAAACATAAATAAGTCATACAAGCATCATAATACAAGCCAGGGGCCTCGAGGGCTCGAATACAAGTGCTCGATCACAGACGAGTCAGCGGAAGCAACAATATCTGAGTACAGACATAAGTTAAACAAGTTGCCATAAGATGGCTAGCATAAACTGGGATACAGATCGAAAGAGGCGCAGGCCTCTGCACAGGATCCTCCTAAACTACTCTGGTAAATGCGTCGGTGACACCTTGCGTAGTAGTAGGCACCTCCAGTAGTAGGAGTAAATTAAATCGAACGTGGCGTCTGGCTCCTGGGCTCCATCGCCTGGTCACAGAAATCGGGTAAAGTAAGGGGGAAAAGGGGGAACAAGGCAACCGTGAGTACTCATCCAAAGTACTCGCAAGCAAGGAGCTAAATTACATATGCATGGATATATGTGTAAAGGGCCATATCGGTGGACTGAACTGCAGAATGCTAGAATAAAAGGGGGATAGCTAATCCTGTCGAAGACTACACTTCTGGCAGCCTCCGTCTTGCAGCATGTAGAAGAGAGCAGACTGAAGTCCTCCAAGTAGCATCGCATAGCATAATCCTACCCGGCGATCCCCTCCTCGTAACCTAGATAGAGAGCGACCACCGGGTTGTATCTGGCACTTGGAAGGGTGTGTTTTATTAAGTATCCGGTTCTAGTCGTCATAAGGTCAAGGTAAAACTCCAAGTCGCCCCTGTTATCAAGATCACGGCTATTCGAATAGATTAACTTCCCTCTGTGGGTGCAACACATAACCCAACACGCTTGATCCCATTTGGCCGGACACACTTTTCTCGGGTCAAGCCCGCCATGAAGATCAACACGTCGCAGCCCCACCTAGGCACAACAGAGAGGCCAGACGCCGGTCTAAACCTAAGCGCATTGTGGGTCAGGCCCATCGCCTTAGCACACCGCACGCTATGTAACGCGGCCGGAAGCGTAACTAGCCCCTTAATACAAGAGCAGGCCTACATTCCAATCCGGTAGCGCCGCTTCGGCCGACGTCACGAAGGCTTCGGCTGATACCACGACGTCGAGTGCCCATAACTGTTCCCGCGTAGTTGGTTAGTGCGTATAGGCCAGCAGCCAGACTCAGATCAAATACCAAGATCTCGTTAAGCGTGTTAAGTATCCGCGAACGCCGAACTGGGCCAGGCCCACCTCTCACCTAGGCGGTCTCAACCTGCCATGTCGCTCCGCCACAAAGATCCACACAGAGGGCCGTTGGGACAAAGGTCCTTTCAGCCCCCAATCCGTGAATCACTCGCGGGTGCTCCACAAGCCGACCGACTTTAGTCACCACATGTATCATGTATAAAGTATATAGTATATACCGTGATCACCTCCCGAGTGATCACGGCCCGATAATATAGCACATGAGACGGACAAGAATGTAGGACCAGCGATGGAAAACTAGCATCCTATACTAGGCATGTAGGATTGCGGTAAAGGTAACAATGAGTAGCAAAGACAGGCTATGCATCAGGATAGGAATAACGGAAAGCAGTAACATGCTACACTACTCTAATGCAAGCAGTATAGAGGAGAGTAGGCGATATCTGGTGATCAAGGGGGGGGCTTGCCTGGTTGCTCAGACAAGAAGGAGGGGTCGTCGGTGACGTAGTCGACCACAGGGGCATCGACGTAAATCACGGGGTCTCTAGAAGATAAGAGGGGGGAGAAACAGTAAATTCATAGCAAGCAAGTGCATAACAGGATAACAGGCAGAGCTAGACGTGTTCTAACGCGGTATGAGGTGATACCGGTGAAGGGGAAAACATCCGGGAAAATATCCCCGGTGTTTCGCGTTTCCGGACAGATGAACCGGAGGGGGAAGTTGTGTGTTCGCTATGCTAGGGACGTGTGGATGATAAACGGACTGCGTATCCGGATTTGTCTCGTCGTTCTGAGCAACTTTCATGTATTAAACTTTTTCATCCGAGAAACGGATTACTTTATATGATTTTTCAAAGTTTTTAGGCATTTTTGAAATTTATTTAATTATTTAAATCGAACATTATCCAGAACAATGAAAGGTGATGTCAGCACGACATCACCATGACATCAGCAGGTCAAACCCGGTGACGAGTCAAACTCGGCCTATGGGTCCAATGGGACCCACGTGTCGTAGACCAAGGCTAACTAAACATGTTTAATTAGTTAGTTAATTGATTAGGTAAATTAAACAAAATTAATTAAGTTAATTAATTCAGATAATTAATTAATATTTGTACTATTATTTTTTTAAACCAAAAAAACGTTCTGGGCTAGGGCCCCACACGTCATTGGGCCATGGGGGCCCTAGCAGGCGGCCAGGCTCATGGTAGCGCGACCTGAGCACTTGAAGCGAACAAAGTCTTGGCCTCGGCCGCGGCCAGCGGCGGTTATGGCAGGCCGGACAGGGCGGCGAGGTAGGCGGCCGTGGCCTGGCGACAGAGGCGCCAGCGAGGCAGTCGAGAGGCGGTGATGGCGAGAAGAAGCAGTATCGGCAAGGGCAGCAGCAGCATCGGCCGAACGGAGATGGGGCGGGGCGGCTACGACGCGGTCGCGGCAGGCCAGGGCGCTGCGCCCGGACATGGTCACGCGAGCACGGCGGCGAGCATAGGAGGGTTCGAGGGGAGACGGACGGGAGGGGCTCACCGGCCCTGTAGATGTGCAAAGGTATGCTCGGGGAGGGGCCGAAGAAGCGTTCGGCGGCGGCGGGTGTGGCGTCGCCGGTCGAGGCAGCACCGTGACAGGTGGTGTTAGGCGCCCGGCGTCGGGTGGGGCGTGAGCCGCTCCCTCCGATCCACAGGATCGAGCGGGCGAGAGGCGGGGAGAGGGGTCGGCGATGGGGCAGCGTCGTTACGCGTCGGGAGGCGAGGTCCCGATCCAGATCGGGATCGTGGGAGGAGTGGGGCGTGGGGATCGGGAGGAGTGGGGGGTTAGGTGCGGTTGGGCCCTAGGGTTCCACGGGGGGGGGGGGGAGGTTAAGCAGGCGCGGCTCGGCCAGTCGGGTGGGCTGACCGCCTGAGGTGGGATGGGCCAAGGCCCATGGGGAGCTGGGTTCTCCTTTTCTCTCCTCGCCTTTTTTTGTTTCATTTCATTTCTGTTTTTTATTTATTCGTTCCTGTTTTATTTTAGTTACATTTTATTTTAGTTTTAGTAAAATATACACTTAGCATCTAAATTAGTATCTCAACTTAAGTCAATAGTCACAAAAGTCTAGTCCCCAAATAGCTTAGTTTGAAATTTTATTAACTATAAAAGGTATTTAAATAATCGTTTTGCTCTGTTTTAATTAATATAGTGCACTTAAATACTTCTGAAGTGTGGTTCCTTCAAAGAATACTTAGTATGGAATATTTGCCACAACCCAAACATTTTTGTTTTATTGTTTGAAAACTTTTGTTGTTTGTTTTTATTTTAAATTTTGAACTGGGTCTCATACTGACGTGAGTTTATCAACAGTAACCGAGGGGACGTGGCATCACTAGCGAAGGTTCACTGTAGCTTAACTATCCGGGCGTCACATAAGGCAAAGTAGCGTAAAACAGGAAAATGTATGCTAGTAATTCTTGCATCAGAAACCTTCCTGGTTTCTCCCACAGTGATAGTGTTAATAAAAGCTTCCACTTCATTATGGTGTGGTTCATCTAAGGTTCCCTCAAAAGGTATTTTGAAAACCTCGCAAAATTCCGCTAATGTCATCTCCTTAACAACGTCATATAAGTGGAACTCTATTGTTGGAGGTGATTTCTTAGGGAAAAAGTAGAAGTTCTACACAAAAGTATTTGTGAGTAAGAGATACTGATGACGTTGGTCGCGGAGGAAGTCGGTGAGGCCGGCGTTCTCAATTAATAGACAGAAATCCTCATAAATCCCGGCTCTCCTCAAGAAGTCATCGGAAGGCCATTCACACGGCCGGACCTCCGTGGTGCGAGGCAAATTAAATTTGGGCTTCTGCTCTTCTTCCTTTTGTTTTTCCCTCGAGCTTCAACTCGACGAGCCCCTCAAAAGTCTCTTCATTATTTCTAAAATAATCTGAAATTTTTAGTAACTTCAAACAAAAGTGAACCAACTTCAATAAAACTGATAGCAACAACTCCCACAAGTGCCTAGGGCCTATATCAAGCATTAGAACTACTTAGAACCATATAAATTTGACATGCAAGCTCAAGAACATGGTCACCTATGCAGCACAAATTTGCAATGAATAAAGCACTAGAACAAAAACTAATTGGACCAATGGAGGAGTCACATACCAAGGAACAATCTCCCCAAGCAGTTTTATGAGAGGTGCTTTGAGCAAGGAGATCGAAAATCACAAAGAAAAGCGGCCGGAACTCGTGCTTGAGTTGGTTTTTCGTGTTTGTGTGAGGCAGAGGAAGAAGATGGGTGCAGGGATAAGTGGAGGAGGGACACCATGGGCCCACGAGGCAGGGGGCGTGCCCAGGGGGTAGGGCGCACCCTCCACCCTCGTGACCAGGTGGCAGCTCCCCCGGCGGTAATTTTTGCACTAAAAATCCTCAAATATTCCCGAAAAAATCATATTAAATTGGCATGGCATTCTGAGGACTTTTATTTTCGGGATATTTTTATATTGCACGGATAAGTCAAGAAACAGATAGAAAAATACTATTTTTACTTTATTTCTACTAAAGAACGGAAAATATAAAGAGGGTATAGAAGGTTGTGCTTCTAGTTTCATCCATCTCATGCTCATCAAAAAGAATCCACTAACAAGGTTGATCAAGTCTTGTTAACAAACTCATTCCGATAATCATGGAACCGGAGAAATTTCGAATAACACTATGTTACCTCAACGGGGATATGGACATCCCCAATAATAAGTATATCATATTTTTTCTTGACAGTAGGGAGAGGAAATTCAAAACCTCCAAATATAATCGATGGAATTTTTCCAATAGAGTTGATACTATAAACTTGAGGTTGTTTCCTCGGAAAGTGTACCCTATGCTCATTACCATTAACATGAAAAGTGACATTGCCTTTGTTGCAATCTATAACAGCCCCTGCAGTATTAAGGAAAGCTCTTCCAAGAATAATAGACATACTATCGTCCTCGGGAATATCAAGAATAACAAAGTCCGTTAAAATAGTAACATTTGCAACCACAGCAGGCACATTCTCACAAATACCGACAGGTATAGCAGTTGATTTATCAGCCATTTGCAAAGATATTTCAGTAGGTGTCAACTTATTCAAGTCAAGTCTACGATATAAAGAGAGAGGCATAACATTAACACCGGCTCCAAGATCACATAAAGCAGTTTTAACATAATTTCTTTTAATGGAGCATGGTATAGTAGGTACTCCTGGATCTCCAAGTTTCTTTGGTATTCCACCCTTAAAAGTATAATTAACAAGCATGGTGGAAATTTCAGCTTCGGTATCTTTCTTTTATTTGTAACAATATCTTTCATATATTTAGCATAAGGATTCATTTTGAGCATATCGTCAATCGCATACACGCAAAAAGATAGGTCTAATCATTTCAGCAAAGCGCTCAAAATCCTCATCATCCTTTTTCTTGGATGGTTTGGGAGGAAAAGGCATGGGTTTCTGAACCCATGGTTCTCTTTCTTTACCATGTTTCCTAGCAATGAAGTCTCTTTTATCATAACGTTGATTCTTTGATTGTGGGTTATCAAGATCAACAACAGGTTCAACTTCTACATCATTATCATTACTAGGTTGAGCATCATCATGAACATCATCATTAACATTATCACTAGGTTCATGTTCATTACCAGATTGTGTTTCAGCATCAGAAATAGAGATATCATTTGGATTCTCAGGTGGTTCAGCAATAGGTTCACTAGAAGTTTGTAAAGTCCTATCATTTTTCTTTTCTTCCTTTTAGAAGAACTAGGCATATCAATATTATTTCTCCGAGAATCTTGCTCGATTCTCTTAGGGTGGCCTTCAGGATACAAAGGTTCTGAGTCATTCTACCAGTTCTAGTAGCCACTCTAACGACATAATCATTTTCTTACTATTCATTTCATCAAGCACTTCTTTACGAGCTTTAAGTACTTGTTCTACTTGAGTGGTAACCATAGAAGCATGTTTGCTAACAAGTTTAAGTTCACCTCTAATATTAGCCATATAATCACTCAAGTGTTTAATCATAAAGGTATTCTGTTTTAGTTGTCTACCAAAATAAGCATTAAAGTCATCTTGCTTAAACATAAAGTTATCAAACTCATCCAAGCAATCGACTAGCAATTTTAGTAGGAGGGACTTGACTTTATCATACCTATAGAGAGAATTTACCTTTACTACCCGTGTCGGGATATCGGGAGGTTCTTCATGAAATAAGTAATTGAGATCATATACTTCTTCAACATGGGGTAAATTAAGACCATGTATTTCTTCAATAGGAGGTAAATTCTTAACATCTTCAGCTTTAATACCTTTTTCTTTCATGGATTTCTCTGCCTCTTGCATATCTTCGGGACTGAGAAATAGAACACCTCTCTTCTTCGGAGTTGGTTTAGGAATAGGCTCGAATTGGCTCAGGAGCTGGCTCGGAGGTGCCCAATTATTTTCATTTGCCAACATATTATTCAATAGAATTTCAGCGGCATCCGTGTTCTTTCCCTGAAAAGAGAACCAAAGACTGACTATCCGGGTAATCTCTGGAAGCATCGATTAGTCCATTATAAAAGATATCAAGTATTTCAGGTTTCTTAAGAGGATGATCGGCAAAGCATTAAGTAACTTGAGAAGCCTCCCCAAGCTTGTGGGAGACTCTCTTCTTCAATTTGCACAAAATTATATATATCCCTCAAAGCAGCTTGTTTCTTATGAGCAGGGAAATATTTAGCGAGAAGTAATAAATCATATCACAGGGACTTTGCACACAACCAGGATCAAGAGAATTAAACCATATCTTAGCATCACCCTTTAATGAGAACGGAAATATTTTGAGTAAATAAAGGTAGCGCGATCTCTCATTATTAGTAAACAGGGCAGCTATATCATTTAACTTAGTAAGATGTGCCACAACAGTTTGATTCATAGCCATAAAAGGATCAGATTCAACCAAAGTAATTATATACGGATCAATGAAAATCATAATAATCCTGATCAGGAACACAGATAGGTGAAGTAGCAAAAGCAGGGTCGGGTCTCATCCAATCTCTAAAAGATTCTTTACTCCATTTAACTAGCAACCTCTTAAGTTCAAGTCTATCCTGACAAGCAAGAACAGCTGCAGAAGATCCAGCATTAAAAAGATAACCCTCAGGAATAGCAGGCATATTTTTATCATCACTAACATCATCGTATTCAGGTTCAATAATTTCTCTTTCTCTAGACCTAGAAATTTGCTCATCTAGAAATTCACCAAGGGGCACAGTAGTATCAAGCATAGAAGTAGTTTCATCATAAGTATCATGCATAGTAGAAGTGGCATCATCAATAACATGCGACGTATCGGAACGAATAGTAGAAGCAGGTTTAGGTGTCACTAGCTTACTCATAACAGAAGGTGAATCAAGTGCAGAGCTAGATGGCAGTTCCTTACCTCCCTCGTAGTTGAGGGATAAATTTTTGTCTTAGCGTCTTTCAAGTTCTTCATAGTGACCAGCAGATATAAATCTCAAGTGACTCAAAGAATAGAGCTATGCTCCCGGCAACGGCGCCTAAAAAAGGTCTTGATAACCCACAAGTATAGGGGATCGCAGCAGTTTTCGAGGGTATAGTATTCAACCCAAATTTATTGATTCGACACAAGGGGAGCCAAAGAATATTCTCAAGTATTAGCAGCTGAGTTTTCAATTCAACCACACGGAAACTTAGTATCTGCAGCAAAGTGTTTAGTAGCAAAGTAATATGATAGTGGTGGTAACGGTAACAAAGTAAAGACAACAAAAGTAATGTTTTTGGTATTTTTGTAGTGATTGTAACAGATGTAACGGAAAAGTAAATAAGCTTAAACGATAATGGAAAGCTTCGTGAGGCACCGGATCGATGATGGATAATTATGCCGGATGTGGTTCGTCATGTAACAGTCATAACATAGGGTGACACAGAACTAGCTCCAGTTCATCAATGTAATGTAGGCATGTATTCCGGATATAGTCATACGTGCTTATGGAAAAGAACTTGCATGACATCTTTTGTCCTAACCTACCGTGGCAGCGGGGTCCTATTGGAAACTAAGGGATATTAAGGCCTCCTTTTAATAGAGAACCGGAACAAAGCATTAGCACATAGTGAATACATGAACTCCTCAAACTACGGTCATCACCGAGAAGTATCCCGATTATTGTCACTACGGGGTTGTCGGATCATAACACATAATAGTGACTATAGACTTGCAAGATAGGATCAAGAACACACATATATTCATGAAAACATAATAGGTTCAGATCTGAAATCATGGCACTTTCGGGCCCTAGTGACAAGCATTAAGCATAGCAAAGTCATAACAACATCAATCTCGAACATAATGGATACTAGGGATCAAACCCTAACAAAACTAACTCGATTACATGATAAATCTCATCCAACCCATCACCGTCCGGCAAGCCTCACGATGGAATTACTCAAGCACGGCGGTGAGCATCATGAAATTGGTGATGGAGGATGGTTGATGATGACGACGGCGACGAATCCCCCTCTCCGGAGCCCCGAACGGACTCTAGATCAGCCCTCCCGGGAGAGATTAGGGCTTGGCGGCGGCTCCGTATCGTAAAACGTGATGAAACTTTCTCTCTGATTTTTTTTCTCCTCGAAAGCCAATATATTTAGTTGGAGTTGGCGTCGGAGGGCCACCAGGGGGCCCACGAGGTAGGGCGGCGTGCCCGGGGGGGAGGGCGCGCCCACCCTCGTGAGTAGGGTGTGGGCCCCTGGTCTTCATCTTTGGCGAGGATTTTTATTATTTTTCTAAGGTGTTCCGTGGAGTTTCGTGTCATTCCGAGAACTTTTGTTTTACGCACATAAAACAACACCATGGCACTTCTGCTGAAAACAGCGTTAGTCCGGGTTAGTTCCATTCAAATCATACAAGTTAGAGTCCAAAACAAGGGCAAAAGTGTTTGGAAAAGTAGATACGATGGAGACGTATCACCAACCCTAAAGCGCATGGCAACCTCTGCTTCCCTCTGCGAAGGGCCTATCTTTTATTATTATCTTCTACCTTATGCAAGAGTCATGGTGATCTTTCACCTTTCCTTTTTACATTTTATCCTTTGGCAAGCACGGTGTGTTGGAAAGATCCTGATTGATATATCTAGGGCATGAGTTATTATTGTTGACATTACCCTTGAGGTAAAAGGTTGGGAGGCGAAACTATACGCCCCTATCTTTCTCTGTGTCCGATTAAAACTCCGTAACCACAAGTATTGCGTGAGTGTTAGCAATTATGAAAGACTAAATGATAGTTGAGTATTTGGACTTGCTATTAAGCTCTGACATAGACTCTTTCTGATGTTATGATAAACTGAAATTGCTTCAATGGCTGAGATTATAGTTTGTTGGTTCTCAATAAAGTTTATGATTCGTACTCTGCATTGTGAATGGATTATTACTTGAGCATAAGAAATCATATGACAATACCTATATATGTTGCTGTTATGAGAATAATCATGATGCCTTCATGTCCGTATTTTTTTATCGACACCTCTACCTCTAAACATGGGGACATATTTATCGTTATCGGCTTTCGCTTGAGGACAAGCGAGGTCTAAGCTTTGGGGAGTTGATACGTCCATTTTGCATCATGCTTTTATATCGATATTTATTGCATTATGGGCTATTATTACACGTTATGTTACAATACTTATGCCTATTCTCTCTTATTTTACAAGGTTTACAGAAGGAGGGAGAAGGCCGAATTTGGAATCTTTGAAATTTGGAAAAGGAGCAAATATTAGAGACCTATTCTAAACAACTCCAAAAGTCCTGAAACTCCACGAAAGTCATTTTTGGAAATAACAAAAAATATCGAGCGGAAGAAGTTCACCAGAGGGGGGCCCACTTGTCCACGAGGGTGGGGGTGCGCCCTACCCCCCTGGGCACGCCCCTACCTCGTGGGCCCCCTGTTGGCTCTCCGATGGCCATCTTCTGCTATATGAGGTCTTTCGTCAAGGAAAAAATCAGAAGCAACCTTTCGGGACGAAACTCCGCCGCCACGAGGCGGAACCTTGGCGGAACCAATCTAGGGCTCCGGCAGAGCTGTTCTTGGGACACTTCCTCCGGAGGGGAAATCACCGTCAACGTCATCACCAACGCTCCTCTCATCAGGAGAGGGCTATCTCCATCAACATCTTCACCAGCACCATCTCCTCTCAAAACCCTAGTTCATCTCTTGTATCCAATTCTTGTCTCCAAGTCCGAGATTGGTACTAGTAGGTTGCTAGTAGTGTTGATTACTCCTTGTAGTTGATGCTAGTTGGTTTATTTGGTGGAGGATCATATGTTCAGATCCTTTATGCATATTAATACCCCTCTGATTATGAACATGAATATGCGCTATGAGTAGTTACGTTTGTTCCTGAGGACACGGGAGAAGTCTTGCTATTAGTAGTCATGTGAATTTGGTATTCATTCGATATTTTGATGAGATGTATGTTGTCTAGCCTCTAGTGGTGTTATGTGAACGTCGACTACATAACACTTCACCATTATTTGGGCCTAGAGGAAGGCATTGGGAAGTAATAAGTAGATGATGGGTTGCTAGAGTGATGAAGCTTAAACCCTAGTTTATGCGTTGCTTCGTAAGGGGTTGATTTGGATCCATATGTTTCATGCTATGGTTAGGTTTACCTTAATACTTTTGTTGTAGTTGCGGATGCTTGCAATAGAGGTTAATCATAAGTGGGATGCATGTTCAAGTAAGAACAACACCCAAGCACCGGTCCACCCACATATCAAATTATCAAAGTACCGAACGCGAATCATATGAACGTGATGAAAACTAGCTTGACGATATTCCCATGTGTCCTGGGGAGCGCTTTTCCTTATATAAGAGTTTGTCCAGGCTTGTCCTTTGCTACAAAAAGGATTGGGCCACCTTGCTGCACTTTATTTACTTTTTGTTACTTGTTGCTCGTTACAAATTATCCTATCACAAAACTATCTGTTACCACTTATTTCAATACTTGCAGAGAATACCTTGCTGAAAACCGCTTATCATTTCCTTCTGCTCCTCGTTGGGTTCGACACTCTTACTTAGCGAAAGGATTACGATAGATCCCCTATACTTGTGGGTCATCAATTGACTTGACGCATTCCGTTAGCTTAGCACTTGACCGTTTAGTATGTTGCTATTGCTTTCTTCATGACTTATACATGTTCCTATGACTATGATATTATGCAACTCCCGAATACCGGAGGAACACTTTGTGTGCTACCAAACGTCACAACGCAACAGGGTGATTATAAAGGTGCTCTACAGGTGTCTCCGATGGTACTTGTTGATTGGCATAGATCGAGATTGGGATTTGTCACTCCGATTGTCGGAGAGGTATCTCTGGGCCCTCTCGGTAATGCACATCACTATAAGCCTTGCAAGCAATGTGACTAATGAGTTAGTTGCGGGATGATGCATTACGAAACGAGTAAAGAGACTTGCCAGTAACGAGATTGAACTAGGTATTGAGATACCGGTGATCGAATCTCGGACAAGTAACATACCGATGACAAAGGGAACAACGTTTGTTATTATGCGGTTTGACCGATAAAGATCTTCGTAGAATATGTGGGAGCCAATATGAACATCCAGGTTCCGCTATTGGTTATTGACCGGAGACGTGTCTCGGTCATGTCTACATAGTTCTCGAACCCGTAGGGTCCGCACGCTTAACGTTCGGTGACGATCGATATTACGAGTTTATGTGTTTTGATGTACCGAAGGTAGTTCAGAGTCCCGGATGTGATCACGGACATGACGAGGAGTCTCGAAATGGTCGAGACATAAAGATTGATAGATTGGACAGCTATATTCGGACACCAGAAGTGTTCCGGGTGGTTTCGGAGAAAACCGGAGTGCCGGAGGGTTACCGGAACCCCCCCGGGGAAAGTTGGGCCTACATGGGCCATAGGGAAGAGGGGAGGCAGCCCACAAGGGGCGGCCACGCCCCCTCCCTATAGGGAGTCTGAATTGGACTAGGGAGGGGCGCGCCTTCCTTCCTCCTCTTCCTCTTCCTTCCTTTCCCCTTCCTCCTCCTAGTTGGACTAGGAATGGGGGAGTCCTACTCCTACTAGGAGGACTCCTCCCCTCCTTGGCGCGCCCCAAGGGCCGGCCAGCCTCCCCCCTTGCTCCTTTATATACGGGGGCAGGGGGCACCCTAGAACACACAAGTTGATCATTGATCTCTTAGCCGTGTGCGGTGCCCCCCTCCACCATAATCCACCTCGGTCATATTGTTGCAGTGCTTAGGTGAAGCCCTGCGCCGGTAGATTCATCATCACCGTCATCACGCCGCCGTGCTGACGAAGCTCTCCCTTGACACTCTGCTGGATCGTGAGTTCGTGGGACGTCACCGAGCCGAATGTGTGCAGACCACGGAGGTGCCGTACTTTCGGTGCTAGGATCGGTCGATTGTGAAGACGCACGACTACATCAACCGCGTTGTCATGACGCTTCCGCTTACGGTCTACGAGGGTACATAGACAACACTCTCCCCTCTCGTTGCTATGCATCACCATGATCTTGCGTGTGCGTAGGAATTTTTTTGAAATTACAGCGTTCCCCAACAAAGGTTTCATTCGGTTTCTGTACACAATGGTGTAGTTCTGCCAATCCTGCAGGCCATTTACAAGTGCCTTCAAATGTCCTGACAAACACTCGGGCTAACTCTTCCCAACTGAATATGCTGCCAGGAGCTAACTGATTCAACCAAGCTCTGGCTGAGCCTTCTAACATCAGAGGAAGATGTTTCATAGCTACCTCATCATTACCACCACCAATTTGCACATCCACTCGGTAATCTTCCAACCAAGTGTCAGGCTTCGACTCACCAGTGAACTTGCTCACTCCCGTAGCCAACCTGAAGTTGGGAGGGATTTCTGCAGCTCTGATGGCTCTACTGAAATACTCAGGTCCGGAGACATGAACCCTGCTGCTAGTCGGTCGATCTCTGTCGAGTCCTTCTCTGTGTGCTTTGTTCCTGTCGACCAGACCTTGAACAAGGATTGACCATGCATCGAATCCTGGCTCTCTTGGGTCAATTGGGACCCTCTGCTCATCGCTGTACGGGCGCCTTTCACCAACTGCCAGGGCGCGTATGATCGGCCCCTCGGAGGGGGCGTAGGCACTCGACGGTAGTCATCACGGCCAAGTCGGTGCTCATACTGCTCATGATTCTGACCCAGAGACTGTTCCTGGCGGTGACCACGCCCTTCACGCCGCAGAGGCGATCTTGGGCTGTGAGCTGACTGTACTGTGTCTGCTACCACGGACCTGCTGTGGATCTTGTTGCGAGACTGTGAAACGGTTGTGTTCTGTTCACTAGCTGCTCTGAGCAGCGCTCGGATCTGCATCAAGCCTCTTCCAGACTGGATTGGGACGGCTGAATCGACTCTGCTATATGGGTTGCAGCTATAAGATTCTGAATTGGAGTGCGGTATACTTGGGGTTCAGGTGGGAACAGTTGTCGTTGTTGTCGACTGGACTCAGGGATCTATCGTCAAGCGCGTTCGTCGAGTGCATGCTGAAGATTCTCCAGCCGAGTGCGCTCAGCCAAAATGGCCACGCGCGCAACCTCCAAGGCCCGAGCCTCGGAGGTCTCTTCGATGATAGGAGTGTGGAGTGCCTCCACGTTGCGACGGTGTAGTTCATCCCTCTGCTGCGAAGTAAGGGCTTCGGGATGGTATTCCTCATGAAAACGCGATGGATCGCCGCCGCCATCGCCGCCGTCGCCGCGACGGAAACCAGGCGGGCTGCGTGGCGTGTCGACCATCAGGACTTCTGCCGCGGGGTCGCTGCTATCGCACTCGGACAGGGTCTCAACAGAGCCAGTCGAATAGCCCGTAGAGAGATTCGTCGGGGTCGATTGCCATGACTGAGGGGTGGCCGGCTGACGGGCCACCGCGTGCTTCACCCACCGCTGAAGCCGCGATCAGCAAGATCGCTTGCGGCGACGAGCAGTGAGAAGCGAAGACGTTGTGGGAGCCGACCGATAATGAGTCGGCGGCTGCCGCAGAAGAACGCCGCGGACGCACGCGCGAAAGTGTGTCGCCCCGCGGACGGGGAGCGTCTCGACGTCAAGGGGGGCTTCCTGGAGCTAGGCGGAGTCGTCGGCGATGAAAACAAGCGCACCGAGATGGATCTCGCGGCCCTCGGCCAAACCACCGCCGGAAACCATGATGACAAAGATCGAGAAAATCGCAAACTCACCGGAAGTCGCTAAGACACCTACCCACGGTGGGCGCCAACTGTCGTGGTTCTAAGTCTGACAGTAGAATATGGGGGAACGTAGGAGGAGGCAAGATCCTAGCTACGGTGAGATTGTGCACGCAAGATTTACGAGTTCAGGCCCTTCTCGGAGGAAGTAACAGCCCTACGTCTCGGTGCCCGGAGGCGGTCGACTGGATTATGCGTGAAGTTACAGGGGGTGCGAACCCTTGTGCCAGTGGATGGGGTGGCTTATATAGAGTGCGCCAGGACCCCATCCCACCCACGTTACAAGAGGTTCAATGTGCATAAAGGTGGAACGTTACTGGTAACGCCAACAACAAAGGCATATAAATGATCATTGAGACTACGGGGTGAATGCCTGACCATTGCCATCCTGAGAGACTTTTGATCTTCTGTACTCCAAGTGGTTTCTGTTATGGTTGAATGATTATATTCGGGTCGAATGGAATTGGGTTATCCGGGTGAAATTCTGTTGGTTGAGTGGGTTGCACTCTGAGGTGATTTCAGTCGGTAGATGCTACTGTGCTTTGAATGTCTTGGACTTTAGGGAAGTATCCTTGGGAAGGGTGTCTAGGTCAGGCCCATTACCCTACCCTAGGTACATGTCACCGTCAGCTGATGTATTGTACTTTTTTGTCACTGTTGGGCCACGTACAGCCCCCTCTGATTTATTTTGTTTTTTGTCACATTTTTCTTCGGTGGGCTATAAGATTGGTACTCGGAAAACACTCGCTCGTGTGCACCTAGAGAAGTTTCATTGGTGTTTCATTTTGTCATTGTTTGTCTTGAGTGGACTCGCACGCCCTTTTTATATGTGTGCGAGCCATGAGTTTTATTGTCTGCGTTGTGATTCTTTTTTTGAGTTTTTCCACTTGGCTCTAGATATTTTTCATGGGTTGTGGTATTGTTTTTATTTTTTTCATAGGGTACATGAACTCAAGCAAATGTTTCTGTCACTTCGGTTGCAGTTGCATGTTTAATTAGAATGTTTTGTGTCTTGTGCATCGTTTTTGTTCTAGTTGCAAGTCTACTTTCACTACGCAACTCGTTGCGCAATCTTGACTCAGTTGCAACTCCATGCTCTATACGCAACTGGTGGCTCGATCCATTTTTCCAGTTGCAAGTCCATCCTCGACCGTAACTGGGGGCAACCATTTTTTTCCCGGTTGCAACTCCAACCCTAATTGGGGTGACCGTCTTTTTACTTGCAAGTCCACCTCAGACATGCAACTGGGCCCGCCTCATTTTTTTGTTTGAGTTGCAAGTCCACCAATAATATGCAATTGGGACTGACACATTATTTTCATCCTAATTGCAAGTCCACCCTCGACACGCAACTGGGGGAGGGCTTTTGTCCTAGCTGCAGTTCCACCACTAACATGCAATCGGGCCCACCATTTTTTGTCCCAGTTACAAGTCCATCATTTATACGTAACTAGGCCAGGTCCATTTTTTGTCCCAGTTGCAAGTCCACCCTTGACATGCAACTAAGCCAAACACATTTTTTGTCCCGGTTGCAAGTCCATCCTCGACACTTAACGGGGGGGGGGGGGGGGCTTTTTTATAGTTGTAAGTCCACCCTTGACATGCAACTAGGCATGCCTGTTTTTTTGTCCCAATTGCAAGTACACGATTGAAACTCAACTGAGCCCGACCCATTTTTTAAGTTGCAAGTCCACCTACGACACACAATTGGTTTTGATCCATTTTTTTACTAGTTGCAAGTCCACACTTGACACGCAATCGAGGGGGGGGGGGTAGCCCTTTTTGTCCAAGTTGTAAGAACACCCATAACATGCAACCAGGGGGGCTCTCTTTTCCTAGTTGTAAGTCCACCCCCAGTATGCAAATGGGACCTACACATTTATCTGTTGGAATTGCAAGTCCGCTGTTGACACGCAACTAGGGAGTGGGGGTCATTTTTGTCCCCGGTTGTAACTCCACCACAACATGCAATTGGGCCCTAGCCTTTTTTGTCCTAGTTGCAAGTCCACCCTCGATACGCAACTAGGCTCAGGCCATTTGTTTTCCCATTTGCAAGTACACCCTCAACTTCCAACCGGGAGCCGGTCATTTTAGTCGCAATTGCAACTCCACCACCGACATGCAATTAGGGGGCCCCACCTTTTTTCGTGTCCCAGTTGCAAGTCCATCCTCGACATGCAACTAGGGAACATCCCATTTTTGTCCTAGTTGCAAGTCCAGCCTCGAGTCACAACTAGGGCCCCACCTTTTCTCTCTCGGTTGCAATTTCACTCTCGAGTCGCAACCGGGCCTTGAGATTTTTTTCTCCTAATTGCAAGTCCACCCTGGACTCCCACCTGGGGTCCGACCCTTATTTTGTCTCATTTTGGAAGTCCACCCTCAGTTTGTAACTGAGGCCCAACCTTTTTTGTCTGAGTTGCAAGTCCAACTCGACCCGCAACTAGGCCCAACCTTTTTTTGTCCAAGTTGCAAGTCCACCATCGACTCAAAACTAGGGCCAAACCTTTTTTGTCCGAGTTGCATGTCCACCCTCGACTCGCAACTAGGCCCAACCTTTTTTTTCCGAGTTGCAAGTTCACCCTCGACTCGCAACTAGGGCCCGAGTTTTTCGTCCCAATTGCAACTCCACCCTCATTCACAACTGGGATCTGATTTTCTTTGTCCCAGTTGCAAGTCCATTGTCGACTCGCAAATGGGGTCCGACTTTTTTTGTCCCAGTTGCAAGTCCACCACTTTTCTTGTCCCGGTTGCAAGTCCAGTCTCGACTCGCAACTGGGGCCCAACCTTTTTTGTCCGAGTTGCAAGTCCAAACTCGACTCACAACTGGGGCCTAACCTTTTTTAGTCCCAATTGCGATTTCACCCTTGTTTTGCAACTGGGGTTACGACTTTTTTTACCCAGTTGCAAGTCCATCCTCGAGTCGCAACTGGGGCCCAACCTTTTCTCCCAGTTGCAATTCCACTCTCGACTCACAACTGGGCCCTGAATTTTTTTGTCCTAATTGCATGTCCACCCTCGACTCGCAACTAGGCGTCCGACCTTTTTTCTCTTAGTTGGAAGTCCACCATCGATTCGTAATTGGGGCCCAACCTTTTTTGTCCTGGTTGCAAGTCCACTCTTGACTCACAAATGGGCCTAGAACTTTCTTTGTACAAGTTGCAAGTCCACCCTCGACTGGCAACGGGGTCCCAACCTTTTTTGTCCGAGTAGAAAGTCCATCCTCGACTTGCAACTGGGGCACAACCTTTTTTGTCTGAGTTGCAAGTCTACTCTTGAGTCGCAACTAGGGCCCAACATTTTTTGTCCGAGTTGCAAGTCCACCCTCGATTCGCAACTAGGGCCCAACCTTTTTCGTCTGAGTTGCAAGTCCACCCTCGACTCGCCACCGAGGTCCGAGGTTTTAAGTCCCAATTGCGAGTCCACCCTCAATTGCAACTGGGGTCCAAGCATTTTTTGTCCCAGTTGCAACTCCACCGTCAACAACTAGGGCTCGAACTTTTCGTGTCCTAGTTGTAAGTCCACCCTCGACTCGCAACTGGGGCCAACCTTTTTTGTCTGGGTTCGAAGTCCAAACTCGAATCGCAACTAGGGCCTGACCTTTTTTTCCCAATTGCAAGTTCACCCTCAACTCGTCACTGGGGGCCCGACCTTCTTTTGTCCTAGTTGCAAGTTAACCATCGGCTCGTAATTGGGCGATCCTTTTCTTTTGTCCAAGATGAAAATACACCATTGACATGCAACAAGACCGTTGATCCTTTTTTCCACAGTTGCAAGTCTAACCTTGACTCGCAATTGGGCATATGGCGTTTTTGACCCAACTGCATGTCCATCATCTCGCTAATAAAAAAACAAGGACATTGCCCAGGAGGGGGCGGCTTATAGCCATCGCTAAGTGTAGTGATCACTTACTATTCGGGCGTAGCGAGCTGACCTGTTTATGCCGTTAGTGAATGGTTTTTTGAAAAGCGGATAGGGATTACTGGGAGCAATATTGATTTGAGGATCTGGTTTAAGGAACCTTTCTGACGATTTTGGGATGATTGCAACCATTTTCTCTCTTCTTATTTATCTATTTTCTCTATTTGGTTTTCTATTTTTTTGTTTTTCCCTCTTCGCTTTTCAATCTTTTTGTTTTTTCTACCTTTCCTTTCCATCTTCTTTCTTCAACTTTCTGAAGCTTTTTCAAAATTATGAACATTTTTTAAATCATGAATATTTTTGAAATTTATGAACATATTTTCTGAATCTGTGAACAAATTCTGAATCATGAATATATTTTTTATAATGCATATTTGAATGAATGATCAATTGTTTAGTACATGTTTTAAAATAATTTAGTGTATTTAAAGAAATATTCATTGTGTATGGTTAAAATAGTTCATCGTATATAAAAAGTATACTTTATTGCAAAGGAAATAGTGTGTATTCAGAAAATGATCATCATATATCAGAGGATTGTTCACAATATATTAGAACATTTTTGGTACTCGTTATAACATAAAAAATTATGTAAATTCGTGAACATGTTTTTTGAAATATGTTCCGATTAAACTTTGCTCCTTACTGAAAATTAATTATATAAATATAAGAGTGAAAAACGCAAAAAGCAAAAGGCAAAAAAGAAAATCATTGATAGCCTAGAAGCTAGCGATGAGAGACGTACTTGTAAATGTATAACTATCAGACGGACTAGCGATCTGTTTTTCTTTTCTTTGAAAAAGGTAGCATCATGTTTCTTTATACGGGTAGCTAGTGATCAGAATTTTTTTTTCAAGGGAACTAGCGATCGGATTTACATATAGGCCGGCCACACAGACAGGCGAGCTGGGTTTTTGCCTTGGGCTTTGACAAATTAAAATCAAACAAACAAGATAAACAATTAAAAGAAATGAGGTGGCACTGGCATCATATTTAGATGTGAGGTATTATCTCACATCTAGATGTGACATAAACAAATCAAATCAACCTTAAATATGCTTTTCTCTCTCTCTCTCTCTCTCTTTCTCTCTCTCTTCGTTTGATTTTTTCTCTCTCCTATCTCTAAGGATTTTCACTGTTTTTTTCTTGAAAATCATCTTATTTGCTCCTTTTATTAACTTGTGAAATAAAATTATGTTTTGGGTAAGTCAAGAGGAGCGTTTTGGCTTCCGGGAGCACATGCTCCTGCATGAAAAATAACGTGAAAAAATAGTAAATGTTTTTAGACAAATCTACTTTTTTTGTGGATGTTCGTGTTACTGTCGCAAGCATGCCAGACAATTTTCATGCAAAATAGAGCAGCAGTGTTTCCTCAGTGGACAAAAATTGAAGTGACATTTGGTGTTCAATTTGTTTTTGTTTTTGCTCAGGCCAAAATGCTTAACCTTTTTGCCTTAAAATTTACAGGTGGCATTTGGATGTGACTAAGAATACATAAATAAAATTTCTTGATTATTTTGACATTTCAAAAATTATTTTCGGGCCCAAGAGCACGTGCTCCCGGGAGCCGAATTGAATTTTCGGTAAGTCAGTGAGTACTTATATTTAGGTTGGTATAAATCATGCGCATTATTTGCTAAACATTTATTCAGACAATCACACTAATATGAGCAGGTAATCACGAGCTAACGTACTAGAATATTTATATGGCCGACGTCCTGCCCCGGTCGACCGTCAGAGCTTCTATCGGTGGCCTTCCAAGTTGTCCACTCGCAAGCCATGTACGTCCATAATCGAGTCCCTTCTGTGTCGTCTCTCTCATCGTGCACTCTTTTTTGAGACTACACCAATAGCTTACCATAACTTTATAGAAGGGAGAAAACAATTTACAAGATTCCTGCAATCGATGCGTACATCAATCACCTAAGCACCCACACCTACAAGTACAATCAAACGTGACCTCTCACAAAATGGTCTAAACCACCTACACCCACACCTGCACTATGCCAATCGTAGATGTCGTCTAGGATGGCTAGAGCTAGCTCTCTATAACCTTTAACTTGCTCCGGCCGGTTGAATACCTTGGCATTCATTTGCTTCCATAACACCCAGGTGCGCGAATCTCATCGTGCACTTCAAAAGCAAGAAAAAAGGAGGAAAATCTTTCGCACACCTCTTCCTCGCATGGTTCGTGCACTAAAAAAGCTAGTTTGTCGATGTTGCCACACCGCTCGCAGTCGATCGCTCGTTGAACCATGGCTCACAACAGATTGGCACCCTGTCACTCGTAACTAAGGCCTACAGGTGCTTGTGGCTACCCCTCCCCCCTTTGCCTCATGACATCATCCTGACCCCCCTTCCCCGCATCAAAGTATCATCGTTGGCCCCATCGCCATGACGCGTCTTCTCGTTGGCAGCATCGCCGCAACCCTGCTAGTAGTGTCACCACGTGTCATCTCCGCCCCCGCATCACCGCCGCATCTCAAATAAAATTTCGTTGTAGCATTGTTCCAGCAAATCATCTCTGTGGTCCCTACAAAAATGTAATGTTGTCGTAGCATCCAGTCGCCTCCCTCACAACATGCCTCGCCACTAGTCACAACACTATCAGCGAATGGTTCCAACATTTCCATGTTGGGTTCCAGCAATGTTGTCGACTGGTTCCAGCACTGACGCCTGCTGATTGCAGCACTAGCATGATAACCCACTTATGCAGGGGATCACGAGGGAAGTATTACAAACTAAATTTATTGATCTAACACAAGGATAGTCAAAGAATACTTGTAAGTCGTAATAATTGAGTTGTCAATTCAACCACACCTGAAAAATACTTGCTCGACATAATTTATTAGTAGCAAAAGCGATGGAGTGAATGTAGTTGATATTGTGAAGTAGTAACAAAAGCAACGGTTCCCAGCAGTTGCCAAGAACAAAAGTAACATAAAGAGAGAGAAGTATGGAAAGTGTAGACATGGAAGTAGATAATGGACATTCCATGGATGGAATCAAATATTTAATGGCCATAACACAAGGTGGCAAACTAGACCCAATTCATCAATCATATGTAAGCATGTATTATGTATGTAGTTGTACGTGTTTGCAATAGCAACTAGCACAACATATTTTGCCCAATGCTCCCCTTTCAGCACGAATTGGGAGATCATGGAAACATAAATAGCTCATATATGAAATCAAGGTACTTGGGCCCTAGTGTCAAGTATTAAGCATATCAAAGTCATAAAAACATCAATATCAGAACATACGAGGGCACTAGGCATCAACCCTAACAAATCTTGCATCTATTACATCAGAGATCTCATTCAATTCCCATCCACCCATGTGCCTATAGGGAGATTACTCACACATGAGTTGGGACATCATGATGGTGGTGATGAAGAAGAGGTTATTGACGACCATGGCGACGAATTCCCCACTCCAAAGACCAAAATCAACCTCTAGATTGGCCCTTTGGAAGAAGGACAGAGGTGGGGGCGGCTCTGTGTCATGAAAAATCCTGGAAAATCAGATTAAGCATTTCGGGACGAAGGATAAATATAAGCCAAGGGGGGGGGGGGGCGTAAGGCGGTAACTAGGGGGGCCACGCGCCTTGCCAACTCGCCTAGGCCGCATGGTGGGGCCGCGTGGCAACCTGGCGGCCACCTCCGGCTCATCTTCTGGCTTCATGGCTCTTTTCTTCATAAATGTTTTTTTTATATTTTTTTTGATTTTATTGAGAAACTTTATTTCTGCAAAAAATAGCACCATGGGGAATTTTGCTGACTGAAATCATGCAATTAGAGGACACATTTGAGACGTATCAGCTCTCCCAAGCTTAGCTTATTGGTTGTCATCAAGCACTTCAGTTGATAAACGGACGCCACAAAGAAAAACTTTTACAATTACTTTTTCTAGTTGTATGTACAAAATTTTAGTCCATGACCACTTTACAACCATCTTATAAAAGTAACCGTATGAATAAGAAAAACTTAGTAACCATGTTCTCACATGATAAGATTTCAACCTATGTTAATAAATTATGTGAAACATCAACATGATCAAAATGGACATGATGCCAAAATGTCATGTCTCTTGTAGGAAGCACCCCGACAGACAACAACGTTTGGCGGAACAAGTGGCGTGACATGACACCGGTGAAGTTCGCCCCACATCAACTGTCCTTCACCACCAATCCATATCTACACCAATGTAAATAGACCATAAGTGGAGCTCCAGTTGCTCTCGTCCATCAAAGCATATCAAATCCAACAACCTAGGTTACTCCGATATGTTGAGGGCCCAATATGTTAAGCGTCCAACATGCTTAGCACACAATTGATATCTTATCTAATATTAACTCTAGCACAAACCACATTATTGTAACACAAAATAATATCCTATGTAATATGAATGTACAACTAATTTCTACATTACTAGGACAATGCATGTGTGTTGCAACGGGGTATAAGTATTCCAGTATGTCAGTTTGTGATTTACCTGTCATATTAATGCGATTGTGTAAATAAATGTTTATCAAATCTTGTTTGTGATTTACTTTATTTTTTGATGAGAAGTTTGGTAAGTAAATTAAAGTAAGATTAGTTTAGAAGGTAAGTAAATTAAGATAATTGATTATTATACGAAGAAGGTTGGATGAAAGGTTGGTGGGAAGCAAAAATGAAATATGGAACCTTACATTCTTTTTAAATAGTAAGTATAGAGATATAGAGATATAGATATAGAGATAGAGATAGAGATAGAGATATCAGGCCTCTTTTCGTTCATAGAAATAAGATGACGTGTAGCTCAATTACTATATGATAAGAGATGTCGCTAGTTTCATATCCATTACTCCCTTCGTTCCTAAATATAAGTCTTTTTAGAGATTCCACTATGGAGTACATACGGAGCAAAATGAGTGAATTTACACTTTAAAATATGTCTATATACATCTGTATGTAGTTTGTAGTGGAATCTCTAAAATGACTTATATTTAGGAACGGAAAGAGTGGAATACATATGAATGTCAATCCATTCTTACACAATAATTACCTTTAAAGAATAAAATTTTCTACAAAAATTATACTCATTTTGTTCCAAAATAAGTGTTGTTGATTTAGTATAAAGTTAGTCGAATGCTTATTCTAGGACGGAGTATCAGTTTTAAATTTCCATTAAATTCCTCAAAACTATAATAGGAGGCCTAGGGCAGAGGAGAAAGCAGGGCTATCCAGTCATTTTAGCAGTTCCGGAGGTGGGTCAAACTCAGCGGACCACGCCAGCACAGCCGGGTCGTCGTGCGTGCCGCGCGCCCCACTGCGCAATTCCTCGTGTTCTGCCAGGCGGGAGTTCTCCGAGGTCCTTGGAGGCCCCCATCGAGAGGGCAGCAAGAGGCCAACCAAAACCCCCTCCGGAGGGAAAAACGCTAAAACCCCCCTCGCGGTCACGGGCCACACCACCACTCCCCCCCGCCGTCACGGTTTCCGCCCCTACCCACCCCTAAATCCTCCCGACTCGCCATTGCCCCGACCGACCCCGTCTCCCCGCGGCCTTATCCTATTCCTATTCGCCCCGCCGCCATGGAGGCCGTGCGCGTCGGCGGCCTGGGTGGCCAGCCGCTCCTCCCACGTCAAGGTCGACATGCTAGGTATCCGTTTCCCGAATGATGCTACGATTTTTCCGACCAGGGAAGGGAGTATCGTCTTCATATCATAGGGATATTTTTTCTGGAACGGTACTAGGATTTCTCAGGCCACGCAGTATCATCTTCATAGGCTTTGAAGTTCCTGCGGGTTATTAGTCGATTGTATTTCTAAGCAGTATGTGATTGACCCTGCAAGAAACCAGAGTTAATTTTCTTGTTCTGGGATTGGACTTCAATGTTCAGGTTCTAGATTCCCGCTCTCTTAGTTGGTGCTTCTTATATGTTGTTTTGGTCAGCCTTCGCCATTTTCTTATGTTTATAACAATGTTTTTGCTTTGCTTTCATATGTTTATATCAATGTTCATCCTTCGTTTTGTGACAAATGTCCCAGGTGAAGTTCTAAGTTATGTTCCTCTTACCCATTTGTTCGTTTCACAGAGATCGAGAAGGCTGTGGACAAAATTCAGGGGAATGTTCCAAAAGTTGAGTGGGATTTCGAAGGAATCCATTACTTTGACAATGGGCCGCTCACTGTGCAGTACCTCTTCGTCTTGGATGCACTGAACTTTTGCTTCTGGCCAGGTATTACTTGAATGTACTTGGTGTTTTGAACATGCAGATATTACTTGAATGATGTATTGTCCTTATCTTATGAGTGGTACTTTTCTTTAGGAATTCTGAAAAATATTAGCACTAACAGACATCAGACATTGCCATTCTATGTTTGCATTTCTTTTGCTCCTGTATAAAATATTGGTATGTTGTTGCTCCTGTATAGCACAACACGTGGTTAGCGGAGAGGAGGGGCGGTTTATTTTTCTGTGTTTACTTGTTGACAATGATTTGGGATATTAGAAGACATTCGGTCGTGCAGTGTTCTTCTTCTCATGACTTTTAGGATCTTTTTATTTTCGGAGTGCCGAAATCAACTTCGTATTGTCTGAAAACAATGCACTAGTGCTTACACCACAAGGATCTTATGGATATTTCTAATTTAGTATATTTTTTGTTAGTAGCTATATATAGTTTCCTGGATCAACAACCTTCTATGTTGGCTGCTACGTTGCCAACAAGTGGCCAGGGGAGAGGAGGGGTGGTTTATTTTCTCTCTTTACTTCTTGACAATTATTAGGGGTCTTCAGACGTGTTTAGTTGTGCAGTATTCCTCTCGTCACTTTAGACTTTTAGATTTTCAGATGCAGAGATCAACTTCGTATTGTCTGAAAACAATACACTAGTGCTTATACACCACAAGGAACTTATGGATACTAGCTAATTGCCCGTGCTTTGCAACGGGGGCATCAATATTCTAGTGATCATCCAGTACAGCGCTCGATGATACTTTCCATAATTAACGTGATCCTCCTGCTCAAAGAATGATACTCTCCATAATTAGCGTGATCCTCACATCCAACGCCGATGATACTAGCCATAATTAACGTGATCCTCCTATCCAAAGACTGATACTCTCCATAATTCACATGATCCTCCCATCCAACGAATGATACTCTCCATGATTAACGTGAAACCAACAAACATACGAAACCAAACGAAACCACGGCGTACCATCATGACCACAGACTATGTTGCCAACAAGTGGCTAGGGAGAGGAGGGTGATTTATTTTTCTCTCTTTACTTGTTGACAATGACTAGGGCTATTCAGAGAATGTATTTTTCCCTTAATTATTTTTTGGCTGCGACTATCTTGCCCTAGGTAATAGATATTTCTCTTGGCTGTTCTTCACTATATTATTGAGCTTATTTTAACAAAATCCTTTGTGTTTTCTTCTGCTATTTTCAGCTATTACCTTTGTTTGCAAATTACAATGCATCTTGATTTTGTTACGCTCCACATTGTTACTTTTGTGTAGCTCGAAATATAATGTGCACAAGCTTTTATTCTACCTGATGTTCCTTAGTTTCTCCACTGGCCTTAGTTGGATTTAACTGCAATTGACTTCTCTGGACCACTCATTTTATTTGGATAAATGCCTTCCCTTTGTGTTATAATGTGTTTTATTAATACTAATGATATTCTTTTATCGAATAGACAAGGACTTGACCTATGACAATTTGGCTTCTGGACTTAAGTTAGCATTAGAGAAAGATAAGTCAGCACTTGATGCAGACCGTCTGAAGAATTATACTGGTACAGTTCCTTGTTTCTATGCAAAAAAAAGTTATAACTCCCAGTAACTCCCACTAATTGGAAGAAAACACAACTTTTGGAAAATGTAGGACCACAACTTCGAGAACTGCTGAATTGGCCACGCCCACTTCCAATTGAGGAGGAAAGAGTCCGCCTTCTTCATGAGGTACTACCCTGTGTTGCATATTCAGTATATTGAAGTGTCGAGCTTTAAAATTTTCCCACTGTGTTCTGCTCAATTGCTCATATTATTTGAATGCTTTGTCACTTAACAACTAAAAAAGACACACCCATCTTCTTCAGTACAATTAGGCATAGCTATCCGCTTCTACTTCAAATATGCTCTAGTCATATTCCATCAGAACTATCATGTTAATGTTGACATTTTCAAATAACTTCCTTGCCAACTGATCTCAATTTGGTTCTGAAGCATTTCTTTGTTTTGGTGCTTTAATCTAGGTTGGTCTGGAGCTTGAAAGAAGCTTTGGTGGCGAGGCTGCTAATCTTGTGAAGTCTGCTGGAAACTCTGCTGCATCTCTGATTGAACTGATTACCCGTCATTTTCCTGGTAAATATGCCACTGCACTTGTCTTCCACTTGATCTTGATAGCATCATTTTTTTAGAGGGAAGGTGTCGCCTGTGCCGGTTCCATTTTTCATTTAATGAAACCAAGTTCGAACATGGCGACGCTCAAGACAAACCAGAGTAGCCGTCCAGATAGCGGAGGTAGCATCATTTTCATCTGTCCTGTTTTAGTTAGGCCAGATGGCTAAGCTGTATTTCTCCAGCTATATTGGAGAATAGGAACTCAATGGTGTACAATCTTTTCGTTGGCTCCTGTTTAGTCTATTGTTGTAGTCAAGTAGCTGCTTCTGCAGATACATTTTACTATCTTGGAGACCTTGGTCCTTTTCCTTGTCCCCTGTCTAGTCATTGGATCGTTTGTCAAATGTGCCAATTAGACGTGGGCAGAAACAATGAGAGAAATGCAGAACTTGCCTAGGTGGTTAGGACCACTGGATATGTATAATAGGCTGGGCCATGGACATCCACATAGGACCACAAGATATGGATGATCTTTACGTGGCTACAGCTTACACCTCAGTTAGCTTGCATCCTAGATGTCCCTACTTTTGGATTTGGATGTTTGTTGATTGAGAATACTGAGCATTATTCTTTTCTTTTCTACTCAGTGGTTAGATCATTGAACTTACGAGACAATTTGCTGTAGCATGAAGTAACTATCTGCTCAGACACGCCTTTAACTCTTGGGCAGTTGGCCTCATTTTGTTCTGTGAACATGCTCGAGGGAAACTTCACCAGAGCAGATGCATTTCACTCCTTTTGGTTTTACTTGCAAATACAACATTGAATATTGTGCGTATGCGCTCCCACCCCAACCCCTAACCATCATGCTAAATAGCAAATGGCCAGACACGATTTGGTTCATCTGTACATCCTAATATTATTTTGTACATGTGTGAGTCATTCAACCAATATCATGTGTAATTATGGTGATACTGATAGATGGTAGCCACTGTTGTCCAAGTCCTGACTGCTGATATATTTTACTTTCTTTTCTCGTGCATACTTGGTCATAATTAAACTGTACCTTGAGGAAAATTTCACTGCAGACTGGTTGTAACACTCTTGAACATATTTATTATTAGAATGCATCTATCTGGCATGACAGATTTGTTGTAACTCAATTTTGACAGGCTTTCGAGACCACTCACTTTACAAGGGACACCAGGTTTTCCTGTACAAGCGAGCCCAGATATTCGTTGCTGATTTGTGGGGTGCTTTCAAGGGGGAAAACTACGGAGAGTTCTACGACATCAAGTCCATCACCATCTTTGCCGACTATATTGTCCCTGCTGTGCTGAGGGAGCTTGGCATCCTGAAATACGAGTCTAGCCTATGTTGCTCCATCGACTCGAACAGCGAGATTGTGCCCGGAAGCGAAGAGGAAGTGGAGATTCGTGCCTGTTCTGTTCATGCAGTTGAAAAAATGAGGGAGCTCATCAACAAAAAGTTTGGGAAGCAGGTACGCGCATCTGAATCTCTTCCTGTCTTTTTCGAATGACCACATCTGAATCAGGTTCACCTGAGGCTTTCATGCCATTTATTCTCTGACCTACACTCCTGGCTGGTACACAACACAAACTAACGGCTGCAGATTGGTGTTTAGTTGCACTCTGTATTATCACTGAAAAAACAACCGATGAAGTTCATTAAGTTTATTTGAGTGCACAATCAACTTTATTAGGTTTAGTATAAGCAAAGCAGTCAATGTGTGTGGCATTTGATTCACCTTGGGCTGACTTGGCTCTTGATTGTGTTTTTGCTGGCAGCTTCTGAGCATTGACATTGACCTCTGGCTCTGGTCGGTAGGCGTTCAGAACATGGCGCTGTCTCATCACCGCACCCTCTCCATTTACTACTGAGGCTACGCCAGCAGCAGCTGCCACCCTCCCTCTCCGCGGCGGAAGATCGGCCGCGTCTTGGGGATCTCCTTTAGCTGCTGCTACATATGGATACTGAAATTTTGCCCTCTCCGAGGAGTGCACTAAAGTGCAAGCTGTTGCTACCGTAGGGTCATCAAGATTGGTGTTACTGCGTCTATGTATTGTGGTGGTAGTACCAACTTGTGGTGGTAGTACCAACTATCTCTGCGTTTCATCTATAAAAAAAATAATCAGTGTTTTGTCCGAAATTCAACCAGCGGCTATCATTCTAGAAAGCGGTCCAGGTTAGGGCATCTCCAAGTCCATCAAAACGGACACCCCCTAATATTGACGGACACGTCCGGATGTGTCCGCAGACTGCGCTAGTGGAGTCAGTCATCCAATCCCATACATCAAATGTCCGTCCTAGGTTTCATCTTCTCCATTTGACATGCACATATAGATCAATATTAATTTATACAAAGTGCAAACATATGCAATAACAATCAAAATGCACCGATGATGGATATTCATAAAGTTTTGTACATGTGTTCGAGCCCAAAAATTGCCAGTCCGGCTGCCGCAACATCCTTCCCCTTCCCCTGTTTGTGGTGGCGGGTAGTGTTTGTCGCCGTGTTGGCTTTGCGGGCGGCCACTAACCCGCGGGTCCTCTGCCTCTAGGCCTGGCGGGACTACGACATCTCTGCCACCGCCTCCTCTTGTTACATTGCGGTGGTGGCAAAATTTTGTGTTTTGACCCTTTTTGGAAAGTATTTCAGGATCTGACCCCTGTTTAATTTTTTTTTCGAGATTTGACCCTTTTGCCTACCGCCAGGGCCTCTGGCGGTAGGGTTAGATAGCCTACCGCCACGGCTCATGGCGGTAGGAAACTTATCCACGCTGCCACATGGAGACGGGCGCCGCCCTCCTCCGTCAAGACCCTACCGCCGTGGGGCCCCAGCGGTAGACTGCCTAACCATACCGCCAGGTCTCGGCGGTAGGGTCCGGGCAGTTATTTGCCTCGGAGCCCCCGCGCCCCTTCCCTTCTCCCCACCCCTCCCCCTCCCCCCGTCGGCAGTTCTTGTTTTTCTCCCCCAAGTCGCCCCTCTCTCCCTCTCTCGTCTCCTCCACTTCTTGGATCTTCACCGATTCTTCACCGATTTGGCGGATCGAGATGGCCCCGAGGAGAGAACCGTAAGCTCCTCCGATCCCTCCAATTAGTTTTTGCAAACTTGCTACCGATTCGACGCATTATTTGCTTGAAATCCCTCATGTTTTTGAACTTAGATTGATTTTTTTCACCTAAGATTGATTGTAGTTGTAGTTCTTAGTTCTTTAGTAAGTAGTGGTATTGGATATGTACTCTAATCAATAGTTCATATGTTAGTGTGAAGATGAACCCTAGTTCATAACTTTTTTGTTAAAAAATTATGATGTAATGTTGATAAAGGGATGAACCCTAGTTTGATGATGCATGTGATATGATGATATGATCTAGTGTGAAGATGAACCCTAGTTTGATGATGCATGTTGATATGATGATATGAAGATGTTGTTTGGAAAATTTTGTTTAAAAATATAAAGCTATGATGTATGTTGGAGGTTTTTTTTTGATATGATGCATGTTGATATGATTTGGTCCATCATGTGTAGTAGATGTTGTTAGAGGAATATGCTTAAAATTTTATCTTGATATGATTTGAGTTCATTGTTTGTTTATGTATGCTTATGCTTATGGTGCTTTTGTTTATGAAACTCTATTAAGGCGGCCACCTCTTGCGGACAACATCGCCCACGGTATCAAGATGTCGGATCGGGCATTCGACAAGGGTCATCGTGTCTGCTTTCATAGAGAACGCAGAGGTAAGTGATATGCAAGAAATTTTGATCAAAGTTCTCGGATTGATGAAAATGATTTCCTAACTTTTGGCGTTCACTTTTGATGACGCCCAGCCCATCGCGCATGAGGGGTCACGGGGTTCATGGGCATATGGACACGTACGAAGGCCACGCCGCCGCTCTTCAAGAGAGCCCGTCTGTTGGGTTTCGTGCCGCAGTTCAAGCGTCGGCCCGGCCGACGCTTGTCCACGCTGCTCTCACAACTCGATTGACCGTTGGAGACCGGAGACCCATTCTTTCCATCTGCCATGCGGGAGATGACGGTGACCCTAGAGGATCGGGGATGATTACTGCAATGCCGATCGAGGGTCATGCACTCACCGGGCGAGTGGAGAGGGCCAAGCTGGCGGAGAGGGTCACCACCCTCATCGGCGATCGCCCCGGTGCCAAGAGTAACCGTACATCCGGTGTGCCGTTGATCCGCTCTCGAGCACCGGAGGACATGCCCCCAAGGCGCAGATGAGGCGATCGTGGAGTTGTACGCGAGGGCCTATCTGTGGTATATTCTCTCGGAGGTCGTGTTTCCGAGACTGACTCCGGGAACTCGCCAACTGGCGTGTCTGTTCTTCCTAGCGGACTGGGATGCTGGTACAGTTGGGGACGGCATCTCTTGCCTACCTATACCGCTCGGTAAGAGAGTGTCTAATTGCGTACCTACCTACGAAAGTGTGTCCATGACATTTTCTTATATCTGATCCTCATTTGATGTTTTGCAGCTTGACGAGCAACGCAGAGGACGGGAGACAAGTCCAATATGGGTGGCTTTTGTCTGGGCCTTCTCCATTTGGATGTGGGAGCGGCTGCCGGTGGGGCGTCCGGAGAAGTTGCCAAGACGTCCATGGGAAGACTATGGCGAAGAAGGCGACGAGACTCGAAACCCCACCGTAGCTTACGAGTGGGACGTTTTCAAACTCTACACGGGCCTAAACAAGACTTCGTACAAGACCTACACCAACGAGTTGACGCTTTGACGACACGTTAGTATATGAACTCGCCCAACACCTTTCTCTTTGATTCCGCTATTGACCGAGAGTGCGAACTTACCAAGGTATATGTAATAGGTAATCTGGTGGCCGATCGACAAGAACGAGAGTGGGACTTTGATCTGAACGTGATGTGCATAGCGGACCGTGGTCTCTGGCGGTGCATCGTGCCCATGATATGTGTGTACGCCGTCGAGTGGCATTTGCCACAACGCGTGGCCACGCAGTTTGGGATTTATCAGCATACCCCACCGGGCCAGCCCACCGATACCGGCGGCCACACGCTCCACCTGTGAGCTCTTTGTTCTCCGTGAGATTATCATGTTTCTTGTTGCTTATGATGATCTCATTGCGCTTATGATGATTCTTCTTGCTTATGCCTTGCCGCATGAGCGGCGTAAGAATCGATCGATCCTGCATCGGGAGAGGAGCATAAGACTCATGTGACGGAGTGGAACCGACGGAAGTGGCGTAAAGACGTGGAGAGGAGAGTGACTAATCGGGATGATTACCGGGCCGACACATGAGGTGGTACGATGATGGCTGAAGCACCGTCTTCGTCTCAAGCCTCGATGGACGGCGGAAGACATCGCGAGTCGGAGTGGGCTGACCACGATGAACAGGCATACCGCATCGCATCGAGACATGCACAGTGAATTTAGGGAGTTTGCACCCCTCATCACACAGAGTGGTACGTTTGAACCGACAGTCGTATTTAAAATATTTTATTCGTCAACGTGACCGACTTATGCCGTTGCAGTCCGGTGAGCTGAACAGATGCATCTTTGAAGCCTCAGATGCACTAGGTCATCTTCCGGAGCGCATAATCCGAGACCAGAGTCGGGGACGATGAAGGTACGATTTCAGCCTCCTCGAACAGATGCATCTTGTTCACTTGCAACAATCGATCCGATACTTATTATGACCTTGCTTCATTGTGAGTGCAGGTTCGTGCAGCGTTGTCGCAAGCTGGTAGGGCTGCTTGGGTGTGCCGGAGCTGGGTCGATTGAAGCTCATCGACAGTAGCCACACAGGGTATCATCGGCTCATCGAGCCATGCTCCCTCGTCGTGTAGGTTGGTTGGGGAGGAGGAGGATGAGGAGGAGGAGGAGGAGGAGGAGACCACATATGAAGAAGGGGAGGAGGAGGATGAGAGCAACGGGGAGGAGGAGTACGATGAAGATTATGGACCTCCAGCAACTCAAACGTCTCAAGCATCTCAGCTGCCGAAGAAGAGGAATCCGAAGACGAAGGATTTGCTGAGTCCGGAACCTTTCCAGAGACCGGTTCCTCGACGGCCCAAGAAGAAGACCGAAGAGAATCGTTCAAAGAGTAACGAGGACCGTACCTCCAAGAGGGGAAGGAGCAACTGATTATGCTCTTCGATAGTTGGCTCTTTTAGTTTGGTTGAACTTCGTTTGATTGAACTTTTCTAGTGGTTATGAAGCTATGTGGAACTATGTGTTTGCTATTTGTGGATCTATGTGTTTGCTATTTGTGAAACTATGTGGAACTCCGTTTACTAATTAGTTGAAGTTCGTTTGAAATGTTCTATGCACTTCAAATTTGTTAATGTGTATGTGATGCCCAAGTTTAATTGTTTGAGATCTGTGATATTGTTGTCATATTTGTGAAACTTGCTATAATATTATTGTCATATTGAATTTGAAAAGAAGCAAGCAATTGAACTTAAATTCATAAAACACAGGACCCTACCGCCAAGAACCTGGCGGTAGGGTCGACAGCCTACCGCTGTGGCACTTCAATTCTTCGTTCTGTAATCATTACCTTTGAAAAACAAGACCCTACCGCCATGGGCTCAAGCGGTAGGGTCGTACAGCCACCGCCAGGCCCTTCAATTCTTCGTTCATGTAAACATTACATCAAACAGGACCCTACCGCCATGGGCTCTGGCGGTAGGGTCGCAGCTACCGCCAGGCCCTTCAATTCTTCACATGTAAACATTACATCGAACAGGACCCTACCGCCATGGGCTCTGGCGGTCAAGATGTACTACCGCCAGGGCTCACAGCGGTAGGTGCTAACCACGTTCAACAGCCAAACAGCCGCCGCCCCCTCCGTCGCACCCCTACCGCCATGGGCCGTGGCGGTAGGCTATCTAACCCTACCGCCATAGGCCCTGGCGGTAGCAAAAGGGTCAAATCTCGAAAAAAAATTAAACAGGGGTCAGATCCTGAAATACTATCCAAAAAAGGTCAAAACACGAAATTCGGCCTGCGGTGGTGGACTGTGAAACAAATGGGAACTCAAGTGCATGGAAGCAGCAAATGAAGTGGAGATAGTGGGGAAAAGGGTGGCTTTCATGCGAAAACAGTGCGAAAATGGCCAAATATGCAGGCTCCGTCTTGCTTTTGCGAGAGCTAAGGGTGTCGAATTTTGACATGGCGGTTGTCCGGATGGCCTTAAACCTTCTTTAGATTTGCTTCGGTCTACGGGAATTTAGACGCATAGATCGATTCACGGACATTTGATGGACGCAAAATGTTTGGACAACATGGTCCGAACGTTACGGACCGTTTGATTGATGCTTTGGAGATGCCCTTAGATTTTTTTTTTCGAGACACTGGAGACACCCTTAGAAAACAACTCCGTAACCTACGTGTGCCCATAATCGCATGTCGAGATTTGGTCGGTAGGGAAGCAGCATTGGAAAAGGCGTGCCCGATGAATGAAATGAAACGCATCTCGTGTACCCTGTTCCCTGTCCTCCGTTGCTGCTCTGAATTCCGCCCGCCGCCTTTGCGGGCTTCTGCGGTCGGAAGAATTGACGCAGCAGGGCCGCTGGTGCACGCGTGCCGCCGGTGGCCGGTCCGTGTCCGCCGGGTACTAGTAGTATGGTAGGCCTGGAGGTGTCAGCGGTGTCGCGGCCTCTGAGGCAGCGCGAGGAGGTGCCGGGCCGGCGGCGACGTCCCGCGTCATGGCAGAAGGCCACGCCTCTCTGTCGATTCCTGGGCATAACTGCATCCAACAGGATCCCTCAAGAATAAAACTGCACTCCTATGTATCACACGCGTCCGTAGCTGCGCATGGAGTCAACCCGTCAGCCATGAGATCCGCTCGCGTGTTCGATGTCGCATAAAGCTACCTGCCGCATAAAGCTTGGTTCCTGGGTAGTAATGCGTTAAGGCTAACTCCATCGCGCAGTCCCAAACAGACGTTTGGTTTGGCCAGATTTTGTCCCTTTGGATAAGGCGATGGAGTCGTATCCGGGCCTGTCCTGGGATGCGGTGGCCGTGCGCCCAACGCGCGGCCGCATCCGTTTGCTTCATCCTGTCCGCCTGACAAAAAATGCTCATATTTTCATATCAAAACTAATTTGCACGTTTAAATATTAATTGCCTGAAAATAAAAATAGTTTTACAACCCAATCGAAATTTTCTTTAATAAAATAGTTTTACAACCAAATTGAAATTGTCTTGAATAAACATAAAATGAACCAATACATCTATTGGTTGCCAATGTGATCTCATACGTGCTCAACCAAGTCATTTTGAAGATCCAAATGAGTGTGTCGATCACGCAGCTCACGATGGAATTGAGTAAACTGTTCAAATGTGGCCGGTTCTTAGTGTAGGGGCTCAACATTTTCACCTTGATAATCAAATACTTGGTCGAAGACACTCTCATCACGCTCGTCCTGGACGATCATGTTGTGCATGATCACACAAGCAGTCATCACCTCCCAAAACTTCCTTTCATCCCATGACAGTGCAGGGTTTCGAACGATACCCCACAGGGATTGAAGCACACCAAAAGCACGTTCCACATCCTTTCTAGCACTCTTGCATTTGGGCAAATCTCTATCTCTTCTCACCTTGAGGGGTTTAAGATTATCTTCACAAAAGTTGACCACTTAGGATATATACCATCAACTAGATAATATCCCTTGTTGTACTGGTGGCCGTTGATCTCAAAGTTGACAGGTGGGGAGTGGCCTTCTGTAAGCCTTGCGAAGACTGGAGAACGCTGCAGCACGTTGATATCATTGTGAGAACCTACCATGCCGAAGAAAGAATGCCATATCCAAAGATCCTGCGAAGCCACCGCTTCTAATATGACAGTGCACGCTTTAACATGCCCCTTGTATTGGCCCTGCCAAGCAAATTGACAGTTCTTCCACTCCCGGTGCATACAATCTATCCTGCCAAGCATGCCTGGAAAGCCTCTAGCTGCGTTGGTCGCCAACAATCTCTCTCATGTCGATGGCGATTGGCTGCCTCAAGTACTTCGGGCCAAACACCTCGATCATAGCCTGGCAAAACTTGTACATTGACATCAGACATGTTGTCTCACTCATACACACATACTCATCCACCAGATCGCCTGGAATTCCATATACAAGCATGCGGATGGCCGCGGTGCATTTCTGGTAAGAGGAGAATCCAAGTTTGCCAAGGGCATCCGTCTTGCACTCGAAGTATGGGTCGTGAGCAACTACTCCCTCTCGGATACGATTTAACACATGCCTTGCCATTCGAAAACAGCGACGGAATTTATCCGACTTGAAGAGCGGGGTGTTCGCAAAGTAATCGTCATAGAGCAGGGCGTGGCCTCTCTCCCTGTTGCAGTTCAGTTTGGGAGCACGACCAGGGAGTGGCCCCATGTACCGAGGAAGCTGCCGTTGAATGTGGTGGTGGACGACCAGTGCAGCCACCACAAGATCTTCATCATTCAATGACGAATCGTCCGATGAACAAATGAAGTGGTGGAAGAAAAACTCATCTCCACTGTCCATACCTTTGTGGGCAAAGTGTCGAACACCTTGCGGTCATGGTGGCAAAGAGGCCGCGAATCACCTCGATGCAGCAGGGGAGGTTGGCGGCCGGCTACCGGCCGCTCTGGAGCACTCGTTGGAAGTTGCCGCGGCCGCTGTGGTACGTTGCCGGCGGTCGTATCCCCTTTGCCGCCGGCTGCGACAGCGACGGCTAAACCTCCTTCGATCGACGGCCAAAACTACGACGAAAGCGCGAGCGTGGCGGCGGCCATGTCGAGACGTGGTTTGGTACGGACGGCCGGGGGCTGCGTGGTGAGGAGGCAGCCGGAGAATAGCGGTGGCGCCGGCGGCGGAGCGAGGCGGGAGAGGGGGTGGAAGCGTTGGAAGCGAAGGGACTGCTAGTGTCCCCGACAGGCGGGCCACAGGAGGACAAGGGCGGGCGTCGAGCCCGTCCGCGCGATGTCCGTTTCACCCCAAACTCGGCGCAAGTTTGGGCCGGGGATGGGTCGAAAATAGACAGAATCCGAACATTTGTCCGTTTGGGGCCGCGCTATTCGTCCGTTCTACCCCAAACGGACGCACCTGGACAAGATGGGGTCGCGCGGTGGAGTTGGCCTTAGAGCAACTCCAACACCAAAGAATGTAACGCGTCCACGGACCATCCATGAAGCTCTACTCTAAGGCCAACTCCACCGTGCGACCCCATCCCGTCCGGCCCCGTCCGTTTGGGGTAAAAGGGACAAATCAGACGGCCCAGCGCGTGACGGCCTGGACCCATCTGGTCCGTTTTGTGTCCGGGCCGACCCATTTCGAAAGCAAACATGCGCCGGGTTTGGGTCGCTGCGGACAGCAAACGGACGCGTCACTCATTCGTGTCGGGGCCGCATGGCAGGCGGCCACCTACCTCCCACCCGCCAACATCAATGCGCGCGGCCGGCCCCACCTGTCATCCGCCTAGGCGATGGGTCGCCATCCTTCTTAAATGGGGAGGCCGTGGACCGGTCGTCATCCACACTCCCCACTCCACCCTGCTGCCTCCTCGAAACCCGACACACCCAAACCCTAGCCTCGAACTTGCAGCCCGGCTGCCTCGCAGCCATGGGGCTATGGAACCACGGCCGCAAGGGGAAGCACGACCACGAGGCTGGCTCCTCCTCGGGCCGCCGCCGCCGCTCCGTGAAAGAGGAGGCCGTATCGCCACCGCGCCTGCCCCATTCACCATCGGCCCTAGGGCCGCCGGCGAGCTCGACCTGTAGTACATCAACGCGGATGTATGCCAGCGCTATTGGGAGACGAGGACGCCGGTCCCGTGGAGCGACGTCCACCTCCCCAACAATCGGCACCTCTTCGCCGACCGGGTCCCGATCCGCCGGTCCCGATGGCGAGCGTCGCGGCGCGCCATGATGATGAGATCGAGCGCTGCTGCCGCCTCCTCCCCGACGACCTCTACTACGACGATAGGTACGCCCCGACTCCGTGCTCTGGGACACGTGGCTACAAGACGAGCACGGCGTGCAGCATGCCTCATACTTCGCCGGCACGACGTCGGGGCCGCGGCGGCCACGTCGGGAGGTGCGCGGCCTCACGCCCACGCCGTCGCCTTCCCCATCTCCGTCGCCACCTCCACCTCCTCGCATGATAGTGGAGGAGGAGGCCTGGCTCATGCAACGTGTCATGGAGGACTCCATGAACACACATGATGAGCGCCAATGGCCGGGCCTCGAGGAGACGATGGCCCTCTCCGCGGCCGGCGACATCTCCATCCCCAAGCTGGAGATGGTGACGGCGGAGGAGGTGATGGAGGAGGAGCCGGTGGCCGCGTTCCACCCGAGCCTGGTGAGCTAGCAGTGGAGCTGGTTGTGCACGGCTCCGGAGATGGCCGACGCTGTGGGGGGCGTGAACTAGTGCCCCACGCCGCCGCGGTCACCAGAGCGGGAGGCGTCGCCACGAGAGGAGGTGGTGCAGGCTCCTCCCGCCTTCCAGCCCGCCCCCGCGTACCACGGACCGCGGCCCATCTCTGGACGTCGCCGGACTACATCGACCTCGTCAGCGACGATGATGACACCGACAGCCACTGAAGACGGCGACGACCACGACATCGACGGGCATGGCAGGAGCGCGTGGGTGACATTTTTATTTTGTTTTTATGTTAATTATGGCAATGTGAACCGTGAAACTGGGCCGTTTTGTGGCCGTAAACCCTAACTTATGTTTTATGTTTTTTTATTTGCGTTTATTTACCATTTTTAGGCATTTTATTTAAGTTTTTCTGTTTTTCTAATCACGTCCAACACGGACATCATTTGGCGCGGGCGCACCCACGACCCAACGGACAGAAGCGGACATGGGCCAACCCATTGCCGCCCTAAAGGGACGAAATCCGGCCAAACCGGGCGTCCGTTTGGGGTCGTGTGGTGGAGTTGGCCTAACACCCACTCCGTCTACGGACTGAAGAACCAGTCTTCGGACACGCGAACGTGGAGTCGACCATCCAATGCTATACACATATTTTTCAAAATGTATTTTAACAGACCGGATGAAATTCATGCAAACTGGATCATTTTCATATAAATCAGAGCACATTTGAATGCGGAGAGACGTCGCATGGTGCTGTTTGAGTGCGGAGAGATGTCACATGCACCGAGAAGTGGCGCGGCGGCGCTCTTGGCTGGCGCGCCGCTTCAATGACGGCTCCGGTGACAGGCTGTGTCCGCTCTGGGCCGACATGAATATGGCGCTGACCAGCGTCGGTGGGAAAACGCGCACGTGAGGCAGATGGTTTTTGGGTGGGCCACGTTTGCCAGAAGTCGGCGTGGCAGCGTTCCGGGCGCCCGCAAAGCCCCTCCCTCCCCCCATTTGTCTCCGGCTTGCTGGAAAAAGTGCATTCGAACCGCTGAACGGACGGATGCAATACAACATTGGAATGCAAAACACGTTTGGACCGCGTGATCCGAATGATTGCGGGTGTTATGAGGGTCAGCGTTGAAGATGTCCAAATATTAACAATCATATCGGCATAAAATCAAACAATGGTTGGTATCTCGAGATGCATTCATCAAACCCCTCCCCATTTGTCTGTAAAAGAAACGACATGTCCATAGGCAATACCCATTTGTGCCAAAACAGTGGTACCCAGGGGTTAAGATGGGAATGGGCCGATCCACACCTGGCCTTGTACATGGCCCCGTGGCTCGAAGGTCAATGTTTGAGGCTATGGGTCGGTCCATTTCATCAAAAAATTGTGGCCTCACTAACCTGTTGGATATATGAGGCCAACCAAAAATCCAACGAAACCACACTTACAGTTTTGTTTATAGTCCACTAAATGACAAGTCACATCCTGTAAAATGACGAGATCAAAATATTACAGGTTTCAAAGAGCATCAAACTAAAGACCTAAAGAAATAGGGATTATTAGACAATCAACATATCAAAAGATTACAGGTTCCACATATCTGCTGGAGAAAGATTACAGGTTTCAAAGAGCATCAACAAATCAAAAGATTAGAGGTTCCACATTGTGACATCTCTTTGCTTCATCATCTGCTGGAGGTTAACATCAATTGCTCCAACAAGCTTCAGTCCTCATTATCTGTATTTACAAGGAAATGTTACAAGAGTAATTCTGTACACATCAACTGAAAAATATATTTATGAACAGAGGAATATTCTTGGTAGCAGGATACAAAAGGCCTACCCGTTAGATACATATTATTAGACATCAACTTGCATGACCATGATGTTCAACTTGGCACTACTCAAAATCATGATGTTCCTTAGCAAGATACTAAAAGATGATTGCAACGCATGGGTTCTTACACATCAACTTGGCAACACCCAGAATCACATCGTGTCCAGTAGATGCTTGCATGACCATAATGTTTGTAGAGACAACTACACAAATATGACACCCGCTTTGCATATCTATTCATCAATGTCAAATAAGAACAAACAAACAACACAAATATGTCCCAATAGTGATCCCATATAGATATAAGACAGTGGTGGTTTGGATTAAATTGGATTATCGATCACAAACTGAATTATGATCTTAGATGGAGACATATTAAAGTAAGAACAATACAAAGACATGTCCAATACATTGAAAGTCCATTATAATGTCATGAAGTGAAGGCAAGCTACGCTGAGTATTATCTGCAGGAAAAGAAAAGATTCATGAATTTATAAACAAAGAAAAGAGTTGTGTTGTATGGCTTTACATCTGGCCCTTATCCAATCTTGTAGGCAAACAAGAGCTTCAAGAGTGTTTGTGGTCATTCAACTTCGAAACTCTAATAGTACTCTATTGCCTGCACTGAAGGCAGACTCAGATGCCACAATAGAGGCATGAGCCGCCAAGATATCTGCTGCCATAAGACTCAGTGTTGGGTATTCACCTGACTTGATCTTCCACCATGCAAGGAAATTGGATCGCTCACTTCGACGGATGGGTACCTTTGATAAGTACAAATCAAGTTTACTAGAATCTAAAATTGTTGATCGGGCACTAAGGGTGACATGTTGGTCCCAACCATCCATAGGATATTGATCACTTACAACCATGTCATCATCACCTCCTTGTGATATGGGATCTGATCCATTGTCATTCAACTGGAGATATTCCTTGAACAACCCGGAACACATTTTTGTTTTAGCAACCATTGATGTAACTTCATTCCCAAACTCTAGGCCAAAATTGAAACTCAAGATATTTCAACTTGGTGTGGGTCCAAAATCACTAGAATACAGAGGCTCAACCATGGCATCTTCCAATACTTTTTGAATTTTCTCTTCATATATTTTGTAGGACCGGATTATATGTAAGTGCATCAAGTGACCTCTTCGTGGTTTTGGAGTATTGACGACAAATAGTTTGAGGAACTAATGAGTTTGTGAGTATCCACAGGTGATAGAGTCACAGAAGATTTGGTTTAACACATGGAAGACGACCCCTAAAAATGTATTTCTTCAAGTGAAGAAATTAGTGATGAAATTGGTACAACCTTTGAAGAAATTGACATGAAGACTTTGAAGCTTGTTGACTTTGTTTTCATAGTTTTTTTCTTCTTCTTTGAGTCATAGGAAAAACTGTACTGTTAAAGGGGGTCTAGGTGAATCATATTTCACATTTCCAAAGTGATGCTCAAACCTATTCAAACCTATACACAAAAGCCATTTCGAGTGAAGCCTTTGGAAATCTCCTGTGCAGCTGACGCAATTGCTAGCGATAGTGACAAAGTTCATCTGGTCGCTGACGAATTTGGTCACGCTGAGGAGTTAGGAGTTCGCCAGTGCGTTCTGCCTAAAAGTGAGGAAATTGAGTGCCCCGACTAATTTGAGAGTTCAAATTCCGACCATTGCTGCGCCGCGTGCCAGCTGTCGAGTGGATCCTTATCCCGACAACGGTCGAATCAGAGAAAGGCATCTATGCCATTTCATGTCGGGTTGTCCCCTGGCTATAAATAGCCGCCCCCCACAACCACTTGTTGGTTGGCTGCTCCGAGAGAACTTGACACTTGTCATAAGAGAGCAACCCATCCTCCGACCACTTTGAGAGAATCCTAAGTGAGGAAAAATCCAGAGCCAAAGTGATTGAGCATCACTAAAGAGATTGATCTGTGTGATCTGACGCATGTTACTTTTGAAGATTGTCATTCTTACAGACGGTTAGGTGTCAAGTTCTGAGTACACCAAGAGTCATTGTGGTGTGCCGGTGAACAAGTCTGTGATGGTTTTCGAAGTCTACCTTGAAGACTTACCACGACTGATTGGGCGAGGACTAAGTGACCTTAGCTCAAGACGAATACAGTGAGGACTGTGTGTCCTATGAGTTGTGACTCAGTCGCCTCAACCAGACGTACAGTTGATGCAACAACTGGAACAGGTCTACCAAATTCCATTGTCTTCGCTGAGCCAATCTGATTTCAAATTCCTCAACCCTCTCTTACTTTATTCCGCTACTGAAGAATTTGTGATCTGTGCTCTGATGAATTTGAACTGAAGAATTTCATATCACTATCTTTCATTTCCTCAGTTCATTTTCTTCATGTGTGTATGAATGTATGATTGCATGTTCTTCACTCCTATGTATCCTGATTGCATGTTGAAAGTGGAACTATCCCTAGGTGGTTTTGGTAATTCATAACAACATATAGCTCATTGAGCTAATGCTATTCCAAGACAAATATTTCAGGAAAGCTCAATGATTGGCATGGCATGGATGATGAAAGTGGATCCCTCAAAATATTAAGGACAAAGGATTGGCTCAAGCTCAAAAGCTCAAGACTCTACATTTTACATTTTAGTGATCCAAGATCACATTGAGTCTATAGGAAAAGCCAATACTATCAAGGAGGGATGAGGTGTTGCTTAATGAGCCTCTTGCTTCATGTGCTTAGTGATATGCTCCAAAACCCTCCACTACTTTCTCACATCCACATATGACCTAAACCTAAAGTCAAACTCGGCCCGCCCGATTCTTTCTATTCGGCGCCACCGAGTTCAGATGTCATAGCCACTGCCACAAACCCTAGGCAAATCAGTCTCACCGATAGGGATCTCGGTCTCACCGAGATGGGATTGTAATCTCTCTGTTTCCCTTCATAACGTTTTGGTCTAACCGAAGTGAGTGATCGGTCCCACCAAGATTGCAATGTAAACTCTCTGTTTCCCTTTCGTAACTTTTCGGTCTCACCGGAAGAGCGAATCGGTCCCACTGAGTTTACCTGACTAACTCTTTGGTTAGCTAATTACCAAAATCGGTCTCACCGAGTTTGTGTAATCGTTCTCACCGAGAATACGTTATGCCCTAACCCTAACCATATCGGTCCTACCGATATGCATGTCAGTCCCACCGAAAACCCTAACGGTTACTAGGTTTACTAAATCGGTTCGACCGAGTTTGTTGATTCGGTCCCACCGAGTTTGGTAAATTGTGTGTAACGGTTAGATTTTGTGTGGAGGCTATATATACCCCTCCACCTCCTCTTCATTCGTGGAGAGAGCCATCAGAACAAACCTACACTTCCAACTTACCAGTTCTGAGAGAGAACCACCTACTCATGTGTTGAGGCCAAGATATTCCATTCCAACTACATAAATCTTGATTTCTAGCCTTCCCCAAGTTGCTTTCCACTCAAATATTCTTTCCACCACCAAATCCTGTGAGAGAGAGAGTTGAGTGTTGGGGAGACTATCATTTGAAGCACAAGAGCAAGGAGTTCATCATCAACACACCATTTGTTACTTCTTGGAGAGTGGTGTCTCCTAGATTGGCTAGGTGTCACTTGGGAGCCTCCGACAAGATTGTGGAGTTGAACCAAGGAGTTTGTACGGGCAAGGAGATCGCCTACTTCGTGAAGATCTACCGCTAGTGAGGCAAGTCCTTCGTGGGCGGCGGCCATGGTGGGATAGACAAGGTTGCTTCTTCGTGGACCCTTCATGGGTGGAGCCCTCCGTGGACTCACAAGCAACCGTTACTCCTACGTGGGTTGAAGTCTCCATCAACGTGGATGTACGATAGCACCACCTATCGGAACCACGACAAAAACATCCGTGTCTCCAATTGCATTTGAATCCTCCAAACCCTTCCCTTTACATTCTTGCAGGTTGCATGCTTTAATTTCCGCTGCCAATATACTCTTTGCATGCTTGCTTGAATTGTGTGAAGATTGCTTGACTTGTTCAAAGATAGCTAAAATCTGCCATAGTCTAAAATTGGGAAAAGTTTAAGTTTTTTATTGGTCAAGTAGTCTAATCACCCCCCTTTAGACATACTTCAAGGTCCTACAAGTGGTATCAAAGCTTTGGTCTCCATTTGCTTTGATTTACATAGCTTCTGGTGGTGATAGCCTTGGTTTCACAACCTAGGAGAGTATGGCGTCTAGCGAGGGAAATTATCACTGTAGAGGTCCTTACTTTGATGGCACTAATTTTGCTAGTTGGAAGCATGAGATGAAAACGCATATTCTCGGACCTTATCCCGCCGTTTGGGCTATTGTGTGTATTGGTTTGCAAGGTGAATTCTTTGATGGGAGAGAACCGAACCGTGAAGCTAGCGCGGAAGAGTTGAAGATGCTGCAATACAACGCTCAAGCTTGTGATATCCTCTTCAATGGCTTGTGCCCCGAAGAGTTCAACAAAATCAGCCGTCTTGAGAATGCAAAGGAAATTTGGGATGCTTTGATTGATATGCACGAAGGTACCAACTCCGTCAAGGAATCCAAGTTGGATGTGCTCCAAAGTCAGCTTGACAAGTTCAAAATGAAGGACGGTGAAGGTGTCGCTGAAATGTACTCTAGGCTTGCTCTTATCACAAATGAGATTGCGGGCTTAGGAAGTGAAGAGATGACCGATGATTCATCATCAAGAAGATCCTAAGAGCATTGGATTGAAAATATGATACCGTGTGCACATTGATCCAAATGATGCCAAATTACAAAGATCTCAAGCCAACGGAAGTCATTGGAAGAATTGTTGCTCATGAGATGTCACTTAAGGATAAGGAGGAACTTCACAACAAGTCAAGTGGTGCTTACAAAGCCTCATGTGAAGCCCCACATCATCAAGTGAGAAACAAACCTTCAATGAAGAATTGAGCTTAATGGTGAAGAACTTCAACAAATTCTACAAGAGTAGAAGCAAAGAAAGAAGCTCTAAGTCAAGGTCCTACAATGACAAAAGATCTTCTGGTCGAGAGCTTAATTGCTACAATTGTGGGAAACCCGGACACTATTCCAATGAGTGTACGACACCCTACAAAAGAAGAGAAGATTCTCCCAAGAGAAGAAGTAGAAGAGAAGAATCACCACCAAGAGAGAGAAGGAGTAGAGATGATCGCTATGAACGAAGACCCTCACGGAGAAGCAAGGATTCGGAAAGGAAGGACAAGTCATCAAAGAGCTACACAAAACGAATACATCAAGCTCATGTTGGTGAATGGGTATCCGGCTCCGACTCCGACAATCACTCCGAGAGAAGCTATCACTCCGACTCCGAATACACTCAAGATGAAGGTGTTGCCGGTCTAGCACTTGCGTCAACCAACTCCTACGACATATTTGAATCACCAAATGAAGGAATTGGTAGATGCTTCATGGCCAAAGGTCCTAAGGTAACACACCCGAGTATGTTGATTTTAATAGTGATGAAGATGACTTGCTAGGTGATGATGATTTACTTGTTGACAACTCTAGTGATGAATACTATGATGAAACGTCAATTAATCATGCCAATCAAGATGAAGCGAATGACAATGATAAGGAGAAGATTGAGCTTCTAACTAAAGAACTAAACACTCTTAAGTTAGCTCATGAAACTATCTTCGAAGATCATCGAGAACTTTTACGGGATCATGAGAAGTTACGCTTTGAAAAGCTCAATCTTGAGCAAGAGCATGAGTTCTTAAAGACAATCAATGATGATCTCCGTAAGAAAAGTTCTCCTTACATTGCCAAGCGTTTAATCTTATCTACTTACATGCCTCAAGTCAAGTCTAGTAACAAGAATAAGAAACACTCTTCCACTAGTAGTAACAATAATAATGCTAAATCCAATATTGTTGCTTCTAGTAGTTCTCTTGATTCCACTAATGATCCTCTTAGCCAAGTTACACTTGAGCAAGAAAACAACTTATTGAAGGGAATTATAGAGAAAGGTGTATACAAGAGCCTTGTCGGGAGTAAGCAATTCGAGGAAATTGTACACAAGCAATGAAGACACCGGAAGAATCAAGGTGTTGGTTTTGAATGGAAGTTCAATGCCAATGGAGTTGAGTGGGAAGAAGATCAATACCCCAAGACGAAGTTTGTTCCTCAACAAGAGAAGTATGATCCTACTTCCTTCAAGGGAACACAAGCACAAGATGATCTTCCACCACAAGACCACAAGAAGAAAGGCAGGGACAAGCTTGAAGAGGAGATCGATGCATTTGAAGAAGCTCCTAAGGCCTTAGTCAAGTGGGTTCCCAAGACTACGTCAAGTTCTACTTCATCAAGTACAACTACTACACCAAGGATTCCCATCAAGATGATGTGGATCCCGAAGAAGAAGAACTAGAGAGTTCTTGAGGGTGACTCCGCCAACATTTTTCACTCATATCATTATGGCAAGGACAAGTGCAATCAACTTCCAAATCTTGCACTAGTTCAAGGAGTCACAAACCCTCATGTTGGTAAGGCAAGGGACAAGGTAACCTAATGTTTTCATGGACATCATTTTGTGTGTGCATCACTCTATGTCTATGGATATTCTTGTTTGTTCCTTGTGGAACTAACCCATGTAGGTATTGAAAGTGCAACTCACTCCAAAGGATTGCTCCAAAAGATCTACATCAACTTTGAGCATCCACATCTTCAACACCTACATGAAGTCATCATCGACAAAACCCAAGGTTAGTTCATCCCTCTAAGGGGATCTCACATCTAGGGGGAGCTTAACTCTAAGAATTGAGTCAAAGCAACTCTAATGATGTGAACACATAAATGCTTTATGTAAAAGTGGTAACCTCACGTGAGCTTAAACGATGAGTATGACCTATGATCAAATGTTCTCATTTGACTCCTAAGTCAATATACTCATATATAGATGACCTAGTCATCGCCAGTTGTTTGATAGATGCTAGAATTGGTTGTGCATGCTTTGTCACATATTTCATTTGTCATTTTATTGTGTGACCATGTTGGTTGCATACTTTACTCATTCGAGGACATCCACTTGTTGTTTTGATTGATTGGCTTCCTTTTCTTTGGCCAAGTGGATGGACAAGAATGCCTAAGAACCTTCTCTAGCTATCTATGCTTTTCTCGTCTCAAACTCTATTCATGCTACATCACAAAATTTGGTCAAGTCATATTCGAACCACTATGTGTGAGGAGCACTTTCGAGTCCCAGTTAAGTCATAGACTTAAACTTCCAAAACTTCTTTGTGATTTTCGGTTACGACCGATTCCTCCATTTCGGTCATACCGAGATTCTTGAGTCGATCTAGGTTTTCCTCTCGGTGCAACCGATTTGTACTTTCGGTCACACCGAGTTGCTGTATGCTGTTAACGATTATGCATCTCGGTGCCACCAAGTTGTACCACTTCGGTCACACCGGCGTTGTCGGGCTATATATTCACACGGGCAAATTTTGGAAAACTTTCTTGAAACTTCTCGCCAGCATAGCTCGCTCTGCCTACTTGGTCTACGGATCGTCGACTTAAATGCCGCCGGTTGTCGGCGTTCCGGGAACGGGGGTCCCCAGACTTGCCACTGCGGCTGTGGCATGGCTCGAGAGGGGGCCCAGCACGGCCCATCTTCATCAACACAAGACTCAAGACCCTCGCGAGGGGCCAAGCCTCGCGGGGCGGGCGACACGAAGCTTCCTCAGGCGCGGCCTCATCAGGCTGGCTCACGAGGAGGCGGAGAGATCAAGGCGGGGTACCTCACGAGGTGCCCATGACGCAAGCCATGACGACCAAGGGCGCCAGGCGGGCGCCAGCCCACGCAGTGTCCTCCTTTCCTCTTTGGTGCAAAGGGAGCAAGCGCAGGCGAGAGCATCAAGCAAAGGCGTCCATTTCGGTGCAACAAGACCAAGACCAGCCCAACGGCAAGAAGGAAGTCATTGTGGAGCCCAAGCCGGCGTCACCACCAGAGCCTTTGACAGGCGAGGACCAACTTTAGTCAGGATAAGTGTACCAGATGCTCCCCTTCAAAATGTCCAATTGTTGGCGCCCTTCCCGCTCAATATTTGGGAAGAGGCCCAGGGCCTCCGCCTATATAAGTAGAGCTAGCTACCATAGTAGGGGGAGATGGAGCATCTGATCAGTAGCTGGATGCACCTTGGACAGAGACAGAGAGAGAGAGAGAGAGAGAGAGAGAGAGAGAGAGAGCGTGACTGAACTCCTCCAAGCAGTTCATCGCCCCGGCCAAGAGCAGACCCTCGCGAGGCTGTTCTTCCTTGTATTGTTCATCACCATCAGCCCAAGAGGCAATCCACCACACCACAAACTAGAGTAGGGTATTACACCACAACGGTGGCCCGAACTAGTACAAACCTTGTGTCTCTTGTGTTGTTCCTTTCGTAGTTTAGATCTTAGCGAGGCGACGGGGTGCAGGTAGGTAGAGGGCGAGATCTCCATGCGCACCCCAGTGCTCGAACCTCAAGGGTCTGCCGGAAACTGAAATCCGACATTTGGCGCGCCAGGTAGGGGTGCGCCGGAGTTCCCCTTCCACCACCGCCGCGACCCACCTTGCGATGAACAGCGCGCCGCCCGCTCCGGCCGCCCGGCCTTGGGGGCCAGGGCTCGAGCCTGGCCCGGCCTTGCAACGGGTGCGGTGGCCGGACAAGTTCAAGCCGACGATTTGCCGCCGTGCTACAACGGCGCGACCGATCCGATGGTCTTCCTGCTGGCGTACGAGGAGGCCGTGCTCGAAGCTGGGGGTGACGACAGGGTCATGGCCAACTGGCTTCCCATGGCCCTCACCGAGGCTCCGCGCGTGTGGTTGCTCCACCTTCCGGCGGCCTCCGTGGCCTCTTGGGAAGAGCTCCGCGGCCTCTTCCTCACCCACCACGCCGCGTCGGCGCCCCCGGTCATCGCGGCCCTCCTGGGCGGCTCGCGGGCGCCGCCCTCAAGTCACCACGTCAAGCCGTTCGTCCGCCGGGTCGGCGCCGCCTCCACGCGGCAGGGAGCCCCCCAGGACCGGTCGGCGCCCAAGGCCAGTCTGACCTTCAGCTCGGAGGACCACCCCTCCAACTCAGCCTGCTCGGGTGCGCTCCCCATGCTGTGCACCCCCACCATCTGCCAGGTGGCCGTCACCAGGACTCTCATCGACGGCGGCGCGGGCCTCAACGTGCTCTCAGTTGAGGCCTTCAACCTCCTCTGCATACCCCGGGAGCGGCTGCAGCCCAGCCGGCCCTTCTCGGGCGTCGGGGGCGGGTCATCCAGCTCCTTGGGACAGATCCAACTCCCGGTAACTTTCGACACCTACGACAACTTCCGCATGGAGCTGGTCGACTTCGACATCGCCCCATCGGCCTCCCCTACAACGCCATCCTCGGCTACCCAGCACTGGCCCAGTTCATGGCCGCGACTCACCCGGCGTACAACCTCATGAAGATGCCCGGGAGCAACGGTGTCCTCACCGTGCCCGGGGACACCGGAGATGCGCTGCGAGTGCTCAAGCTCGCCTTCAAGACGGCGGCGCCAGTGCAGCCCGCCGACGCGGGGACCCCTGAGCCCAAGGGGGCTGCACCAACCAAGAAGAAACAGTTGTTCACCCAAGACAAGGCAGAGACCAAGCAAATACCCGTCGGCGAGGACGGGTCCACTGACGCCACTTTCACCATAGGCGCCAACCTCGAGCCCGAGCAGGAGGAGGCCCTGGTCAAGTTCCTGCGCGCAAACAAGAAGGTATTCACCGGGAGCCTGATCGGTTGGCGGGGATCCCTAGGCGTAATCGAGCATCACCTCCACGTGCCCCAACGCACGCCCGTAGCGTAAAGCGAGGCGGCAGTCCACTGAAAAGCAAGCCTTCATCGTCCAGGAGACCCGCAAGCTAGAAGCCGCTGGGGTCATTCGTGAGGTCCGGTATCCGGATTGGTTGACCAACCCTGTCGTTGTACCAAAGAAGGGAGGGAAGGAGCGCATGTGTGTCGACTTCACCAACCTCAACAAGGCATGCCCGCAAGATCCGTTCCCGCTCCCTCGCATCGACCAGATCGTCGATTCCACCGCTGAGTGCGACCTGTTATGCTTCTTGGATGCCTTCTCCGGGTATCACCAGATCAAGATGGCGGTAGAAGACGTGGAAAAGACGGCTTTCCTGACCCCGTGTGGGGTGTACTGCTACACGTGCATGCCGTTCGGGCTGCGCAACGCAGGGGCGACCTTCCAGCGGCTGATGCACATCACCTTGGGTCCGCGGCTCGGGAAGAATGTTGAGGCTTACATCAATGACATTGTGGTGAAGTCTCGGGAGGCCAGAACCCTGATACAAGACCTGGAGGAAACCTTCGCGAGCCTCAACGCAGTGAAGCTACGGCTCAACCCGGAGAAGTGTGTGTTTGGAGTCCCCTCGGGCAAGCTCTTGGGCTTCCTCGTATCCCATCGAGGCATCGAGGCTAACCCAGAGAAGGTAAAGGCGGTCGAGGACATGAGCCCGCCAAAGACCCTCAGGGAAATGCAGAAGCTCACTGGGCGTGGATCGCGCTTAGGGCGCTTCATCTCCAAGTTGGGGAACGAAGCTGCCTTTCTTCCAGCTAATGAAGAAGAAGGGACCCTTTGAATGGATCAAGAGGCCGACAAGGCGTTCAAGATCTCAAGAGGTACCTAACCAGCCCTCCGGTCATGGTGGCCCCACGCCCAGGAACCCCGGTGCTCTACCTCGCCGCCACTCCTTACTCACTTGGCCAACAAGAGCTCTAGTGGCGGTTAGGGAAGAGCGTCAAACCAAAACCACAACAGCAGCCTAGGTCAAGGCGAAGCAGGAACAAGGAAGACCCACAGAAACCACTACCTCGGCTGAGAAGGATCAGCCACCGCAGGGGAGCGCAGTGGGGACGGAAGGGGTCCCTCCTGCAGACTACCAGCCTCTGGAGGCCCCATCGCCTCAGGAGGCACCACGGTCTCCAGAGGGCGCCAGCGGCACTGGCGCTCCCAACCTCGTTGAGCACCTAGTGTACTTCGTCAGCACGGTGTTGCGGGACGCAAGGGCGCGGTACCCCATGCCTCAGAAACTCCTCCTCGCGCCATTGGTGGCCTCGCGCAAGCTGCGGCACTATTTTCAGGGCCACCCCATCAAGGTCGTCTCAGCATACCCCTTGGAAAGGGTGCTCAGGAGCCCTAACTCAACCGGAAGGGTTGCTGAGTGGAACATTGAACTGCAAGCGTTTCAGCTCGAGTTCAGCACGACCAGAGTCATCAAGGGGGCCGCATTAGCGGATTTCGTGGCAGAATGGACGGAGGCACCGAGCCTCAAGGCCGACGAGGATCGGTCCCTCTTCCCAGGAAGCGAAGCGCCAGAAGGCTGGGTCATGTACTTCGATGGAGCGTTCTCCAGACATGGCGCTGGGGCTGGGGCGGTGCTCATATCTCCCACTCAGGACAAGCTCCACTATGCTGTGCAGCTCTGTTTCCAGCAAGGTGAAAAGGTCTCCAACAACATAGCGGAGTATGAGGGTCTAATAGCAGGCTTGAAGGCCGCAGCTGCCCTAGGGGTGAAGCGCCTTACCATCAAGGGCGATTCGCAGCTCCTCGTCAATTTCTCCAACAAGGTGTACGAGCCAAAAGATGAGCACATGGAAGCCTACCTTGCGGAGGTCCGCAGGATGGAGAAGCAGTTCTGGGGGTTGGAGTTGCAGCATGTGCCCCGCGGCACCAATCAGGAGGCCGACGACATCGCCAAACGGGCATCCAGGCAGTTACCTCAGGAGCCTGGCGTGTTCGAGGAGCGGCTCTTCAAGCCCTCGGCCATGCCAGCACTATCAAACACGGCGCAGCCTCGAGAGGAGCTTCCCGGCCACCTGCCTCAGAGAGCCCGATGCATGGCCCGGCCTCGAGGCGCTGCTCCGACGATGGAGCCTCGGGAGGGTGCTTTGGATCCTGAGCTCCGGAGCTAGTTAACGCAAGGGACCCTGCCGGAGAAGGAGGAGGAAGCGGAGCGTGTGGCGCGGCAAGCCACCGCGTACTGCATCAGGGATGGAGAGCTCTATTGGAAGAAACCGAATGATGTGTCACTATGCTGCATCTCCAGGGAGCAAGGGAAAGAACTGCTGGCGGATATACACGGTGGAGACTGTGGGCATCACTCATCTTCACGAACCCTCGTGGGCAAGGCATTCCGGAGCGGTTTCTATTGGCCTACTGCACTCAACGACGCCGTCGAACTAGTGAAGGCTTGCGAAGCCTGCCAATTCCATGCCAAGCAGATCCATCAGCCAGCAGGAGGTCTGCAAACTATACGCCTCTCGTGGCCATTCGCAGTCTGGGGGCTGGATATCCCGGGCCCATTTCCTCGAGCGCCAGGGGGCTATCGCTACCTCTACGTCGCCGTGGACAAGTTCACCAAGTGGGCTGAAGTGGAAGCCGTCCGAACCATCCCCGCAGGTTCTGCGGTCAAGTTCGTCGAGGGCATCGTGAGCCGATTCGGGGTGCCGAACCGCATCATCACCGACAACGGTTCGTAGTTCACCAGTAACCTCTTCAAAACATACTGTGCTAACCTGGGAACGCAGATATGCTACGCTTCGGTGGCGCACCCCCGAAGCAACGGCCAGGCCGAGCGGACCAACGCAGAGGTCCTGAGGGGCCTCAAAACCAGAACATTCAAGAAGAAACTGGAGGCCCGTGGAAGAGGTTGGTACGACGAGCTTCAGTCCGTGCTGTGGTCCATCCGCACGACCACGACCAAGCCAACCGGAGAGACCCCGTTCTTCCTGGTCTATGGAGCCGGGCGGTCCTCCCTCACGAGGTCGACGTTGTTCCGCATGGGTCTGGCGTTCGACAAGGCGCAGCAGACGCCATGCGGGGACGGACCTCGTCTTTGGGGAGGAGCGTCGTCCGAGAAGCTGCGCTATGGCGGCGAGGTACCAACAAGCACTGCGACGAGACCACTTCTGCAACATCTGCCCCAGAACTCTTGAGGTAGGGGACCTCGTGCTCAGGCGGGTTCTCTCCAGGGAGGGGCTGCATAAGCTCTCTCCCATGTGGGAGGGCCCATTCAAGGTTGTTCATATTTCTGTGCCCGGCTCCAGCGCTTGGAGACTCGGGAGGGGTGCCAGTCCCAACGCGTGGAACATCCGGCACCTCGGAGGTTTTACCTGAAAAGGCCCAGAGCACTGTGAAGAAGGCGAACGCTGTGAAGCCATCTTTTGGAAAAGGCCCAGAGCACATGAAGAAGGCGAATGCCTGTGAAGCCATCTTTTTGGAAAAGGCCTAGAGCCTGTGAAGAAGGCAAATGCCTGTGAAGCTGTCTTTTTGGAAAAGGCCCAGAGCCTGTGAAGAAGGCGAATGCCTGTGAAGCCATCTTTTTGGAAAAGGCCCAGAGCCTGTGAAGAAGGCGAATGCCTGTGAAGCTGTCTTTTTGGAAAAAGGCCCAGAGCCTGCGAAGAAGGCGAATGCCTGTGAAGCTATCTTTTTGAAAAAGGCCCAGAGCCTGTGAAGAAGGCGAATGCCTGTGAAGCTATCTTTTTAGAAAAGGCCCAGAGCCTGTGAAGAGGGCCAATGCCCGTGAAGCTTGCTCCCCCCAAGAAAGGCCCGGAGCCTGTGAAGAAGGCCAACGCCTGTGAAGCTCGCCGCCCGTGACACTCGGCGTAATAATGAGTTGGGGCTGTACACGCCCGGAGTCTTAGGAGCGCCAGCCTCAGCCCTGGGCTCCCTCCCACGCCCAAAGGGCAGCACTTAGCTCCTACTGGTGAGAAGACGTCGAAGACTAGATTAGGTGCCGGACGCGGCTTTTTCATTTGCTTTCTGCAGTTGGCTTGTTCATTCTCATTTGAAGTTTTATCGAAGCTGTTGTCGTTTTGATTTGTGGCTCTTCGACCTTTCTCCCTCCTACCTCGATTTCTCTCGCGCAAGGTCTCGCAAGGGGGGCAGCTTGAGCGTCCCAGCGAGTGTTTTTCTGCCCTTATCGTTCGGGGTTTTCCCTACCCGGGTCCACTACAGGAGCACCCCTCCAGTCCATGCCCCACGGGCACCGCGACATGAACACAGGACCTGGGTCGGTCGCCTCCACAGCTGAGGCCGGGAGCTACCTCTCTAGACTAACCTTCGCAGGACATGAAGCGTTCGGCGAGGCCTCGGCCTCGGGAAACGAGGGCCACGACGGGCGCCCCCGAGCTAAGTAATTTCTACGCACACGCGTGTAGCACAAAGGCATAATACCGAGATAGCATAAACAGTACGATAATTAACAGTAATAGCCCAAGCACGCCCACGCGGGGCCCTACACTACTGTCTCTTTGCGCAGGAAAAGGAAAAAGAACAAAACAGGCACGACTCGCCTGACATCAACTCGTGGGAGAGACTCGAACTGCCTCCGGAGCTCAGGCGGACTCTCTCTCGCGCTTCACCGGGGCGAGACGGCGGGCGGATTCGCTACCTCCCTCCAGGCGGGCGCGGCGGCGCGGAGGCTGGTCGCGGCCACCGCTGGAGGAGCCGCTGCCCGAAGAAGAGTCGTCAAAACTCGACGAGCCCCGAGCGTCGCCAACCGCGCGCGCACTGTCGTCTCCATCGTCGCTGGGGCTGGACCCGCGACCGCGATCGTCGTTCTCAGGGAAGCACCCAGCGCGGCGACCATCTTCCCCGAACAACCTCACGTAGAGGGTGGCATCGCCGTCGAACTTAAAGTGCAGGGTGCACCGCCGGCTCAGACCGCACACGCGGGCAAACGTTTGCCAGCCGCGGGTTAGGGCCAGGCTCCCGGCTGCAGAGACCTACAGGGAAGCCCAGGAGGCCCGGCTGTAACAACCATCCGCCTGAAGCCAGAGGCTGCCCAGGGCACCAGCTGGAAGCTCACCTAGGAGGAAGCGAGGAAGCTGGAGCCGGGTGCCGGTCGGCTCCGCTGACCACACAACGAACTCCGGCAGCACCTCCACCGAGTGGAAGCTCGGCCTAGGGGGTCACGCGGCTGTGGCGCCCCCCCCCCCCCGGCAGTGGCCTGCTGCCCGCCACCGCGCAGGAGATCACCTCCACGACCGCGAGGAGCCACCACGGGAGCCACAGGGTGTTTGCGAGGACGGCCTCGACCGCGCTTGGGCGGGGGAGAGTCAGGCTCCACCTGGCGAGCCTTCCCCTTCTCCGTCCCGAGAACCTCTTGGCGGAGCCAGGGAGAAGAAGAAGAAGCAAGAGGAGATGGACTAGAAGGGCAGGCGCCGTCCCGTACTTATAGCCAGGGAAGGCCAACCTCCGACCTCCACGATCGCAGGTAATCATGACCCGCTTTGCATGCAGGGACTTGTCAATTCGTGCAGACGCCGAGGCATCGTGGGGGAGCAGAGCCGCCCACGTCCAAGCAACCGCCACGCGGCGCCAAAGGCCGCAGGCTGTTAGGGCCCGGGCGCCAGACTTGCCCTTCGCCTCTGCTCGGCCAAGCCCGGGCGCGCCTTGGGCCCGGGGGCTACTGTCGGCGTTCTGGGAACGGGGGTCCCCAGACTTGCCTGCCTGCGGCCTGCGGCGTGGCTCAGAGGGGGGCCCATCACACCCCATCTTCATCAACACAAGCTCAAGACCCTCGCGAGGGGCCAAGCCTCGTGGGGCGGACGATAGGGAGCTTCCTCAGGCGCGGCCTCATCAGGATGGCTCGCGAGGAGGCGGAGTAATCAAGGCGGGGTATCTCACGAGGTGCCCATGACGCAAGCCATGACGACCAAGGGCGCCAGGCGGGCGCCAGCCCGCGCAGTGTCCTCCTTTCCTCTTTGGTGCAAAGGGAGCAAGCGCAGGCGAGAGCATCAAGCAAAGGCATCCATTTTGGTGCAACAAGACCAAGACCAGCCCAACGGCAGGAAGGAAGTCATTGTGGAGCCCAAGCCAAGGCCACCACCAGAGCCTTTGACAAAGCGAGGACCAAATTTAGTCAGGATAAGTGTACCAGATGTTCCCCTTCAAAATGGCCAATTGTTGGCGCCCTTCCCGCTCAATATTTGGGAAGAGGCCCAGGGCCTCCGCCTATATAAGTAGAGCTAGCCACCATAGTAGGGGGAGATGGAGCATATGATCAGTAGCTGGATGCACCTTGGACAGAGAGAGAGAGAGAGAGAGAGAGAGAGAGAGAGAAAGCGTGACTGAACTCCTCCAAGCAGTTCATCGCCCCGGCCAAGAGCAGACCCTCGCGAGGCTGTTCTTCCTTGTATTGTTCATCACCATCAGCCCAAGAGGCAATCCACCACACCACAAACTAGAGTAGGGTATTACACCACAACGGTGGCCCGAACTAGTATAAACGTTGTGTCTCTTGTGTTGTTCCTTTTGTAGTTTAGATCTTAGCGAGGCGGCGGGGTGCAGGTAGGTAGAGGGCAAGATCTCCGTGCGCACCCCAGTGTTCGAACCTCAAGGGTCTGCCGGAACCCGAAATCTGACACCAGCCGCCTCCTGTCGCTGGTCTCAGCCGCCGTCAACGGAATTCTTCTCCGCCGTTGTCACCGTAGCGAGTTCCCGCCGAACTAGGGTATGAACTCGATCACAGTGCTTTCCTCGTCTGATTCTCAGCACATTGTGTTCGTTATGCATCTTGCCACGATTGAAACACTCCTATCCAGTCAAATCAATCCTTAGAGTAGATGTGATTCGAAAATTTAGGGTTAGGTTTCCGCCGAAACCATCTCGGACCCACCGAGTTGAAAAACTCGGTCCCACCGATTTGGCTAACGCCATTGCACTAGTAAGTCTCGGTCTGACCGAGAATTGCTAATCGGTGTGACCGATTTTTTAAACTTTGTGAAACCCTAGCAGTCTCGATGCCACCGAACTGTGACTTGGTCTGACCGAGTTCACTAGTTTAGGTTCCAAAACTGCTTCGGTATCACCGAGTTTGAAAATCGGTAGATCCGAAATGCTTTCAGTGGGAAACTAAAACTAAGTTTTTTGAATCATTCTTTTGCAAAAATCTCTGCATTTTGTGATGCTTATCCACTCTACCTCATCTATAACTATTCACAGGGTCAGCAGTCAGTGTGAGAAGCATGTTAGACCAAAGTGACAACCAGAACAAGTCAGAAGAGCAGATCCAATTGAGTGAGGGCACTAGCCCCTCAAGCAGCTCAGACGAGGGGAGCAGAAGCACTCCCAGCAATTTGCCCAAGGCTGCCACAAGGACAAGGAAGAAGAAGACCTCAGAGTCTGAGGATGAGGATTATGTGGCAGTTGAGGATGAGGCAAGCTCAAAGAAGAAAGTGCTCAAGAGGGAGTATAGCTCAACAACAGTTAAGCCTGGATTGAAGATCAAAAGGCCAGCAGGTAGACAACCAATGTCCAAAGCCAGAGTCTCCACTCAAGCTTCTTTGGAATCCCAACCCAAAGAGCCTGCTGCTGCTGAAGGAAAGAAAAGGAAAGAAAGGGTCAAGAAGACCATGGCCAGAGTGATTGGAAAGCCTTCCATGATGGAAGAGGAGGAAGAAGAAGAGGTTCTTTGAACCAAAGCACCTAAGGCACAAAAGGCGATGGGTGATGCTATCAAATCAGGGCTGCAACTTCAAAGCCCAAAGCTGCCCCCAAGCCCAAGAGTGCACCCAAGAGGAATACCAGGAGCATACCAGATCTCGAAAAGAACAAGGCCCCAATGCCTGAGGTTGATTCTGAGGAAGATGAAGAAGGGCAGGTCCTAAGGAAGCTCAAACCCAAGATTCCAGACCACAATGATGCTCATCCTGTGGCTGAGAACATCAAGATCAGGAGAGATCTAGGGTTGAGGCTATGGAGAGAGGCAGATCCATATGCCACCAGGAGAAGGACTGCTGTAGATTACAGGTTCCACACCAAGGAGCAACAGGACTTCTATGAGACTATTTTGTTGGATATGAAGACCATAGTTTGTGATATGAGGTGGATCGACTGGACCTACATTCAAGATAATGCAGAACACTATCCTGGAGTATATGACAGCTTCAGTGCATGTGGAGTTGCAGATTTTGTTGGGCAGAAGCTCACAAACTGGAATAACGAGCTCATTATGCAATTCTACTCCACAGCACACTTCTATCCAGATGGCAGGATAGTTTGGATGTCAGAAGGAACGAGATACCAGTCAACCATAGAGGAATGGGCAAGTCTGATCAATGCCCCAAAGGAAAGTGAAGATGACTTGGACATTTATGCCAAAAAGAATATGGGTCACAACTCAATGTCACAGATGTACAAGGAGATCCCAGATGATGCACTTGAGACTTTCAAGTTTGGATCAGTCCATTTTCTGTTGTCAGGGCTGCCTATGATCAACTAGATCTTAAGGCATACTCTGTTGCCCAAATCAGGTGACCACAACATGATCAGAGGGCATGCAATCAATTTGCTTCATATTTTTGATGTGCCTCAGAAATTCAAGGTCATGAGCCTCATAGTTGAGACTATTAAGAGGACAAAGAAGCAGACTGTAAGAGGAGCTGTGGATATGCCCCACAGATTCAGGAGTTGATTAACTCGAAGATGGGCACAGGGAAGTATTTGTTGGATAAGGAACACATGGTTCTCTATCCTGAATTTGAGGACAATTGAGTTGTCATGACTGAGAATGAACCATCATCAGTGCAAGCTCAAGAGAGGAAGGAGAAGGCAAGGCAAGAGAAGGCTGCCAAGATGCCCACTCTAGCAGAGGCATCTGAATACTTTCTGAAGAACAAGCAGGAGCAACTTGGTTACTTGATAGCATCAACACTGCGGATTGAAAAGGGTTGGCCACCCTAACTCAAAACCAGGAGAGCCTGGAGAGAATCATGAAACAAAAATTCTATGATCTTGATGTCAAAGTGACTGAGATTCAGTCAGCTATGGAGCAGCTACAAGATGATATGCAGGAGAGGAAGGGCAAGACAACAACTGAAGAATTTGCCAGAGTGCCTAGAGCTCAGAGGTCAGCTGCAGTGCCAGGCTGCACACGAGCCACTTCTTCACTCCAGCTACAGCTCCAAAGCACCAACTCCTTCAGCTCCTTCCATCGCTCATCGATGCCTTCATCCTTGGAGTCCTGTCTACACCACCACCGAAGACCAAGCCTGAGAGACGACATAGTACTATGCATTTTCTAGGAACTTTTTGGTAACTTTTTGCCAAAGGGGGAGAAAAATGTATAGATCATAGGCTTCGAGAGAGAGAGAGAGATTTGCTTTTGTTCTCTCTTGTCTTCTTGGTTGAACTTTATTTGCTTTTGGTTGTTTGAGATACTATGCTTTTACCTGTGAGACATTGATGATCATGTGTTTGATCATAAGCTACACTTATGCTTGTTATGATATTATCTTATTTATCCTTATATGATCATTCACTGTGCTTGGTGATGAGTGCATGTATTCAATCTTTATTATTTTGAGCGCTCCACCAAGATGTATGTGACATGGAAGAGTAACCCATGAGCCTAATTTCTTGTGCATTTGCAGTCCAAAGCAAATCTTAAAATATGCACAAATTTAGGGGGAGCTCTTGCTTATCACATACTTCTCAAAGCGACGATGTTTTTCAATTTTATTATTATTTGTCGAAGCTTTGATCTATATGTTGTCATCAGTTACCAAAAAGGGGGAGATTGAAAGTGCAACTATCCCTAGGTGGTTTTGGTAATTCATAACAACATATAGCTCATTGAGCTAATGCTATTCCAAGACGAATACTTCAGGAAAGCTCAATGATTGGCATGGCATGGATGATGAAAGTGGATCCCTCAAAATATTAAGGACAAAGGATTGGCTCAAGCTCAAAAGCTCAAGACTCTACATTTTACATTTTAGTGATCCAAGATCACATTGAGTCTATAGGAAAAGCCAATACTATCAAGGAGGGATATGCTCCAAAACCTAAAGTCAATGTGCCTCTTGCTTCATGTGCTTAGTGATATGCTCCAAAACCCTCCACTACTTTCTCACATCCACATATGACCTAAACCTAAAGTCAAACTCGGCCCCACCAATTCTTTCTATCCGGCGCCACCGAGTTCAGATGTCATAGCCACTGCCACAAACCCTAGGCAAATCGGTCTCACTGATAGGGATCTCGGTCTCACCGAGATGGGATTGTAATCTCTCTGCTTCCTTCAGAACGTTTCGGTCTAACCGAAGTGAGCGATCGGTCCCACCGAGATTGCAATGTAAACTCTCTGTTTCCCTTTCGTAACTTTTCGGTCTCACCGAAAGAGCGAATCGGTCCCACCGAGTTTACCTGACTAACTCTCTGGTTAGCTAATTAACAAAATCGGTCTCACCGAGTTTGTGTAATCGGTCTCACCGAGATTACGTTATGCCCTAACCCTAACCATATCGGTCCTACCGAGATGCATGTCAGTCCCACCGAAAACCCTAACAGTCACTAGGTTTACTAAATCGGTTCGACCGAGTTTGTTGATTCGGTCCCACCGAGTTTGGTAAATTGTGTGTAATGGTTAGATTTTATGTGGAGGCTATATATACCCCTCCACCTCCTCTTCATTCGTGGAGAGAGCCATCAGAACAAACCTACACTTCCAACTTACCAGTTCTGAGAGAGAACCACCTACTCATGTGTTGAGGCCAAGATATTCCATTCTAACCACATAAATCTTGATCTCTAGCCTTCCCCAAGTTGCTTTCCACTCAAATCTTCTTTCCACCAAATCCAAATCCTGTGAGAGAGAGAGAGAGTTGAGTGTTGGGGAGACTATCATTTGAAGCATAAGAGCAAGGAGTTCATCATCAACACACCATTTGTTACTTCTTGGAGAGTGGTGTCTCCTAGATTGGCTAGGTGTCACTTGGGAGCCTCCGACAAGATTGTGGAGTTGAACCAAGGAGTTTGTAAGGGCAAGGAGATCGCCTACTTCGTGAAGATCTACCGCTAGTGAGGCAAGTCCCTCGTGGGCGACAACCATGGTGGGATAGACAAGGTTGCTTCTTCGTGGACCCTTCGTGGGTGGAGCCCTCCGTGGACTCGCGCAACCGTTACCCTACGTGGGTTGAAGTCTCCATCAACGTGGATGTACGATAGCACCACCTATCGGAACCACGACAAAAACATCCGTGTCTCCAGTTGCGTTTGAATCCTTCAAACCCTTCCCTTTACATTCTTGCAAGTTGCATGCTTTAATTTCCACTGCCAATATACTCTTTGCATGCTTGCTTGAATTGTGTGAAGATTGCTTGACTTGTTCAAAGATAGCTAAAATCTGCCATAGTCTAAAATTGGGAAAAGGTTAAGTTTTTTATTGGTCAAGTAGTCTAATCACCCCCCCTCTAGACATACTTCAAGGTCCTACACATGTACTCTGATTCTGTGATGATTTAGTTTCCCTTATGTTTCTATTTCTTCACTCTGATCTTCGTCAAATTCTTCAGAGTTCGACGAATCTCTAAAAATCTCCCATTCACCCCCCCTCTGGGAGTAAACGTGCGCTTTCAGTATATCGACCAGAGGGGGGGTTAATGAGAGATTTGAATTTTCTTTTAAAACTTAAATACTCTCAACACAACCCGGCAAAAAACTAAATTGATGCAGTTCTACAAAAAAATATTTCAAAAGAAAACTATTTCGTAAAGAGACATGCAACTCTACTTTTAAATACTAATTAGAACTATGTTGGAAAGAATGACAGGGTAGTAGTAGATAAAGAATTGATGACCATAGAAACATATCACCTTCAGCACAACACGATAGAATACGAAAACAAATATGTCGAAGTACAAAAGCTAATGTGCGCACTTGTAAACATAAACAACACAGATGGAAACATTTCATAGTTATTGAAAGTAATGTTGTAGATTGAAATGACTAGTGTTGCTCAATGGCGACATGCGATTTGGTAAACTTGTTCATTCTTTTGCAAAAGAGCTATGTTTGGTTGGAGGGATTTGTGATTGAACACAGAAGAAAACCTCTCTCCATCCTATTCTCCTCAACGTGAAGTTCCTCGAACATTAGTTGATTTACTCATGGTAGATTCTTCTCGTCAATCTCCAAACCTTCGACATAATTTGCCTTTGGTGACCACAATTATTCTTGGTCACTCTTTCCAAACCACAATGACTCTTGGTTGCTGAAGACTTTGACTCGGTAATGACAATTACTCTTCATCACTCGAGTAGATGCCTAACCGTCTAGAGAGTTGCATCTCTCAAAAGTAATAGGCATAAGATCCCTCAACTCCAATCTACTATGATGCTTAACCACTATCTAAGTTTTGTCTCGTTGTTTTATTTCGGTGGATTTAACTCAAATCTCTCAGAGAGGGGTGCTCAATCAATCTTCCTGAATCTCAAGTTAATGCCAACAAAAACGTTGATGCGGGGTGGCTATTTATAGATGCAACAATCTCAAAGGGGAAATGACCAATTAGGACAAGCGGTCCAGCCAATGGCCAACCGACACGTTTCCAACGGTAGGAACGCACCCGGCAACTTTACTTGAGGAACAAGTAAAGCTGACTCCTCTACTAGAGCATTTCTCTCGCAGCCTAGAAGATCGTCATCCTTGGTTGGCAAGTAAAATGATTTGGCGCATAATGAGATTTCTCTCATCTCACATGGGATAGGTTTCAGGGCATCACAACAACAAAAATCTCGAAATACTTATACCCCTCTTAAAGTACGATGGTCGTATAACTCAAAGGAAAAAAAATGAAACGGCGAAGCAATTGCTATGTCTTCACTTCGTCTTCATCCATCTCTGTTGCAGTCATTTCTTCTCGGACACCTCGCATACCAATTGCATCATGTCAGAATTCTTTTTAGGAGCCATCTCCGAGACACACACTCTTCTCGTGATTAAGCTCTTCGAAATATGTCAATCTTCTCTGCAGTGCAGATAACTTTTACAGAAGTTTATAGCAAACTTCTCAAAAGTAGCAATCTTCTCGGTAGCAAACTTCTCTGCTGTGTAGATAACTTCCGTAGAAGTTTATAGCAAACTTTTCAGAAGTATCAATCTTATCGGTGGCAGTATTCTCGAAGCTTAGAAATCTTCTCTCCTGCACAAATTGAAGGAAATATGCCCTAGAGGCAATAATAAAGTTGTTATTTTATATTTCCTTATATCATGATAAATGTTTATTATTCGTGCTAGAATTGTATTAACCAGAAACTTGATACATGTGTGAATTCATAGACAAAACAGAGTGTCCCTAGTAAGCCTCTACTAGACTAGCTCGTTAATCAAAGATGGTTAAGTTTCCTAACCATAGACATGTGTTATCATTTGATGAACGGGATCACATCATTAGGAGAATGATGTGATGTACATGACCCATCCATTAGCTTAGCATATTGATCGTTCCGTTTTATTGCTATTGCTTTCTTCATGTCATATACATATTCCTTTGACTATTGGATTATGTAACTCTCGGATACCGGAGGAATACCTTGTGTGCTATCAAACGTCACAACGTAACTGGGTGATTATAAAGATGCTCTACAGGTATCTCTGAAGGTGTTTGTTGGGTTGGCATAGATCGAGATTAGGATTTGTCACTCTGAGTATCGGAGAGGTATCTCTAGGCCCTCTCGGTAATACACATCATAAGAAGCCTTGCAAGCAATGTGACTAATGACTTAGTTGCGGGATGATGTATTACGGAACGAGTAAAGAGACTTCCGGTAACGAGATTGAACTAGGTATGAAGATACAGACGATCGAATCTTGGGCAAGTAACATACCGATGACAAAGGGAATAACATATGTTGTCGTTACGGTACTACCGATAAAGACCTTCGTAGAATATGTAGGAACCAATATGGGCATCCAGGTTCCGCTTTTCGTTATTGACCGAAGAAGTGTCTCGTTCATGTCTACATAGTTCTCAAACCCGTAGGGTCCGCACGCTTAACGTTCGATGACAATTTTGTATTATATGAATTATGTGATTTGGTGACCGAATGTTCTTTGGAGTCCCGGATGAGATCACGGACATGACGAGGAGTCTCGAAATGGTCCATAGGTAAGGACTCGTATATAGGACGACGATATTCACACACCAGAAGTGTTCTGGGGGTACCGGGTACATATCGGGTCACCGGAAGGGGTTCCGGGCATCCCCCCCGGCAACTACATGGGCCTAATGGGCCAAGAAGGGGACAGACGACCTGATGACCCACAAGTATAGGGGATCAATTGTATCTCTTTTTGATAAGTAAGAGTGTCGAACCCAGTGAGGAGCAGAAGGAAATGACAAGTAGTTTTCAGTAAGGTAATGTCTGCAAGTGCTGAAATTGTAAGTAACTGAGTAGTTTGATAGCAAGATAATTTGTAACGGGGAAGTAACGATAGTATTAAAAAAAGTGCAGCAAGATGGCCCAATCCTTTTGAGGCAAAGGACAGGCCAAAACGGTCTCTTAGATAAGCAAAGCGTTCTTGAGGGTACACGGGAATTTCATCTAGTCACTTTCACCATGTTGGTTCGATTTGTGTTTGCTACTTTGATAATTTGATATGTGGGTGGACCGGTGCTTAGGTGATGTTCTTACTTTAACAAGCCTCCTACTTATGATTAACCCTCCCGCAAGCATCCGCAACTACAGGAAAAGTATTAAGAATAAATTCTAACCATAGCATTAAACTTTTGGATCCAATCGGTCCCTTACGGAATAGCGCATAAACTAGGGTTTAAGCTTCTGTCACTCTCGCAACCCATCATCTACTTACTACTCCACAGTGCATTCCCTTAGGCCCAAATATGGTGAAGTTTCATGTAGTCTACGTTCACATGACGCTACTAAGGGAATCACAACATACATACTATCAAAATATCGAACACATATCAAGTTCACATGATTACTTGCAACATGATTTATCCCGTGACCTCAAGAACAAAAGTAACTACTCACAAATGATAATCATGCTCAAGATCAGAGGGGTATTAAATATCATATTGGATTTGAACATATAATCTTCCACCAAATAAACCATATAGTAATCAACTACAAGATGTAATCAACACTACTAGTCACCCACAAGCACCAATCTATAGTTCCGGTAACAAGATTGAACACAAGAGATGAAATAGGGTTTGAGATGAGATGGTGTTGTTGAAGATGTTGATGGAGATTGCTCTCCCCAAGATGGGAGAGTTGTTGGTGATGATGATGACCATGATTTCTCCCTCTGGGAGGGAAGTTCCCCCGGCGGAATCGCTCCGCCGGAGGGCAAAAGTGCTCCTGCCCAAGTTTCGCCTCGAGACGGTGGTGCTCCGTCCCGAAAGTCCTCTCCTTATTTTTTTTAGGTCAAAATGACCTATATACCAGAAGATGGGCCCAGAGGTGGGCCTGGGTAAGCACAACCCACCAGGGTGCGCCTGGGCTCCCTGGCACATCCAGGTGGGTTGTGCCCACCTGGTGGGCCCCCTCTGGTAGTTATTTGCTCCAATATTCATCATATATTTGATAAAAATTCTCCATGAAGTTTCAGCTTGTTTGGAGTTGTGCAGAATAGGTGGCCTGTTGTAGCGTTTCCAGGTCCAGATTTCCAGCTACCGGAATTCTCCCTCTTTGTGTATGCCTTGCATATTATGAGAGAGAAGGCATTAGAATTACTCCAAAAAGCATTATTATGGATAAAACATCATAAATAAAAGTAAGGAAACATGATGCAAAATGGACGTATCAACTCCCCCAAGCTTAGACCTCACTTGTCCTCAAGCGAAAAACCGAAATCGAAAAACATGTCCACATGCTTAGAGAGAGAGGTGTCGATAAAAACAAAATACAGACATAGAAGCATCATGTTCATTATTATAACAACACCAAATTTAAACATAAGACTCTTATTATAAACTCTTATCATAGACTTCTCATGAATAAGTGACAATTCATCACACTATTGAAGTATAAAGCAAAAACTCTATTAGAAACCAACAAACTATGTTCTCAGTCAACTTTGCAACTACAATTCATCATCTTTTCAGGAAGGGTCACGCATCGGAGCCTTTAGGCAAGTCCACATACTCAACCATCATATAGTCTTCTATGATTGCTAACACTCACCGCGTACACATGAACAAAACGTTTCAACTGGACACATAGAAAGATAGGGGCTTATAGTTTCGCCTACCAACGTATTCACCTCAAGGGTGATGTCAACAATAGTAACTCATGCTGTCTATATTCAACTGGACATATGTGACTAGATCTTTCCTCCACATGATGCTTATCAAAGGAGAAAAATAAAAAGGAATAGAAGGAAAACTTTGACTCTTTGCATAAAAGTAAATACATAAAAGTAAAAGATAGGCCCTTCGCAGAGGGAAGCAGAGGTTGTCATGCGCTTATTTGTTTGTATGCTCAACCCCTTAGTGGAAAAGAATGTCAATGTCACATTGTATTGCCCCTTGTGATAGCAACCTTTATTCTGCAGTCTATCGCTTTTATTCTTCACCATCACAAGTTCGTACAACGCTCAATTTTCTCTTACACTAAATGATCTCACACTTTTAGAAGCAATTTTTATTGCCTTTTTGCACCGATGACAACTTACTTGAGGGATCTTGCTCAATCCCTAGGTAGGTATGGTGGACACTTGAAATAAAGATTTGGGTGTAAGGGTTTTTGGATGCACAAGTAGTATCTCTACTTAGTGCGGAATTTTTGGCTAGCAAAGATAGGGGCAAGCACCACATGTTAAAGGATCCATCACTAGTACGCGTCGGTGCTATACAAACGGTTTTAACCCCTTTCTGCGACGACATTTGGAACCGTCGCCTAGTGAGTGACGGCAATAGGGGGGTCCTTCCCACACGACCCAGAAACCGTCGGGGATATGCCTTCCTGGTACACACGCTCGGCAAAATGAGTTCGTGTGCGACCGGCGAGCGCTCAAATACAGAAATACGTATAGTAGAGCTAGAAAATACAATTATACATGCGAAATTGTTCCCGGTCGCAAGTACATCCCACACAGTCAGTCCCCGCTAAACGTTTCCGTTCGTATGTACATCCCACACAATCGCTCCAAGGAAAACGTTTCCGTTCACAGGTACATCACACACAATTTTCCCCGTTAAATCGTTTGTGATAGCGTTGCCATTGCACACGATATTAAAAAATTTATCGTTTGCGTTATTGAATGCATCACATACGGTGCATAGAAGAAACTGTGTGGCAAAGGCTGTCCATCACACACAGTTTTTATGTGGTAAACGTTTGCGCAAGGTGGCCTAACGCAAACAATTTTCATGAGGATGTCGTGTGTGCAGTGGAGATTGATCGCACACGTGGTGGATCCTAGAAACTTTTCTGATCTCCGCATCCATCGCAGACGTTTCACTTTCGCAAACCGTGTGCAGTGTAATTCCTAATTAATCCCTAATATAAATTCACATGTTTTGAATTTGAAAGTAGGCAATCACTTATTTCATATCCAACCATGTTTATTACAAACATAGGTTCAACCACCAATGCACAGGTACAGATACTGAAGAACTACAGAAGCACCAAGTAAAGAATGATGAACCAAAGTTGTACTAAAGACTGTAAAGAGAGAGGCGAAAGACATTCTGGTTGCTGGAGAAGGTGAAGCGGACTGCCCATATTGTGCCCTCCTCCATGCGTAATGCACGCACGACTACCCCTTGTGATGGCTGCCTGTCCATCCTTCACTGTCTTTATTACGACTTCTCGATGCTCATCGTAGTCTGGATTAAATACTTTAACCTTGATTGCGTGTCCACTAATCATGTACTTTGCGAGGTAATCTTGAGTGAACTGCTTCGGGAACCATTGCGAACGAAAAAGATTCAGACATTGTTGTCTAACAACTCATTATGGACAGTAAAAAGAGAAGGCTGCAGAGTTTGTAGTTACCATCCAATAGCTCACTGTTGTGTTGGATAGAGCATAAACAAATAATTTTCTTGCCACCATTCATATCTTTTTACTAATAATCCTTATCAGTTTCCTCACTTGATACTTGTTCATGAATATCTCATTGCCCCATACGCAAAAAGGGTCGATGCGTGGATCCTTGCCAAGGACATATGTACCTACAAGCAACAAGTCAATATTAGAAGCTAACAAGTGTCCAGGCCTGGATCTATATGCACTACATTATGGAATGACGGGGGGAGTGCAAGCTGAGGGATGAAGCTAACCTCGGCGGAAAATGGTGGCCACTCCCGTTGTTGTCCTGCATAAGTAGCGGAAAGGCATGATAAGTACAACAACCTTAACATCAACAAATATAGCGAAGGTAAACAACATCATCTCCATATGATAGCTTGAATGTGTTGGTTTCAACATGCTGTTAAAGCGATATAAAATTGAAGGCAATGTTACCAACAGCAGGCTTAACAGCCATCAAATATTGCAATTCAAACTGGTATTGTTGAAAATGAATAGAACGTAGGGAATGCTTAAACATCACACTGGATAAATGTGTAAAACTAAAATAAAGGGCATGTGTTAACTACACCAGGAATAAATGGAACCAAATATAGCCGTTCAAACTAGTATTGATGTAGTCGAGCGGCACAGTTCCGACTTGCACATAATGAACAACACATTGTGAATGACTGAAATAAACAAGGCATAAATGACCAGTATAACAACCGAATATAGCCATTGAAAACTGGACAGAGTCTCACTGCAACCAACCTAACAAGCAAATATAGATAAACATGGCATATGCTTGAAAAGTGGACAAATGCTCACTACAACCAACCTAACAAGCAAATATAGATAAACAAGGCATCTGCTTGATAACTGGACAAGTGCTAAAAAAGCAACCTAACAACCAAATAGAGATAAACAAGGCATATGCTTGATAACTGGACAAATACTCACTGCAAGCAAACTAAGAACCAAATACATATAAACAAGGCATCTGCTCGATAACTGAAAAAATGCTCACTCCAACCAACCTAACAACCAAATACAGATAAACAAGGCATCTACTCACTATAAACAACCAAATATAGCCATTCGTAAAACTGAAGTGGACAATTCATACTTAAACATCACATAGCCCTATTGAACAATACATTTTTGCATAACTGAAATAATTAAACACGACACAGTTAAAGCACCGCATGGCAAATGCTACAACAACAAAGGGTACGGGTTGGCAAGCTAGAAAAGGTAAGATTTGCTGATAGAATGTTGCCTCACATTTCATGGACGGGATCCTTCCAGTTGGAAGAGCACAGACCCATGGTGTGTTCTCTGATGTCATAGATGGGCTGTCTCACCTTGGAAGAACCTTCGTAGGTGCCCTCCTCGTGGTCGTGGTCGTGGTCGATGAGATCTGACTTGGCAATTGAGGATCCCAAGCCGCTACCGTAGAACGTGTCCTTCAGAAATGATAAAATGGGCACGATTGCGTATAAAGCTCACAAATCCTTGACCGCTTGGCGGAGGAGATCAGTGGCAGGGCCGTCGAAGAGATTGACGGCGGTTGAACCAGAGGGGTTGGGGACATACCACTTAACCTGTGACATGGCCCGCATGAAGCCGTCGGTATGGACGAGCTTGATGTCGTAGCCAGCTTTCCCGAGATACAGTAATACGCTAGCCCGCTGACATGAATCCTTTAGCATGGCAACATAGTCAACATCTTCGCCGGCTTCCGCGGCGACGTGTTGCTCCGGGATCGACAGGTCGGGGCGAACGGCGGCCACCTCGCCAACGTCCGCCGGAGAGGCCATGATAAACCTCTTCTTGGCCGAACGCTCGCTGGGCTCCCCGGGATACGTGGTCGAGCTTAGGCTGTGACATTTTGGAGCAGGGGATGTGGATCTGGCGGGGAGGGACATGATGTCGCTTGAAGCTACTTCGGTATTTCCCCAAAGAGGAAGGGATGATGTAGCACGACGGCGGTAGGTATTTCCCTCAGATATGAAACCAAGGTTATTGAACCAGTAGGAGAACCAAGCAACACAACGTAAACAACCCCTGCACACAAATGACAACACCTCGCAACCTGACGTGTTAAAGGGGTTGTCAATCCCTTTCGGGTACGACGCCTCAAGATGGGCAAACGAACATGAGATAAAATTGTAGTAGATTGATAGATCGAACGCCAAATAAAATAAATAAGAATAAAATGCAGCAAGGTATTTTTGTATTTTTAGTTTAATAGATCTGAAAATAAATGCAAACGAAAATAAGATCGCAAATGCAAATATATGAGAAAGAAGACCCGGGGGCCGTAGGTTTCCCTAGTGGCTTCTCTCGAGAAAGATAGCAAACGGTGGGTAAAAAATTACTGTTGTGCAATTGATAGAACTTCAAATAATCATGACGATATCCAGGCAATGATCACTATATAGGCATCATGTCCAAGATTAGTAGACCGATTCCTGCCTGCATCTACTACTATTACTCCATACATCGACCGCTATCCAGCATGCATCTAGTGTATTAAGTTCATGGAAAAACAGAGTAATGCAATAAGAACGATGTCATAATGTAGACAAGATCTATCTATGTAGACCCGTCGTTTTATCCTTAGTAGCAACAATACATACGTGTTGGTTCCCCTTCTGTCACTAGGATCAAGCACCGTAAGATCGAACCCACTACAAAGCACCTCTTCCCATTGCAAGATAAATAGATCAAGTTGGCCTAACAAAACCCAAATATCAGAGAAGAAATACGAGGCTATAAGAGATCATGCATATAAGAGATCAAAGAAACACAAATAACTTTCATGGATATAAAAAGATATAACTGATCATAAACTCAAAGTTCATCAGATCCCAATAAACACACCACAAAAGAGTTACATCATATGGATCTCCAAGAGACCATTGTACTGAGAATTCAGCGAGAGAGAGGAAGCCATCTAGCTACTAACTACGGACCCGAAGGTCTACAAACTACTACTCACGCATCATCGGAGAGGCACAAATGGAGGTGGTGAACCCCATCCGAGATGGTGTCTAGAATGGATCTGGTGGTTCTGGACTCTGCGGCGGCTGGATGAATATTTCGTCTACCCCCTAGGGTTTTGGGAATATTGGGGTATTTATAGAGCAAAGAGGCGGTCCGGGGGGCACCCGAGGTGGGCACAACCCACCAGGGCGCTTGGGCCTCCTAGCGGCGCCCTGGTGGGTTGTGCCCCCCTCGGGGCACCCCCCCCAGGCCAGCCAGGGCGCATTATGTACCTCGTGTTGATTCCAACCGGGGTACCAACAAGTGAACGGTGCCGTTTGGATTCTGCCCTTCTAGCAACCATATTGCTTTGAAGTTAATGGTAGGCCGTTCATTCTTAGACTATTGATTATTGAATCACCATTCTGACATTGGTCGTGCAACCCAACCCATATTTCGGACACACCTTTCAACCAATGTTTAAATTGTGTATGTTTCCCTCGAGCATACATCATTATGTCATTTGATCTGAAAAATGTTATCTCCTTGATCACATGATTGTGGAAATCCATCTTTCTGGAAAGCTCGATGGATTGTCGCTGAGTCCATCAGCTACTTCCTCATACTCTCCTTAGATTAATGATGAACTCTTATTTCGGAACTTGCTTCCATAGTTCATTTCCTGATAATCTTACAATGTCATCTTGTCAATTGTGTTGCACCTTTTCTTCTCAGGCATCCCGAGTCTGAGGTATCCTGACACCAATCAGATCTGAATCTCGGTCAGATATGATGGTTGGAACATATTTCCAAGAGTTATAACATTGGTCTTTATAAGACCCGGTAAGGTGATGCCATGCTTAACACACCTGTCTGGGGGACCTATTGTTATAATTTCCTTCTAGCAAGATTATCCATTCTTCCATGAGAAAATTGTAAAACTTATTCTATGAGTTGTTCCTAATGGATCCTTTGTGTATCCAAAGTCTGACCTTTGCCTGAAGACCATGTCAATGCTATCTCGAAGCATGTATGTGGTACTTCAATTTTCAATAAGAACATTTGAAGCACAATGCTAAATTTTCTTTATCAAATTATCCAAACACCGTTGTATGGGTAATGTCATGAAATTTCTCCCCCCTTTCCTAAAGGTTTTTCTACATTATATCCTGTCGTGGATATCATGCTTTGTTTGTCCTTGGGAAGGATATACCCCTGAATAATGTGTTTAAACACATTTTCCTTTCCATTGTTCTATTTAATTCGATGATCACCTCTTCCTTCCATTGTTTTGTTTAACCTTTATGGTGATCTATATGATCTAAGCAGTAATATTCTTCTGCTTATGTAAACACCTAGGTGTACAATCGTGTCGGTAAGACCCTGTTACTATTGTTGATCATATTCCGGTAACCGCCGATGGACAAGAACTTTGCCTATTGGTCCGCCTCGTTCAACGAGTAGGAAAATGGTTCTCTTCGTCCCTCGCCCTTGGTACCGATGTCGTTGCCGACATGACCGACAAACTATCCTCTGACATGCCTTGCTTACATGGTCGTGTAAGACGTCACCGCCGTTCCTAGTTTAACCCACATGGTGGGCCCATAACCCACAGTTCCACAGGATCGAAACCCGACTCTCCTGTACACCCCTGTTCCCAAAGTTATTCCTCGCGCGTGGCCTCATATGTAATTCATGAGCCACCTTCCGAGAGATCATCAATTCTGGTATTAGACACAATACTTATTCCCGTTGATTTGAACCCCTTTCATGCCCTGTAACAGGCATCAAACGATTGCCTGCCCGCTCGAAACTTCCCATGATACCTCCTTACATTGCTCTCGATATTTTCTTAAGTTTTAATTCAAGAGTTACTTTCTGCCACCTTCCCCGAAGTTATCGACCAGATAGTCAACCTTGTAGAGGTACGTTCTCCCGGAATACCCATCCTTTATTGTTTCGTAAGTACGATGGAATTCCCGAAGAAAGAATGCTGACTTCATAATGATGACCTGAAGCAGAGAAATGAAGACTTCAATGTAATGGATCGACCTCTTCGAGAAGAGCAACCAAGACCGAGAAGATCCGTTAGAATTTTGCAACCACAACTTTCCCCCTTACACCACCTCTTAAATCTCGGGACGAGATTTCTTGTAGTGGAGGAGAATTGTGACGCCCGGCTAATTATGCTACAGTATTCCCATGTTCATGATGCCAGTCACCACAGTATTGTTGATAAACTCGCGTTAATTCAAGCCCCATTCAAATTCAACTTTTTAAAATTAAGTCAAACTATAAAAGTTTTCAACTTTAAAACTAAAATGTTCAAAGTGTTGCAAACATTCCATAGCTAATTATGGTGGTGAAACAACATTTTTGTAAAGTGTTTTAATGCCCTAAATTAATCAAAAGAGTGGCCTAATTAATAATTTAATTGCTTTTCTTAATTATAAAAATACTAGACTAGTTTAGTTAAATGCTAAACTAGTTGTGGCAGTGGCCTAATTCATTAAAACTAATTTAGGTGCTAACATTATATTTTACATAACTAAAATAGAATAAAACTAAAAAGAAAACAGAAAACAAAACAGAAAGAAAATGAAAAGGGAGAAAAGGCCCCTGCCCCTTGGGCCTCAGCCTACCAAGCCAACCAAGCCCCCACACTCCCCGCGGTCGATCCCCTCCTCCCTTTCTGTTCAACCGACCGAGGCACCCCTGTTCATCCCCGCCGGACCCGGCGCGCCGCCTCGCGCTGCCACGTCACCGGCGAGGGGATAAGGGCAGCCCCGACGCCTCAGGCTCCCTCCCAAGTCGCTCACTCCACCCTGTTCTCCCTCTCCGCCTCTTCCTCTCCCCACCAGATCCTCTTTTGTCCCCTAGACTCGCCTGCGCCCCGGACGACGAGGTCGCTGCGCCCGACGCGTCGCCGACCACCTCCATCGGTCGCCTTCGCCTAGGACCGCGCCAGGGGCTCCTCCTCGACCTCCTCGATGCCTCCAACAATCCATGCGAGCCGCGACGGTCCTGCTGCACCGCCCCGACCACTTCTTCCTCTAGACTCCGAGCTCGTCACCGTTGTTCGCTCCGGCAAGTCCTCCCCGGGCCTCCCCAGCAACGGAGGTGAGCCCTTCCTTCGATTCCCCTGTTCCCCTTACGATTCCACCGATGTAGGTCGCCGCACAATGACGCCCGTACTTGCGGCCGCCGCGCCCGTCGTCGTGCCCGCGCGTACTGTGCATCCCTGGCCGTGCCCCTGACTCGTTTGACATCGCCCGTCTGTGACCGACCTGCGCGCACCTGGCCTCGCCCCTTCCCCCGCTTTCTCAATGCTGCTGCATTCTACTGCAGCCGCCGCTGCCTACTGCTACCCGCGTCAGGCCGCGCCAGCCGGCCTCCCCTTCTGCTGCTTCTACAATAGCTGCTGCCGCCTTGGCCGGCCCTTGCCTACTGCAGTTACTCACCACCCCGCGCCACCTGTTCACCAACCCGTGCCGCCGCCGCGCGCATGCCCACGCTCGCCGCTGCTCCCGCCTGCTGCTGCTGCTGCTTTTGGTTTGCTGCTACTGCTTTGCTGGTACTCTTGCCGCTGCTGTTGCTTCTTGCTGAGCACCGGCCGCCGTTACTTCTTGCTAAAACTTTGAAAAATCATAGAAAATAATCCGTAGCTCGGATGAAAATACTTTGTACATGAAAGTTGCTCAGAACGACGAGACCAACCAGAATACGCAGTTTGTCCGTCCGCCATGCATCCCTAGCATAGCGAACATGCAACAATCCCCCTCCGATTCGTCCGTCCAAAAACGTGAAACACTGGGAATAGTTTCCCGGATGTTCCCCCCCCCCTTCTCCGGTATCACCTACTACTGTGTTAGGTCAACCCTAGCACCGCGTATTGCCATGTTATGCTTTGTGTTTCTTTGATTTCTCTATTATTTATTTGTGTTCCCCCTCCATTACTTCTTTCCGGTAGACCTCGAGACCGCCACCGATACCCTTTGATTGACTACATCGACGATGACACCTCCTTGCCAGAGCAACCAGGCAAGCCCCCCCCCTTGATCACCAGATATCGCCTATGCCTTCTCTCTACTGCTTGCATTAGAGTAGTGTACCATGTTACTGCTTTCGGTTAATCCTATTTTGCTTTGCATAACTTTGTCATTGTTGCTACTGATTGTTACCCTTACGCAATCCTAAATGCTTAGTATAGGATGCTAGTATTCCATAAGTGGCCCCACATTCTTGTTCGTCTGACAATCTATACTACCGAGCCGTGATCACTCGGGATGTGATCACGGGTATATACTTACACACACACACACACACACACACACACACACACAGATATATATATATATATATATATATATATTATATGATACATGTGGTGACTAAAGTCGGGTCGGCTCATTGAGTACCCGCGGTTGATTCACGGATTGGGGGGCTGAAAGGACATACTTTCCCGACAGCCCTCTGTGTGGATCTTTGTGGCGGAGCGGTAGGGCAGGTTGAGACCACCTAGGAGAGAGGTGGGCCTAGCCCTGGTCGGCGTCCGCGGTTACATCAATTAACACGCTTAACGAGATCTTGGTATTTGATCTGAGTCTGACCACTGGACTATACGCACTAACCAACTACGTGGGAACAGTTATTGGCACTCGATGTTGTGGTATCAGCCGAAGCCTTCTTGACGTCAGCGACTGAGCGACGCGTGCCGGATTGGACTGGAACACCTACTCTTGTATTAGGAAGGCTAGGTCTGCTTCCGGCCGCGTTCGCAACATGTAGGCGTGCAATGGGCGATGGGCCCAGACCCCTGCGCGCATAGGATTTAGACCGGCGTGCTGACCTCTCAGTTGTGCCTACGTGGGGCTACGATGTGTTGATCTTCCGAGGACGGGCATGACCCAGGAAAGTGTGTCAGGCCAAAGGGGATCGAGCGTGTTGGGTAATGTGGTGCACCCCTGCAGGGAAGCTTATCTATTCGAATACCCGTGATCCTTGGTAACAGGACGACCCGGAGTTGTACCTTGACCTTATGGCAACTAGAACCGGATACTTAATAAAACACACCCTTCCAAGTGCCAGATATAACCCGATGATCCCTCTCACACAGGGCGACGAGGGGAGGATCGCCGGGTAGGATTATGATATGCGATGATACTTGGTGAACTTACCATCTACTCTCTTCTACATGCTGCAAGATGGAGGCTGCCAGAAGCATAGTCTTCGACATGACTAGCTGTCCCCCTCTTATTCTGGCATTCTGCAGTTCAGTCCACCGGTACTACCCATTTGATTGATACCAATGCATACGTAGTGTAGATCCTTGCTTGCGAGTACTTTGGATGAGTACTCACGGTTGCTTTGCTCCCCCTTTTCCCCCCTTTCTATACCTGGTTGTCGCAACCAGATGCTGGAGCCCAGGAGCCAGATGCCACCGTCGATGACGACTCCTACTACACCGGAGGTGCCTACTACTACGCAGCAGGCCGCTAACGCATTTACCGTGAGTAGTTTAGGAGGATCCCAGGTAGGAGGCCTGCGCCTCTTTCGATCTGTACCCCAGTTTGTGCTAGCCATCTTATGGCAACTTGTTTAACTTATGTCTGTACTCAGGTATTGTTGCTTCTGCTGACTCGTCTATGATCGAGCACTTGTATTCGAGCCCTTGAGGCCCCTGGCTTGTATTATGATGCTTGTATGACTTATTTACTTTTAGAGTTGTGTTGTGATATCTTCTCGTGAGTCCCTGATCTTGATCGTACATGTTTGTGTGCATGATTAGTGTATGATAGAATCGGGGGCGTCACAAGTTGGTATCAGAGCCGACTGCCTATAGGAATCCCCCTTCCAAACTCCTTGGCCGAAGTCAAGTCTAGTCTTTGCAAAACTTTTACTAACATGGCTGTGTGCCTTACGGGCCCACGTCGCCATTGGGTGGTATTAGGATCTTTTACTCCTCACCTATACTCTAGGACTCTAATCTCTCTTCTATTCTGGTTAAGTGATTTTTCTAAAATCTAACTTTAGGTTCTCGAGAATACTTCTCCCGGAGAGCCCCTTCAGTCCAGATGACCGCCTGCTGCACCAATTTTTTTTGAAGATACTCTCTAATGTTTCCCCGAGACCCGTGTGCCCTTCGCCGTTGCAATTCCATACCACTGATAAATCCCTATGGAAAGCTACATACACTTGTCGTCCATAACTTTATTTCCAATTGTTCTTGTTATTACAAGATGCCCTGAAATACTTCGGATATTCCGAGAATCCTTTGTGTATGCTACCTTGCAACTCCTTTTCTCATGAATACATGTATAAATAATTCCTCACACTTACCGGGGATTCGTTCATCCCCAATTGTTCAGGTGTTTCGCAAAATTCTTTGAAATGCCATTTGATCTTCCGAAATCCTCAGTAGCCTATTGCTCTTGATCTTCTTTACCTGCTTGCATAATGGTTACTTCCATATGTCAAGAAATATTCATTAAAATACTATGTGATCGACATTCTGATCCTGTTGATTCAACATCTGTGTGAATGCACACAATCATCAGTTATTCCTTGAAAATTATCCTTCCGGCTTGGACATCATTTTGAACATGAGCTGGTTGTCGACCAATCAATTTGCCACCGTTTGTGCCTCTAAGTCTATTCAACTTACTTATCTTTTGATCAGAGCATCTGCTTCTGATCCCCCAATTTGGAAATCATAATTCCTTGTATTTGAGCTCTCGAATTATCCAGATATTTCTATAATCCAATGCCTTTGCATTATTTCTTCTTCTGGTTGAACATATATACTCACATCAGATTCTTTGCGATCGACCAGATCCTTTGGTGGATTATTATCCGACCATTCCTGCATATTCTCAAAACCTTGAGTTCTTCCCCTGATACAGAATACCTTTGGCAAATTGTATCCCCTACTTTTGTCAACCATGCTCTATTTTCGAGCTTGTGTTAGTTACTCCTGAAGTTCGTGGTATATATTTGTAAGATGCCCCGATAGGTTAAGACTATACCTTCCCTAAAATCGTATGCACCCGAAAGTTTACACAAGTCATACCATTCTGGTGTTTTACCAGATAATTTTCTGCTCTACGACTTCTTCGAAGACGAGAAGTAAATGATAGGTTAGGCATTGAAGAAGTGGGATTCGACCTTGCACCCTTGTGTTCATGCCCATGGAACCGATGTGGAACTTATCATGGAAGCTTCTTGCAAAATATTTAATCATTTGAATAACTCTTCCGGTGTCATCATTTTGGATCCCTGATAGCAATGGATCCGACCATGCTAACTTTACTTAATATATTTCTGGAAGGAAACCATCCGAGTGCCTCGTCTATTTTGACAAGGTTAAAGTATCTGATATCACAAGTCAATGATCTAGTTCGATTACTATCCTGGTCTACCTTTGAGTTTTATCTCTGTTATCTCGAAAATATCACGGAACTACATAACTTCTTATGAGTTCTTCATCAACTATTATTCTCGCTGATTCCAGATTTCCCCCGGGGTTCTGAGTTATTAGTTACTCGAGAACACCTATAAGTGAATCGATTCCACACTCCGATTCAATAATTCTAAGTAGTTTTCGTTGCTTACGAGTTTGATAATCTTTCAAGTCATTCCTAGCCTGATATCATTATCGTGCTAAATTTTTACTGTGCTACCTGGTCCTTCTCGGAGCACAATTTTCGATGATCAGTTAAGCCTGCGTCGATCTTCCTCGTCATATAATTTTGCCTTGAACAACAAGCTTGATTTCGAGTTTGTGTCGTAACCATGGTCCCAATAACCTTGCGCTTCATCATTCCTTCGACTTGATGCCATCTCTGATCGATTACATCTTCATGAAATCTCTCAACAAATGTGTCGTGATCGTCATCAACATTCTGAGCTCTTCCAGGATATCAATCAAATACATGATGGGAAATACCATCCTTGCCCCTTGATGATTGTGTTATCATCGACAACATTCTTGCCTTCCCCCAACACAAACTTGTTCATGTTATGGATGCAACTTGCTATCCAGCTTGTATGATGTTCTACCTTGAAGTATTAATTCCTTTATGACAAGGATGTTGTGAGGATTGCTCCACCTCTTAAGAATTCTTGGTATAGTGATACTTGTCACCATCACCATTCTTTCTTGGTCCTCGTGTTGATTCCAACCGGGGTACGAACAAGTGAACGGTGTTGTTTGGATTCTGCCCTTCTAGCAACCATATTGCTTTGAAGTTAATGGTAGGCCGTTCATTCTTAGACTATTGATTATTGAATCACCATTCTGACATTGGTCGTGCAACCCAACCCATATTTTGGGCGCACCTTTCAACCAATGTTTAAATTGTGTATGTTTCCCTCGAGCATTGATACGTCTGTCGGTGTCAAAACCGTCGGATCTCGGGTAGGGGGTCCCGGTCTGTGCGTCAAGGCTGATGGTAACAAGAAATAAGGGACACAGGTGTTTACCCAGGTTCGGGCCCTCTCGATGTAGGTAAAACCCTACTTCCTGCTTGATTAATATTGATGATATGGGTAGTACAAGAGTAGATCTACCACGAGATCATAGAGGCTAAACCCTAAGAGCTAGCCTATGATGGTATGATTGTAATTGTGATCGGCCTTCTAAGGACCAACCTCTCTAGTTTATATAGGCACCGGAGAGGGCTAGGGTTTACATGGAGTCGGTTACAAGGAAGGAAATATAATATCCGGATCGCCAAGCTTGCCTTCCATGCCAAGGAAAGTCCCATCCGGACACGGGCCGAAGTCTTGAGTCTTGTATCTTCACGCTTCAATAGTCCGGACGTTGTACACAGTCCGGCTGTCCGGATACCCCCTACTTCAGGACTCCTCGGTAGCCTGAACCAGGCTTCAATGGCGATGAGTCCGCGCGTGATATTGTCTTGACATTGCAGGGCGGGTTCCTTCTCCGAATACTCCAAAGTGCTTGTTACGGTGAATAGTGTCCGGCCTCCAATCAATGTTGTACTCCTCGGCTTCGGTGCCTCAGTAATGACCATCTCCACGTGTCGAGCGAATGTGAGGAGTCGAGGCATTTTTGCATTTGCCACTCTCGATCCTCTGGGCGAACCGCCTATTTGAAGGGACGGGGATTCTCAGATCCAAACCTCACTCTCCCTCCAGAGCCAGCATCCAACAGAGCGCTCCGCGAAAATCCATTCCAACATGGCCGGCCGTCGCAGCTCTTCTGCTTGCCCTTCTCGTTCCAAGTCGGGGGATTGGGGAGAGTGTTCTGTTCCTCATAGCCGTTTGACAAAGTTACAAACCCAACGGTTTCTCCCACCGGCGTTCATGGTCTCCGTCCGAGCTGGAATAGTCTCTTATGACGGAGGAGACCAAGCTGAGGGATCTCCTAACCCATCTCCGGAGGAGCGTATATGTCTGATCCCTCATCTGCTGAGGGGTGTTGGGTTCCCTATCCACCCGTTTCTTCGCGGGCTCCTGGAGTTCTACGGCCTCCAGTTACACGATCTTACCCCTGCCTCTATTCTGCACATAGCGGGGTATGTTGCCTGTCTTGAAGCTGTTTCTAGGCTGCGAACCACACTTCGGATTATGGCGGAAGCTGTTCTGCCTCGTCCCCCGCACCCAGGGGGAGTCCCTATGTCAAGTGGTCGGGGCCGAAGTATGGCGTATTGCCGAGACCGAATACCTATCTGGCACTCCTAAGAAGGCACCAGAAAACTGGCCTTCAGAGTGGTTTTATATAAACGACGTCCCCCTTCCGGATCCAGTCCGGACAGGTCTCCGCGAGTTCAGCAACGCCCCGCCGAGGGCACGCCTAAGCTGGCGCCCCCGGGGTCCTCAAGAAGAGGACACGAGGGAAATATTCCTCCTGATGGACAGGATAAAGTTACTGGCCAAATCCGGACTGACGATAGTTGAGGTTGTGGCGATATGCATAAGGCGGGAGTGCAACCGCTCCAATATCGGGGGAAGCCCATGTGGCATTTCAACGGGGAAGACGACGCCTCCTGCTGCGGCCGTAAAGGTCCGGACTCCGCTGCCGCTCTGGCAAGGATATTTTCCGATCTGTACAAAGGGGAAGAGGAGGAATTCCTTCGCATAAAAACGCGGGACGAATTCTCCATGTACAACCCCCCAGCGTGGGTAAGTTGCCATTCTTTTTCCCCGCTTTGCTCTAGCGTTCTTCTGCTAAGATTACTTGCATCAATGCTTGAGGCAGGAATTAAGGAGGGCCGTAGAAGGAATCTTCAGCCTCCCTCGCAGGAGAGGACCTGGAAGGGTCCTAGATCCGAGACTTAAAGTGGATCCGGATATCACTGTGGAGCTTGTCAACGGGGTATTTTATCAGGCGAGCTGGGATGGCGCCCTAGTGGCCATTACGGCCGACTACCCTAGACTGCTCCCCTCTTCATGTGTAGGCCGAACTAGAAAGCCCTGTCCTTCGAAGAGGACTCCCCCTAAGTGTTATAATTTACCCTTGAGGCGTCGTTCTATTTGCAGAAACGACGACCGGAGCGAGGGGTCGAGCCCCTAGGGACTCGTCAACCACGGGCGTCCAGATCGGGCAGGCTCAAGAGGAAGGCGGTGAGGGTTGACACACCGCTATAGAGGTAAAATAATAACTTGTCCTATAATTATAGAATTTAAAATATGACAGCGCCCTTCATGTCTGGCAGGAAGAAGAATAACCTGACTATATCCGGAGACCCTACCAATCACGCCTCCACCGGCGGATTGCAGAACCCGGCTTGAGCGGAGGCGGACACGGGCCAGCGCCGCATTGCTCTCCGGCAGAGTGCGGACCTGCTCTCAGCCACGAATTCCGAAGTAGAGAGTGCCATGAATCCACGAGCACCGACGGGCGTGCCGAAACAACATCTTTTCCAAAGAGGCGTTTAATGCCTTCAATTCGATGGACGCGTACGTCCAAGCTGCTCGGGGCGGGCTTGCCCAAGCGACAAACCAGTATACCAAAGACATACGGGTGAGGAATTTTGATAAGTATGTATAGCAGTAGCCCCTGAGACTTGAAACGGTTGAAACAACAGTTTTAAGTATCAATTTATGTACAAGTCCTTGTAGGGAAGAACGAGCAATTCTTTCAGGAGCTGGAGGACTGCAAGGCCGAACTGAGGGCCGCAGTTGCCAAGTTAGAGGAACCCCAAAGGCCCTCATCTGGTAACAATTATCACAATTGTGCGAAGATGCACCAGGTAGTAAATTGATAATATGACAAGTCTAACAGAAAATTCTGCAGACAATCCCGGGGTGAATCCGGAGGGCATAGGAGAGGACGTGTCGCATCTCAAAAAGCAGCTAGAGGCTAGCGAGCGCATTCTTACGCGAGTTAGGCGGGAGAAGAACGATCTTCAAGATCCCAAAGTCCAGCTGGACGTGGAGTTAAAAGATCTCCGTGCTCAGCTGGCGGACTCCATGAAGGAGAGCAAGAGACTTCGATGCGACATTTACAGTAAGTGCCTAGACGAACTGTTGTACAGTTCGGCGAGGAAGTATATTGAAAGAATTTTGCTTGCAGGAGTGTTAACGGGTCGCCCTGAGGAGGAGATGCCCTCATCTGCAAATGATTTACTTGCAAGACCTTTCAGGATTGCCGAAGCGAGCTCGGCAAGTGATGCAGGTGTTGCTCGGGCTTTGTGGCCATCAAGCCCTCTTGCCCGAATGGCATGGGGGAACTTGCGGACCTGCTTCAAGGAGCCCGGCGGCGCTTCCGTCTATGGAAGATATCAGCATGCCGACAAGGAGCAAGAGAAGCCTGGGAAATGGTGAAGACACGCTACACCGAGCTGGACCCAAACCATATGACCGAAGTGGGACCGGCGGGGCCCGATGGGCAAGAAATCCCTGTTAGTCTGGTGTATGACCAGGTAGCATTAGCCGCTAAGTATTCTCAACAGGATTGTAAGCTAGATAGCCTGTTGGACGGTATAGAAGAGGAATGTAATCAGTCCAAATAAGCATGTAATTTAATGGGCATGATTAGCCCTAGCGATTAAAATCATTTGTCATGGCGGACCTTTTGCTTCAGCCCCCCGGATCCTCTAGTCCGGGGTGTTACCGAAAACCCGCTCAGCTATACAAAACCGGGGTATGCGTGGAAACAAGGCGTAGGGGTCATAAGTGCTTGAACAGACAAGTACCCAACTAGTTATGTTCTATTACATGGATAGTAAGAAACATCTTCCAGAGAGAATAGTTCCGTTAGGGGTTCCTTTTCCTGGGTACGCATGCGACTATGCACATGTCCGGACTGCGAACGATGGCGATGGATACAAGACTTCTGGGGATTTATGTTATGATAGACTAATACATCTTTTGTTCACCGACCAAATATTCTCTTAAGGAAGCTAGCTTTCGGCTTCACCCAGTCTGAGGTACACATCCGGCTGAACCATCAGTAACAATTGTAGAGGTGCCCCTTATGCCCTAGCCGAATTAACGGGAACGTAGGGCATAAACACAAGAGCCAGGCAACCCAGCTTGGCAACATCTTAAGTCATATCGGTGCATATAATGGTGAAGAAAAGGCACATATGGAAAAAGAATGCATATGCGACGCGTAAAGCCATGTGAGTAATCATTTTTAGCTTCCGTATAGGAAGCCCCCAGGTATTGCTTACACACTTAGTGCGGCCGGAGTGATCCGGAAATCCGCACTGTATTGAATACTTTGTGTGAAGAGAGAAAAAGGTCAAGAAAGGAAAAGGGGATGGGGCATAATTAAAAGGGAGGGGTTAGGAGACGAACACTGTGTTCGGCGCTAGGCGTAGAATCTTCGTAGTCTTGCCGCGTTCCATGGGTTCGGCTCGAGTCTGTTATTGGATGCATTACTTAAGCGGTACGCTCCTCCGGTGAGAACTTTGTCAATGACGAAGGGACCCTCCCACTTGGGTTTGAGTTTGTTCGTCTTCTTCTCCCGTAGTCGTAGAGCGAGCTCGCCAATATTGTAAGTTTTGGCCCACACTTCTCTGCTTTGGTATCGTCGAGCCTGCTGCTGGTAGAATGCGGAACGGGCTTTTACGACATCGCGCTCCTCCTCCAAGGCATCCAAATTATCCTGCCGATCTAACACGGCTTCCTTCTCTTCGTACATGTGTACCTATGGCGAATCATGTATTATGTCGCAAGGTAATACTGCTTCCGCGCCGTACACCATAAAAATTGGTGTGTATCCGGTGGTGCGATTTGGCGTGGTCCGCAGCCCCCAGAGTACGGAGTCGAGCTCCTCCACCCAGTGCGTATCCGACTCTGTCAAGGATCACACTAGCCTGGGTTTGATGCCGCTCATAATGAGACCATTTGCCCGCTCTACCTGGCCGTTAGTTTGTGGATGGTAGGCGGAGCGTAATCGAGCTTGATGCCCATTTTTGCGCACCAAGTTTTCACTTCGTCGGCTGTAAAATTTGAGCCATTATCGATGATGATCTTTGTGGGGACACCGTATCGATTGTACGACCCGGATATGAAGTCTATTACTGGTCCGGATTCAGCCGTTTTGACTGGTTTAGCTTCTATCCATTTGGTGAATTTGTCCACCATGACCAATAAGTATTTCTTCTTATGGCTTCCCCTTTAAGAGGTCCGACCATATCCAGCCCCAGGACCGCAAGGGCCAAGTTATGGGGATTGTTTGGAGTGCGGTAGGGGCATGTGACTCGATTGGCAAAGAGGTGGCAACCGCGCAATGTTGGACAAGGTCTTGTCGTCCGCTTGGGCCGTCGGCCAATAGAAGCTGTCTGGAAGTCCTTGGCGACTAATGCCCGAGCAGCGGCGTGGTGCTGCCGGGCGGCGTGGATTTCAGCCAAGAGCTGCCGCCCTTCCTCTTCGGAGATGCATCTTTGTAGTACTCCGGTAGCGCTTTTCTTGTAGAGTTCCCCTCCGTAGACCTTGTAAGCTTTAGAACGCCGAACGATGCATCGCGTTTCATTTTGGTCTTCGGGGAGCTCCTGCCTATTTAGGTAGGCCAAGAAGGGCTCGGTCCACGGGGCGATTACAACCATGACTTCATGGGCCGAGGACGTTATTTCGGGGGTAGAACCTCCGACTATGTCTGATGGTTCGGGATCTGGGGATGTATTCGGATCCGTGCTAGTATTGCCGGATTCCCCATCCCATACTACAGATGGCTTGAACAGCCGTTCCAAGAATATATTAGGTGGGACGGGGTCGCGTTTAGCGCCGATGCGAGGGAGGACATCCGCCGCTTGATTATTTTCTCGAGCCACATGGTGGAATTCGAGCCCCTCGAACCGAGCTGACATTTTGAGGACGACATTACGGTAAGCCGCCATTTTTGGGTCCTTGGCATCAAAATCTCCGTTTATCTGTGATATTGCGAGGTTTGAGTCCCCGCGCACCTCTAGGCGTTGAATGCCCATAGAGGCGCCATCCGAAGACCGTGCAATGAGCCTCGTATTCGGCTGCATTGTTGGAGTCTGTGTATAATATTTGGAGGACGTCTTTGGACCGTGTCGGCTGGTGGGAGATGTCGGGACTACCCTGCTCCCAATCCGGCCAGCATTTTAGAGCCGTCGAAGTGCATGATCCAGTTTGAGTATGCGCCGTATTCTTTAGGGAGTTCGGCTTCTGTCCATTCGGCGACGAAGTCAGCCAACACTTGTGACTTGATGGCCCGCCATGGTTTGTATGTTATGTCGAACGGCAGGAGCTCGATAGCCCACTTGGCAATCCGGCCCATACCATCGCGGTTATTTATTATGTCGTTGAGTGGTACTTCGGAGGCCACCATAATCGAACACTCTTGAAAGTAGTGTCGTAGCTTCCGGGATGCCATGAACACTGCGTATGCTATTTTTTGATAGTGTGGGTATCGGGATTTGCATGGGGTTAGGACCGTGGACATGTAGTAGACTGGCCTCTGGAGCGGGTATTTGTATCCATCGGCCTCTCGTTCAACGACGAGCACTGCGCTTACGACTTGATGCGTTGCAGATATGTACAACAGCATAGGTTAAATCGATATTTGGCGGCATTAATCTTTGGATTACTGGCCAATAGGGTCTTTATTTCCTCTATCTGGCCGCGGCTGCATCCGTCCATATGAAGTGTTCGGTGCGCCTAAGAAGGCGATAAAGCGGTAGTGCCTTTTCTCCTAACCTGGAGAAAAAGCGGCTAAGAGCAGCCACACATCGCGCTTAGTTTTGGATGTGCTTGAGGTGCATTGGTATAGCCAACTGTGATGAGCTTCGGATCTTTGCGGATTCGCTTCAATTCCTCTGTTGGAAACGATGAAGCCGAGAAGCTTCCCTGAGGGGACGCCAAAAAGCATTTTTCCGGATTCAGCTTGATGTCGTATGTCCGAAGATTGTCAAATGTAAGCCTCAAGTCATCTATCAGGGTTTCAACGCGTCCTGTTTTTATGACCACGTCGTCCACGTATGCCTCCCCTGTTTTGCCGATTTGCTTTTCCAGGTATGTTTGAATCATGCGTTGGTAGGTTGCACCAGCGTTCTTGAGCCCGAAAGGCATAGTGTTGAAGCAGAAAGGGCCATATGGCGTTATGAAAGCTGTTGCAGCTTGGTCAGATTCTGCCATCTTTATTTGATGGTATCCAGTATCGTTGAGGAAACACAACAGTCGTGTCCAGCTGTGGCATCGATGATTTGATCGATGCGAGGGGAAAGGGATCCTTGGGGCAAGCCTTGTTGAGGTCTTTGAAATCGACGCATAGTCGCCAGGATTTATCCTTCTTCGGCACCATCACCAAATTTGCTAGCCAATCCGGATGTTTAATATCTCTGATAAATCCGGCCTCGAGTAGCTTGGCTAACTCTTCCCCCATTGCCTGTCGTTTGGGCTCTAAGAACCGCCTTAGGGTCTGCTTGACTGGTTTATATCCTTTTAGGATATTAAGGCTGTGTTCGGCCAGTCTGCGTGGGATGCCTGGCATGTACGATGGGTGCCAGATGAAAATGTCCCAATTCTCGCGTAGGAAATCTCAAAGTGCGGCGTCAGTCGCGGGGCTCAGCTGTGTCCCGATGGAAGCTGTCTTCGTGGGGTCCTTTGGGTGGACCTGGAATTTGACTATCTCGTCTGCAGGTTTGAATGAGGTGGACTTGGGTCGTTTGTCGAGTACTACATCGTCCCTGTCCATGGTGGCCCGTAGTGCTGTTAATTCTTCTACCGCTAGGGCTTGGATAATGCCTCCAAGGCTAGAGCTGCGGTTTTATTTACGGCCAGCTCAACGTCCGAGATCATCGGCTAGAGTGATTATTCCATTGGGTCCGGGCATTTTAAGCTTCATGTACCCATAATGGGGTACAGCTTGAAAGCTTGTGAACACGTCCCGCCCTAGAAGGGTGTGGTATCCGCTGTTAAAAGGAGCCACCTAGAATGTGATTTCCTCGGACCTATAATTCTCCGGGGTACCAAATACCACATCGAGTGTGATTTTTCCCGCACACCGCGCTTCCCGGGTAGGGATAATTCCCCTGAAGGTCGTGCCGCTTCGTTCAATGCGGCTTTTATCAATATCCATCTTGCTGAGCATTTCTTCATAAATCAGATTTAATCCGCTTCCGCCGTCCATGAGTACTTTGGTGAGCCGAAAGCCATCTATGATCGGACTAAGGACCAGAGCGGTTAGTGCCTGGACAGCCCGGGATCGAGGTTCATCACTGGCATTAAAAGTTATAGCAGTGTCGTTCCAAGGGTTTATTTTTGCCACACGGTAGATTTCATGAACTTGGTGAGCTTCGCTTGCGCCTATTGTTTGAGGCGAAAGTCTCGAATCTTTATTATTACCGTATTGTGTTCATTTGGCGGGATGTTGTTCCGCTTTTATGGCCCACAAGAAGATCCTCGCCACCTTTTGCCACCGGCCGAGTATCCAACATGCCTTAAGGCTATGAGTAGGTGTTGTATCCGGAGTACTATGGAGCTTACATGGCCCGTCGAGCCATTCTTCCAATACTGATCTCCGCCCTGGCGTGGGTTTTGGTTTCTTGGGGGTTGGGTCGGAGGCTTACGAGAGTTCGCCCGTTTAGTTCGGACAAAGGTTTTGGCGAGAGCAGTACTATCCCAAAATTCTGTTTGGGTCTCCCAAGCGCTCTCCATCACACAGTACTTCCATACTATGGTTTCCAAGTCCGCGAAGTGTACTATGTCGCGGCGGCTTATAGCATTGAGGAGTCCTTCGTCCGTGTAGTTTTTCCAGAAAAGTGAGACCATGTCCTCTTCGCAGCAGTCCCTGACCTTGTTAAGCGCAAGGAGGAATCTGGCCCAATAGCGATGTACGGTTTCCTGGGGCTCTTGCCTGATGCGGGAGAGACAGTTTAGGGTCCGGATTTCGATCCGATCTACCGCCAAAGGGCGCGGGCGGTCCCGAGCTAAACAACTCAAGATCCGGGGTGCCCAATTTCTTCGACCCGATGCCCGACTCTAAGTACGGGACCTGGGTCAGGTTTTCCTTTGAGCAGGTCTTTGGCTCAAGGAGTTCGGTGATCCGAACACAACTTGTCCTCAAAGTTGAGGGGCAATCCGCGTGTGGTTCCTCCACTATCGCTATCTCATGGGTGGCCGGCGGGGACCTGATGTCCCTTTGGTCGGGTTTAAGCCCAATCCGGTCGTAGTCTGTAGCGACTCCCAGAACGGTGATGCGATCCAAGAGTTCGTTAAGGGAGGAAAGCTCCATTGGATCCATCTATTCGGCAAGTTCCGAACTGACGCGAAGGTTATGATTGATGACCCGAGAAATCATCGTCGGCGCCACCGCCGATGGGGCGGCCATGATAAAGCCGCCGAGCCAGAGAGTCTGGCCTACAGCCAGAGCCCCCTCCGAAGTAATGTCGTCCTTGACAACAAGACGAGCCATCGAGCCTGATGGCGACGACACAGAGGAACTCTCAATGAAATCACCAATGTTGGTGTCAAAACCGGCGGATCTCGGGTAGGGGGTCCCGATCTGTGCGTCAAGGCTGATGGTAACAAGAAGTAAGGGACACAGGTGTTTACCCAGGTTTGGGCCCTCTCGATGGAGGTACAACCCTACTTCCTACTTGATTAATATTGATGATATGGGTAGTACAAGAGTAGATCTACCACGAGATCGTAGAGGCTAAACCCTAAGAGCTAGCCTATGATGGTATGATTGTAATTGTGATCGTCCTTCTAAGGACCAACCTCTCCAGTTTATATAGGCACCGGAGAGGGCTAGGGTTTACATGGAGTCGGTTACAAGGAAGGAAATATAATATCCGGATCGCCAAGCTTGCCTTTCACGCCAAGGAAAGTCCCATCCGGACACGGGCCGAAGTCTTGAGTCTTGTATCTTCACGCTTCAATAGTCTGGACGTTGTACACAGTCCGGCTGTCCGGATACCCCCTAATCCAAGCCTCCCTCAAAGTCCATTTTGCATCATGCTTTTATATCAATATTTATTGCATTATGGGCTGTTATTGCACGTTATGTCACAATACTTATGGCTATTCTCTCTTATTTTACCAGGTTTACATAAGGGGGGAGAATGCCGGCAGCTGGAATTCTGGGCTGGAAAAGGAGCAAATATTAGAGACCTATTCTGCACAACTCCAAAAGTCCTGAAACTCCACGAAAGTCATTTTTGGAAATAATAAATAATATTGAGCGGAAGAAATTCACGGAGGGCCCCACACAGCCACGAGGGTGGGGGGCCTGCCCTACCCCCTGGGCGCGCCCCCTACCTCGTGGGCCCCCTGTTGGCTCTCCGATGCCCATCTTCTGCTATATGAGGTCTTTCATCGAGGAAAAAATCATAAGCAACCTTGCGGGACGATACTCCGCCGCCACGAGGCGGAACCTTGGCGGAACCAATCTAGGGCTCCGGCAGAGCTGTTCTGCCGGGGACACTTCCCTCCGGGAGGGGGAAATCATCGCCATCGTCATCATTAACGCTCCTCTCATCAGGAGAGGGCAATCTCTATCAACATCTTCACCAGCACCATCTCCTCTCAAAACCCTAGTTCATCTCTTGTGTCCAATTCTTGTCTCCAAGTCCGGGAATTGTACTAGTAGGTCGCTAGTAGTGTTAATTACTCCTTGTAGTTGATGCTAGTTGGTTTATTTGGTGGAAGATCATATGTTCAGATCCTTTATGCATATTAATACCCCTCTGATTATGAACATGAATATGCTTTGTGAGTAGTTACGTTTGTTCACGAGGACATGGGAGAAGTCTTGCTATTAGTAGTCATGTGAATTTGGTATTAGATTCGATATTTTGATGAGATGTATGTTGTCTAGCCTCTAGTGGTGTTATGTGAACGTCGACTACATAACACTTCACCATTATTTGGGCCTAGAGGAAGGCATTGGGAAGTAATAAGTAGATGATGGGTTGCTAGAGTGATGAAGCTTAAACCCTAGTTTATGCTTTGCTTTGTAAGGGCTGATTTGGATCCATATGTTTCATGCTATGGTTAGGTTTACCTTAATACTTTTGTTGTAGTTGCGGATGCTTGCAATAGAGGTTAATCATAAGTGGGATGCTTGTTCAAGTAAGAACAGCACCCAAGCACCGGTCCACCCACATATCAAATTATCAAAGTACCAAACGTGAATCATATGAACGTGATGAAAACTAGCTTGACGATATTCCCATGTGTCCTCGGGAGCGCTTTTCCGTATATAAGAGTTTGTCCAGGCTTGTCCTTTGCTACAAAAAGGATTGGGCCACCTTGCTGCACTTTATTTACTTTTGTTAATTGTTGCTCGTTACAAATTATCTTATCACAAAACTATCTGTTACCACTTATTTCAGTACTTGCAGAGAATACCTTGCTGAAAACCGCTTATCATTTCCTTCGGCTCCCCTTGGGTTAGACACTCTTACTTATCGAAAGGAGTATGATAGATCCCCTCTACTTGTGGGTCATCAAGACTCTTTTCTGGCGCCATTGCCGGGAGTGAAGCGCCTTTGGTAGGTGGAATTTGGTAAGGAAAAATTTATATAGTGTGCTGAAATTTACTGTCACTTGTTACTATGGAAAGTAATCCTCTGAGGGGCTTGTTCGGGGTATCTTCACCCCGACCAGTAGAGCAAAGATTTTCTCCTCAACCTACTGAACCTACTGAAGATGAAAATGTCTACTTTGAATTTCCTTCGGGTATGTTAGAAAAACTGCTAGCTAATCCTTTTGCAGGAGATGGAACCAAGCATCCTGATGAGCACCTAATATTTGTGGATGAGGTTTGTGGATTATTTAAGCTTGCAGGTATACCCGATGGTGTTGTCAATAAGAAGGTCTTCCCGATGGCTATGTGATGATACGAGATCATGGAACTATAAACGAATGAAGTTGGAATTTCATCAGAAGTATTATCCTATGCATCTTGTTCATCGTGATCGCAATTATATATATAATTTTTGGCCTCGCGAAGGAGAAGCATCGCTCAAGCTTGGGGGAGGCTTAAATTAATGTTATATTCATGCCCCAATCATGAATTCTCGAGAGAAATAATTATTCAAAGTTTTTATGCTCGGCTTTCTGATAACAATCGCACCATGCTCGATACTTCTTGTGCTGGCTCCTTTATGATGAAGACTATTGAATTCAAATGGGTTTTATTGGATAGAATTAAACGCAACTCTGAAGATTGGGATCTTGACGAAGGTAAGGAGTCGGGTATGACACCTAAGTTTGATTGTGTTAAATCTTTTATGGATACAGATGTTTTCCGTAAATTTAGCACTAAATATGGACTTGACTCTGAGATAGTAGCTTCTTTTTGTGAATCTTTTGCTACTTATGTTGATCTCCCCAAGGAGAAGTGGTTTAAATATCATCCTCCCATAGAAGTAAAAGTAGCTGCACCTATTAAAGTTGAAGAAAAGATTGTCACTTATAATGATCCTGTTGTTCCTACTTCTTATGTTGAGAAACCACCTTTTCCTGTTAGAATAAAGGATCATGCTAAAGCTTCAACTATGATTCGTAAAAGCAATATTAGAACTTATACACCTCCTGAGCAAGTTAAAGTTGAACCTAATATTGCTATTGTTAAAGATCTCTTGTCTGATAATATTGATGGGCATGTTATTCAGTTCAGCGGTGAAACCGCTAGAATTGCCAAACCTTGTGCTAAAGATAAAAATAGACCTGTGGTAGGCGTGCCTGTTATTTCTGTTAAAATAGGAGATCATTGTTATCATGGCTTATGTGATATGGGTGCTAGTGCTAGTGTTATACCACATACTTTATACGAAGAAATTAAGCATGAAATTGCACCACTTTGAGTTAGAAGGTATTGATGTCACAATTAAACTTGCCAAAAGAGATACTATATCAGCAATGGGAATTGTTAGAGATGTTGAAGTCTTGTGTGGGAAAACTAAATATCCTGCTGATTTTCTTGTTCTTGGTTCCCCACAAGATAACTTTTGTCCCATTATTTTTGGTAGACCCTTCTTAAATACAGTTAATGCTAGAATAGAATGCGAAAAGAATGTTATTACTATTGGTTTGGGTGATATGTCTCATGAGTTTAACTTCTCTAAATTTAGTAAACAACACCGTGAGGAAGAATTGCCTAGTAAGGATGAAATTATTGGTCTTGCTTCTATTGCCGTACCTCCTAGTGATCCTTTAGAACAATATTTGCTAGACCATGAAAATGATATGTTTATGAATGAAAGAAGGAAATAGATGAAGTATTCTTTAAACAGGAACCTATTACGAAACACAATTTGCCTGTTGAAATCTTAGGGGATCCTCCTCCACCCAAGGGTGATCCCGTGTTTGAGCTTAAACTGTTGCCTGATAATCTTAAATATGCTTATCTTGACGAAAAGAAGATATATCCTATTATTATTAGTGCTAACCTTTCAGAGCATGCAGAAGAGAGATTATTGAAAACTCTAAAGAAGCACCGTTCTTCTATTGGATATACTCTTGATGATCTTAAGGGCATTAGTCCTACTATATGCCAACATAAAATAAATTTGGAAGAAGATGCCAAACTGGTTCGTGATCATCAACGACGGCTAAATCCTAAGATGAAAGAAGTGGTAAGGAAAGAAATACTAAAGCTTCTGGAGACAGGTATAATTTATCCCGTTGCTGATAGTCAGTGGGTAAGTCCTGTTCATTGTGTCCCTAAGAAGGGAGGTGTTACTGTTGTTCCTAATGATAAAGATGAATTGATTCCGCAAAGAATTATTACAGGTTATAGGATGGTAATTGATTTCTGTAAATTAAATAAGGCCACTAAGAAAGATCATTACCCCTTACCTTTTATCGATCAAATGCTAGAAAGATTATGCAAACATACACATTATTGCTTTCTAGATGGTTACTCTGGATTCTGTCAAATACTTGTGTCGGCTAAAGTTCAATCAAAGACCACTTTTACTTGCCCTTTTGGTACTTTTGCTTATAGACGTATGCCTTTTGGTTTATGCAATGCACCTGCTACCTTTCAAAGATGCATGATGGCTATATTCTCTGACTTTTGTGAAAAGATTTGCGCGGTTTTCATGGACGACTTTTCCGTCTATGGATCCTCTTTTGATGATTGCTTGAGAAATCTTGATCGAGTTTTGCAGAGATGTGAAGAAACTAATCTTGTCTTGAATTGGGAAAATGCCACTTTATGGTTAATGAAGGTATTGTCTTGGGGCATAAAGTTTCTGAAAGAGGTATTGAAGTTGATAAAGCCAAGGTTGATGCTATTGAAAAGATGCCATGTCCCAAGGACATCAAAGGTATAAGAAGTTTCCTTGGTCACGCCGGATTTTATAGGAGGTTCATTAAGGACTTCTCAAAAATTTCTCGACCTCTAACTAATTTATTACAAAAAGATATACCGTTTGTCTTTGATGATGATTGTGTAGATGCATTTGAAATACTTAAGAAAGCATTGATCTCTGCACCTATTGTTCAGCCACCTAAGTGGAATTTACCCTTTGAAATTATGTGTGATGCTAGTGATTATGCTGTAGGTGCTGTTCTAGGGCAAAGAGTTGATAAGAAATTAAATGTTATCCATTATGCTAGTAAGACTCTAGACCTTTGCTCAAAGAAATTATGCTACTACTGAAAAGAATTCTTAGCGATTGTATTTGCTTGTGATAAGTTCAGACCTTATATTGTTGATTCTAAAGTAACTATTCACACCGATCATGCTGCTATTTAATATCTTATGGAAAAGAAAGATGCTAAACCTAGACTTATTAGATGGGTTCTCTTGCTACAATAATTTGATTTGCATATTGTTGATAGAAAGGGGGATGGGAACCCCGTTGCAGACTACTTGTCTGGGCTAGAAAATGTTCTTGATGACCCACTACCTATTGATGATAGCTTTCTTGATGAACAATTAAATGTTATAAGTACTTCTCGTAGTACTCCATGGTATGCTGATTATGCTAATTATATTGTTGCTAAATTTATACCACCTAGTTTCACATATTAGCAAAAGAAAAAGTTTTTCTATGATTTGAGACATTACTTTTGGGATGACCCACATCTTTATAAAAAAGGAGTAGATGGTGTTATTAGACGTTGTGTACACGAGCATGAGCGAGGAACGGATCCTCATGAAGTGTCACTCCGAAGCTTATGGAGGATACCACCTGGAGATAGAACCGCACATAAGGTATTGCAATCCGGTTTTATTGGCCCACTCTCTTCAAGGATGCCCGTAAGTTTGTCTTATCTTGTGATGAATGTCAAAGAATTGGTAATATTAGTAGACGTCAAGAAATGCCTATGAATTATTCACTCATTATTGAACCATTTGATGTTTGGGGCTTTGATTATATGGGACCTTTTCCTGCCTCTAATGGGTACACACATATTTTAGTTGCAGTTGATTACGTTACTAAGTGGGTAGAAGCTATTGTCGGAGTAAATGACCACGGGTAACCTAGCCGGCTCCCCCTGGGGCTTCTGAAAAAATTACGAGCCAATCAAGTCCTCTAGAAACCAAGATACGGGGCCGCCATCCCCCGCCGGCTGACTCTCCGACCGGCTTCCGGGAGGCGGCCTAGCCCTAAAATAACCTCCAGGCAGAAGGCCACAAGAGGGCCGATTCCCCCAGGAGCTAGCCACCAGAGGGCCGACTCCGCGAAGCCGGCCACAAGGAAGCCGACCTGTGGAGCCGGCTCCCAAAGAAGTGCCAAGGCTGCACCCTCAGAATCTGGACCCACATAACGGCGATGAGACAGGGCGTGGCTACAGTGAAGCCTGCCACCCCCGCATCCCGGAGCGCGCGTGGCCACTGAGCGCCGTACGGGGCGGCCATCACCCGTCCGACGCGACACTGTAGCCATGCTGACCATGACGTCACCCACGACAGGCTGTCGATACGACCCACAGGCGGCGGGCCCCTCCGGTCAGAGTGATGCCCAAAGGCGGCCCGGCCTCCCCAAGTCGGCCTGAGGCGTAGCCGGCTCTCCGCAGCCAGCTGGTTCCCTTCCTTGAAGGAAGCGCCCCATTAAGGGGACAAGACGAGGTGGGGCTACAGTGATCGCCGCCAAGGCGGCGGCACTGTAGCCACTCTTACCCCGACAAAGCCCTCGTCACCAGGACTGAGGCAACAGTAACCAGCCCCCGACAAAGCCCATGGCGGTGGGGCCAGCTGGTCGACCGAGAAGCCGGCAGCCGGCGAGACCCACCAGTCGGCGGGACCCAGCTGCCAGCGGAGAAGCCGGCAAGCGTAGACACTGACGGCTGGGGCCCACACCCAGTCGGATTACCATTGTACTCCCGGGGGGTAGGCCTATATAAACCCCCCGGGGCACCCATGCAAAGGGTTGATCTCTTAGAGCTTTAGACACCACATGGAGAGAAGAGGAGAGCTAGCCGTGCCCTTCTTCTTCCTCTCGCCGAATAGCTCAAGGAGCCTCTTGTAGCTACTTGTTCATCTAGTGATCATGCGGAGACCCCGCAGAGCAGCGATGGGGTGTTATCTCCACGGAGAGCCCAGCCGGGTAAGATTCGCCCGGCGTGCATGTCTTCGCCTCATCCCGCTTTCCGAGCACCGGCGACGTCTTATTGGCTCCCACAATGATAAGCCACCCGTTGGCATATGTCGCACCTACCACCCAACATTTGGCGCCCACCGTGGGGCCAGGTGCACCGTCGTCCGGAGACCTGTTCTTGACGGGAACCCTCTTCCTACCCAGCGAGTGTAGCCAGCCCGGCACGCCCGATGGCGCTTGCCTCGAAGCGCTGCAAGGCGTCGCTGACGCTTGTGCAGCGAGCTGCCTCGCCGATCTTCTTGGCGAGGCTCGCATCTCCGACGAGGCTGCCTCCGACGCAGGCACATGCTGCCCCGAGAGCCACCTCGTCAGCCTCGACCAGCTCCACGTCTCCAGCGAGCCTGCTGCGGATTTGGAGTCGGTCGACTCCACCGACCCGATGCTTGTCGACTCCGACACGGCATCGCATGACGCTTTCCCCACCGACGTTGTGATCTACGATGACCCGCTCCCCCGAGCCGACAGCTGCGGCAGCGCCATCACCGAGGTGCTGGTCATCGGTCACGGCGGCGCCTCTGGCGAGAACGCCCAGGACACCCCGCAAGCCGCGGTCCATGACTTGTCCGTCCCCCTCCCGGCCGACGCCGACGCCGAAACGCTAGAGGAACCCCGCCTTGCCCTCATAGCAGAAGACCGGAGGCTGGTTTCCATAAGGCGCCTCACCGAAGCTCACTAGCGCGAAGTCGACCGCGCCACCTTCGGCACGCCGCCTCCTGACGGGCCGAGCCGGATCGGCGCCGTCAGGCGGCATGGCGCAGCCGTCGCCGACATGCTAGGAGTTGACCGCCCAGTCTACGCCACGCCCCTCGAGAATCTGCGCGCCGCCCAGGCGGCCGTGGACGAGCTGAATGGACTGGGGGCCGAAGAGCTCCCCCACATGGCTAGACGCATCCAGCAGCTGATCGGAGCCGCCGCGCGGCCGCACGAAGCCGGCGTCCACCCGGAGAGTCCTCCCCCGCGCCGAGATCACGGCGCGACGGCACGGACGCCGACTGCGGGAAAAACCCGCGCGCGACAAGAAAAAGAGCCGGCTGCCAGCTACAGCCGAACCCGGATCTCCATCGAGCGTGATGCCGAAGGCCGCCCTCGAGCCGTGGAGCGACGAGGCAACCCGCCTCCTCCCCCGCCTCGCAGGGAGAGATATTCCACCCCGCCGCCTGTCACGCATCCGACTCTCAGCGGCCGACTGGGTCACCGCGAAGGAGTCGGCGAGAACGATGCTCGCCACCGGATCGACCGCCTAGCACGATTTCTGGCGCTAGAAGAGGAAGACGATGTCGGCCCGCCTTGTTTCGGCCCCCGCATCCGCGACGAACCCTTCCCCAAAGGGTTCTCGCTCCCAAGAGACACGCCCAAGTACAACGGCTCTGTGAAGCCGGAGGATTGGCTGATCGACTACTCCACTGCAGTCAGCATAGCGAACGACAACAGGCGCGTTGCCGTGAAATACGTGCCCCTCATGCTTCAAGCACGGCACGAACTTGGCTCAACAGCCTCAAGCCATACAGCATCAACAGTTGGCTCGACTTCACCGAGGCCTTCATCCACAACTTCACCAGCACCTACAAGCGGGCTCCCAAGCCCCGACAGCTCTCCTTGTGCATGCAAGGACCCACCGACTCGACTCGCGATTACCTCACGCGCTGGGCCAAGCTCCGAAATTCCTGCGAGGGGGTGCACGAGGTTCAAGCCATAGAGTACTTCATCGCCGGATGCCGAGAGGGCACCCTCCTCAAGCACAAGCTCCTCTGCGACGAGCCCACTACCCTCGACGAGCTGCTGGTCATAGCGGACAAGTACGCCACCGCCGATTCCTCGATGAAGACCGAGCTCTGAGTGGACGCCTCCGGGAAGGTACTCAACCCGGCTCCCAAGACGTCGGCTGGTGACTCCAACCGACACCCATACCAGAACGACAACAAGCGCAAGGGCCCCATGCCGCCTTCAACCAGTCGGCAGGTGGCCATGGTCGAAGACGAACAGCCCGAGGGGCGGCCCGCGCCCAAGAAGCAGAAAGGCGGCTGGCCGGCTTGGCAGCCGGCCTTCTCCTACGAGCAGGCCCTCGACGCCCCATGCAAGTTCCACAGCGGTGTGAAGCCGTCCAACCACACGACCCGGAAGTGCCACTGGCTCACACGAATCTCCAAGGGCGAAGGGATGATGCCGCCTCCGCCTGCCGGTCAGCCGCCTCCGGCTCAGCAGCCGGCCGCTCGACCAGCGGTCGGAACCGTTCAGGACGAGTTCCCGGACGAGCACGCCGCCTACGTCGTCTTCACAAGCCAGCCCGAAGATGGGCGCAGCAGGCGCTGATAGCACCAAGAAGTCAATGCAGTCGCCTCCAATACCTCCGAGTACATGCACTGGTCAGAGAGGCCTATCAGTTGGAGCCGGGCCGACCACCCAGAGGTGATGCCGTCTCCCGGTTCTTATGCATTGGTCTTGGAAGCCACCCTCACGGCATATGCGTGCTGCCAGTTCTCCAGCGTGCTGATAGAAGCGGCGGGAGCAGCATCAACATCCTGCATCGAGACACCATGGAGAAGCTGAACATCAAGACGAAGCATCTCATGCCCAGTCGGACCGTGTTCCATGGCATTGTACCCGGCCTGTCCTGCTCACCAATCGGCAAGATCAAGATAGATGTTCTCTTTGGGGACAAGGATCATTTCCGCCGAGAAGCGATCTGGTTTGAGGTGGTGGACCTTAAGAGCCCCTATCGTGCACTGCTTGGCCGACCAGCTCTGGCCAAGTTCATGGCTGTGCCCCACTACGCCTACCTCAAGATGAAGATGCCGAGTACCAAGGGCATCATCACCATAGCCGGCGATTACAAGAAATCCGCCGAGTGCGCAGCAGCCAGCAGCCGGCTAGCCGAGTCCCTTGTGATCGCGGAAGAGAAGAAGATGTTGGACCGAGTCGTGGCCATGGCCGGCACGCAGCCGGCCCTGTCCCCCGACCCCAAGGAATGTGATGCCCAAGGTTCTTTCCAGCCGGCCAAGGAAACAAAGAAGATACCTCTGGACCCAGAGCACCCCGAATGGTTTGCCGTCATCGGGACAAACCTGGACAGCAAATAGGAAGGCGAGCTCGTCGATTTCCTCCGTGAGAATCGGGACATCTTCGCATGGTCCCCCAAGGACATGTCGGGTGTTCTGAAGGAATTCGCCGAGCACAAGCTACACGTCCGAGCCAATGCAAAACTAGTCAAGCAACCCCTCTGCCGACTGTCGAAAGAAAAGAGAAGGATTGTGGGAGAAGAGATAGCCCGGCTCCTCGCAGCCGGCTTCATAATGGAGGTGTTCTTTCCAGAATGGCTTGGTAACCCGGTCCTCGTGCTGAAGAAGAATAACAAGTGGCGCATGTGCATAGACTACACAAGCCTCAACAAAGCCTGCCCCAAGGATCCATTTGCCCTGCCAAGGATTGATCAAGTGATAGACTCCACAGCCGGATGTGAGCTGCTAAGTTTTCTGGATGCCTACTCGGGCTACCACCAGATAAAATTGGACCCGGCCGACCGCCTGAAGACCGCCTTCATCACGCCATTCGAAGCTTTCACGCTGCGACTATGACATTCGGCTTGAGAAATGCCGGTGCCACTTTTCAGTGTTGCATGCAGAAATGCCTCCTCAAGCAACTCGGCAGAAATGCCCATGTCTATGTAGACGATATCGTGGTGAAGACGGAGAAGCGCGGTACCTTGCTGGAAGACCTCAAGGAAACGTTTGAGAACTTGCGCCGGTTTCAGATCAAGCTCAACCCCGAGAAATGCGTGTTCGGAGTTCCAGCCGGCCACCGCTAGGCTTCACGGTCTCGAACGCGGCATCGAATGCAACCCAGTGAAGATCAAGGCCATTGAGAGAATGGAGATTCCCACCAAGCTGCGAGACGTCCAGAAGTTTACCGGGTGCCTGGCCTCCCTCAACCGCTTTATCAGCCGGCTTGGAAAGAAAGCTCTCCCTCTCTACCGGCTCATGAAGAAGACCACTCACTTTGAGTGGAACGACCAAGCCGACCAAGCTTTCCACGAGCTGAAGAAGATGCTGGCCACGCCGCCTGTCCTGGTGGCGCCGACTGAGAAAGAGCCCATGCTCCTTTATATTGCCGCTACCAGCCAGGTGGTCAGCACCGTCATCGTGGTCCAGCGCCCAGAAGAAGGCCGAGCTCAGCCAGTCCAGAGACCAGTGTACTATGCTGTCCACTTCGAAGCAGAACTACCCGCACTACCAGAAGATGTGCTATGGTGTATACTTCGCCGCCAAGAAGCTCAAGCCCTACTTTCAAGAGCACCCCATCACGGTCGTGTGCACCGCCCCGCTCGCCGAGATCATAGGCAGCCGGGACGCTTCCGGCCGGGTGGCGAAATGGGCCATCGAGCTGGCCCCTTACACGATCTTCTACCAGCCGCGTACTGCCATCAAGTCCCAAGCCTTGGCCGACTTCCTCGTCGACTGGGCCGAGACCTAGTACCTGCCGCCGGCCCCCGACTCCACTCATTTGCGGATGCATTTTGATGGGTCCAAGATGCGCACCGGCTTGGGAGCCGGCATCATCCTTACCTCTCCCAAAGGCGACAAGCTCAGATACACATTGCAAATTCATTTTTCTGGCTCCAACAATGTAGCCGAGTACGAGGCGCTCATACACGGGCTCCGGCTAGCCAAAGAGCTCGGCATTCGCCGGATCCTGCGCTATGGCGACTCGGATTTGGTGGTCCAGCAATCATCTGGCGACTGGGATGCCAAGGACGCAAACATGGCGAGCTACCGCTTCCTCGTTTAGCAAATCAGCGGATACTTTGAAGGGTGCGAGTTCCTCCACGTGCCACGGGCCGACAATGAGCAAGCAGATGCCCTGGCACGAATAGGCTCCACTTGGCAAGCCATACCAACCGGCGTCTCTCTCCAACGACTCCTCAAGCCATCCATCAAGCCGTCTTCAGAGTCCGATTCCATCTTCGTGCCGTCTGACCCCAGCGCAGTCGGATCCTACTTGGGGAACCGAGCAGGCGGCTCGGGGACTTTGATAGGGGGCCCGGGGACTGCCATAGTTGCACCCGGACCGGGGACTTCAGAACCCGGCCCGGGGACTACAGCAGTCGGCCCGGGGACTGCATCAACACCGCAAGCGGTGGCCGACTCCAGCTCTTCACCACCCAGCCCGCCCGCCCTGGTTGCAGTAACCGTGTTGGCTATAGAAGAAATCTCAGCTCCGTCATGGGCCCATCCCATCCTCAACTTCCTGCTAAACAGAGAACCGCCGGCTGACGAGATCACGGCAAGACAAGTCCAACGCCGAGCCGGAGCATACACAATTGTTAACAGTGAGCTCGTCAGGCGCAGTGTCACTGGAGTTTTCAACAAGGCGTCGAGCCAGAGAAGGGCATAGCAATCCTCAAAGACATTCACCAAGGCGAATGCGGCCACCACGCAGCCTCAAGATCACTTGTTGCCAAAGCTTTCCGCCACGGATACTTCTGGCCGACTGCTTTGGATGATGCCAAGGAGTTGGTCAAATACTGCAAAGGGTGCCAAGTCTTCAGATCCAAGCAACACCTGCCGGCTTCGGCACTCAAGACCATTCCCCTCACCTGGCCTTTTGCCGTCTGGGGACTGGACATGGTGGGGCCGTTCAAGATGGCGCGCGGCGGCATGACACATCTGCTCGTCGCCGTGGATAAATTTACCAAGTGGATTGAAGCGAAGCCGATTAAGAAGTTGAATGGGCCGACTGCCGTGACATTCATCGCAGATATTACAACTCGGTACGGCGTGCCACACAGCATCATCACCGACAACGACACAAATTTTGCCAAGGGAGCATTGGCACGCTTTCGCTGACGCAGGCATCCGATCGGACCTAGCGTCCGTTGCCCACCTGCAGTCAAACGGCCAGGTCGAAGCGAGCCAACGGCCTCATCCTTTCCGCATCAAGCCCCGACCGGTCGTGCATCGAGCGTTCGCCCGGCTGTTGGCTCGACGAGCTGCCGGCCGCCCTCTCGAGTCTGCGACTACCCGAACAAGTCAACCGGCTTCACTCCTTTCTTCCTTGTATATGGTGCCGAGGCTGTCATCCCAACTGACATCGAGTTCAACTCGCCTCGGGTGACCGTGTACACGGAGGCGGAGGCCAAGGAAGCACGAGAAGACGGCGTTGACTTGCTGGAAGAAAGCCGGCTGTTAGCCCTCAGCCGGTCCGCCATCTACCAGCAAGGCCTACGCCGCTACCATAGCTGGAAGGTCAAGCCAAGATCCTTCCAAGAGGGCGACCTTGTGCTCCGGCTGATCCAGCGAACAGCCGGCCAGCACAAGCTCTCGGCCCCTTGGGAAGGCCCCTTTGTCATCAGCAGAGCGTTGGGAAACGACTCCTACTACCTCATCGACGCACAGAAGCCGAAGGCACGAAAGAGAGACGATTTCGGCAAGGAGTCGGAACGACCCTGGAACGCCAACCTCCTCCGAAGATTTTACAGTTAAAATGTAGTATGTATCACGCCACCTTTTGTATTAAGTACGAGACAATAGCCCCCCCAAGGAGCACTTGGGGACTGTCGTCTTTTATCTATGAATGACGAGTATCATGCTTATGATTTTGTCACTACATTCTTTACCCTCGTCCGGCACCGGGTTCGACCAGTCGGCCCGGGGACTCGCCGCCTTGAGTTATATTCAAGTTCTACCTGCAGTCAGACAAGTAGTGTGCCGACATCCAAGCCCTCTCTTGTCGAAAGCCGCAGCTCAAAGAACCGACTGTCCAGCTGGCAAGAGTCAAAGGCAGGAAAGGGTGCCCACACGAAAAACGACTAAGGACTAACGAACTTATATAACAAAAGCCGGTTTCCTACCATCGCCGACCGGCTTCCCATTCACCTTGCCACAATCTAAGAAAGGTCAAGTACTTGTCTTACCAAGAATGGCCAAGCTCCTCTCCAGCCACAGACTGCAGAGCAGCTGATCGGCTGGGAAGGCGGCAACCAAGGGAAGGCGGCAAAGGAAACAGCCTAAGGATGAAAAGCAAACTCGAATGAAAGCCAAACGCATGCATGATTATATTTACACAAAAGCCTTTGAAAGGCCGGCATTCCACATAGTTTGAATACACCCCCAGTGGGTGGAATTGCGCGAGTTTAATAAAAAGTTGTTCAAAAGAGTAACAGCAGGAAAGGCAAAGAAGTGGCAGATCAGGCCAAGGGAGCGATGGGCGAGTCGGGCAGGTCGGCGGAGGCAGCAGTACGGGACGGAGGAGTGGCCGGCTGGCGGGTCTCGGCATGATCATCACCTTCGCAGGCGGCGGCGCACAAGGCCTCGTTGCTTAGAGGCACGATCAGCTGAAGTCGGCTGGTCGCCGCCCGTCGAGGGCGTCTTCGCTGCCTTCCCCTTCTTCGTCGTCGCCTTCGTCGCTGGAAGAGATCTCCTCCGCCGAGTCCTCGCCTTCCGCCGGGTTCAGCCCGAACCACTCCTCCGGCTGGGCGACACCGTTGTCGTTCACCTCAAGAACGAAAACGCTGGTGTCGGTATATTCGGTGATCGCCGAGGCGCACTGGATGATATCCGGCCGCACCGCCACCAGCTCCTCGTCGGCCTCCTGTCGCCAGGTGCTCAGCTGGGCCAAGCTAAGCCCAGGATACCAGGCTCAGACAAACTCCAGCGCCCGCCTGGCGCCGGACCGAGCAGCGAAAGCCTTCCAGGCCTCAAAGCGGCCGACCGCGACCTCCAGCCAGTCAGCAGTCCAACTGGGGGTGCGTGGAATTGCCTCGCCGGGCCAAAGGGCGGTTAGCACTTGCGCCCCGGCGCGTTGAAAGCGGCGGAGCATGCGGTGAGCCGGCTGCAGTCGGGCTTGAATCACCAGAAGCTTCTCCTCAAGCGTCCGGCTGGCATCTGGCGCGATCTCGACCCCCGCCTGCCGGCGTGCCTTGCGATGGGCGTCGATGGCTTGGCTGGCGGCGACAGAGTAGCCGGGGAAGTAGTCTGCGCGAAGAACAAAGAAGCAGCTCAGAATCAAAAGATAAACAAGAGAGCAAGGGGCTAGGAGGAAGGCGGCCTACCGTCGATCAGATCCTCGACCTGGCCATAACCCTCGCTCAGCGCTTGCTTCGCTTCGGCCCAGCCCGCCGCTTCGGTCTCGAACTCGGCTTTAAGGGCGGCCTCGCTGTCTTGCGCCTTCTTCAGGGCCGCCTTATGTCTCTCCTCCTGGTCGGCTAGCTTCTGAGCCAGGCGGTCGCGCTCCTGGGCCAAGGCGCTGCACTCAGCCTCCTTGGCACGAAGGGCGGTCTGGGCCCCACCTAGCTGCTCCCTCAAGTCGGCGTTGGCCCCTGCGAGCATGGAGAAAAAGGAAAAAGCAATAAGGAAGAAGTCGTCAGGGAAGATCTGACCCGACTACTCAGCAGTCGGCCGGAATCTCGGGGACTACACCTAGTGGGTGCGCTGACGCGCCCCCACGAGAGATAAAATAAACAAGGAACTCACTCTGACTATTGGTCAGGTCGGTGGCCTCTGCTCGGCTCCCGGCACAGGAGTTGAAGGCGGTTGCGCGGAGGTTATGATACTCCTGAGGATCAGACGGAATGCGGATGAGAATAAAATAGCAAGCCAAGACCTACCGGAAGTTCCAGCCGCCTGCTCAGCAGCCGACTTGGAACTCGGGGACTACACCCAGTGGGTGCGCTGACGCGCCCCCACGGAAGAAATCGAAGAAAGAAATCGACCAAGGCTAGAAGACTCACCCGGATGGCCGCGCGCGTCGAGAGAAACTCCTGGGTGTACTGCTGCAGCGAGGCGGCCTGGGTCTGAAGCCGGCGGCGGACCTCCTGCGCCGCCGCGTTTAGATCGTTTGTTCCTCCGCTGGGCGTCCACTCGGACGAGCTGGCGCTGGCCGCTTCCAGATCCCGCGCTATTGAGCCGGCGCCTGCAGCTCTCTGCGGCTCCGGCGCGGAGGTCGTCTCCCCCGCGAGCCGTCGAGGCACCGACTGCACCACAAGGTCCGCCCCCGCCGCCGACTCGCCCCCAGCCGGCTGCTCAGGCGTCGCGGTAGATCGGTCGTTCGGCCCGTTCGGTCCGGCACCGATCAGCGGCGCCTCCTCCAGGATGATCACGTCGTCGTCCCTCCTCTCCATCACCGGCTGGTCACGGTTGGCTCCCTCCAACGGGGGCACGGGGACGTTGGGAGCCACGGCACAGAGGGGAATGACGAGCTGCGGAGGCTGGTTGCACAGAACCTCTGCCTCCCTCTCCGCGGCCGCGGCCTCCGCCTGAGCCTTGGCCGCAGCATCGGCTTGCGCCTCGGCCGACTCCCCCTGCGCTTCCTGGGCGGCCCTCCGCTCCTCCGCTTCCCGCTCCTCCCGCTCCTCCCGCGCGTTCCGCTCCGTCGCCTCCATGAGGTCGGCGCGGGGGTCCACGCGGCGGGAGCTCGAAGATCCTCCCGTCGGTCCGACTATGGAGGCGGCGTCAACCCGTTCGAGAGAGAGCGGCGCCCTAACCCGCAAATCAACAAGAAGGCTCAGAAGAAGCCCCAATTCAAGAAGACAATAGAAAAGAAGAAATAGAGAGCATTCGACACTTACGCCGAGACCGACTGCGGCTGCTTCACCACCTTGCGGAAACGGGCCGCCTTCGCGGCCGCCTCGTCCTGCTTAGTCGCCGCCACGGAGCTCTTGGGTTTTTTCGGCCGGCTACCGAAGAGACCCGGCCCGGCCCGACGCTTTTGCGTGCCGCCCCGAGCAGCTGGCGCGACGGAAGGTCCCACGCCTTGGCGATCGGCCGCCGGCTCGCAGCGTGGGATGGCCTCGGCTTCATCATCATCCGGCCAGTCCCCAAAGCCGGCTGTAAGCTCGGGGCCACCTGCCTCTCCGCTGGCTCCGCCTATGGCGTCGTCCATAGCGGCCGCCCCCAGATCTGGGTCGTCAGGGTCATCCACCGTGCGGTCGGCCGTGAACTGGCGCTCCGGCCCTGCGGCCCCGGCAGCCTGTGGAAGAAGGGGATTCTGCTCAAAGACAAGCCGGCAAGTCAGAAGCCGGCCTTCACGAAACTGGCAACAAAAGACGAAAGAAAAAGGGAAAACTCACCATCGGCGGGGTTTCGGCCCGAGAGTACGGTGCCTTGCCGTACTGCCACTCCTCGGTTTGCTTGCAGTTGGAGATGTAATTCACCATGTAAGACACCTCGTCGCGAGGCATCTCCCTGGTGCTTAGTTGACATGGATCGAAGCGGCCGCTCATCTGGCAGATCATGTGCGGCCGGCATTGGAGCGGAAGCACCCAGCGCTCTACAAAGGCGGCGACCAGGTCAGCCCCCACCAAGCCCTCCGATTGGATCATCACCCGGAGCCGGGTGACGGCGGCGTTCCCCGCCAGGGAGAGCGACCGAACTCGGAAGGACCAAGACGGGTGCCTCCCAGGCGGCGGGCCGGCCATGTAAGCCGGCATGTTGACGTAGTCGCGTTGCGAGGCAACGTTCTTCACGTAGAAATACGACTGCTGCCAGAGCTTCACCGACTGGATCAGCGGGATAGGCGGAAAGGGGTTGTTGTCGGCTGTCCTCCGCATGGCGATGAAGGCGACGCAGGGGGCGGGCACACCCGCGGAGACGGTGCCCAGCTTGCACTGGAAGAACTCCCTGAAGAGCTCGAGGGTGGGGAGAACACCGAGGAAACCCTCGCACAAGGTAACGAAGGCCGACAGCAGCATCACTGTGTTGGGGGTGAGGTGATGCGGCTGAAGGTGGTAAAAGTCGAGGAAGGAGCGGAAGAACCCGCTCGCCGGCAGACCAAGGCCGCGCAGGCAGTGCGAGCGGAAGATGACCCGCTCGCCCTTCTCTGGCGCCGGCGAAATCTCCGCCTCCGGCGCGAGGCGGGTTTTCACAAGATCCTCGCCCAGCAACCTCCGCGTCCTGCGAAGCCAGTCGATGTGGTCTTCGTGGATGTTGGAGCCGTCCCACGAGCTAGAAAGCGCCATGGGAATGAGAAGAAGCAAGGAAGGCGCGGCGGCGGAAAGCACAACCACGCTACGGAGGAGCCGCGGCAGACCGAAAGAGTCGACGGCGGAACGGCTCGGTGGCGAGGGCGCTGCTGTGGCGAAAGAGAGAAGGAGGGAGGTTGGGGCGAGGGTGAGCGTGCGAGCGTCTGCCTCTCCCCCTACTTATAGGCCCGTGCGGCGGAGCCGAGGAGGCGAGACGTGGGACAACGTGGGATTAACTACGCCCGCTCCCCCACGTCCCGCGATTATGTCGCCCTTAACGCATGCTGAAACCGCTGTAGGAAGGCGTGCGGTCCGTTCGGGCCGTAGAAAATCTGCACCTAGGCCGAGGCCTAGGTATGGCGGGCCCCGGCCTGCGGCGACGTCCCGTCGCGCGCGTGGGCTGGCAGGCCTTTTTGGCCACGTGGCGCGCGGGGTGGTGCGCGATCAACGTGCGATTCGGCCCGCGTTCCCGCCTCCTGGCCGCGGGGCTTCCCGAAAACGGCGCTCCCGCTCAGAGCCGGCTCCTAGCTGCCGGCCCCTCAGGATAGGAAGCTGATCGAGCTTCTCGTTCTCCCGTCAGCCTCGAAGCTCAACCAGCTTCGGGGACTACTGTCGGAGTAAATGACCACGGGTAACCTAGCCGGCTCCCCCTGGGGCTTCTGAAAAAATTACGAGGCAATCAAGTCCTCTAGCAACCAAGATGCGGGGCCGCCATCCCCCGCTGGCTGACTCTCCGACCGGCTTCCGGGAGGCGGCCTAGCCCTAAAATAACCTCCAGGCAGAAGGCCACAAGAGGGCCAACTCCCCAAGGAGCCGGCCACCAGAGGGCCGACTCCGTGAAGCCGGCCACAAGGAAGCCGACTCCAGGGAGCCGGCTCCCCAGCAGGCGGCCAAGGCCGCATCCTCAGAATCTGCACCCACATAATGGCGATGAGACGGGGCGTGGCTACAGTGAAGCCTGCCACCCCCGCATCCCAGAGCGCGCGTGGCCACAGAGCGCCGTACGGGGCGGCCATCACCCGTCCGGCGCGGCACTGTAGCTATGCTGACCATGACGTCACCCACGACAGGCTGCCGATACGACCCACAGGCGGCGGGCCGCTCCGGTCAGAGTGATGCCCGAAGGCGGCCCGGCCTCCCCAACTCGGCTTGAGGCGTAGCCGGCCCTCCGCAGCCGGCTGGTTCCCTCCCTTGAAGGAAGCGCCCCATTAAGGGGACAAGACGAGGTGGGGCTACAGTGATCGCCGCCAAGGCGGCGACACTGTAGCCACGGTTACCCCGACAAAGCCCTCGTCACCAGGACTGAGGCAACAGTAACCAGCCCCCGACAAAGCCCATGGCGGTGGGGCATGCTGGTCGACCGAGAAGCCGGCAGTCGGCGAGACCCAGCTGCCAGCGGAGAAGCCGACAAGCGTAGGCACTAACGGCTGGGGCCCACACCCAGTCGGATTACCATTGTACCCCGGGGGGTAGGCCTATATAAACCCCCCGGGGCACCCATGCAAAGGGTTGATCTCTTAGAGCTTTAGACACCACATAGAGAGAAGAGGAGAGCTAGCCGTTCCCTTCTTCTTCCTCTCGCCGAACAGCTCAAGGAGCCTCTTGTAGCTACTTGTTCATCTAGTGATCATGCGGAGACCCCGCAGAGCAGCGAGGGGTGTTATCTCCACGGAGAGCCCCGAAGCTGGGTAAGATTCGCCGGCGTGCATGTCTTCGCCTCATCCCGTTTCCAGGCACTGGCGACGTCTTATTGGCTCCCACAATGATAAGCCACCCGCTGGCATATGTCGCACCTACCACCCGACAGCTATTCCAACTAGTAGTGCTGATCATAACACTTCTATTAAAATGCTTAAAGAAGTTATTTTCCCGAGGTTTGGAGTCCCTAGATATTTAATGACTGATGGTGGTTCACATTTTATTCATGGTGCTTTTCGTAAAATTCTTGCTAAATATGATGTTAATCATAGAATTGCATCTCCTTATCACCCACAGTCTAGTGGTCAAGTAGAATTGAGTAATAGAGAGCTCAAATTAATTTTGCAAAAGACTGTTAATAGGTCTAGGAAGAATTGGTCCAAGAAACTTCATGATGCATTATGGGCCTATAGAACTGCGTATAAAAATCCTATGGGTATGTCTCCGTATAAAACGGTTTATGGAAAAGCATGTCACTTACCTCTCGAACTAGAACAGAAGGCATATTGGGCTATTAAAAATCTCAACTATGATTTCAAACTTGCCGGTGAGAAGAGGTTATTTGATATTAGCTCACTTGATGAATGGAGAACCCAAGCTTATGAAAATGCCAAGTTGTTTAAAGAAAAAGTTAAAAGATGGCATGACAAAAGGATACAAAAGCATGAGTTTAATGTAGGTGATTATGTATTGCTATACAACTCTCGTTTAAGATTTTTTGCAGGAAAACTTCTCTCTAAGTGGGAATGCCCCTACGTCATCGAGGAGGTCTATCGTTCCGGTGCCATAAAAATCAACAATTTTGAAGGCACAAATCCGAAGGTGGTAAATGGTCAAAGAATCAAACATTATATCTCAGGTAATCCCATAAATGTTGAAACCAATGTCATTGAAACCGTAACCCTGGAGGAATACATAAGTGACACTTTCCGTAACGCTTTGGACTCGAAAAGGAATAGTTATGTGGTAAGGTAAGTAAACCGACTCCAAAACAGTTTTTTTAAGGCAATATTTCTCCGTTTTGGAATATTTAGAAAAATAGAAAAATAAGTAGCAGTCCGGGAAGGACACGAGGGTGGAGGGCGCGCCCCCCTACCTCGTGGACACCTCGTGTGCCTTCCGGACTCTGTTTTCTTGCACGATACGTATTTTGGTCGGTAAAAAATCATTATATATTCTCCCGAAGGTTTTGACTCATGTATCACGCAATTATCCTCTGTTCTTGTTTTGAGCTGTTTTTCTGATAGATCTAGATTATCAATGACGTCCCCAAGTGCCTCCAAGGACAAGTTCTTAGAAAAGGTCATCAACCCTTACCTCGCGGAGGTGCAGCGACACCCCCAAACCATTGAGATGCGTGATGGGTTGCTGCACATCCGCGATGTTGAGGGACCAAAGGGGACCAGAAGCATGGAGACAAGGCTCGAAGCAGTGGAGCAACAAGTTTTCAAGTGCCAGGGGATGGTGGAGCGTGGAATCAACACCAGCCACACGATGCTCGCGGAGTTCACTAACAACTACAAGCCGGATGCCAAGAACACTGAGGAGGCCATCTTCAAGCTTTATGGGAAGATCAAGCACCTCCAAGCCCAAACTTATGACCTGCAAAACCAAAACTGTGAGTATGAATATAGATTCAAGAGAATGAGTTTGGCTGCAGATTTGAGGATCCCGGAGACTCGGTCATCCTTCTATGATGGTGAGCCCATGCCTTGGAAGATGGACGACAAGCCTACATCATCAACAACTCCACCACCTTCCTCACCAACAAAGGAGACATAATCACATGGGTATGGGCACTCCCCTTGGCAACTGCCAAGCTTGGGGGAGATGCCCCGGTATCGTATCACCATCACATCTCCTATATTTACCGTTTTTCTTAGTTCGATCCTATTAGTAGTATCTTGATCTAGTAGAATAAAGTTTATGGCATGATCTAGTTTTGAGTTTTTGCTTTATGATCTCTCTATGTAATTGAGTCCGTGAGCTATATAATAAAGATTAATGTTGAGTCAAGGGCTTGATTGTTTTGCCATGATCACGAGTGAATAAAATAAAAGAAAGAGAAAAGAATAAAAGAAACAAAGAGATCATATTGATCTTATCGAGAGTAATGACTTCACATAGAAAGAGTATGATGATTAAAAGTTGTTGGGAGTTGGCAGACATAGCTTCGGTCATCGTTGCAATTAATAGGAAGTAATAAGGAAAGAGAGGTTTCACATATAAATATATTATCATTGACATCTCTTATAGTTGGGAGCACTCATTAAAATATGACATGCTAAAGATTTGACGTTGGACAAGGAAGACAACGTAATGGGTTATGTTTTCTTATGTCTGAGATAAAGTATGTTGTCATGGATCATCCAACATGTTGAGCTTGCCTTTCCCCCTCATGCTAGCCAAATTCTTAGCACCAAGTAGAGATACTACTTGTGCTTCCAAAATCCTTAAACCAGTTTTGCCATGAGAGTCCACCATATCTACCTATGGATTGAGTAAGATCCTTCAAGTAAGTTGTCATCGGTGGAAAGCAATAAAAATTGCTCTAAATATGTATGATTGATTGGTGTGGGAGAAATAAGCTTTATACGATCTTGTGATGTGGAAGAAATAAAAGCGACGGAATTTGCATAATAAAGGTTCATATCACAAGGGCAATATAAAGTGACGTTCTTTCGCATTAAGATTTTGTGCATCCAACCATAAAAGCGCATGGCAACCTCTGATTCCCTCTGCGAAGGGCCTATCTTTTATTATTATCTTCTACCTTATGCAAGAGTCATGGTGATCTTCACCTTTCCTTTTTTACATTTTATCCTTTGGCAAGCACAGTATGTTGGAAGGATCCTGATATATATATATATATATATATATATATATATATATATATATATCTAATTGGATATAGGGGAGCATGAGTTATTATTGTTGACATTACCCTTGAGGTAAAAGGTTGGGAGGCGAAACTATAAGCCTCTATCTTTCTCTGTGTCCGATTAAAACTCCGTAACCACAAGTATTGCGTGAGTGTTAGCAATTATGAAAGACTAAATGAGAATTGAGTATGTGGACCTGCTATTAAGCTCTGATATAGACTCTTTATGATGTTATGATAAATTGCAATTGCTTCAATGACTGAGATTATAGTTTGTTGGTTCTCAATAAAGTTTATGATTCGTACTCTACATTGTGAATGGATTATTACTTAAGCATAAGAAATCATATGACAATATCTATATATGAGAATAATCATGATGCCTTCATGTCCGTATTTTATTTTTATCGACACCTCTACCTCTAAACATGGGGACATATTTATCGTTATCGGCTTCCGCTTGAGGACAAGCGAGGTCTAAGCTTGGGGGAGTTGATACGTCCATTTTGCATCATGCTTTTATATCAATATTTATTGCATTATGGGCTGTTATTGCATGTTATGTCACAATGCTTATGGCTATTCTCTCTTATTTTACAAGGTTTAAATAAGGGGGGAGAATGCCGGCAGCTGGAATTCTAGGCTGGAAAAGGAGCAAATATTAGAGACCTATTCTGCACAACTCCAAAAGTCCTGAAACTCCATGAAAGTCATTTTTGGAAATAATAAAAAATATTGAGCGGAAGAAGTCCACCAGAGGGGGCCCCACCCGGCCACGAGGGTGGGGGGCGCGCCCTACCCCCTGGGCGCGCCCCCCTACCTCGTGGGCCCCCTGTTGGCTCTCCGATGCCCATCTTCTGCTATATGAGGTCTTTCGTCGAGGAAAAAATCATAAGCAACCTTTCGGGACGAGACTCCGCCGCCACGAGGCGGAACCAATCTAGGGCTCCGGCAGAGCTGTTCTGCCGGGGACACTTCCCTCCGGGAGGGGGAAATCATCGCCATCGTCATCACCAACGCTCCTCTCATTGGGAGAGGGCAATCTCCATCAACATCTTCACCAGCACCATCTCCTCTCAAAACCCTAGTTCATCTCTTGTATCCAATTCTTGTCTCCAAGTCCGGGATTGGTACTAGTAGGTTGCTAGTAGTGTTAATTACTCCTTGTAGTTGATGCTAGTTGGTTTATTTGGTGGAAGATCATATGTTCAGATCCTTTATGCATATTAATACCCCTCTGATTATGAACGTGAATATGCTTTGTGAGTAGTTACGTTTGTTCCTGAGGACATGGGAGAAGTCTTGCTATTAGTAGCCATGTGAATTTGGTATTCGTTCGATATTTTGATGAGATGTATGTTGTCTAGCCTCTAGTGGTGTTATGTGAACGTCGACTACATAACACTTCACCATTATTTGGGCCTAGAGGAAGGCATTGGGAAGTAATAAGTAGATGATGGGTTGCTAGAGTGATGTAAGCTTAAACCCTAGTTTATGCGTTGCTTCGTAAGGGGCTGATTCGGATCCATATGTTTCATGCTATGGTTAGGTTTACCTTAATACTTTTGTTGTAGTTGCGGATGCTTGCAATAGAGGTGAATCATAAGTGGGATGCTTGTTCAAGTAAGAACAGCACCCAAGCACCGGTCCACCCACATATCAAATTATCAAAGTACCGAACGCGAATCATATGAACGTGATGAAAACTAGCTTGATGATATTCCCATGTGTCCTCGGAAGCACTTTTCCTTATATAAGAGTTTGTCCAGGCTTGTCCTTTGCTACAAAAAGGATTGGGCCACCTTGTTGTACTTTATTTACTTTTGTTACTTGTTGCTCGTTACAAATTATCTTATCACAAAACTATCTGTTACCACTTATTTCAGTACTTGCAGAGAATACCTTGTTGAAAACCGCTTATCATCTCCTTCTGCTCCTCATTGGGTTTGACACACTTACTTATCGAAAGGACTACGATAGATCCCCTATACTTGTGGGTCATCAAGCATACATCATTATGTCATTTGATCTTAAAAACGTTATCTCCTTGTTCACATGATTGTGGAAATCCATCTTTCTGGAAATCTCGATGGATTGTCGCTGAGTCCATCAGCTACTTCCTCATCCTATCCTTGGTTTAATGATGAACTCTTGTTTCGGAACTCGCTTCCATAGTTCATTTCCTGAATATCTTACAATGTCATCTTGTCAATTGTGTTGCACCTTTTCTTCTCAGGCATCCCGAGTCTGAGGTATCCTGACACCAATCAGATCTGAATCTCGGTCAGATATGATGGTTGGAACATATTTCCAAGAGTTATAACATTGGTCTTTATAAGACCTAGTAAGGTGATGCCATGCTTAACACACCTATCCGGGGGACCTATTGTAATAATCTCCTTTTAGCAAGGTTATCCATTCTTCCATGAGAAAATTGCAAAACTTATTCTATGAGTTGTTCCTGATGGATCCTTTGTGTATCCAAAGTCTGACCTTTGCGTGAAGAGCATGTCAATGCTATCTCGAAGCATGTATGTGGTACTTCGATTTTCAATAAGAACATTTGAAGCACAATGCTAAATTTTCTTTATCAAATTATCCAAACACCGTTGTATGGGTAATGTCATGAAATTTCTCCCCTTTCCTCTGTGGTTTTCTACATTATATCCTGTCGTGGATATCATGCTCTGTTTGTCCTTGGGAAGGATATATCCCTGAATAATGTGTTTAACACATTTTCCTTTCCATTGTTCTATTTAATCCGATGATCACCTCTTACTTTCCATTGTTTTGTTTAACCTTTCTGGTGAACTATATGATCTAAGCAGTAATATTCTTCTGCTTATGTAAACAGCTAGGTGTACAATCGTGTCGGTAAGACCCTATTACTATTGTTGATGACATTCCGGTAACCGCCGATGGACGAGAACTTTGCCTATTGGTCCGCCTCATTCAACGAGCAGGAAAATGGTTCTCTTCGTCCCTCGCCCTTGGTACCGATGGTGTTGCCAACATGACCGACAAACTATCCTCTGACATGCCTTGCTTACATGGTCGTGCAAGACGTCACCGCCCTTCCTACTTTTAACACACATGGTGGGCCCATAACCCACAGTTCCACAGGATCGAAACCTGACTCTCCTGTACACCCCTGTTCCCAAAGTTAGTCCTCGTGCGTGGCCTCGTATGTAATTCACGAGCCACCTTCCGAGAGATCATCAATTCTGGTATTAGACACAATACTTATTCCCGTTGATTTGAACCCCTTTCATGCCCTGTAAGAGGCATCGAACGATTGCCTGCCCGCTCGAAACTTCCCATGATACCTCCTTACATTGCTCTCGATATTTTCTTAAGTTTCAATTAGAGAGTTACTTTCCGCCACCTTCCCCGATGTTATCGACCAGATAGTCAACCTTACAGAGGTCCGTTCTCCTGGAATACCCACCCTTTATTGTTTGGTAAGTACGATGGAATTCCCGAAGAAAGAATGCTGACTTCATCACGATGACCTGAAGCAGAGAAATGAAGACATCAACGTAATGGATCCACCTCTTTGAGAAGAGCAACCAAGACCGAGAAGATCCGTTAGAATTTCGCAACCACAACTTTCCCCCTTAGACCACCTCTTAAATCTCGGGACAAGATTTCTTGTAGTGGAGGAGAACTATGACGCCTGGATAATTATACTACAGTAATCCCATGTTCATGATGCCACGTCACCACAATATTGTTGACAAACTCGCGTTAATTCAAGCCCCGTTCAAATTCAACTTTTTAAAAGTCAAACTATAAAAGTTTTCAACTTCAAAACTAAAATGTTCAAAGTGTTGAAAATATTCCATAGCTAATTATGGTGGTGAACCAACATTTTTGTAAAGTGTTTTAATGCCCTAAATTAATCAAAAGAGTGACGTAATTAATAATTTAATTGCTTTTCTTAATTATAAAAATACTAGACTAGTTTAGTTAAATGCTAAACTAGTTGTGGCAGTGGCCTAATTCATTAATACTAATTTAGGTGCTAACATTATATTTTACATAACTAAAATAGAATAAAACTAAAAAGAAAACACAGAACAAAACAGAAAGAAAATGAAAAGGGAGAAAAGGCCCCTACCCCCTGGGCCTCAGCCCACCGAGCCAACCAAGCCCCCACACTCTTCGCGGTCGATCCCCTCATCCCTTTCTGTTCAACCGACCGAGGCACCCCTGTTCGTCCCCGCCGGACCCGGCGCGGCGCCCCGTGCTACCACGTCGCCGGCGAGGGGATAAGTGTTGTTACCGTGGCCTTCTCCCTCGCTAGCCCACACACACTCTCCCTCGCTGCTGCGCTCGAACGACACGAGGAGGACGAAGACAACAGGAAGAAGAAGGACACTGGGAGGGTTTGCCAGCGCACGAACGCTTTCCTTGAGCTCGAACTCAACACACACACCCTCGGCATTACAACGAGTACCACACAGATCTTTATACCCTAGAGCACGCCGGGCACGACCCGCACGCGTCCACTCCCCCAGCCCAACATTACGCCTGCTCGCCGCTGGCCCACCTCGCGCAGATGCACGCGCCCGGTGCGCGCCGAGCCCTCAACAGAACGGCCTGGTGACCCGGTCCAGCTCGCCAACGGCCTCCTACGTCTACAGCATGGCTACCGCACGCACACACGCACACCCATGCACACACACACGCACGCACTAGCTACGGGAATGACGCACCCAACACGGCCAGCGCGATGCTCAAGACACGCTGCACGCGCTTCGCCATCGCCAAGGGCTTATAGCGCCAACACTCTCCCCTAAGCTGCGGGCCTAGAGGAGACCGATGTCCTCGACGCTGCCGTCCACCTGCAGCGCGCTCCGCTGCTGCCGACATCGTCGTCGTTGTAGCCGCCATGTTCGACGCCGCTGCCACGCCGCCATCGTGTCGCCCGTGCTCTTCGGCAAGACACACCCCACGCCCCGTGCTCGGCCCGCGCTCCCGCCACGCACGTGACGCTGATCTGCGCAACCAGGTCCAGCGCCGACGCGTCCATTCTCAGCGCTCCCGACGCGCCACGTCTGGCGCGCCCATACACGTGCTTCGACGCGGTGAGCCCGTTGCCGCGGCTTGTTCTCGCCACGCCCGCGACGCCTCTAGCCCGCACCATGATCGCGCCCGACGCGACCAACGCGCCGATCCGGGCGTGTCCGGAGCTTGGCCTTCTCCGCCGAGCCATGCCGCGCCACCGTAGCCTCTACGCCACCACACAGGTCCACCGCGGCTGCCACGCCCTCAAGACGACGGCAGCATCACCAGGTTTCCGGCCGCGACGGGCGAGCGCCATCGCCGGCGAGCTCCTCCGAACCCGATGCTCTGATACCGATTGTTGTTACCGTGGCCTTCTCCCTTGCTAGCCCACACACGCTCTCCCTCGCTGCTGCGCTCGAATGACACGAGGAGGATGAAGACAACAGGAATAAGAAGGACACGGGGAGGGTTTGCCAGCGCACGAATGCTTTCCTTGAGCTCGAACTCAACACACACACCCTCGGCGTTACAACGAGCACCACACGGGTCTTTATACCCTGGAGCACGCCGGCACGACCCGCACACGTCCACTCCCCCAGCCCATGTTCTGGCCTGCTCTGGCCGTGTCCACCCCGCGCATGCACGCGCCTGGTGCGCGCCGAGCCCTCAACAGAACGGCCTTGTGAACCGGTCCAGCTCGCCAACGGCCTCCTACGTCTACGGCATGGCTACCGCGCCCACACATGCACACCCATGCACACACACACACGCACGCACTAGCTACGGGAATGACGCACCCGACACGGCCAAGGCTACCAAGACATCGCTGCTGGCTGCCCGCTGTCAGCTGGCTTCTGGCCAACAATAAGGGCAGCCCCGACGCCTTGGGCTCCCTCCCCACTCGCACACTCCACCCTGTTCTCCCTCTCCGCCTCTCCCTCTCCCCACCAGATCCCGTTTCTCCCCTAGACTCGCCTGCGCCCCGGACGATGAGGTCGCCGCGCCCGACGCGTCGCCAACCACCTTGCCGGTCGCCTTCGCCTAGGACCGCGCCAAGGGCTCCTCCTCGACCTCCTCGATGCCTCCGCCAAGCCATGCGAGCCGCGAAGGTCCCGCGGCACCGCCCCGACCACTTCTTCCTCTAGACGCTGAGCTTTGCCGGCTGCGTTCGCCCAAGAAGTCCTCCCGGGCCTCCCCAGCAACAGAGGTGAGCCCTTCCTTAGATTCCCATGTTCCCCTTACGATTCCACCACCGTAGGTCGCTGCACCATGACGCCCGAACTCGCGGCCGCCACAAGACGCTGCCGTCGTGCCTGCTGCCATGTGCATCCTCGGCCGTCTCTAACTCGCTTTGAGATCGCCGTCTGCGGACCGGGACGAAAGCATGCGTTCGGCGCCGCCTTCCCCGCTTGCCCAATGTTGCTTTCATCGCAGCCGCCGCCGCCATCGCTATTCACAGCCGCCGCCACCGCCTCCCCTTCGCTGCTTCTACAACAGATGTTGCTACCGTGGTCGCCTCGCCATCGCTGCATACACACCGCCCCACGCCTCGCTCACTAACCCACGCTACAAGATGTTCGCTTCGCCGCCCCGCCGGCCGCCATCGCTTTTTGCTTTGTTGCCATCAAGCATCGCTTTGGTATCATACATCGTTGTTGCTTCTGCCGAGCAATCGCCGTTTGCCGCTTGCCGCCATCGGCACTTGTGCTGCTGTCCGATCTTCGCTGGCTCTGCTTGGCTGCTCTGCTGCTGCTCTACTACTGCGCTGCTCGTTGCTCCTGCGCTATGCCTCGGCCATATCCATGGCCGAGAGATGTGTGTAGTTCGTGTGTGTGGCCGGGTAGTGCTACTGCCAGGCGAGGCCAACCCAATTAGTTGGGCTAATTTGTTTTACTTAGGGGTTAATTAGTGTTAGGTCAACTAATGTGTCCATGGCAGGTGGACCCACTGTTAATTAAAGTGCTAAGTTAATTTAAAAATATCTAAGTCTATGACAACTTGGCCCCACTGTTAGCCACACATGTGCACTGCTGGGTACACTCACTGTGTACCCATAGCATTTTGTCCTATATTTTTGAATTAAATTAAATTCCAAAATGTTGCTAAAACTTTGAAAAATCGTAGAAAATAATCCATAGCTCGGATGAAAATACTTTGTACATGAAAGTTGCCCAGAACGACAAGACCAACCCGAATACGCAGTCCGTTCTTCCGCCATGCATCCCTAGCATAGCGAACATGCAACAATCCCCCTCCAATTCGTCTGTCCAAAAACGCGAAACACTGGGAATACTTTCCCGGATGTTTCCCCACCTTCGCCGATATCACCTACTATTGCGTTAGGTCAACCCTAGCACCGCGTATTGTCATGTTATGCTTTGTGTTGCTTTGATTGCTCTATTATTTATTTGTGTTCCCCCTCCGTTACTTCTTTCTGGTAGACCTCGAGACCGCCGCCGATACCCCCGTGATCGACTACATCGACGATGACACCTCCTTGCCAGAGCAACCAGGCAATCCCCCCCCCCCCCTTGATCACCAGATATCGCCTATTCCTTCTCTCTACTGCTTGCATTAGAGTAGTGTACCATGTTACTGCTTTCGGCTAATCATATTCTGCTGCATAGCCTGCCATTGTTGCTACAGTTGTTATCCTTACCTGCAATCCTAAATGCTTAGTATAGGACGCTAGTATTCCATCAGTGGCCCTACATTCTTGTCCGTCTGCCATGCTATACTACCGGGCCGTGATCACTCGGGATGTGATCACGGGTATATACTTACACATATGTATATTATATGATACATATGGTGACTAAAGTCGGGTTGGCTCGTTGAGTACCCGCGGTTGATTCACGGATTGGGGCTGAAAGGACATACTTTCTTGACGGCCCTCTGTGTGGATCTTTGTGGCGGAGCGACAGGGCAGGTTGAGACCACCTAGGAGAGAGGTGGGCCTGGCCCTGGTCGGCGTCCGCAGTTACATCAATTAACACGCTTAACAAGATCTTGGTAATTGATCTGAGTCTGGCCACTGGCCTATACGCACTAACCAACTATGCAGGAACAGTTATGGGCACTCGACGTCGTGGTATCAGCCGAAGCCTTCTTGACGTCAGCGAATGAGTGGCGCGCGCCGGATTGGACTGAAACGCCTGGTCTTGTATTAGGGAGGCTAGGTCTGCTTCCGACCGCGTTCGCAACGTGCATGTGTGCAATGGGCGATGGGCCCAGACCCATGCGCGCATAGGTTTTAGACTGGCGTGCTGACCTCTCTGTTGTGCCTAGGTGAGGTTGCGACGTGTTGATCTTCCGAGGCCAGGCATGACCCAAGAAAGTGTGTCCGGCCAAATGGGATCGAGCGTGTTGGGTTATGTGGTGCACCTCAGAGGGAAGTTTATCTATTCGAATAGCCGTGATCCTCGTTAATGTGATTTGCCGGAGTTGTACCTTGACCTTATGACAACTAGAACCAGATACTTAATAAAACACACCCTTCCAAGTGCCAGATATAACCCGGTAATGGCTCTCACACAGGGCGACGAGGGGAGGATCGCCAGGTAGGATTATGCTATGCGGTGATACTTGGTGAACTTACCATCTACTCTCTTCTACATGCTGCAAGCTGGAGGCTGCCAAAAGCGTAGTCTTTGACAGGACTAGCTATCCCCCTCTTATTCTAGCATTCTGCAGTTTAGTCCACCGATACTACCCATTTCATTGATACCAATGCATATGTAGTGTAGATCCTTGCTTGCGAGTACTTTGGATGAGTACTCACGATTGCTTTGCTCCCCCTTTTCCCCCCTTTCTATACCTGGTTGTCGCAACCAGATGCTAGAGCCCAGGAGCCAGACGCCACCGTCGACGACGACTCCTACTACACCGGAGGTGCCTACTACTACGCCCGTGTCACCGACGACCACTGTGAGTAGTTTAGGAGGATCCTGGTAGGAGGCCTGCGCCTCTTTTGATCTGTACCCAGCTTTGTGCTAGCCATCTTATGGCAACTTGTTTAACTTATGTCTGTACTCAGATATTGTTGCTTCACGACTCGCCTATGATCGAGCACTTGTATTCGAGCCCTCGAGGCCCCTGGCTTGTATTATGATGCTTGTATGACTTATTTACTTTTAGAGTTTTGTTGTGATATCTTCCTGTGAGTCCCTGATCTTGATCGTACACGTTTGCGTGCATGATTAGTGTATGATTGAATCGGGGGCGTCACATAAAATGACTATAAAATGATTATAAAACAGCCAAGATTGATAATATAACAACATGGAACAATCAAAAATTATAGATACGTTGGAGACGTATCAGCATCCCCAAGCTTAACTCCTACTCGTCCTCGAGTGGGTAAGTGATAAAAACAAAAAATTTAATGTGGAATGCTGTTTATCAAGTCATATCATATTCTTTTCTCTATAGCATGGACATTTGGACTTTTTATGTGATTCAAAGCAATAGTCTAGTTTTGAAATAACAATTTAGATACTCAAGCATATCAACAAGCAACCATGCCTTTCAAAATATCGATGCTAAAACAAGTTATCCCTAGCCCATCATGCTCAAACATTGATCCATTCATGAAACACACTCGAATATTAGCTACACCCAATACTTAAGTACGATCATATTTCTTCCTAGTTGGTGCTTTTGTAAGAGAAGATGGAGACTCAAATTCAAAAATAAAAATTGCATAAAGTAAAAGAGAGGCCCTTCACAGAGGGAAGTAGGGATTTGTAGAGGTTCCAGAGCTCAAAGCGAAAAATTAGAGATAAAAACATTTTGGGAGGTGCATCCATCCCACCAACAAAAACGACTTAGAGTTCCCAACATTTCCATGCTAGATATATCATAGGCGTCTCCCAAACAAAAAATAAAGTTTATTCCTTTTCCCACCATACCTTCACTTTCCATGGCTAGACGTATCCATGGTTGCCCTCCATACCAACACTTTCCAAGGAATTTATTATTTGACAACATAAAGTAAATTCATTTTTGCATTTCGGACTGGCATCCCTAAAACCATTTCCTTACTTTCGTGCAATGACAAGTGAATAAACACTCATCGTGAGAATAACACATCCAGCATGGAAAATATTAGCCACCCCTCACCGCTCCGCGAGCGAAACAAACACACAAAAGAGAAATTTATTTTGAAAATTAGAGATGAAACATGAAAATTTGCTTAGAACGACAAAAGAATACCGCATATAGGTAGATATAGTGGACTCATGTGGCAAAACTAGTTTAAAGGATTTTGGATGCATAAGTAGAGATCATACTTAGTGCAAAATGAAGGCTAGCAAAAGATTGAGAAGCGACCAACCAAGAAACGAATAATCTCATAAGCAAGCATTAAGCATAATTAACAATCGAATAATGCACCACAAGTAGGATATAATTTTATTGCATGACTATTGACTTTCGTACTTGCATAGGGAATCGCAAACCTTAACACCAATATTCTTACTAAAGCATAATTACTCATCAACATAACTCACATATCACATCATCATATCTCAAAACTATTACTAAGAACCAAGTTTATTTTGTCCAATGATCTTCATGAAAGTTTTTATTATATCCTTCTTGGATATCTATCACTTTGGGACTAATTTTCATGTGTTGCTTTTCATAAGCTCAAACAAATATAAGTGAAGATCAAGAAGCATAATTTTTTTCTTTCTCTCAAAATAATTTAAGTGAAGCAAGAGAGAATTTCTTGAAAATTTTACTAACTTTGAAATAAATCTAAGTGAAGCAAGAGAGCATTTCTTCAAAAATACTAAAGCACACCGTGCTCAAAAAGATATAAGTGAAGCACTAGAGCAAGTCCATAGCTCATAAAAATTTAAGTGAAGCATAGAGAGCAATTCTAACAAGTCATGACATAATTTTGGCTCTCTCAAATAGGTGTGTCCAGAAAGGATTGATGACTTAAAACACAAAATAAAACAAGCAAAGACTCATATCATACAATACGCTCCAAGCAAAACACATAGTATGTGACGAATAAAAATATAGTTTCGAGTAAAATACCGATGGCCATTAGAAGAAAGAGGGGATGCCACTCGGGGGCATCCCCAAGCTTAGTTGGTTGCTCATTTTTGGATAATAGCTTGTGATGCCGGGGCATCCCCAAGCTTAGCCTCTTCTATCCTTCCTTCATCCATCGTAAGATAACCCAAAACTTGAAAACTTCAATCACACAAAACTCAACAAAACCTTCGTGAGATCCGTTAGTATAAGCAAGCAAACCACTACTATAAGTATTGTATCAAACCAATTCATATTTTGTTTTTGTATTATATCTACTGTATTACAAATTTTCTATGGCAAAAACTTATCAAAGAAAATCATAGAGCCATCAAAATAAGCACACAACACAAAGAAAACAGAATCTATCAAAACAGGACAGTTTGTAGCAATCTGACTATTTCGAATACTTCTGTAACTCCAAAAATTCTGAAAAATTAGGACGAACTGGTTAATTTGTATATTAATCTTCTGCAAAAAGAATTGGAATTGTACCACGTTCTGGTGATTTTAACAATTGTTTTCATGAGTGCAGAAGTTTCTATTTTTCAGCAAGATCAAACAACTATCACCCAAGAAGATCCTAAAGGCTTTACTTGGCACAAACACTAACTAAAACACAAAAAACACAATCATACTAGTAGCATAAATGTGCAAACACACAAAAACAGAAAGCAAAAACAAAAATAAATTTTATTCATTTGTTTGCCTCCCAACAAGCGCTATAGTTTTACACCGTTAGCTAGGCATAAAGCAAGGAACTAAGTATTGTCATCCTTGGTTCGAGATCCATAAGATATCCTCATGATTGATTCATAAGGTGGTTTAGTTCTTTTTCTAGGAAGTGTTCCAAACCATTCCTCAAAGGAAATTGGAACTTAATATTGCCTTCTTTCATATCAATCACGACACCGATAGTGCGTAAAAACGGTCTACCAAGAATAATTGGACAAGACGGATTGCAAACAATATCAAGAACAATAAAATCTATGGGCACATAATTCCTATTTGCAAGAATTAAGAACATCATTATTTCTTCCCGTAGGCTTTTTAATAGCAGAATCCACCAAGTGCAAATTCAAAGAACATTCTTCAAGACTAGTAAGACCAAGCACATCACATTAAGATTTCGGAATTGTAGAAGCACTAGCACCCAAGTCACACAAAGCAAAACACTCATAATTTTTAATCTTGACTTTGATAGTAGGTTCCCACTCATCATGCAATTTTCTAGGAATTGATACTTCTAATTCCAATTTTTCTCAAAAGCTTTCATCATAGCATCAACAATATGTTTAGTAAAAGCTTTATTTTGTTCATAGGCATCAGGTGAATTTATCATGGATTACAACAAGGAAATACAATCAATCAAAGAGAAACTATCATAATTAAAGTCTTTGTAATCCAAAAGAGTGGGTGCATCACTAGTGAAAATCTTGACCTCTCCAAACCCACTTTCATCAATGTTCTCAACAACATTTTCACCTTCCGAATCATTGGGACGCCTTCTACCTAAAGTTGACTCTTCTCCAGTCCCTTTTTCATCTATCTTAACTTTGCTAAACAAAGAAAATATAGAATAAACACCAATCATTTTAAGATCTTCATCACTTTTACGAAAGTAATCACTGGAGAACGCTTTTTCTGAAAATTCTCTTTTAGCTCTAAGCATAGCGGTTCTTTTCTTACTTTCATCCATAGAAACATAAAGAGCTTTAATTGATTCATCAACCTTAGGTACAAAAATTTTCATCTTCATATTTTCCACATCATGAGCAATTCTATCAACACTTCTAGACAAATCATCAATCTTATTCAACTTTTCTTCTATCGAAGTGTTGAAAACTTTTTGCGTGTTGATAAATTCTTTGACATTATTCTCAAGATCAGAGGTGTTCCTATTATTATTATAAGATTAATTTCCATAGGAATTACCATAATTATTAGAGGAATTACTAGGAAAAGGCCTAGTATTAAAATTACCTCTATAAGCATTGTTATTGAAATTATTTCGAGAGATAAAATTCACATATATGGCATCACTATTTTGCTCAATCAAAGTAGACAAAGGCATATCATTAAAATCAATAGAGTACTTTTACTAGCAACCAATTTCATAAGAGCATCAACTTTTTCACTCAAAGAAGAAATTTCTTCAACCGAATTAACTTTTTTACTAGTAGGAGCTCTTTCGGTATGCCATTGTGAATAATTTGCCATGATATTATCAAGCAATTTGGTGGCTTCACCCAAAGTAATTTCCATAAAAGTACCACCCGTGGCGGAATCTAAAAGATTACGAGAAACAAAATTCAACCGCGCATAAAAATTTGTATGATCATCCAAAGATTTAACCCATGAGTTGGGCAATTCCTTAGCATCATTTTCATCCTTTCCTAAGATTGTGAAACATGCTATTGTTCAAGTTGAGTGAAATTCATAATCTGGGTTCTAAGGGAAATAATTTTTGCGGGCGGAAAATACTTAGTGATAAAAGCATCTTTGCACTTATTCCAAGAATCAATCCTATTGCGAGGCAAAGAAGAGAACCAATTTTTTGCAGAATCACGCAAAGAAAACAGAAATAATTTAATATTCACCACATCATTGTCCACATCTTTTTTCTTTTGCATACGCATAATTCCACGAAGGTATTAAGATGGGACACGGCATCCTCATTAGGAGTACCAGAAAATTGATCTTTGATAACAAGATTCAGCAAACCAGTATTAATATCACAAGACTCCGCAGTAGTGGCGGGAGGAGCAATCGGAGTGCCAATAAAATCATTGTTGTTGGTATTTGAGGAATCACATAACTTGGTGTTCTCTTGAGTCATGATGACTACACAACAAGATTGCACTAAAAAACAGATCCGGCAAGAAAACGGTGAATGGAAAAAGAGAGGCGAATAAAACGGCAAATTTTTGTGAAGTGGGGAGAGGAAAATGATAGGCAAATGGCAAATAATGTAAATTGCAAGGAGATGATATTTGTGTTTAGGAACCTGGTATATGTTGAAGATCCTCCTCGAAAACGGTGCCAGAAATTCCTTTTGATGTCGCTTGAAGCTACGTCGGTATTTCCCCAAAGAGGAAGGGATGATGCAACATAGCGGCGGTAGGTATTTCCCTCAGATATGAAACCAAGGTTATCGAACCAGTAGGAGAACCAAGCAACACAATGTAAACAACCCCTCAACAGAAATAATAACACCTCGCAACCGGACGTGTTAAAGGGGTTGTCAATCCCTTTCGGGTACGACGCCTCAAGATAGGCAAACAGACGTGAGATAAAATTGTAGTAGATTGATAGATCGAACGCCAAATAAAATAAATAAGAATAAAATGCAGCAAGGTATTTTTGTATTTTTAGTTTAATACATCTGAAAATAAATGCAAAAGAAAAGTAGATCGCAAAGGCAAATATATGAGAAAGAAGACCCGGTGGCCGTAGGTTTCACTAGTGGCTTCTCTCGAGAAAGATAGCAAACGGTGGGTAAACAAATTACTGTTGGGAAATTGATAGAACTTCAAATAATCATGACGATTCCCAGGCAATGATCATTATATATGCATCACGTCCAAGATTAGTAGACTGACTCCTGCCTGCATCTACTACTATTACTCCACACATCGACCGCTATCCAGCATGCATCTAGTGTATTAAGTTCATGGAAAAACGAAGTAATGCAATAAGAACGATGACATGATGTAGACACGATCTATCTATGTAGAGATAGACCCCAGCGTTTTATCCTTAGTAGCAACGATACATACGTGTCGGTTCCCCTTCATACATCGGGATCAAGCACCGTAAGATCGAACCCACTACAAAGCACCTCTTCCCATTGCAAGATAAATAGATCAAGTTGGCCAAGCAAAACCCAAATATCGGAGAAGAAATACGAGGCTATAAAAGATCATGCATATAAGAGATCAAAGAAACTCAAATAACTTTCATGTATATAAAAAGATATAACTGATCATAAACTCAAAGTTAATCAGATCCCAACAAACACACCACAAAAGAGTTACATCATATGGATCTCCAAGAGACCATTGTATTGAGAATTCAGAGAGAGAGAGGAATCCATCTAGCTACTAACTACGGACCCGAAGGTCTACAAAGAACTACTCACGCATCATCGGAGAGGCACCAATGGAGGTGGTGAACCCCATCTGAGATGTTTTCTAGATTGGATCTGGTGGTTCTGGACTCTGCGGCGGCTGGATGAATATTTTGTCGACCCCCTAGGGTTTTGGGAATATTGCGGTATTTATAGAGCAAAGAGGCGGTCCGGGGGCACCCGAGGTGGGCACAACTCACCAGGCGCGCTGGGCCTCTGGCGCGCCAGTGGGTTGTGCCCCCTCGGGCACCCAGCGCAGCCAGGGCCCATGATGTTCCTTCTGGTCCAAAAAAATCTCTGTGAAGTTTCGTTGCATTTGGACTCCATCTGATATTGATTTCCCGCGATGTAAAAAACATGCAGAAAATAGCAACTGGCACTTGGCAGTATGTCAATAGGTTAGTACCAAAAAATGATATAAAATGACTATAAAATGATTATAAAACATCCAAGATTGATAATATAACAACATGGAACAATAAAAAATTATAGATACGTTAGATACGTATGAAGACACTGCAGGCCTCATCTAAAAACTCAGGGGAGTGGGGCGACGGTATGGGAATCACCGGGTAACCTGAACTTTATTATCTAAGCTAGGAGGAACGGGCAGACCGACAGGGGTTGGTGGCGGCGCCGGCGGCGGCCGCGAGCTAGGGTTCAAGGGGGGAGGGTGCGGGTGGGGGACTGTGGAGGGGGGGTGTTTGAGGATACGCCGCGACTACTAAATTTTTTAGTAATGATGGGTGGAGATGGTGGTGGACGAGGGAGGGCGACGGTTCAAATGCCTCGGCTACTGCAATTTTACTATAAGGTCGGTGCTAGAGGAGTGTGGGCGACGGTTCAAGTACGACGGCTACTAAAATTTGGGTAAAGGAATTTATGCGGGGCGGGAGTCCCCAAGATCGCGCAAGGTCCAATAACAATATGCGTGTACGATAATAAGGAAAAGTGGCGCGGAACAGCCAATTTTTGCAACGCTTGAGGCGGGTAGTTTGTTTTTATATTTCTAGCTAGCTGGTCTATCGCACACGGTTCATCCTAATTTCCAAATAAACTTGTCGCCTTTAGCTTGCACAGGCGGTGGTTTTATAGCACACTTGCATCGCACACGGTTAAGCCAATATACCTCCGCCTTTTGCTCGTGCTTGCGCGGTCGTGGTGATTTCAGCGCACTTGCATCGCACAAGGTTGAGCCAGTACCTCCACCCTTTGCTCGCACTTTGCTGGTCGCAGGTGATTTCAACAAGACTTGCATCGCACACGGTTGAGCCAGTACCTCCACCTTAATTTGCTCGCGCATGTGCAGGCATGGTGATTCACAGCGCACTTGTATCGCACATGGTTAATATATTATACCCGTGTCCATTGAGCTTCATCAGAGTCTTTGCAGCAAAAAATAACGTTAGAGAGGGTCAGAAGACAGCCACACCAGCATGTGGCCCGAATATATATGAGGGAAATGGGTGGTCTGTGATGTTCAAAATTCCAATGCACAACTTTGACCGCGCGGTCCCACGGTTGGGCGCGTCGTCGAAGATCGATGAGAGGGGCCAGAAGTCAAGAACCACCTGGAAGTGGCCAAATATATGTAGGAATATTGGGGATGCTTAAAACTTTAAATACACAATGCATAACTTTGGTGGCATCTGCCTCGCAAACCCAAAAGCACCCCTGGATATATATATATATATATATATATATATATATATATATATATGTATGTATGTATATATGTATATATATATATATAATGACATAATGTCGAACCTAGCTAGGATGCTTGGCCCACCACCTCCCACTTCGTGTCAGCGGGGCGGATGCACGTAATGATCGATACTTTTGTTATACATGCATGTCGCCATGACCTACCATAAGACGGAGCAATGAATCTATCGTTTGGTCAAACGACAATTGTTGTTGTCGATAAACCGCTTAGGCCAATAGATTGAACCATCATAAAGATCACACGAGAGGGACCACAAAACCAGCACCTCTTGCACGCGGCCCAAAATAATGTACGTTGGGAAGGGGTGATGTTTGTTTTCAATATATAATAATGTACAATTTGGATGTGGTGCCTACCTCTCGATATAGAAAACAACCATGAAGGCAAGGTAGTTAAGGACGACATACGCAGGGTGTGATGTAGGTCGAACCCAGCAATCCGAGCATGTGGGAGGGAATCCTGACAACGCATGAGCTCGAGCTTTGGTTGAGCAACATGTGATGGTGATCGGCCCTAACACGAACTAGGAGGAATCCATTCATGGCCAACACATAGCCCTCATTATCAGTCAAAGGGATGATATATTCACACTCGAGAGCCCACAGATATGTATGTCGTCACAAAAAACCGCACAAGGGAGACGTGGTCGATCAGAAGACCTCGTATACACTGCATGCGGCCCGAAAATATGTATGGGTATGGTGGTGTTTGATGTGTTTAAATCCCAAATGCACAACTTCGATGGGCCACCAACTACATTATAAACTGAACACCGTACCCGACTCCAAGCCTGGTTCAATACGTACGATATTAGTTTACCAACTTCGAGGCGGCGACGCAATGGGGGGGGGCATCCACGCATGGCCTCAAACTTTATTTGGTCTAGCATGGGACACATCTATATCTATACCCCTATATAGTGTGCAAATAACTTTGAAAGTTGGTCGTTGGATGAAGCCAATCCGTCGGTACAGAGATGGAAAATCCGAGCACTACTGGCCGTTGGATATCATCTACATTCCACCAGATTCTGCCACATGTACAATCTAGAAGACTCCATGGTTGAAATTAAGCATAATGGACAAACCTCAAAACACAAGCACTTCTCCTTTGTTCTCTAGAATCTTCCATGTCTTAATTGCCCAAACTTTTTTTTTCTAAATGAATTGTCACTTTTTGTTTTTACTTTATGATTTACAATGCATAATACCATGAATCTTAAAATAGATTTTTTTTATAAAACTAATTGATTTTGGATGATATGAATTATAAGAATTAAACGAACATCTACATCATGCATATATGACTCAAAGCTTACATGCTATAGTGTGGTAGTTATTCATAATTTGGTTACCAAATCTCATGCGTGCAATGCAGGTGTACCTTACTAGTATCAATAGGAAACCATCATGGTCAAACCCTTCTCGTTGTTGGGTCAAAGGGATAGATTGTGTGGGCCCCCTAATTTTCGGTAAAGGATAGTATATATACCTCGGGGAGCCCATAGATATGTGTCGCGTCTATAAGCCGCACAAGGGAGACATGCTCGAGAAGAACACACTGCCCCCTATACCCTGCATGCAACCTGAAAAAGGTTTATATAATCGCCATGACAGGTCAAGTCAATCATTCTTTAATTTGTTAGAGCAAAAAATAACCCATAAAAACATAGTAGGTTTATATAATCGCCATGACAGATCAAGTCAACCATTCTTTAATTTTTTAGAGCAAAAAATAACCCATAAAAACATAGTCTACAAATTAGCAAAACAAGGAACCCAAGGTTTATATAATTGCCATGATAGGTCACTATAGAGATATAATATATCTCTATAATGACCGTGTCATGGCATTTAAATGAAGCTTGAGATATGCAACTTCCCACCGGGTCACGCATCCTTGGACTACTCCAGCCCGAGCAGGCTTAACTTCTGCATTCTATTCGACTAGGCTAGCGGATGGGAAGCCACCCATTGCAGATAAGAATTGCCTCCTTGCCATTAAGGCGTTTCACGCTGGTCACCCTATGGGACCTACTCCTCCTATCACACACATTTGTGCTTTTAGAAACTATGTGGGATATTTACATGGCCGGTGGGTCGCCGCTAGCCTTCAATGAGCACTGACATTGGTAGCGGGAAAATGATGGGAGAAGAGGCGGGGAACCGATGAGAGGAGTGGCAAGAAACAGTAGCCTGTTTAGAAAACCTAATAGAGAAGGGTTGCCGTTCAATATGGGAGCATCCAATGGGGCACACGTACGATCCGTGGGGTTTGGATTCTGGCCAATTAGAACGCACGACTCAGATCGCGCGCACAGCAGGGGGAGGGGGGCATCGGCCACGGTTTGGTAGGCACACGGCTTTCGTGAGTGAACCGTGTGCTATTTGAAAATATTTCGTGAGAAGAATCTCGGTTTTTAAATCCCTGTAAATCCAAAACTAACCCGAAAATTGTGAAACCTGGCATGGTGTCACGAGATGGCACATATATGTCGATGAATCTTTTTCATCCATTTTGGCGCAAGTTTTATTACAAGCCTCTTACAAACCGGAGCTTCTCTCAAAGAAGCCTCGTGGTTCCAATAGGGAAACGTGTCCCCCTTGTGGGCGAAACATAATCACTGCCTCTTTTTGCCTTATATTTTCTTCTACGGGAAACATGGAACGACAAGATATCTGTGCTGAAATTTAACATTATTCAGGGATCGTTTGGCCTTTTTATACACTAATTGAGTTTCCTAGGCATTTAATGTCCATAATTCAAATATGAAATTCACATACATGCTCCAGTTCACCAAAATGGTTAGAAAATTTATACATGTGTCCTTGGGTGCATGTTTAGTTCCCATGCCAGGAATGGGAACGAATTACAACCATACCCGCGTCCTGGCTCGTCCTCAAACATTTGGAATCTCGGTTTTTAAATCCCCGTAAATCCTAAACTCACCAAAAAGTCATCAAAGGTGGCGTGGTATCACGTCATGGGACATATATGTCGTGGTAAAAAAATTGTCCAATTTGGGCCAAGCTTTATTACAAACCTCTTACAAACCGGAGCTTCTCTCAAAGAAGCCTCGTGGTTTCGATAGGGAAACGTGTTCCTCTTGTGGGCGAAACGTAATCACTTCCTCTTTTCGTCTTGTATTTTCTTCCATGGGAAACATGGAACGACATCATATCTGTGCTGATATTTAAACTTATTCAGGGATGGTTTGGCCTTTTTATACACTAATTGAGTTTCCTATGCATTTAATGTCCATAATTCAAATCTGAACTACAAATACATGCTCCAGTTCACCAAAATGGCTAGAAAAATTATAGATGTGTCCTTGGGTGCATGTTTAGGTCCCATGCCAGGAATGGGAACGAATTACAACCTACCGGTGTCCTGGCTCATTCTCAAACATTTCGAATCTCGGTTTTCAAATCCCCATAAATCCAAAACTCACCAGAAAGTCATCAAAGGTGGCATGGTGTCACGTCATGGCACATATATGTCGTGGTAAAAACATTGCCAATTTGGGCCAAGCTTTATTACAAGCCTGTTACAAACCGGAGCCTGTCGCAAGAACCCTCGTGGTTTCGATAGGGAAACGTGTCCCCTTGCGAGCCAAACGATAATCGCTCCCTCTTCTAGCCTCGTATTTTCTTCTACACGCAACACGGAACAACAGGAGATTCACGCTGAACTTTGAAATTATTCAGGGTTCGTTTGACCTTTTTTATTCATTAATTGAGTTTTTTAGGCATTTAATGTCCATAATTCAAATCCGAACTACAAATACATGCTCCACTGCACCAAAATGGCTAGAAAAAACATACATGTTTCCTTGGGGTACATGTTTAGGTCCCATGGAACGAATGTGAACGAATTCAACCGTCTCACCGTCCTGGCTTGGCCACAAACATTGCGAATCTCGGTTTTTAAATCTCTGTAAATCCAAAACTCACCAGGAAATCATGAAACTTGGCATGGTGTCACTACATGGTACATATAATTGTCCAATTTGGGCGAAGCCATATTACAAGCCTCTTACAAACTGGATCCTGTCGCAACCCTCGTGGTTCTGGTAGGGAAACATGCCCCTCTTGTGGGCGAAACGATAATCGCTTCCTCTTCTCGCCTTTAACTTTGTTTTCTACAGGCAACATAGAATAACAGGAGTGTCAGGCTGAAATTCGAAACTGTTCAGGTTTCGTTTGGCCATTGTATATATTACTAATTACTAAGTTTTCTACGCATTTAATGTAGTCCATAATTCAAATTTGAACTACAAGCAGATGCTCCAGTGAAGCAAAATGGGTGGGAAATCCTACATGTGTCATTGGGTGCATGTTTAGGTCTCATTTAAGGAATGGGAATGAATTACAAACTTGTGTCGTCCTGAAACATTGAGAATCTTGGTTTTTAAATCCCAGTAAATCAAAAAGTCACCAAAAAAACATGAAACTTGGCATGGTTTCATGACATGGCACATAAATGTCGTGGTAAAAAAGTCGTCCAGTTTGAGAAGAGGCGCAAACATTAGTAGCCAATGAAGTCCTTTTTGAAACAAAAAGCTGACACGTTAATATCGCAAACGGTTGTATTATATTAACCGTGTCGAAATTTAACCATACTCGGTGGCGTGCGTGCAACTGTTTGATTAGACGGGACAAGCGCGAGAAGTCCGCCGTGCAGGCTTGACGGGACGAGTGCGAGCAGTCCGCCGCGCAGGCTCGACGGGACGCGTGCATCCTTTCCACCTCGCAGGCTCGACGGGACACGTGCGAGCAGCAAGGCCGCCCATGCTCACCAGGAAGCGAGATCTTTGACCTCCATGCACCAGCCGCCGCCCGCCTGGCTCACAACTTCTCCATTAATGGGTTAATTAAAGCACCTGGACGGAGGGTGTCTGCTTGTGATCCCATGGCAGCATTTGCTTTGTTTGTTTTTTCAACTCGTATTCCACCCTAATTTAAATTGCAACATAGGGCAACGGATAATACAACCACAAATAAAATGGCAACGGATAATACGACCACAAATCAAATGGCAACAGATAATACGACGACAAATTTACAATGGCGCAGATAATAATTGTCTTACATATTCCAGATAATTTAAATGCCACATGCGGCAAAGCCCGGAAGACACGGGGGCAAGAGAAGACGGAAATTGCGGAACAACGATCCGGGTCGCCATCGTCTCTACTCGTCGATGGATCACCGGGCGACAAAATCCTCCAGCTCATTCTTCAATTCCTCACGACTTTGCTTGAAAGCAGCCACAGATTCCTCCACCTCCTGCTCGCGCTTGATCCAGAGCTTCCTAAAGCCACCCATCAGTTCCTAGATGACCGCTTTCAGCGTCATCTCTGAGGCTCTACTCTGCTTATGCAACATCTTCTAGCCGGCGGCCTCCTCCTCCTTCTCGGCGACCAATGTGAGGAGCTTTGGATTGTCACCCATGAGTTGCTCGACGAGGCCGGTCGCCTTGTCAACTGAGGCATCGCTGATCTTGAGAAGCTTCATCAAGTCGTCGACCAGCTCCTGCTGTGTAGTGACGCCAGTGAGAATGTCGTCGTCGCCGGAGAAGGACTTCAGGAACACCGGCTCGTCGCGATGGCTGACGCCACAAATGCGCTTGTGAGAGTCCTCGCGTGCTCGCGAGAGCTCGTTCGAGGGCTCCGCAGCGCGCCGGGACATCTCTGATGCGGCTGCGGCTTCGCGGCGGGACCTCTCTAGTGCTTCCGCGGCCTTGGTCTTTGCTGCCTGGTTATATGTCCACCCTAAACTCCTCCTACCGGTCATGGCGGAACGACTTGACAGGAAAGACCAGTTTTGTGGGTGATGAGGAGAGGAACTGTGAAGTAATTTTCGAGTGAGTAGTTGTTATAGCCCGGTGCTAAGTGTGAACACATATTAGTTTGATAGCTGTGAACGGATTTGCAATTACTTATTGCATTGTAATCTGCAATGTGACGAGAAACAAGGTCAAAATTTATTGATGGAAGAAGGTTGACCACGTGGTTGCTCGTCGTTGAGTCGGCTGGTTGCCATGTATCACACGCATCTTGTTAAGTTGAACCGTTTCTGTTCTGTTCGCTAATCGAAAATAGTTTGTCCGAGTGAACCGTATACCCTATATCACACACAGCTTGATCTGGCTAACCGTTTCTATTGCACTCCCTAATAGCAAACAGTTCATCGGAGCGAACTGTATGCGTATACCGCACACACATTGATATGGCTGCCCGTTTCTGTTGTTCTGCCTCATCGCAAACAGTTCGAACAGGTTACCGTGTGCCCTGAATCGCACACGCAACTAAAATCTGAATCGTGTTTGATGGCTCCGCCATCACAAACGTTTTGCACCTTTTTTGATAGTTTTTTACATCCCTGTTTGTGATTAATGCATCGCACATAGTTTTGTCAAAGGGTCTCTGATCATAGTGTCACGTTAGCAGCATCCTGCAGTAGTGCATGACAATATGACTTCTATGTGAATATAAACAAACATAAACCATTAAGTTGTCTTCCTTGTCCAACGTCAACAATTTTGGCATATAATATTTTGATGAGGGAAATCACCAAAGATTTCTAGGATAGTATATTTATATGTGAATCTCCTCTTCCCTTATTAATTCTTTCATGAGTTGCATCATTGACTAATGCTATGTTTGTCAATCTCTAATAAATTTTTCTACTTATACTTTTCCTTATGTGGTGTCATCACCTACCATAAGATTAGTATATTATATTTTTCATCATTTCTTTCCTTTTGTTTATTTCCTTTCTCCTTTTCTTCCTTATTTCTTTTCTTTTATTTGCAACATGAAAGTAAAGAAACCAAAAACTCAAACTAACCTTTATTATATATATTGCACAAGATCACAAGGATAGATCACTAAGCAAACTCTCAAAATAGAAAGGATCAAACTAAACTTTCATTCATAGAAAGCAAAAGATCGGACTAAAATAGGTAAAGGAAAAAAGATAGTGGGATGATACGATACCGGGGCACCTCCCCCAAGCTTGGCGGAAGCCAGGGGAGTGCCCATACCCGATGCTCAATTCTCTTTTGGTGATGAAGAAGAAGGTGGTGCTGAAGAGATCTTGTCCTCGAATTTCCATGGCAGTGGTCCACCATCATAAGAGGAGGAGTAAGTCTCATGGGTCCTGCAACTAGCAGCCAAACTCATACCTTTAAACTTTGCCTCATAATCAAAGACTTAGTTTTGGAGATCATAGATCTGGCTTTGGAGGAAGTTGATTTTCTCATTGAGGGTGAAGACGATGTCCTTCATGGGCTTGCCATCCACCTTGAGATCACGGGAGAGGTCCATGATCATGAGTTGATTGGCGTTGAGCCCATGCTCCACCATCCCCTTGCACCGGTAGACATCCTGCTCCATAGCTTCAAGCCTAGCCTCCACAGTTCCTGTCCCTTTGGGACCTTGCACATCGCGGATGTGGAGCAACCCCTCAGGAATCTAGATGACCTGAGGGTGCTGCACCACCTCCCGCAGATCTGGGTTGATGACGTTCTTGAAGAACTTGTCCTTGGAGGAGCTGGAGGTGGCCATGGTAGATGGGATCTGATAGAAAATAGCAAGGAAAAGAAAACAGAATATTTCTCCGTGATATGTTGATCAACAAGTTTGGGGGGTATATAAAGATTTTTTATCTTGGGGGACAAGCAAAATGTAGAAAAACGGAGTCCAGAAGGTGTCCCAGGTGGGCACAACCCACCTGGGCGTGCCTGGCTGGTGTCTTGTGCCCACCAGGGTACGCTTCCTAGAAGTTTCTTATTTTCCTATTTTTCTAAATATTCCAAAACTGACAAAAAATATTTTTGCGGATTTTTCGGAGTCTGTTTACTTACCGTATCACGTACGTACTTATTTACACGATTCTGGAGTGTTTCGGAAGGACTCTTTTATGTGTTCTTTCGGTGTCAAAGTTTGGATAATATTACTGTCAACATTAATGGGTGTACCTGAGATATAATGTTTTATTCGTTGCCCCTTCAGCATTATTTATTTTGATGGCTCCAGACCGATAAACCTCCTCGATAATATAGGGGCCTTCCCATTTTGAGAGGAGTTTTCTTGCAAAGAATCTAAAATGATAGTTATACAAAAGAACATATTCTCCGACTTTAAAGTCATGCTTTTGGATTCTGTTATCATGCCAACTTTTAACTTTTTCTTTGAATGACTTTGCATTTTCATAAGCTTGGGTTCTCCATTCATCTAATGAACTAATATCACATAACCTCTTTTCACTGGCAAGTTTGAAATCATAGTTGAGCTCTTTGATGGCCCAATATGCTTTATGTTGTAAATCAAGAGGCAAATGACAAGCTTTTCCATAAACCATTTTATAAGGAGACATACCCATAGGATTTTTATATGATGTTCTATAATCCCAAAGTGCATCATCTAATTTCTTAAACCAATTCTTCCTGGACCTATTGAGGTCTTTTGCAAAATTAATTTTATTTCTCTATTGCTAAGTTCAACTTGACCACTAGACTGAGGATGATAAGGTGATGCAATTCTATGGTTAACATCATACTTGGCAAGCATTTTACGGAAAGCACCATGAATAAAGTGTGAACCACCATCAGTCATTAAATATCTGGGGACTCTAAACCTTGGGAAGATAACTTCCTTAAGCATTTTGATAGAGGTGTTGTGATCAATACTACTGGTTGGAATAGCTTCTACCCATTTAGTAACATAATCAACAGCAACCAGATTATGTGTATGCCCATTAGAGGAAGGAAAAGGTCCCATGTAGTCAAATCCCCAAACATCATATGGTTCAACAACAAGTGAATAGTTCATAGACATTTCTTGACACTTACCGATATTACCTATTCTTTGACATTCATCACAAGATAAGACAAACTTACGGGCATCCTTGAAGAGAGTAGGCCAATAAAATCCAGATTGCAATACCTTGTTTGCAGTTCTATCTCCAGCATGATGCCCTCCATAAGCTTCGGAGTGACATTTCCATAGGATTTGTCCCTGTTCATGCTCAGGTACACAACGTCTAATAATACCGTCCACTCCTTCTTTATAAAGATGTGGGTCATCCCAAAAGTAATGTCTTAAATCCTATAAGATTTTTTTCTTTTGTTGGTATGTAAAGCTAGGTGGTAAATATTTAGCAACAATGTAATTAGCATAGTGAGCATACCAAGGAGTACTACGAGCAATATTTATTGCAGCTAACTGCTCATCAGGAAAACTATCATCAATAGGTAGTGGGTCATCAGGCACATTTTCAAGCCTAGATAAAATAAGCTACGGGGTTCTCAGCTCCTTTTCTACCAATGATATGTAAATCAAATTCTTGTAACAAGAGAACCCGTCGAATAAGTCTAGGTTTAGCATCTTTCTTTTCCATAAGATATTTAATAGCAGCATGGTTGGTGTGAACAATTACTTTGGAATCAACAATATAAGGTCTAAATTTATCACAAGCAAACACCACTGCTAAGAATTCTTTTTCAGTAGTAGCATAGTTTCGTTGAGCACTATCTAGAATTTTACTAGCATAATGAATAACATTCAATTTCTTATCAACTCTTTGTCCTAGAACAACACCAACAACATAATCACTAGCGCCACACATAATTTCAAAAGGCAAGTTCCAATCAGGTGGTTGAACAATAGGTGCAGAAATTAAGGCTTTCTTGACTATTTCAAAGGCTTCTAAACAATCATCATCAAAAACAAAAGGAATATCCTTTTGCAATAGATTTGTAAGAGTCCTAGAACTTTTAGAAAAGTCTTTGATAAATCTCCTATAGAAACCAGCATGACCTAAGAAACTACGAATACCTTTTATATCTTTAGGGCATGGCATTTTCTCAATTGCATCAACATTAGCTTTGTCCACTTCAATACCTCTTTCAAAATTTTTATGACCCAAGACAATGCCTTCATTAACCATAAAGTGGCATTTCTCCCAATTCAAGACAAGATTTGTTTGTTCACATCTCTAAAAAACTCGATCAAGATTGCTTAAACAATCATCAAACCACTTCCCATAAACAGAGAAGTCGTCCATGAAAACCTCAACAATCTTTTCACAAAAGTCAGAGAATATAGCAGCCATACATCTTTGAAAGGTAGCAGGTGCATTACATAAACCGAAACGCATACGTCTATAAGCATAGGTTCCAAAGGGACAAGTAAAAGTGGTCTTTTCTTGATCAGGTTGAGAAACATGTATTTGCGAAAAACCAGAATATCCATCAAGGAAGCAAAAATATGTGTGCTTAGATAATCTTTCAAGCATTTGATGAATAAAAGGCAGAGGGTAATGATCTTTTCGAGCTGCTTTGTTTAATTTTCTAAAATCAATTACCATTCTATGGCCTATAACAATTCTTTGTGGAATAAGTTCATTCTTATCATTAGGAACAACGGTTATACCTCCTTTCTTAGGGACACAATGAACAAGACTTACCCATCTACCATCAGCTATAGGATAGATTATACCTGCTTCCCGAAGTTTTAATATTTCCGTTCTTACCACTTCTTTTATCTTCGGGCATGCCAACAACAGGTCTATGTTTATCCTTTTTATCAGGTTTGGCAATTCTAGCAGCTTCTTCACAGAAGTAAATAACATGCCCATCTACATTTTCTTCCAAGAGATCTTTAACCATAGCAATAATAGGTTTCACTTTAATTTGTTCATCAGGTTTCTGTGTTCTAATGTAACTCTTGTTGGCCACAGTTGAAACTTTAGCATGTTCTTTTATCCTAACAAGGAAAGGTGGTTTCTCAATATAAGCAGAAGGAACAACTGGATCAACATTGTAAAGTATAGTTTCTTCTTTGTATCGGTTCTTTGATTTCTTCTTTAATAGGTGGGTGATATTTAAACCACTTCTCTTTAAGGAGATCAACATGAGTAGCAAATGATTCACAGAAGGAAGCTACTATCTCAGAGTTAAGTCCATATTTATTGCTAAACTTTTGAAAAGCATCGGTATTCATAAAAGATTTAACACAGTCATACTTAAGCTTAATACCTGACTCTTTACCTTCCTCGAGTTCCCAATCTTCAGAGTTGCATTTAATTCTTTCCAAAAGATCCCACCGGAATTCAATAGTCTTCTTCATAAAAGAACCAGCACAAGACGTATCGAGCATGGTTTGATCATTACGAGAAAGCCGAGCATAAAAGTTCTGGATAATAATTTCTTTTGAGAGCTCATGATTGGGGCATGAATATAACATTGACTTAATACTCCCCCAAGCTAGAGCGTTACTTTATCCTTCACGAGGCCAAAAATTATATATATAATTCCGATCACGATGAACTAGATGCATAGGATAATTTTTTTGGTGGAACTCCAATTTCAAACGATTCCAATTCCAAGATCCAATATCATCGCATAGCCTATACCATGCCAATGCTTTTCCCTTTAAAGATAAAGGGAAAACCTTTTTCATAACTTCATCCCTGGGTAAACACGCAAGCTTGAACAATCCACAAATTTGTTCTACATATATCAAGTGCATATCAGGATGTTCGGTTCCATCTCCTGCATAAGGATTAGCTAGCAGTTGTTCTATCATACCCGAAGGAATTTCATATTCAATATTTTTAGTACGTGTGGTAGGTTGACGGGTAGCTAATTGTGGTTCCGGTTGAGGTGAAGATACCCCAAACAAACCCCTCAAAGGATTGTGTTCCATAGTAAAAAGTGACAATAAATTTCAGCACATTATATAAATGTTTCCTTACCAAATTCCACTTACCAAAGGTGCTTCACTCCGCGGCAACGGCGCCAGAAAATAGCCTTTATGACCCACAAGTATAGGGGATCAATTGTAGCTCTTTTCGTTAAGTAAGAGTGTCGAACCCAACGAGGAGCAGAAGGAAATGACAAGTAATTTTCAGTAAGGTAATGTGTGCAAGTGCTGAAATTGTAAGTAACTGAGTAGTTTGATAGCAAGATAATTTGTAACGGGCAAGTAACGATAGTAGTAACAAAAGTGCAGCAATATAGCCCAATCCTTTTGAGGCAAAAGACAGGGTAAAACGGTCTCTTATCACAAGCAAAGCGTTCTTGAGGGTACACGGGAATTTCATCTAGTCACTTTCACCATGTTGGTTCGATTTGTGTTTGCTACTTTGATAGTTTGATATGTGGGTGGACCGGTGATTAGGTGTTTTTCTTACTTGAACAAGCCTCCTACTTATGATTAACCCTCCCGCAAGCATCCGCAACTACGGGAAAAGTATTAAGAATAAATATAACCATAGCAGTAAACTTTTGGATCCAATCGGTCCCTTACGGAATAGCGCATAAACTGGGGTTTAAGCTTCTGTCACTCTCGCAACCCATCATCTACTTACTACTCCACAATGCATTCCCTTAGGCCCAAATATGGAGAAGTCTCATGTAGTCGACATTCACATGACACCACTAAGGGAATCACAACATACATACTGTCAAAATATCGAACACATATCAAGTTCACATGATTACTTGCAACAAGATTTCTCCCGTGACCTCAAGAACAAAAGTAACTACTCACAAATGATAATCATGCTCAAGATCAGAGGGGTATTAAATAGCATATTGGATCTGAACATATAATCTTCCACCAAATAAACCATATAGTAATCAACTACGAGATGTAATCGACACTACTAGTCACCCACAAGCACCAATTTATAGTTCCGGTAACAAGATTGAACACAAGAGATGAACTAGGGTTTGAGATGAGATGGTGTTGTTGAAGATGTTGAGGGAGATTGCCCTCCCCCAAGATGGGAGAGTTGTTGGTGATGATGATGACGACGATTTCCCCCTCCGGGAGGAAAGTTCCCCTGGCGGAATCGCTCCGCCGAAGGGAAAAAGTGCTCCTGCCCAAGTTCCGCCTCGAGATGGCGGCGCTCCGTCCCGAAAGTCCTCTCCTTATATTTTCTAGGTCAAAATGACCTATATACCAGAAGATGGGCACCGGGGTGGAGTGCAGGTGAGCACAACCCACTGTAGGCGCGCCAGGTGGGTTGTGCCCACCTAGTGGGGCCCCTCTGGTAGTTATTTGCTCCAATATTCATCATATATTTGATAAAATTTCTCTGTGAAGTTTCAGCTTGTTTGGAATTGTGCAGAATAGGTGGCCCGACGTAGCATTTCCAGGTCCAGATTTCCAGCTGCCGGAATTCTCCCTCTCTGTGTATATCTTGCATATTATGAGAGAAAAGGCATTAGAATTACTCCAAAAAGCATTATTATGGATAAAAACATCATAAATAACAGTAAGGAAACATGATGCAAATTGGACGTATCACGCCCCATGTAGGCCGAAATAAGGGGGAAGGAAAGAGGAGAAGAGAGAAAGGAAGGGGAGGGATTCGACCTCCCCCTTCCTTCTCTCCTCCCTCCTCCTTCCTTCCCCTCTGGATGAATATGGAAGGAGGGAGGCCAAATTGGGAGGCGCCCAAGTAGGATTCCTCCTACTGGGGGCGCCCCCTTGGCTGCCTCTCCTCCCCTCCAACCCATATATATATATATATATATATATATATATATATATATATATATATATATATATCTGCCTGTGTGTGTGTGTATATGAGGGGGAGGGCACCGCTAGAACACACAACATTGATTCCTAGCCATGTGCGGTGCCCCCCTCCACAGTTTACGCCTCCGGTCATATTCACGTAGTGCTTAGGCAAAGCCCTGCGCGGATCACTTCACCATCACCGTCACCATGCCATCGTGCTGACGGAACTCTTCCTTGACACTTTGCTGGATCAAGAGTTCGAGGTACGTCATCGAGCTGAACGTGTGCAGAACTCGGAGGTGTCATACGTTCAGTGCTTGATCGGTCGGAACGAGAAGAAGTTCGACTACATCAACTGCGTTGTCTAATGCTTCCGCTTTCGGTCTACGAGGGTACGTGGACACACTTTCCCCCTCTCGTTGCTATGCATCTCCTAGATAGATCTTGCGTGAGCGTAGAATTTTTTTGAAATTGCATGCTACGTTCCCCAACGGTGGCATCCGAGCCTGGTTTATGCGTAGATGATATGCACGAGTAGAACACAAAGAGTTGTGGGCGGTGATCGTCATACTGCTTACCACCAATGTCTTATTTTGATTTGGCGGTATTGTTGGATGAAGTGGCCGGACCAACCTTACATGACCACGTTCATGAGACCGGTTCCGCCGACAGACATGCAACTAGTTTTGCATAAAGGTGGCTGGCGGGTGTTTGTTTCTCCAACTTTAGTTGAATCAAATTTGACTGCGGACGGTCCTTGTTGATGGTTAAAACAACAAACTTGATAAATTACCGTTGTGGTTTTGATGCGTAGGTAAGAACGATTCTTGCTAGAAGCCCGTAGCAGCCACATAAAACTTGCAACAACAAAGTAGAGGACGTCTAACTTGTTTTTGCAGGGCATGTGGTGATGTGATATGGTCAAAACATGATGTGATATACATTATTGTATGAGATGATCATGTTTTGTATAAGTTATCGGCAACTAGCTGGAGCCTTATGGTTGTCGCTTTATTGTATGAAATGCAAACGCCATGTAATTGCTTTACTTTATCACTATGCGTTAGCGATAGTTGTAGAAGCAATAGTTGGCGAGACGACAACAACGCTACGATGGAGATCAAGGTGTCAAGCCGGTGACGATGGAAATCATGACGGTGCTTTGGAGATGGAGATCAAAGGCACAAGATGATGATGGCCATATCATGTCACATATTTTGGTTGCATGTGATGTTTATCTTTTATATATCTTATTTTGCTTAGTTGGCGATAGCATTATAAGATGATCCCTCACTAAAAATTTCAAGGTATAAGTGTTCTCCCTGAGTATGCACCGTTGCGACAGTTCGTCGTGCCGAGACACCACGTGATGATCGGGTGTGATAAGCTCTACGTTCACATACAATGGGTGCAAGTTAGTTTTGCTCATGCGGAATACTCGGGTTGAACTTGACGAGACTAGCATGTACAGACATGGCCTCGGAACACTGGAGACCGAAAGGTCGAACGTGAATCATATAGTAGATATGATCAACATAGAGATGTTCACCATTTAAAACTACCCCATCTCATGTGATGATCGGACATGGTTTAGTTGATTTGGATCACGTGATCATTTAGATGACTCGAGGGATGTCTATCTAAGTGGGAGTTCTTAAGTAATATGATTAATTGAACTTAATTTATCATGAACTTAGTCATGATAGTATTTGCATATCTATGTTGTAGATCACTCGCTCGCGTTGTAGCTCCCCTGTGTTTAGAGAAAAATTGTTGGGGAACGTAGTAATTTCAAAAAATTTCCTACGCACACGCAAGACCATGGTGATGGCATAGCAACGAGAGGGGAGAGTGTCTGTCCACGTACCCTCGTAGACCGTAAGCGGAAGCGTTATAACAACGCGGTTGATGTAGTCGCACGTCTTCACAATCCGACCGATCCAAGTACCGAACTACGGCACCTCCTGTTCAAAGACACGTTCAGCTCGATGACGATCCCGGGCTCCGATCCAGCAAAGCGTCGGGGATGAGTTCCGTCAAGACGACGGCGTGGGACGATGATGATGCTCCACCGACGCAGGGCTTCGCCTAAGCTCGCGACAATATGACTTCACCGGCGCAGGCTTCGCCTAAGCTCATGACGATATGATGAAGTGGAATATGGTGGAGGGGGCACCGCACACGGCTAAGGAACGATCCGTAGATCAACTTGTGTGTCATGGGGTGCCCCCTGCGTATATAAAGGAGCAAGAGTGCGGCCAGCCCATAAGGCGGCGCTGGAGGAGTCCTACTCCCACCGGGAGTAGGACTCCCCCCCCCCCTTTTCCTAGTTGGATTAGGATTGGGGAAGGGGGAAGAGGGAAGGGGGGCGCCGCCCCCCCCCCTCTCCTTGTCCTATTCGGACTAGTGGGGGGGGGGGGTGCGCGGCCTGCCGGGCCGGCCCGTTCCTCTTCTCCCTATGGCCCATCCAGGCCCATAGACCCCGGGGGTTCCGTAACCCCGGTGTTAAATAACTTTCCTGTTTTCATCCTAACCTTTCCAAGTCCAAACATAGGCTTCCAATATATCAATCTTTATGTCTTGACCATTTCGAGACTCCTCGTCATGTCCGTGATCACATCCGGGACTCGAACAACCTTCGGTACATCAATACTTATAAACTCATAATGAACTGTCATCGAAGCGTTAAGCGTCACGGACCCTACGGGTTCGAGAACTATGTAGACATGACCTAGAACCATTCTCGGTCAATAACCAATAGCGGAACCTGGATGCCCATATTGGTTCCTACATATTCTACGAAGATCTTTATCGGTCAAACCGCATAACGACATACGTTGTTCCCTTTGTCATCGGTATGTTACTTACCCGAGATTCGATCGTCGGTATCCAATACCTAGTTCAATCTTCGTTACCGGTAAGTCTCTTTACTCGTTCCGTAATACATCATCTCACAACTAACTCATTAGTTGCAATGCTTGCAAGGCTCATGTGATGTGTATTACCGAGAAGGCCCAGAGATACCTCTCTGACAATCGGAGTGACAAAACCTAATCTTGATTCATGCCAACTCAACATATACTTTTGGAGACACCTCAGAGTACCTTTATAATCACCCGATTACGTTGTGACATTTGGTAGCACACAAAGTGTTCCTCCGTAAACGGAGTTGCATAATCTCATAGTTTGCGTGAACTTTGTATAAGTCATGAAGAAAGCATAAGCAACATACTAAACGATCAAGTGCTAAGCTAACGGAATGGGTCAAGTCAATCACATCATTCTACTAATGATGTGATCCCGCTTAATCAAATGACAACTCATGTCTATGGTTAGGAAACATAACCATCTTTGATTTAACGAGCTAGTAAAGTAGAGGCATACTAGTGACACTCTGTTTGTCTACGTATTCACACATGTATTATGTTTCCGGTTAATACAATTCTAGCATGAATAATAAACATTTATCATGATATAAGGAAATAAATAATAACTTTATTTTTGCCTCTAGGGCATATTTCCTTCAAAAATAAGTTGAAAGATGATAGTAGCAATGATACGGACTAGGTCCATGTTATAAGGATTATCCTCATTGCTGCAAAGAAGAATTATGTTCTTGATGCACCGCTAGGTGGCAGACCTACTGCAGGAGCAGATGCAGACGTTATGAAAGTTTGACAAAGCTCGATATGATGACTACTTGATAGTTTAGTGCACCATGCTTTAGTTCTTATAACCGGGACTTCAAAAACGTTTTGAATGCCACAGAGCATATGAGATGTTCCAAGAGATGAAATTTGTATTTCAGTCTCATGCCCGTGTCGAAAGGTATGAGACCTCTGACAAATACTTTGCCTACAAGATGGAGGAGAATAGCTCAGCCAGTGAGCATGTGCTCAGAATGTCTAGGTACTACAATCACTTGTATCAAGTGGGAGTTAATCTTCCAGATAATATAGTGATTGACAAATTTATCTAGTCACTATCACCAAGCTACTACAACTTCGTGATGAACTATAATATGCAAGGGATGACGAAAACGATTCCCGAGCTCTTCGAGATGCTGAAATCAGCGAAGGTAGAAATCAAGAAAAAGCATCAAGTGTTGATGGTTAACAAGACCACTAGTTTCAAGAAATGGGGCAAGGGAAAGAAAAGGAACTTCAAGAAGAATGGCAAAAAAGTTTCCACTCCCATGAAGAATCCCAAAACTAGACCTAAGCCTGAAACTGAGTGCTTCTACTCCAAAGGGAATGGTCAGTGGAAGCGGAACTACCCCAAATACTTGGCGGATAAGAAGGATGACAAAGTGAACAAAGGTATATTTGATATACATGTTATTGATGTGTACTTTACTAGTGTTCATAGTAACCCCTGGGTATTAGATACCGGTTCAGTTGCTAGGATTTGTAACTGAAAACAGGAGTTGCAAAATGAACAGAGACTAGTTAAGGGCAAGGTGACGATGTGTGTTGGAAGTGATTCCAAGGTTGATAAGATCACCATCACACACTTCCTCTACCTTCGTGATTAGTGTTGAACCTAAATAAATGTTATTTGGTGTTTGCGTTGAGTATAAATATGATTTGATCATGTTTATTGCAATACGATTATTCATTTAAGTCAGAGAATAATTGTTGTTCTGTTTACATGAATAAAACCTTCTATGGTATACACCCAATGTGAATGGTTTATTGAATCTCGATCGTAATGGTACACATAATCATAATATTGATGCCAAAAGATGCAAAGTTGATAATGATAGTGCAACATATTTGTGGCACTTTCGTTTAGGTCATATTGGTGTAAAGTGCATGAAGAAACTCCATGCGGGTGGACTTCTGGAATCACTTGATTATGAATCATTTGATGCTTGCGAACCATGCCTCATGGGCAAGATGAGTAAAATTCCGTTCTCCGAAAAAATGGAGTGAGCCACTGACTTATTGGAAATAATACATACCGATGTATGCGGTCCGATGAGTGTTGAGGCTTGCGGCGGGTATTGTTATATTGTTATTTTTCGACCTTCACAGATGATTTGAGAAGATATGGGTATATCTACTTGATGAAACACAAGTCTGAAACATTTGAAAAGTTCAAATAATTTCAGAGTGAAGTACAGAATCATCATAACAAGAAAATAAAGTTTCTACGATATAATCGTGGAGGCGAATATTTGAGTTACGCGTTCGGCCATCATTTAAAACAATGTGGAATAGCTTCACAACTCACGCCACCTGGAACACCACAACGTTATGGTGTGTCCGAACATCGTAACCATACTCTATTAGATATGTCTCTTATCGATTTACCACTATCGTTTTGGGGTATGCATTAGAGATAGCTGCATTCACGTTAAATAGGGCACCGTCCAAATCCGTTGAGACGACACCGTATGAACTATGGTTTGTCAAGAAATCTAAGATGTCGTTTCTTAAAGTTTGGGCTTGCGATGCTTATGTGAAAAAGCTTCAGCCTAATAAGCTTGAACCCAAATCGGAGAAGTGCGTCTTCATAGGATACCCAAAAAGAAACTGTTGGGTACACCTTCTATCACAAATCCGAAGGCAAGATCTTTGTTGCTAAGAATGGATCCTTTCTAAAGAAGGAGTTTCTGTCGAAAGAAGTGAGTGGGACGAAAGTAGAACTTGCTGAGGTAATTGTACCTTCTCTCGAATTGGAAAGTAGCTCATCACAGAAAACCGTTCCTGTGATGCCTACACCGAGAGGAAGCTAATGATAATGATCATGAAACTTCAAATCAAGTTACTACCGAACCTCGTAGGTCAACCAGAGCATGTTACGCACCAGAGTCTTACGGTAATCCTATTCTCGAAGTCATGTTACTAGACCATGACGAACCTACGAACTATGAAGAAGCGATGATGAGCCCAGATTCCGATAAATGGCTTGAGGCCATGAAATGCGAGATATGATCCATATATAAGAACAAAGTGTGGACTTTGGTGGACTTGCCCGATGATCGGCAATCCATTAAGAATAAATGGATCTTCAAGAGGAAGACGGACGCTGATGGTAGTGTTACTATCTACAAAGCTCGAATTGTCACAAAAGGTTTTCGACAAGTTCAAGTTGTTGACTACTGATACGTCTCCAACGTATCTATAATTTTTGATTGCTCCATGCTATATTATCTACTGTTTTGGACCATATTGATATTTAGTTTCCACTTTTATATTACTTTTGGGACTAACCTATTAACCGGAGGCCCAGCCCAGAATTGCTGTTTTTTTTGCCTATTTCAGTGTTTCGAAGACACGGAATATCAAACGGAGTCCAAACGGAATGAAACCTTCGGGAACGTGATTTTCTCACCGAATATGATACAGGAGACTTGGACCCCCCGTCAAGAAAGAAAAGAGGCGGCCACGAGGGTGGGGGCGCGCCCACCCCCCTAGGGCGCGCCACGTGCCTCGTGGGCCCCCCTTTGCTCCACCGACGTACTCCTTCCTCCTATATATACCAACGTACCCCTAAACGATCAGATACGGAGCCAAAAAACTAATTCCACCGCTGCAACTTTCTGTATCCACGAGATCCCATCTTGGGGCATGTTCCGAGTTCACGGAAGGGGAATCCACCACGGAGGGCTTCTACATCATCACCATAGCCCCTTCGATGAAGTGTGAGTAGTTTACCTCAGACCTTCGGGTCCATAGTTAGTAGATAGATGGCTTCTTCTCTCTTTTTGGATCTCAATACAATGTTCTCCCCCTCTCAAATGCGAGATCTATTCGATGTAATCTTCTTTTTGCGGTGTGTTTGTTGAGACCGATGAATTGTGGGTTTATGATCAAGATTATCTACGAACAATATTTGAATCTTCTCTGAATTCTTTATGTATGATTGGTTATCTTTGCAAGTCTCTTTGAATTATCAGTTTGGTTTGGCCTACTAGATTGGTTTTTCTTGCAATGCGAGAAGTGCTTAGCTTAGGGTTCAATCTTGCGGTGTCCTTTCCCGATGTGATGAGGGGCAGCAAGGCACGTATTGTATTGTTGCCATCGAGGATAACAAGATGGGGTTTTATCATATTGCATGAATTTATCCCTCTACATCATGTCATCTTGCTTAAGGCGTTACTCTGTTTTCATTAACTTAATACTCTATATGCATGGTGGATAGCGGTCGATGAGTGGAGTAATAGTAGTAGATGCAGGCAGGAGTCGGTCTACTTGTCTCGGACGTGATGCCTATATACATGATCATACCTACATATTCTCATAACTATTCTCAATTATGTCAATTGCTCAAAAGTAATTCGTTCACCCACCGTAAAATACTTATGCTCTTGAGAGAAGCCAGTAGTGAAATCTATGGCCCCCGGGTCTATCTTTATCATATCATCTCCCAATACATTATTATTGCTTTTTGCTTTTTACTTTGCCTTTTATTTTACTTTGCATCTTTATATCAAAAATACCAAAAATATTTTCTATCATCTCTATCAGATCTCACTCTCGTAAGTGACCGTGAAGGGATTGACAACCCCTAATCGCGTTGGTTGCGTGGAGCTATTTGTTTTGTGTAGGTACGAGGGACTTGCACGTAGCCTCCTACTGGATTGATACCTTGGTTCTCAAAAACTAAGGGAAATACTTACTCTACTCTGCTGCATCATCCTTTCCTCTTCAAGGAAATCCAACGCATTGCTCAAGAGGTAGCAACTACGATGAGATTTTCTCACTCGTATCGATGCTTAAGTCTGTCTGAATCATGTTAGCAATTGCCACATTTTATGAAATTTGGCAAATGGATATCAAAACTGCATTCCTTAATGGATTTATTAAAGAAGAGTTGTATATGATGCAACCAGAAGGTTTTGTCAATCCTAAATGTGCTAAAAAAAGTGTGCAAGCTCCAGCGATCCATCTATGGACTGGTGCAAGCATCTCGGAGTTGGAATATACGCTTTGATGAGTTGATCAAAGCATATAGTTTTATACAGTCTTGCGGTGAAGCATGTATTTACAAGAAAGTGAGTGGGAGCACTACAGCCTTTCTGATAAGTATATGTGAATGACATATTGTTGATCGGAAATGATGTAGAATTTTCTAGAAAGCATAAAGGAGTGTTTGAAAGGAGTTTTTCAAACAAAGACCTCGGTGAAGCTGCTTACATATTGGGCATCAAGGTCTATAGAGATAGATCAAGATGCTTGATAAGACTTTCGATGAGTACATACCTTGATAAGATTTTGAAGGAGTTCAAAATGGATCAGTCAAAGAAAGAGTTGCCTCAGTTGTAAGGTATGAAGTTGAGTAATACTCAAAACCAGACCATGGCAGAAGATAGACAGAGAATAAAGTCATTCCCTATGCCTCAACCATAGGTTCTATAAAGTATGCCATGGTGTATACCAGACCTATTGTGTACCTAGCCATGAGTTTGGCAAGGGGGTACAATAGTGATCCAGGAGTAGATCACTAGACAGTGGTCAAAATAATCCTTAGGTACCTGAAAAGGACTTAGGAAATGTTTCTTGGTTATGGAGGTGACAAAAAATTCGTCGTAAAGGGTTACGTCGATGCAAGCTTTGACAGTGATCCAGATAACTCTGAGTCTCAATCTGGATACATATTAAAAGTGGGAGATATTAGCTAGAGTAGCTCCATGCAGAGCATTGTAGACATAGAAATTTGCAAAATACATACGTGTTTGAATGTGGCAGACCCATTGACTAAACTTCTCTCACAAGCAAAACATGATCACGCCTTAGTACTCTTTGGGTGTTAATCACATAATGATGTGAACTAGATTATTGACTCTAGTAAACCTTTTGGGTGTTGGTCACATGGCGATGTGAACTATTGGTGTTAAATCACATGACGATGTGAACTAGATTATTGACTCTAGTGCAAGTGGGAGACTGAAGGAAATATGCCCTAGAGGCAATAATAAAATTGTTATTTTATATTTCCTTATATCATGATAAATGTTTATTATTCATGCTAGAATTGTATTAACCAGAAACTTGATACATGTGTGAATACATAGATAAAACACAGTGTCCCTAATAAGCCTCTACTATACTAGCTCGTTAATCAAAGATGGTTAAGTTTCCTAACCATGGACATGTGTCATTTGATGAACGGGATCACATCATTAGGAGAATGATGTGATGGACATGACCCATCCGTTAGCTTAGCATATTGATCGTGCAGTTTTATTGCTATTGCTTTCTTCATGTCATATACATATTCCTTTGACTATGAGATTATGCAACTCCCGGATACCGGAGGAATACCTTGTGTGCTATCAAACGTCACAACATAACTGGGTGATGATAAAGATGCTCTACAGGTATCTCCGAAGGTGTTTGTTGGGTTGGCATAGATCGAGATTAGGATTTGTCACTCCGAGTATCGGAGAGGTATCTCTGGGCCCTCTTGGTAATACACATCATAAGAAGCCGTGCAAGCAATGTGACTAATGATTTAGTTGCGGGATGATATATTACGGAACGAGTAAATAGATTTGCCGGTAACGAGATTGAACTAGGTATGAAGATACCGACGATCGAGTCTCGGGCAAGTAACATACCGATGACAAAGGGAATAACGTATGTTGTCATTACGGTACGACCGATAAAGATCTTCATAGAATACGTAGGAACCAATATGGGCATCCAGGTTCCGCTGTTGGTTATTGACCAGAGAAGTGTCTCGGTCATGTCTACATAGTTCTCGAACCCGTAGGGTTCGCACGCTTAACGTTCGATGACGGTTTTGTATTATATGAGTTGTGTGATTTGGTGACCGAATTTTGTTCGATGTCCCGGATGAGATCACAGAGATGACGAGGAGTCTCGAAATGGTTTATAGGTAAAGATTCATATATAGGACGATGATATTCGGACACCGGAAGTGTTCCGAGGGTACCGGGTACATATCGGGTCATCGGAAGGGATCCCGGGCATTCTCCCAATAACTACATGGGCCTAATGGGCCAAGAAGGGGACAGACCAGCCCCTAGGGGGCTAGTGCGTCCCATGTAGGCCGAAATAAGGGGGAAGGAAAGAGGATTAATAGAGAGAAAGAAAGGGGATGGATTCGGCCTCCCTCTTCCTTCCTTCCCCCTCTAGATGAATATGGAAGGGGGAGGCCGAATTGGGAGGCGCCCAAATAGGATTCCTCCTACTTGGTGCGCCCCCTTGGCTGCCTCTCCTTCCCTCCAACATATATATATATATATATATATATATATATATATATATATATATATATATATATATATATATATATATCATCCTCCCGAACTGGCGAACCGGCTAGGAATAAAAGAAAATAGAAAAACTCCCGGGAGCTCTCCCTAACCTCCCGACTCCCTCCCCTCCAGTGCATCACAGCCGGGCCCATCCTCCTGATTCCAGCGCGCCGCCGGCCCCCTCCACCTGCTTCCGCCGCGTCGCCCTGAACTGGCGTCGCCGGCCCCCACACGGCCGCCGCCCCCAACAGCCGACGGCGTGGCAGCCCCATCCCCCGCCCCGGCCACTGCGCCACCCCGCCCCCGGATCAGGTCGCCGCGCTGTCCCCACCCCTGATCTGGCCGACGGCGTGGCAGCCCCATCCCCCACCCCGGCCGCTCCGGTGACGCGTGCCACCGCGTGAGAAGAGCCCGGTGCTTTCTCCCGGCCATGCATCACTCCAATTAGGTGCGCCGCTGTGGCCACGGGCCTCCCGCTGCAGCAAGCTAACTCCACGGCGACCTTCTTCAACATGTAGACGTGACCTTCCTCAACCTGCAGACGCGACCTTCAATCACCTCCAAACAGATTAGACAGAAGCCGGCAAGTTCCAGCAACTGACCTAGTCCCCAACAGCTGTGGCAGTCGGCACGCACGGCTGCGGGATAACCACGCAGTAGGTGGCGTAAGAACGAACTGGAGGTGGCGCGCCCTACGCTAGCTTCCCCTGCGGCTGCGTCAATGACGCGTCCTCCGGCTGGCTCCCGGCGTGGCTGTATCGAGCCCGCGTTATCCATGGCGTTGTGCAGCACTGAGATGCAGAGGCTCGACAAATTAGCTGCTTCCCACGACTCATGTGTTCTCCCTGGTCCGTTCTCTATAATTGGTTTTCCCTGCACAATCTCTCTAATTGATTCATGCACGTAGTGTCTTGTGTGTACTAATTGGTTCCATGCCCATATTTTCGCGTGTGTGAATATGTACTGATCCGATCTTGGCAAGCTTTCACATGAGATTCTGGCTGCCCTGTACGTGCCTGTTCATATGCTTACGAGTGCTGAAAAAAAAAACATTTCGCAATCTTGTTGTGGTTTGAGTATAGGAGTTCATATCTATGTATTTCTTGGTGTGTTTTTCCCAAGAATTGATCTCAGCCTCGTCGAGCACCACGACGCACGACTACTCTGTTGTGATATCTGAAACTTTGTTAGAAGTTCAATATGCAAAAAATAGCTATTCAACGGAAAGGTGTTCCTGGCATGACATTTGGTCTGCTCTCCAGTTTCATCATTGTATTTTGGCTGCAAAAATATACGCAGGGATGAATGAGAGAAGTTCCACTATATCTGAAGTAGTATTCCTCATAGCTCAGATAACTAACTGTTCGGGCACTAAAACCTGATGGCCTCAAGCTTGTAAAAACTATATTCAGAAGTTCAAGGAAGACCCAAAAATAACTAAAAGAGCATCATGTCCTGTGGTGTGCGTGCTGGGTCTGGTGTTTCGTGTGTGTGTGCGCGCTCACTATGTGGGAGCTTGTTTCTTGTGCTCCTTTCCGGTCTGCGTTAGGAAGTTCAGGCGTATCATTTGTAAAAGTTGAGTGTGTATGTATGGAGTACTGTGTTTGCATGAAGGCCACCGAGAAGCAATATGTATATATGTTAGCATCTGGTGTCTATTGGTGATTAGTTTCCACTTTGGCCTGAACATTGCTTATGTGTGTTGTTCTTGACAGAGATCAAAATGCTTCTCCATAAATATAAATTAGAAATCCTGGTATATGTGTTCTCTTGAAATAGATGTGGATACACACAAGAAAACAGTCGATGAGAAGTTCATAGTTTGTGCCGCACAGAGTTCAAAATGTTCGCTATCGAAAAAACACACATCTTGGGTGTGTGCAAATATAAAGAACCAAACACAAAAAAAATCTACTAATGAGTCAATTGTGAAATCCGAAGAAGTACAGAATGTTCCATTTTGTAATATAATGTAAACAAAAACCAAGGAAGTTTGAGGAGAAGATAGTAAAAGAGAATAAAAGATAGAAAAAAATAAGAATATCCATCACCCAAATAAACGGTCGTATAACTAAATTTTTTAAAAAACAAGGGCGCAAAGAAGATGCTGAATTTTTTCCTCGATTTAGAAAAAAGAACCATAGAAGTTCAAAATAAAATAATTGAGGATTTCAATGTTTCTAGAAAATATCCTCGCTTTTATAAAAAATGTTCGCTATCGAAAAAACACGCATCTTGGGTGTGTGCAAATATAAAGAACCAAACACAAAAAAAATCTACTAATGAGTCAATTGTGAAATCCGAAGAAGTACAGAATGTTCCATTTTGTAATATAATGTAAACAAAAACCAAGGAAGTTTGAGGAGAAGATAGTAAAAGAGAATAAAAGATAGAAAAATATAAGAATATCCATCACCCAAATAAACGGTCGTATAACTAAATTTTTTAGAAAACAAGGGCGCAAAGAAGATGCTGAATTTTTTCCTCGATTTAGAAAAAAGAACCATAGAAGTTCAAAATAAAATAATTGAGGAGTTCAATGTTTCTAGAAAATATCCTCGCTTTTATAAAAAATTGTTTTTTTCTTGCATCTAAAAAACAAGAAGTTTCACATTAAAATAAATAGATTGTCTCTGTTTCTAAAAGAAACCTACAAGTCCAAATTTAAATAACAGAGTGGTTCAATTTTTATTACAAAATTGGGATTTCCCTATTAGTAAATAATGACACAAGAATTTCAAATTGAAAAAATAGAGCAGTACACTTGTTTTAAATGGATTTTCCATGTTTCCAAAAAGATGTAGAGGTTCAAATTTAAATAACGGAGAAGTTCAATATTTACCGCAAATCCAAGAAGGTCAAATTACAAAAACAGAGCAGTTCAAAAAGTTTAGAAAAAAGGATATTCCCATTTCTTAAAAACCCTTGAAGTTCAAATTTAAATTTAAATAACGGAGCAGGAAAGTTGCGTGTTTTCAACAGCTTAAGTTCAATTCAAAACTAACGGGGCGATTCAACGCTTATTCTTGAAAAAGTGGAGAAAATTATACATGCTCTGTAGGTTAAAAGTTTGGCTTTAATTTATGTATTGCGAAGGTTAAAATGTTGTGTTCGAGAAGGTCAAGTGTGTTATCTCAGCAAGTTCAAAATAAAATTAAACATGCAAGGTAAAACATGCAAGAAAAAAAAGGGAGAAGTTCAATTTCTAAAGATGACACGGTTCAACGTGTAAACCAATGTTGAAAGAAAACAAAAAGAAAATGAGAAGTTAAATTTCTAAAGATGAAGCGGTTCGACGTGCAACCCAATGTTGAAAGAAAACAAAAAGAAAGGAGAAGTTCAATTTCTAAAGATGACGTGGTTCGACGTGCTAAACAATGTTGAAAGAAAATAAAAAGAAAAGGAGAAGTTCAATTTCTAAAGATGACGTGGTTTGATGTGCAAACCAATGCAAAAACACACAAAAAAATGTTGTTTTGGTGTCTTAAAATATTTTTATTCATAAAAATGATTAAGAAATAAAACCAAGAAGGCCATTTAAAAAGATGGAGAAGTTCGATGATTATAGAAAACTCAGATTTCCCTCGTTATTAAAAATACGTCAGAGTGAAAACAGGAAGAAGTTCAACGTGAAAACAGCAGGAAGTTCAATTACTACACTGAATGAATTTTGGATGAAAAACTTTTAAAACCGTGACGAGTATGAAAAAATGATCAACACGGGAAATTTGCGTGTTTACAGCAGCTTTTCATTGGTATATCACCCGCTCAATTCCCGTGAGTGGGATGGAGAGCTACGAGCAGTGGATGAAGATCTACGAGCAAAAAAATCACGTGAAAAATAAAGTGAAGTTCAGGTACACGCATCGAGAAGTTCAGGTTCTTCACGCGGTGCATTTTCGAAGAATCTGTTTCGCGGTAGAGGCAGAACGAATGATCCCGCCGTTTTTGGAATTACTTGAAAACGACTAGGAATCAGAGAAAACCATCAACATGAAAAAGTTTAGCATTTTCCGTAGCTTTTCAGCGGTATATTATTTGCCCAATTCCGATAAAGTTTGTAGAAATTACAGCAAAAATACGTTTTTTGCCATTTTCAAAACTGACTTAAAACCGTAAAGAATTTAGAGAAACAATACATACCAAAAAGTTTCGCATTTGTTCAACCTTTCCAACGCCATATCATTTGCTGCATTCGGACGCACGGTTAAAAACTTAGCTCGAAAATACGAACTCGGTAGGACTTGGACCATTTTCTAAATTACTCTTAAACCATTCAAAATTAGAAAAAAAACTTTCAAGATGAAAATGTAGCGCATTTTCATAAGCTTTCCAATGCCATATCATATGCCTCCATTGGATTAGCCGTTTAAAAATGACATCGAAAAAACGAACTCAGCTGTTTGGTTTATGAAACTTTACGTTTTTTCAAATTACTCTTTAACCATAGGGAATTAGAAAAAATTTCAATATGTGGAAGGAGCGGTTTTGCAGCAGCTTTCCAACGCCATATTATATGCCTCATTCCGATAAACGGTTTAGAAATGCGATCGAAATTATGATTCACGTTTTTTGTGTGAAGAAAAACGGTTTTCAAAACTGCTCTTAAACCGCTTACATTTTGCGAAAAGTTTAACTTGGGTCATGATACTCATGTCCATAGCTTTGCAACGGTATATAGGAAGCCCTCTTTGGGCAATGTTGCGGGAAGTTCAACCTAGCACAGGGGGAAGTTCAGGTCGAACAACTCAGGCAGTAAAATCGCAAAAACGCGAGTTCTTCACGACCCGAGAGCAAAATCCGCCTATGAGCGAGATTCCTATCTAAAACGAGTATTTAGTTGCTAAAAATCATTTGAAGATTACACTTACATCACATGGAACACGACTAACCAGAAAAACTCGCGGTAGAAGGCACGGTTGCGAAGATAGCCCGAAGGTCGGGTTCGTATAGAGAGAGAAGTTCGGTAGCGTTACTCGATCGATTCGAGGTTATGATCAGAATATTATTACGATCCCGTGATCGTAATAGTGTTTATGTATGTATATATATATATATATATATATATATATATATATATATATATATATATATATATATATTATATGAGGGGCACCGCTAGAACACACAACATTGATTCCTAGCCGTGTGTGGCGCTCCCCTCCACAGTTTACGCCTCCGGTCATATTCACATAGTGCCTAGGCGAAGCCCTACACGGATCACTTCACCATCACCATCACCATGCCGTCGTGCTGACGGAACTCTCCCTCGAGACTTTGCTCGATCAAGAGTTTGAGGGACGTCATCGAGCTGAACGTGTGCAGAACTCGGAGGTGTCGTACGTTCGGTGCTTGATTGGTCGGAACGATAAGAAGGTCGACTACATCAACCGCGTTGTCAAACGCTTCCGCTTTCGGTCTACGAGGGTACGTGGACACACTCTCCCCCTCTTGTTGCTATGCATCTCATAGATAGATCTTGCGGGAGCATAGGAATTTTTTTGAAATTGCATGCTACGTTCCCCAACACAAATAACTTTCGTAAAAGTGTTTAGCAAACTTCTCGGAACTAGCAATCTTCTTGGTAGCAATCTTCTCAAACCTTAGCAATCTTCTCTCCAACATATCAAACTTCTCAAAACATTATAGCAATCTTCTCAAAACTCCAAGGACTATTTCTCTCTGTGTGCACCGGCAAACAAATTAGTCCCTCATTGTTTCTAACAACAATCTCCAAAACACAAGAGGCAAGGAATTGCACCAACATATTTGACCGTTATGCCCATCTCAAAATTCTCTTCATAATGTTGTTGCTCCAAGGTTAGCTTCACTTTCCATATTTCATATAAATTCAAGTTAGCAGTTGGGTATTTTGTGCCGGATATCACATTACTGGCTTCATAAAATACCTTCAGCAGCGTGCAAACAACTTCAACATTTTCCCAATCCTCAAAAGATAGCTTGAAGGTATATTGTTTATCTTGAATGGACAAAGAGCCATGATACTCTTTTGTTATATCAGTCATCATGTAGGTTGAGTTCCAACAAGTTGGAACATCAAGACCTAGGAGTTTCCTCACATGATACACCATGTTGCTCAATGATTTCTTCAAACTTTTACCAGTGACAACACATATGCTCAGAAGGGGTGGGGGCAGAGATGCTCGTGGGTGCCCGACGACGACAGAGATGCTCGGAAGCATCTCTTACATAGCGATTTTACTGGGTCGACCCGCCTGATCCATCGAGTCGCACGGTGTTGGCTCCACTGACCCCCAGTATCATTTAAGTCCAACCCGCTTGGCCCACTGGCCTCGACTTTTTCGGTCGGGCAAGTGACCCAGCGGGCTGACCGACCCATTCCTATCATGACCCAGGGGCAATACCCCATAGATCATAACAAAACTTAGACGACACATATTGTTCTTGCACAAAAATAAACTTAGGATTGTACATAGTTTATCACACAAAGTTCATTAGTTCATCACACAAATAAACCTAGAACATTTATTAAGACATACAACGTCGTTCGCTGACGAACAAAGTGGAGGCGGGTGTCAAAGAATTTATAGTCATCAGATTCCTCGTCCTCCTCCTATTGCTAGGCTCGGGCGGCTTGACGACTTCGCATTTGAATGCTTCGATGCCTTCACGGAGCATCTTCGTGTTCTCCCGGCGGTTGTGGTGGGCATCCGCCCCTTGGTAGTCAAGGAAAGACAAGGGATAGCATGGCTGAGTTTGTCCTCTTGAGAGGAGGATGTGTTCAACGCAAGCTTGAATTGTTGCACATGGAGCTCAAAGTGGTTTCGTGACTGCTCGCCCTGCCCCGTGGTGGTGGTTATGACAAGCGGCTACTCCACCCATGTCGTGGTGCCGAGGACAGTATATGATCACCCGCGTCCCTCAACTATCGACGAATTGCAGGGCGGAGCGCTAGCTCCTCCTCGTCCTCTGCATCAAGCATTTCCCAATCCACACCGTTCGAACCCTCGAACTCTGGCGAAGGAAGGGCAATGTGAGACAATTGAATCCACAACAGGGACGACATGCAACTGCTCGATCCTGCGACAAAAGAGATAGGGTGTGTTGGAAGGTGTGTCTGACTCGAAGTCGCCGAGCAGCAATGTCGCAGGCCCCCATGGGCACTCCTCCGGCATCCGATTATGAGACTAGCCACAATGGGTAGTAACATAGACTAGTAACATGTCCATGTTACTACTCTATGTTACTACCTCTATAGTGGGGAGTAACATATGTGTGGTAACATGCAACACTTTATTTATTAAACTATAGACACATCTTGCCTTGATATGTGTGATGTTACTCATATTACTAGTAACTAGCTAGTTACCACTTTCCTCTCTTTCATTTATTGCTTGCCACATCATCTACTTTATCTAGATATGTGTGATGTTACTACCTATGTTACTCCCACTGTGTGTAGTCTGAGGCGTGTCGGTGGCCAAGCTGTAAGGTAGGTTGCGTGGCACTATGGTTTGAGGCGGACCGCGGAGGACAGACTGGGGAACGGCGGGAGAAGATGGGTTTGGGGTGAGGCTCATGTCCGTGTTGACCTGTCTGGCAGCTTGAACCGCCCCATATCTCCCCACATAAGGGCTCGACTTTGTAAGGGCTCGGTCTGGGTGACCGCATCCAGACATATGATCCAAGTTCTTCTGGAGTGGGTGGGTGACGTCTTGTAAGTGCACAGAATACAATTTTAGCCATTCTCAAGTAAGCAAATCGATCCCACATAGAGCTTAGGAAATGGTATTTGCCGCTTGTAGATATTATTAGAGAGTGCTTGCAAGTTATTTGCAATCCGAAGCAAAATCATTGCGAAAGTGGAAATTTGCAAGAGTATTTAAACAACAACTAAAGTGCGTTAGGAAAATAATAAAGAACAAGAGTAATGGAAAGTGTTGTAGGGTTAAGGCGCTCTCAGAGAGTTCGGATTCACCACTAGTTTATTTTTAACTTAATCTTGCGTAGGCATGATTCTAGGTGCAGATCCATAATCCACATTACATGTTTTAATGTGTGGAGGAGCCAAAATAAAGATATGTTGTATAATGCCACAACTCTGTATCTACGCACACAACCACCATCCTTCCCTCAACCTTGTGAAAGGGACCAAGATGAAATGTCTCCATGTGGACGCAACGTAAAGCTTTGAGGTCTCCATTATTCCCCATATCAAAGGTCGGCAATGGAGTGGTGATAACTTTTGTCACCGTGGTACTAATACATCTCCAAGGTATCTATAATTTATGAAGAATTAATGCTGTTATATTATTATTCTTGGATGTTTTAAAATCATTTTATATCAACTTTATATCATTTTTTGGGACTAACCTATTGACATAGTGCCCAGTTCCAGTTGTTGTTTTTTGCTTCTTTTTTATATCGCAGAAAATCAATACCAAACATAGTCCAAATGCAGCGAAACTTTTTTGGAGATTTTTTTGGACCAGAAGACATCTAGTGGGCCAAAGAAGTGCTAGAGGGGAGCCCCAAGGGGGGCACACCCACCAGGGCGTGCCTGGGGTCTAGGCGCGCCCAGGTGGGTTGTGCTCACCTCGATGGCCTCCGCACCGCCTCTTCGCCCTATAAATTCCCAAATATTCCAAAAACCCTGGGGATAACCCTAGATCAGAAGTTTCGCGGCCGCAAGCCTCTATAGCCACCACGATAAGGAGGGAGTAGTCTACCCTCGAGGTTGAGGGTTTGTACCAGTAGCTATGTGTTCTTGAGATGGCACAACCTTGATGTATCGCGGGCTTTGTTAATATAGTTTGATCATATGGTGTTTTCCCATCTCCATCTTGTTGTGATGAATTGACTTTCCCCTTTGAGATTTCATTTTATCGGATTGAGTACTTTTATGGATTTGAGAACACTTTATGTATGTCTTGCTATGAATACCCATGGTGACAATTGGGTATCATATTGATTCAGTTGATATATGGTTTGGCACTCAACTCGCGGATTCCCGAGGTGACATTGGGGTAATCTATGCATAGGGGTTGATGCACGTTCTTGTCTTTGTTTCTCCGGTAGAAATCTTGGGGCACTCTTTGAAGTTATTTGTGTTGGATTGAGTATTATGAATCTGAAATTATTTGGTGTTATTTTAGTACGAACTCTTGGATAGATTGATTGGAAAGAATAGCTTCGAGATGGTTTCGTACCCTACAAAAAATTTCTTCTTATGTTCTCCGCTAGATAGGAACTTTAGAGTGATTCTTCATCACACTTCGAGGGATGGTTATATGATCCAATTATATTAGCATTGTTGAGAGATTGCACTAGCAAAAGTACGGACCCTAGGCCTCATTTTCAAGCATTGCAATACCATTTGAGCTCAGCTTTGTTACTTGCTATGTTGCTGATTTTTATTGTTCCTATTACAAAAATTAATATCTACTATCATGATTACACTTGTATCACCATCTCTTCGCCGAACTAGTGCACCTATACAAATTACCATTGTATTTGGTGCGTTGGGGACACAAGAGACTCTTTGTTATTTGGTTGCAGGGTTGTTTGAGAGAGACCATCTTCATTCTACACCTCCCACGGATTGATAAACCTTAGGTCATCCAGTTGAGGGAAAATTGCTACTGTCCTACCAAACTTTGCGCTTGGAGGCCCAACACGAGTCTACAAGAATAAAGTTGCGTAGTAGACATAAAGCTCTTTTCTGGCGTCGTTGTTGGTGAGGTGAGTGCTTGAAGGTATATCTTTAGATATTGCAATTGAATCTTTTAGTTTCTTGTTTTATCACTAGTTTGGTTTATAAAAATAAAACTACAAAAAAATGGAATTAAGGTTGCATCATATTCTTCTTCTTTATAATGTCTTCTGTGAAAATGATGGCAAGGAAAATTGTGCCCAATTGATAGAAGAATTGTATAGTATGTTTGACAAAGCATCTTTAAATGATGATCATGTTTGCAATGTTGTTGGTATGAATTCTACGAATATCCAAAATGCTAATGATGATTGCATGCCTCCTATCTATGTTGAGAACAAAGTTGCTACTTATGATGATTATTGTGATGATACTTATGTTATAAAAAGTAGTGATAATTATTGTCGTAATTTTGAATGTCCTTTTGCTGAACATGACACTTTTAATGTGGAAACAATTTATAGTATTCGAGTTTCCTATGATACTCCCACTATTATGAATGAGAATAAAATTGCCTATGTGGAGAGTAATAAAAATACTATGCTTATGGATCATGAAAGGAGTGCTTTGTGTGATAGTAATATTGATGAATCCATTCATGATGCTACTGAAAATTATTATGAGAGAGGAACTTGTGATTCATGATGCTCCCGTTATGTTTCATTCTTTACTTTTATGTGAGCACCTTTGAAATCACCATGCCTAGCTAAAAGGCATTAAAGAAAAGCGTTTGTTGGGAGACAACCCAATACTTTTACCTACTGTTTTTGTGTGCTCATATGATTAGGCTACTATAGTAATCATGTTTTATAGATTTTGTGTCAATAAAGTGCCAAGTAAAGTCTTTGGGATAGTGTGGATGATATTTGACTTGATTATGTGCAAAAACAGAAACTTTGCGCTCAGTCCAGGAATTTTGAAAATTCACTGGAATATGATGTTGATCTGAATTTTCTAAAACAAATTCTATACAAATTCCCTACATTGTCCTAATTTTTCAGAATTTTTGGAGTAGCATAAGTATGGTTGGAGTACAGATTACTACAGACTATTCTGTTTTTGACAGATTCTGTTTTCAATGCATAGTTTGCTTGTTTACTAATTTCTATGGCTTATATTGCTCAATATAAATTGTAGAAATAATAGGGTACAGTAGGCATTGTGTGAGAACAATTATGAATCTTGTCTTTGACAGTACCAAAGTGAATGGTTTTTTCTTTATCATACTAACCTATCTCACGAAGTTCCGTTAAGTTTTGTGTGATTGAAGTTTTCAAGCTTTGGGTGAGATATCGATACGAGGAGAATAAGGAGTGACAAGACCCTAAGCTTGGGGATGACGAAGACACCCTGTCGGTGTCAAAACCGGCCGATCTCGGGTAGGGGGTCCCGAACTATGCATGTGAGGATTGAAGGTAACAGGAGACGGGGGACACGATGTTTACCCAGGTTTGGGCCCTCTTAATGGAGGTAATACCCTACTTCATGCTTGATTGACTTTGATGAGTATAGGGGTTACAAGAGTTGATCTACCTCGAGATCGTAATGGCTAAACCTAGATGTCTAGCCTGTATGATTTGTGATAGCCTCTACGGACTAAACCCTCCGGTTTATATAGACATCGGAGGGGGCTAGGGTTGTACAAAGTCGGTTTACAGAGGAAGAAAACTACAAGTCTGGGCGCCAATCTTGCCATCCACGCAAAGGAGAGTCTCATCCGGACACGGGGGAAGGCCTTCTACCTTATATCTTTACGGCCCATCAATCCGGCCCATGTCACATAGCCCGGCCATTCGAGGACCCCCTAATCCAAGACTCCCTTAGTAGCCCCCGAACTTGCCTTCAATGATGACGTAGTATCCGGCTTTGCAAGGCGGGTTCTCCATTATACTTCGGATTGACGATAGTTCGGCTCCACATTAAATATCATATTCTATTGATTCTTAGTTGTCGTCGCCTCGGCTTCCATGTGTGAAACGAATGCGAACGGTCTAGGTGTTCTTTACAAATAACCCCTTGACCATGCAGTGAAAGCGCCTATTTAAGGAGATTTGATCTCAGATGCCATTCCACACCACGCGGAAATCCTTAGAACTCGCCATAGGAAATCGTCCAAACATGGCCGACGCTCCTAGCTCTTCCTCATGCCCCCACGGCCCTAAAAAGGCGATTGGGAAAGCTGCTCGGTATCCCGCGCCTATCTAAATAAACTTCAGACGTAGGGATATCTTCCTCCCGCGGATCTAGTCTCCGTTCGGGCTGGATTAACTTCCCTCAATGGCGAAGCCCTGACGGAGAATTTCCCCAATCCTTCTAAAGAGGAGCGGGTGTGCTTTGTTTCCTTACTTTTGAGAGGCGTAGGATTTCCTATCCACCCTTTCCTCAGAGATCTCCTGGAGTATTACGGCCTCGAACTGTGCAATCTGACGCTAGGCTCCATCCTGCATATCGCGGGCTTCGTTGCTCTTTACGAGCTGCTTCTAGGCTGTGAGGCTCATTTCGAGCTATGGCGGAAATTTTTCTACCTCGTCCCCTGAGGGAGTCCCGGATTAAGGGGTCCTCGGGCGTCCGGCCTGATATCCATGGGCTGGACTGCTGGGCCGTAAAGATACGAATACCGAATACTATAATCGTGTCCGGATTGGGCTTTCCTTGGTGTGGAAGGAAAGGTAGGCGATCAACCATGAAGATTCCTTCTTATGTAAACAACCCCATGTAACCCTAGATCTCTCCGGTGTCTATATAAACCGGAGAGCATAGTCCGGATAGGACACATTCATTACCATATACACATAGGCTAGACTTCTAGGGTTTAGCCATTACGATCTCGTGGTAGATCAACTCTTGTAATACTCATATTCATCAAGATCAATCAAGCGAGGAAGTAGGGTATTACCTCCATAGAGAGGCCCGAACCTAGGTAAACATCGTGTCCCCGTCTCCTCGTTACCATCGATCCTAGACGCCTTGATTCGGGACCCCTACCCGAGATCCGTCGGTTTTGACACCGACATTGGTGCTTTCATTGAGAGTTCCAATATGCCGTCGCCAAGAGGGTTGATGGCTCGCCTTGTTCTCAAGGATAATATCATCTCCGGAGGAACCCTGGCCCCAGGCCAAACCCTCCGGCTGGGCGGTTTCGTCATGACCGCCGGATCGGCCCTTAAGCCGACGATGGCCTCTCAAGTCATCGAAAATCGCCTCTGCGTTGATCCCGAATACTCCGCCCGGATGGATCCAACGGAGTTATCGTTGTTGAACAAACTCCTGGATCGCATGGTGATAACCCACAAGTATAGGGGATCACAACAGTTTTCGAGGGTAGAGTATTCAACCCAAATTTATTGATTCGACACAAGGGGAGCCAAAGAATATTCTCAAGTATTAGCAGTTGAGTTGTCAATTCAACCACACTGGATAACTTAGTGTGCAGCAAAGTATTTAGTAGCAAAGTAGTATGGAAGTAACTTGATGGTAGCAAAAGTAATATTTTTGGGTTTTGTAGTGATTGTATATGAGTAACGGTAAAGTAAATAAGCGAAGAACAATATGTGAAAATCTCGTAGGCATTGGATCGGTGATGGAGAATTATGCGGATGCGGTTCATCATGTAACAGTCATAACATAGGGTGACATGTAACTAGCTCCAATTCATCAATGTAATGTAGGCATGTATTCCAAATATAGTCATACGTGCTTATGGAAAAGAACTTGCATGACATCTTTGTCCTACCCTGCCGTGGCAGCGGGTCCTAGCGGAAACTAAGGGATATTAAGGCCTCCTTTTAATAGAGTACCAGACCAAAACATTAACCCATAGTGAATACATGAACTCCTCAAACTAAGGTCATCACCGGGAGTGGTCCCGATTATTGTCACTTCGGGGTTGCCGGATCATAACACATAGTAGGTGACTATAGACTTTCAAGATAGGATCAAGAACTCACATATATTCATGAAAACATAATAGATTCAGATATGAAATCATGGCACTCGGGCCCTAGAGACAAGCATTAAGCATAGCAAAGTCTTAGCAACATCAATCTCAGAACATAGTGGATACTAGGGATCAAACCCTAACAAAACTAACTCGATTACATGATAAATCTCATCCAACCCATCAACGTCCAGCAAGCCTACGATGGAATTACTCACGCACGGTGGTGAGCATCATGAAATTGGTGATGGAGGATGGTTGATGATGACGACGGCGACGGATTCCCCTCTCCGGGGCCCCGAACGGACTCCAAATCAGCCCTCCCGAGAGGTTTTAGGGCTTGGCGGCGGCTCCGTATCGTAAAACGTGATGAAACTTTCTCTCTGGTTTTTTCTCCCGGAACACGAACGTATGGAGTTGGAGTTGAGGTCGGTGGAGCGTCAGGGGGCCCACGAGGCAGGGGGGCGCGCCAAGGGGGGGCAGGCGCGCCCCCACCCTCGTGGACAGGTGGAGGCCCCTGACGTGGATCCTTCTTCCAGTATTTTTTATATTTTCCAAAAGTAAGTTCCGTGGAGTTTCAGGTCATTCCGAGAACTTTTGTTTCTGCACATAAATAACACCATGGCAATGCTGCTAAAAACTGCGTCAGTCCGGGTTAGTTCCATTCAAATCATGCAAGTTAGAGTCCAAAACAAGGGGAAAATGTTTGGAAAAGTAGATACGACAGAGACGTATCACATGGCCGCCTTGGGGGTCGCTACAGACTACGATCGGGTTGGGCTTAAACCCGACCAGAGAGAAATTAAAACTCCACCGATCACCCGCCAGATAGCGGTAGTCGAGGAGCAGAGCAACTCTTCTACTATATTGAAGACGAACTATGTCCAGATCTGTGATCTTGAAAGGCCGTACATTCTCCGGCAGAAAGGCATGCCCCGTCCCCCGAACATGGAGTTGGACGATGAGCCTAAAAATCAGTCGATATCCCGGAACCCGAACTGCCAGGGCCGGTAGATCTTCAAACTCCGGATCCAAAATCGGGTCAGGGTTCGGATTTCGTTCAACCCACCCACCCGGACACAGAGGCTCTCATGAGCATAAAACAGTAGTCTCAGGAAAAGGTCCACCACTTCTGGGCCAGATTCCTCCTTGTCAAGGACAAGGTAAAAGATTGCCGTGACGAGGACGCAATATCGGCGTTCTGCAAAAATTGCACGGACGAAGGAATCCTCAACGCCATTAATCGCCGCCGCATACTGAAATTTGCTGACTTAGCAATCATCGTACAAAAATACTACGCGATGGAAAGCGCCTGGGAAACTTAGGCACCTCACTGGGAACCACCAACCCCAACCCAACTCCCCCTACAGGCAAAAAGGGCGTACCCTCGTGGCATGCCCAGTCCCACAGTCAAAAAACACAAAGCCGCCATACGGCACGGCACCGTTCTAGAGGGGTGGCTCGATGGCCCATGCAAAATACATGCAACAACAGATACTGTGGCAACCCATGGCCTTAGAGCATGTTGGCTACTACGACAGGTAGCCAAGAGCGGCGAGGACATCCTTATAAAGGACGCCCTGGAACAGTACCCCCAGAAGATGACGGCCCAAGAGTATTGACAGTCTTCGAGACATTCGCTTCGAATAACAAGCGCTAACGGGCACTTCGCGAGCTCAACGAAGCCTGCCAAATTGCATTAATAAACCCATGGAACGACACGGCTATAACATTCAACGCCGGTGACGAACCAAGGTACAGAACAGTATGAACACCAGCCGCGTTAGTCCTCAGCCCCATCCTGTATGGGTTTCGACTCACCAAGGTCCTCAGGATGGTGGCAGTGGACTAAATCTCATTTATGAGGACACACTCCATAAAATGGAAATAGACAGGAGCCACATCAAACAAAGTAACACAACCTTCCGGGGAATTATTCCTAGTCAGGAGGCGCGGTGCGCGGGCAAAATCACACTCGACGTGGTATTCGGCACGCCGGAGAACTATCGGTCCAAAGAAATAACCTTCCAAGTGGCCCTTTTCAGCAGCAGATATCACCTTATTGGGGCGGGATGCTTTCACACGCTTCCAAGCTACACCTCACTACGGATATATGAAGCTCAAAATGCCCGGACGAAATGGTATAATCACTCTCGTCAGCGATCCGGACATAGCACTCCGCACTGAAAACAAAACTGCATCCCTGGCCCTGGAAGCGCTATCCGAAGCCCTCGTGGCCGAAGAATTAACTGCACTACGCTCCACAGTGGACAGGGACGATGTGATCCTCGACAAACGCCCCAAATCCACCTCATTCAAACCAGCAGAAGAAATAGTCAAATTCCAGGTCCACCCAACGGACCCCAAGAAAATAGCATCTATCGGAGCTCAACTGACACCAACAGTTGATGCTGCACTACGAGAGTTCCTGCGCGAAAACTGGGACATATTTGCCTGGCCCCTTCAGATATGCCAGGGATCCCATGCAAGTTGGCCGAACATAGCCTCAACATATTGAAGGGATTTAAATCAGTCAAGCAAACACTGCGGCGCTTTTCCGAACCCAAGCGACAAGCCATGGGGGAGGAGCTGGCCAAGCTCATCGAGGCCGGATTCATTAGAGAAATCAAGCATCCGTACTGGCTGGCAAACCTGGTGATGGTACCAAAGAAAGATAAATACTGGCACCTGTGCGTCGATTTCAAGGATCTCAACAAGGCTTGCTCTAAGGATCCTTTTCCCCTTCCCCGCATTGATCAAATCATTGACGCCACCGCAGGACACGACTCACTGTGTTTCCTAGATGCATATTCCGGATACCATCAAATCAAAATGAAGGAATCCGATCAAGCTGCAACAACATTTATTACCCCATACGGGACATTCTGCTTCAATACTATGCCCTTCGGGCTCAAGAACGCTGGCACGACATACCAACGCATGATCCAAACATGCGTGGAGAAACAGATCGGCAAAACGGTAGAAGCTTATGTTGATGATGTCGTCATTAAGACTAGGCACGTCGAAACACTAATAGACAACTTACGTCTCACGTTTGACAACCTCCGGGCATATGACATTAAGCTCAACCCGGAGAAGTGTGTCTTCGGCGTCCCCGCTGGAAAACTGTTGGGCTTTATAGTTTCCAACAGAGGAATCGAAGCAAATCCGAGCTCTGTCACAATTAGCTACACCTACAGACCTCAAACAGGTCCAAAAAACTGGCAGGATGCGTGGCAGCACTAAGCCGCTTTATCTCCATACTGGGAGAAAAAGCACTCCCGCTCTATCGCCTCTTACGGCGCACGGATAACTTCGAATGGACAGACAGGCGACTACCGGACTGGAGGAAATAAAGACCCTCCTAGCAAGCAATCCAATCCTGGCTGCACCAAACGCAGGCGAACCCATGTTGCTATACATATCGGCAACACATCAAGTGGTGAGCGCCGTACTCGTCGTCGAACGAGAACAAGACGGACACAAATTCCCGCTCCAAAAACCGGTATACTACGTATCCACCGTCCTCACACCATGTAAATCCAGGTACCCTCACTATCAAAAGATAGCATACGCAGACTTTATGGCATCCCGAAAATTGCGGCACTACTTTCAGGAGTGCTCGATCACGGTGGCTTCCGAGGTGCCCCTCAATGATATAATAAACAACCGGGAGGCAACGGGCCGGATTGCCAAATGGGCCATTGAGCTCCTGCCATTCGACATCACGTACAAACCACGTCGAGCCATCAAATCCCAGGTACTGGCTGACTTCGTCACCGAATGGACAGAGGCCGAACTCCCTAAAGAGTACGGCGCATATTCCAACTGGGTGATGCATTTCGACGGCTCCAAAATGTTGGCAGGGCTAGGGGCGGGCGTCGTATTAACATCCCCCATAGGAGATATTGTCCAGTACGTACTCCAAATATTATACACATACTCCAACAACGCTGCCGAATACGAGGCCTTGCTACATGGCCTTCGGATGGCCGTATCAATGGGCATACAACGCCTGGAGGTGCGCGGGGACTCAAACCTCGCAATATCCCAAATTAATGGAGACTTTGATGCCAAAGATCCAAAGATGGCAGCTTATCGCAATGCTGTCTTGAAGATGTCGGCTCGATTCAAGGGACTCGAATTTCATCACGTCGCTCGGGAAAGTAATCAGGCGGCAGACGTCCTTGCTCGCATCGGCGCTAAGCGCGACCCCGTCCCACCTAACATCTTCCTCGATAGGCTCTTTAAGCCATTTGTGGTGTGGCAAGGGGGAGACAGCAACGACAGCTCCGTTCCGAACACAAACACAGGTAGCCAACACGCCGATATCATCGGAACCTCAGCCACCGAAATAACACCATCGGCCCACCTCATCATGACAGTAATTGCCCCATGAACCAAACCATTCTTGGCCTACCTTAATAGGAAGGAGCTCCCAGAAGATCAGAACGAGGCTCGCCGCATCGTCCGGCGTTCGAAGGCCTATAAATTCACGAGGAAGAGCTCTACAAGAAAAGCACCACCAGAGTCCTTCAAAGGTGTATCTCTGAGGAGGAGGAGGGGCAACTCTTGGCAGAAATTCACGCCGGTCTCGGTGAGCACCACGCTGCAGCCCGGGCACTTGTCAGCAAGGCCTTCCGGATAGGATTTTATTGGCCTATGGCCTGGGCAGACGCACATGACCTCGTCCAGCAATGCGTTGGATGCCAATTCTTCGCCAACCAAATCCATATGCCCCCAACCGCCGTACAAAGAATCCCCATTACATGGCCCTTTGCAGTCTGGGGCTTGGACATGGTTGGACCCCTTAAAGGGGGAAGCCATAAGAAAAATATCTGCTGGTCATGGTGGACAAATTCACCAAGTGGATAGAGGCTAGACCGGTCAAAACGGCCGAGTCTGGACCGGTGATCGCATTTATATCCGATGTGGTGCACCGTTATGGTGTACCGCACAGCATCATCACTGATAACGGTTCCAATTTCATAGCTGATGAGGTGAAAACCTGGTGTGCTAATCTGGGCATTAAGCTCGATTACGCCTCTGTCTACCACCTGCAAACAAACGGTCAAGTCGAACGAGCTAACGATCTTATTATGAGCGGCATCAAACCCAGGCTAGTGCGGTCTTTGAAAGAATCAGACAAACACTGGGTCGAGGAGCTTGACTCCGTACTCTAGGGGCTGCGGACCACGCCAAACCGTACTACCGGATACACACCTTTCTTCATGGTGTACGGTGCAGATGCTGTATTGCCCTGCGATATTATACATGACTCACCTCGAGTGCGTATGTACGAAGAGAAAGAGGCCGAGTTGGATCGGCAGGACAGCCTAGACGCCCTGGAGGAGGAGTGCGACGTCACCAAAGCCCGTTCAACATTTTCTCAGCACCAGGCTCGAAGATATCAAAGCAGAGAAGTACGGGCCAAGACTTACAATGTTGGCGAACTTGTTCTACGCTTGCCGGACAAGAAAAAGGACAAACTCAAGCCCAAATGGGAGGGTCCCTTCATAATTGACGAATTTCTTACCGGAGGAGCGTACCGTCTTCGTGACGCATCAGACAATCGCCTAGAGTCGAGCCCCTGGAACGCGGCCAGACTCCGAAGGTTCTATGCCTAGCGCCGAACTCTTTGTTAGTCTCCTTCTCCCCTATAGTATCCATTACTTTTTCTCCATTTCATAGAATTCTTCTTTTCGGCTTAAAGCTCTCATTCAGCTCAACCGAATATTGATGACGTACATATTTTCACACATGTACGCCCATCATACCTGGGGGCTTCTTTAACAGAAGCTTGTTAATACTATTTTCCGAGCATCAAGCTCATCATACATATGCATTCTTCTCGTATGTCTTTTCTTCACCATTATATGCATCGATATGACTTAAGTTTTTGCCAAGCTGGGTTGCCTGGCTCCTGTGCTTACCCCTACGTTCCCGATTGTTCGGCTAGGTGGTAAAGGGAGCACCTCTGCGATTGTTACTACCGGGTTATCCGGATGTGTACCTTAGACTGGGTGAAGCCGAAAGCTAGCGTTCTTCAGGGAATATTCGGTCGGTGGATGAAAAATACTCTTTGCACTCACTCTATTGTGAACCCCCAGAAGCTATACACATTGTGATTTTTACATCACAATTTGGACATGTCTACTAATGCATGCACACCCAGGGAAAGGAACCCTTAACGGAACTATTCTCCCTGGAAGATGTTTCTTACAATCTCAATGTAATATAACATAACTAGCCGGATACAACTTGCATTCAAGCAACTATGACCCCTCGCCTAGTTTTCCAAGCATACCCCGGTCTATTCGGCCGCGAGGGTATTTGGAAACACTCCGCACCATCGAGTCTGGAGGTTGAAGCGAAAAGGTCCGCCTTGACAAATGCTATACAATTCAGCTAGAATTACATAGGGTAAGGAAAGTACATGGTCATTGGGACTCAAACACTTCCTTCTCTATACCGTCCAACATGCGGTCTAACTTACAATCCTGTTGGGAGTATTTGGCGGCCGCCTCTACTTGGTCATACACTAAACTAACATGAATTTCTTCCCCATTCGACCCTAGCGGTCCGACCCGAGCCATGTGATTAGGATCAAGCTTGGTTTACCGTGTTTTCACCATGGCCCAAGCTTCTCGCGCACCCTCTCGACAGGCCGATATCTTCCGTAACCGGATACGCCGCCGCGCTCCTTTGAACAGCTCTACGAGCTCCTCCATACTTCCTGGAGTTGAGGCGGATGGCCATAAGGCCTTGGCAACGCTCCGCATGGCCAGCCGAGCATGCTCGTGCACCTGCGACAGTCTTTGCAATAGATCATCAGCTGATCCGGACACCTCCTCTTCAGGACGGCCCGTCAATATGCCTGAATCATAATTATATCAGTTCTATCCATCTCCAAACTACTTTAACAATAGTTCGGACACATACTGAATATGCCGCCCCGCAGCTTCTTGTTCTCCTTTACGGAATCGGCTAGCTGGGCCCGCACATCCTTCAACTCTTCACCTAGCTGGGTTTTTTGCAATCCTGGAGTTGGTTTTTCTCAACAATGGCCTGCTTCAGCACACGGTCGCCCGTAGCATGTAGCCTCTTGGCTTCTTGTTCATTCGCTTGCACGACTTCCAACGCCTCTTTTAGTTCCTCTGACAATCATGTCATGAAATAGGTAGGACTGTTAGCATTAATGGCATATGATTATATTTTCTCGACGGAGGGGAAAATTACCAGGCGATGCCTTTTTGGACTTTTCCAGTTCGGCGGTAGCAGCATTTAGCTGCGCTAGACATTGTTCCAGCTCTTAGGTCAGCAGGTTGTTCTTCTCTGTAAGAACCTGCTCATACAATGGTCCTTAAATCAGTTGTACCAACTGCTTTCAGTCCCGGGGGCTACGGGTATATGGCTATCCTTTTTCACAAAGAAAACTTACCTGCACATATGTCAGATATTGCCTTGTGGCTTTTCTAAGCCTGTCTCGAGCAGCTCGGATGTATGCGTCGCCCGAGCTGAAGGCATTAAATGCCTCATCTGATAACTTCGGGTCCCATAAAACAGCTCTGCAGCACCGATGATTCATGGCGCTCTCTACTTCCGAGTTGGTAACAGACATATTGTCCGAACCCTCGGCCGAAGGGCAGTCCGGCTTTGTTCCTACATCGGCCCCGTCTCCCCGACTGGATCTAAATCTTGGTTGTTGGGAGCACGGCCGGCCGGACCCCCAGATACAGTTCGGTGAAACTTTTTTCTGTAATCAAACGGGCGCATAAGTCACAGTTGGATACATCCGCTGAAAAATATATTTCCTCGGTATCGTCAAACGCATCCCCTATAAAACGCGCGACAATGCGGTGGGTGAGGCAGAGTAAGAACACTAAGGGAGTCCTGGATTAGGGGGTGTCCGGATAGCTGAACTATCACCTTTGGCCGGACTCCTGGACTATGAAGATACAAGATTGAAGACTTCGTCCCGTGTCCAGATGGGACTTTCCTTGGCATGGAAGGCAAGCTTGGCGATACGGATATGTAGATCTCCTACCATTGTAACCGACTCTGTGTAACCCTAACCCTCTTTGGTGTCTATATAAACCGGAGGGTTTTAGTCCGTAGGACGAACAACAATCATACCATAGGCTAGCTTCTAGGGTTTAGCCTTTTTTATCTCGTGGTAGATCTACTCTTGTACTACCCATATCATCAATATTAATCAAGCAGGAGTAGGGTTTTACCTCCATCGAGAGGGCGAACACAGGTAAAAACATCGTGTCCCTTGTCTCCTGTTACCATCCGCCTAGACGCACAGTTCGAAACCCCCTACCCGAGATCCGCCGGTTTTGACACAGACATTGGTAATTTCATTGAGAGTTCCTCTCTGTCGTCATCTTTAGGCCCGATGGCTCCTTCGATCATCAACAACGACGCGGTCCAGGGTGAGACTTTTCTCCCCGGACAGATCTTCCTATTCGGCGGCTTTGCACTGTGGGCCAATTCGCTAGGCCATCTGGAGCAGATCGAAAGCTACGCCCCTGGCCATCAGGTCAGATTTTGGAGTTTGAACTACACGACCGACATCCGCGGAGACTTGATATTTGACGGATTCGAGCCACAGCCAAGCGCGCCTTGTCTCTCGATGGGCACGATCTAGCTCTGCCGCGAGCGATTGCCACGGAGGCGCACCGATGTCTGCTCCGACACATGGCTCGGAGCCGACCCGCCGATCGAGGGCGAGTGGCTAGACACGCCTCGGGGCTGCAATCTCTGGCGATTGAGCGAACACCACCCTGTCGCCCATGAAAACTTCGTGACTCCAAGGCGCGGACTCCTCTCCGGACTAACCTTCGCGCCCCCTAATCGAATCCGATTGGGCGCCGGTTATGGAGTTCACCACCGCGGACATCTTTCAGCACTCGCCCTTCGGCGACATCCTGAACTCACTGAAGTCTCTCTATTTATCAGGAGAGCCCTGGCCGAACTATGCTCAGGAAGGTTGAGATGCGGACGACAAAGAAATTCAACGCCCACCCACCACCCACTTTGTAGCCACTGTCGATGATTTAACCGACATGCTCAACTTTGACTCTGAAGACATCGACGATATGGACGACGATGCTGGAGACGACCAAGAACCAGCGCCTACAGGGCACTGGAAGTCCACCTCGTCATACGACATATATATGGTGGACATCCCAAAAGATGGGAATGGCGATGGAACAGAGAAGGATGACCCCTAACAGCCTAAGCGTCGGCGTCAGCGGCGTCGCGCTAAATCCCGCCACAGCAAAAACGGTGATTCCCGCACGGGAGATAATAACACCCCAGACAATGCCAAAGACAACCTCCTCCAGCAGGATTCAAAGACAGGATGGAGAAGCCAGCCCGCATGATAGAGCGGTAGAGCGAGAGGTAGAGGGCGATAATTATATGCCTCCCTCCGAAGGCGAGGCAAGCCTCGATGACGATTTAATTTGTCGTGCCTGAGGATCCCGTTGAACAAGAGCGTTTCAAACGCAGGCTTATGGCCACGGCAAGCAGCCTCAAGAAAAAGCAGCAACAGCTTAGAGCTGACCAAGACTTGCTAGCTGATTGATGGACTGAAGTCCTTGCAGCCGAAGAGTATGAACTCGAACGCCCCTCCAAGAGCTACCCAAAACGCAGGCTGCTACCCCGATTAGAGGAGGAAGCACCCAAACCTACATCACCAGCGCACGACGCGGCCGACCGGCCACCTCGTGGCCGCGACAGAGAGGCCTCTCGGCCCTCCACTCAAGCCGCACCCCGGTGTCGCTCAAAAAGTACCAAGGCACGGGAAATGCGCCGACTGCGAGATATATTGGAGGACAAGGCAAGGCAAACAAGATCGATCTCACGGATCGGCGTACGCCCACGACCGCGTGATGACAACCATCAAGCGGATCTGAGAAATTCCGATCGGGCGAACCACGATGAGACAAAGCTCATTTGAGATGCGTCATGATATAGCCCAATACAGAGGCGCCGCACACCCACTATGCTTCATAGACGAAGTAATGGATCATCAAATCCCTGAGGGTTTCAAACCCGTAAACATCGAATCATACGATGGCACAACAGATCCTGCGGTTTGGATCGAGGACTATCTCCTTCATATCCACATGGCCCGCGGTGATGATCTACACGCCATCAAATACCTCCCACGCAAGCTTAAAGGACCAGCTCGGCATTGGCTTAACAGCTTGCCAGCATAGTCAATTGGTTGTTGGGAAGACCTGGAAGCCGCATTCCTTGATAACTTCCAAGGCACATATGTGCGACCACCAGACGCCGATGACATTAGCCATATAATTCAGCACCCAGAGGAATCGGCGGACAATTACAGACACGGTTCCTAACAAAGAAAAATCAAATCGTCGACTGTCCGGATGCAGAGGCACTAGCAGCCTTCAAACACAACATCTGCGACGAGTGGCTGACCCGGCACCTAGGACAGGAAAAGCCAAAATCCATGGCAGCCCTCACCACACTCATGACCCGCTTCTGCGCGGGAGAAGACAGCTAGCTAGCTTCGTAGTAACAACTTGACCAAAAACCACGTAGTTCGGATACCAAGGACAGCAATGGCGGTCGGCGTCGCAACAAGCACAAGCGCCGCGTGCGGCGATAATCTGAGGATCTGGCGGTCAATGCCGGATTCAGAGGCTCTAAACCGGTCAGCGGACAAAGCCATTCAAAAGAAATACCCAGGGCCGTCAATTTGGACCGAATACTCGATCGCTCGTGCGGATACAGCACCCCGAAAAACCAGCCAACCGGACCAGCGAGGATTGTTGGGTGTTCAAGCAACGAGCAAGTTAAACGCCGAAAACAATGACAAGGGGCTGCTTAGCGATGGCGAGGAGGAGCCCGGCCGGCAAACAATAGAGGATGAAGGGCTTCCCCCACAAGTGCGGACGATGAACATGATATACGCAACCCACATACCCAAAAGGGAGCGGAAGCGTGCACTAAAGGGCGTATATGCGATGGAGCGATCGCCCCAAAGTTCATCCCGTGGTCCTCCTGCCCGATCACCTTTGATCGAAGGACCACCCACTAGCATCCGCCACGGCGGATTCGCCGCGTGGTTCTGACCCAATCATTGACGGATTTCACCTCACTAGAGTCACGATGGATGACGGCGGCAACTGAACCTGTTTATCGAGGATAAGGTCATAAAATGGGCATAGACCCCTCAAGGATTAAACCCACAAAGGCGACCTTTAAAGGCGTCATACCAGGTGTAGAGGCCAATTATGCAGGCTCGGTTACACTCGAAGTGGTCTTGGATCCCGAATAACTTCGAAGCGAGGAATTAATCTTTGACATAGTCCCGTTCGCCGCGGCTATCACGCATCGCTTTCGGACGAACCGCATTCGCAAAGTTCAATGCGGTGCCGCACTACGCATACCTCAAGCTCAAGATGCCAGGCCATCGAGGAGTAATTACGGTTAATGGAAACACCGAACACTCCCTCCGAACGGAGGAGCATACGGCAGCCCTTGCTGCAGAAGTGCAAAGCAGCCTCTCAAGGCAATTCTCGAGTCCGGCTATTAAACGTCCGGACACCGTCAAGCGCGCCAGGAGTAACCTACAACAAGACCGCCTGGCACGTTCGAGCACGCGTAGCAATGCGGCCCCAACCCCAACCCTCACGAAATTGCGAAACCAGTACTACGCGTACATAACTACGCTCTGTAAATACCATGGGCATATGGGGAGGGGCACGACCACGGCATGCCCAACATGCGGCTTAACCGCACTAGGGGCTCCCGATTGTGTCATTCTTTTTTTTCTCTTACTTTCAGGACTCCGTTCTCCAGAAGCCCTATCCGGCATTAGAATCGCCGAACACACGATGCAACAGCCAGGGAAGCAGAAAGCTAAGTCGAGTGTCCAGGTGGTCTCTATTACGAGCAAGATACTGTTTTACATACCATCCATAAGCTTACCCCACGGAGGGGACATGTCAAAAGTCCCGTTCCTTGCTTATCGCGTCATTTGTATCGTTCTGCTTTCATTGCAGTCCCTTTTGAATAAACAATACATAGCTTTTGCCTATTATTGCATTCCTTTTTCTTATATATGTTCAGTTATGACATTGTGCAACCATACACTTTGGTACGGCCAATACACGGTAAGCGCTTATGTACCCCCAAAATATGGTGTGATAAGTCGAACACTTTCACAAGTGCGGCACCCGAACTTATAGCATTATATGCATCGTCTCGAATCATGTCTTGGGTCAATAGTTGGGTTTTCCGGCTCCCATGTTTTGGTACCTTACGTTCCGTTATATCGGCTAAGGTATTTGGGGAGAACCACTGCGATTGTGCCCGGTTGAGCTGGGTTAAGCACCTCGGTGGAGAAAGCTAAAACTGACCATCATGATAGGGCGAGAGCCGGTCGCTGTTCGAGAGGTTTTCGAGTCCCTAAAGACTTATGCCGCTTAGAGCGAGGAGTCGGCATTGTCCGGCCTAGGAGTGGATTGGGCCCCGAACTCGGTCTTCCGAATACTAGGGGCTTCGTCAAAATTTAAAATTATAGAATTCTATGGCTAAGTGAGAGTGTTCAAGCATTATAGTCCGGTTGCCTGGTTCGTTGCGTTGAGAGCCTCCCTCGAAGGACCCAAGAATGGGAACAAGAGCGCTCAAGTTTATCTCGAACACCCCAAAGACTTTCGTGGCATGGGGGCTGAAGCCAACGACTCTCCATCTCTCAAATTTGATAAGCGGCCGCCTGAAGGTAATATTTTAAATTCACAAGCGTTGCTTAGCGCATATGAACAAGTTTTCAGCGTACAAGATAACAAATGCGAGTCTACTAAAAAATTACATCTTTGGAGCATTCACCTGCTATAAGGCGGGCACCCTTCAGGATGCCCTCATAATACATCTCGGGCTTGCGATACTCCTTGCCCGGCGGTGGTCCGTCCTTCACAAGCTTCTGAATGTCCAGCTTGCCCCAGTGCACCTTAGCACGGGCAAGGGCCCTACGGGCACCTTCAATGCAGACGGAGCGCTTGATGACTTCAATCCATGGACAGGCGTCCACCAGCCGCCGCACTAGCCCGAAGTAGCTCCGGGCATGGCTTCCTTAGGCCAGCCGAACTATGAGGCCCTTCATGGCCTGTTTGGCGACCTTGTGGAGCTCGACCACCGCTTCAGCTGGTCGCTCAAAGGCACCGGGTGTCCGGCCTCGATATCGAGACCGTAACACCTTCTCCGTCGAGCTCCCTCCTCGGCTCGGTAGAACGCGGCGGCATCGGACACCTTGAGGCAGATCTGCGAAGGCTCTGGAGAGCTCCGGATTCGGGTAAGTAACAGATAATTGACTTTTCACGTGCTTGCTTTGCATAAAGAATGCCTTACCCGCCGCTATCTTCCTTATCGCCTCAATCTCCTGGAGGGCTTTTTGGGCTTTGGCCTTAGCGGCTTTGGCACTCTCAAGGGCCGAGGCAAGCTCGGACTCTCGAGTCTTCGAGTCACGCTCCAAACTCTCGTGTTTTTCCACAAGAGCCTGGAGCTCTTGCCGCACCACCGCCACCCGCGCCTCCTGCTTCTGTCACTCGATGCGCTCCGCGGCCGCTTTGCTTTCGGCCGTGGACACTTCTTCCTTCAGGGTCGCCACCTCGTTCGTGGCCCCTGCAATACCCACGTTATTCCTGTTATTTTTTGCAACCACATCTTTTATATACTCCCATAAGGTATTACTTACCTTCCTTGTCCTCGAGCTGCTTTTTGGCAAGGCCGAGCTCGTTCTCGGACCGCTCGAGGCTCTCCTTCAATGCATTGACCTCCGCAGTCAGTGCGGCAGAGGTCAGCAGCGCAGCCTGCATTCCCATATTGACATACTTATATTAGACTCCTGCGTATATCTTTTTAGATCCTCAGTTCGGCTTTTCTTTCCGAACACCGAACTAAGCATCGAGACTCTCTGTCTATGGTAATATTTTTACATATTCTAAATACATACCTCAAAGCCTGTTAGAAGGCTGAGTGCAGGCTTGATCAGCCCGCTCTTGGCGGACTGAACTTTCTGGATCACCACACTCATAACAGTACGGTGCTCCTTGTCGATGGAGGCGCCGTTAAGCGCCTCCAGCAAGTTATCCGGCGCCCTCCGGTTGGATGGAGGTCTCCGGTGTCGCAGTCTTGCCCTTCTTACAAAGGGGCGCTTTGCGGACTTGGAACCAGAAGGTTCGATGCGAGTCCGGACCTGGGTCGGACTTAGAGCCCTTGGGGGTTTCATCACCTTCGCGCCTGGAGTCCGGGAGGTTGCCTTGCGGCGCCTCTTGGGCCACCTCCTCCTGACCGGGCCCCTCTTGGGGCCCCACCTCGGCGTCGTCGGCGGCGCGAGGAGAAGAGGCGGCCGGAAGTGAAGTGCTCTCCACATCCGACGGATCCAGGGACCCGCTCGACGAAGCGGCGAGCTCTTCCTTGGGCGGGCTGCATAGTTGTATTCGGCGTTAGAAGACACTATGCGACAAAAGAAAGGCCATGAGTTACTCTGGTATCCGAACACTTACGACTTCGCCAGGGGCTTGGCCCTTGATGGCCACTCCTCTTCGTCGTCGTCGGTGTTGGTGGAGAAGTCCGGAGGAAGGGTCCTTCCCTTCTTGGACCCTCCGGCCTCCCCAGTTGGGGCGGCCTTCCTTTTCTTCTCTCCCCCTGCTGGGGGAGAGGCTTCTGTTTCCTCCTCCTCGTTTTCACGGGAGGATTCCGCCTCAGAGTCGTCGGACGATGATTCCGACAACACCGGGCGTCGGGCACTCCTTCGAGTTCCCGTGGCCTACTTCTTGGCCCTCTTCTCCGGCACCACGTGAGGTGCCGGAACCAGCAGCCCCGTCAAGCGGGCGTCCGCTGGGTCTTCTAGCAAGGGAGCCGGACAGTTAACCTGCCCGGACGTGTTCTGCCAGTCTTGTCAAAGGTAAGGGAGTTTAGATCCCGCATAGAGTCAAACTATGAAAAACAAGAGCCCCGTAAAGGGCAAAATAGCTTACCTCGGTAGCTTGACGCTGCGAGCTAAATCCGCGATCTTCGGTAGCAGGTGTGGGAGCCTCGGCGCCCTTAAACAACACCTTCCATGCATCTTCGTACGTAGTGTCGAAGAGCCTTTTCAGAGTTTGGTGCTGTGCCGGATCGAACTCCCACAATTTGAAGGCCCGTTGTTGGCATGGGAGGATCCGGCGGATGAGCATAACCTGGACTACATTGACAAGCCTGAGATTCTTGTTCACCAGGGTTTGCATGCAGGTTTGGAGTCCGGTCAGCTCTTCCGGGTTACCCCACGTCAGGCCCGTCTCTTTCCAAGAGGTAAGCCGCGTAGGAAAACCAGACCAGAATTCAGGGGCCGCTTCCCATTTAGGGTCGCGTGGCTCGGTGATGTAGAACCACCCCAATTGCCACCCCTTCACGGTCTCCACAAAGGAGCCCTCGGGCCATAGGACGTTGGCCATCTTGCCAACCATGGCACCTCCGCACTCCGCTTGGCGGCCGCGCACTACCTTCGGCTTGACATTGAAGGTTTTCAGCCATAAGCCGAAGTGGGGCTGGATGCAGAGCAAGGCCTCGCACACGACGATGAACGCCGAGATGTTGAGGATGAAATTCAGGGCCAGATCATGGAAATCTAGGCCATAGTAGAACATGAGCCCCCGGACAAATGGGTGAAGTGGAAAACCTAGTCCGCAGAGGAAGTGGGCGAGGAACACCACCCTCTCATGGGGCCTGGGGGTGGGGATGAGCTGCACCTCATCAGGGAGCCGATGCGCGATGTCGCCGGACAAGTATCCGTCCTTCCGCAGCTTTTTGACTTGACCCTCCGTGACGGAGGAGACCATCCACTTGCCTCCCGCTCCGGACATGGCTGGAGAAGGTTGAGGAGGGATGTGCGGACTTGGGCGCTGGAGCTCGAAAAGGCGGAAATGGATGAGCAAAGGAGGAAGAAGGCGTAGGTGAAAAAGTGGATCCTTATCCCCTTATATGGACGGACGAAGTTGTGCGTCCCCACCAGCCTGGTGAAACTCGCTTATCTCCCAAGCGCCGTAATCAATGGCGCGGTTGGGTTACCCACGCCCGTATTGATGACAATCCCGAAATAAGGGGGCACGATCTCCACTTTGATAAGACGTGCCAGGGAAACCGCCTCGCTAAACGCGCTGAGGTGGGACAGTAAAAACAATTCGAATAAAGGCCTGGCCGTGGTGTGATGTCACGCCGTGGAATACGTTAGCAGATTTGTGTAAGGATTATTCTCTCTACGGTGGTATGTGGAACTTGTTTGCAGAGCCGGAAACTATCCTTGTGTTCAAAATCTTCTATGAAGAATTCGGAGGAGGAACCCGCCTTGCAATGCCGAAGACAATATGCGCACCGGACTCGTCGTCATTGAAGCCTGGTTCAGGGAGCTCTTGAGGGAGTCCTGGATTAGGGGTGTCCGAATAGCGAACTATCACCTTTGGCGGACTCTGGACTATGAAGATACAAGATTGAAGACTTCGTCCCGTGTCCGGATGGGACTTTCCTTGGCGTGGAAGGCAAGCTTGGCGTCTGGATATGTAGATCTCCTACCATTGTAACCGACTACGTGTAACCCTAACCCTCTTGGTGTCTATATAAACCGGAGGGTTTTAGTCCGTAGGACGAACAACAATCATACCATAGGCTAGCTTCTAGGTCTTAGCCTTTCTGATCTCGTGGTAGATCTACTCTTGTACTACCCATATCATCAATATTAATCAAGCAGGAGTAGGGTTTTACCTCCATCGAGAGGGCCTGAACCTGGGTAAAAACATCGTGTCCCTTGTCTCCTGTTACCATCTGCCTAGACGCACAGTTCGGGACCCCTACCCGAGATCCGCCGGTTTTGACACCGACAAACACCCTTTCAGAAAAAGGTGTTTCTTGATTACTTACCTGTTAAAAAAGCAGGAAGAAGACCAGGGTAATCGGCGACGATGGCCACTTCCATGCCATCATAGCTCGTCTGGTAAAACACCCCCTCCGCGAGCACCACAAATATATCCGGATCCTCTTCGAACCAGGGATCAAGCTCCCGGTTGTGGTCCTCCGGCTGTGGAGCGGGACTATGGAATCCCTCGGCGACCTTTCGCCAGTGTTGTCCTAAGCAAACAAACCAGAAATTTATCAAAGGCAATTCAGAGATGGAGGGAGTAGAAACAGAGGGGCTGGACCTTATCCAACTGGGAGGGTTATACATAGAGTACCCGTCTCTGAGCTTGATGCGAAGAAATTCCTTTTCCTCCCCTTTGAACAGTTCGGCTAATATGTTAGCCAAAGCGGCAGGGGAATCCGGACCTTTCCGGCCACAGCGAGAGGCGTCATCCTCCCCATTGTAGTCCCACATGGGAAGCCCTCTATATTGGAGTGGCTGAACCCCTCACGCTATGGAGATCTCCATAACCTCGATTACTGTGAGACTGGACTGAGCGAGCTCTTTTATCTTTCTCATCAGCTGACGAACCTCCGTGCCGTCTCCTTCTTCAAGACTCCGGGGACGCCAACTGTGGCGTTTCTTCAGCGGGACGACCGCAAATTCGGGAATCCCCTTTCGAACCAGATCGGGAAGCGGAACGTCCTTGATATAGAACCATTCGAGGGCCAACCATCAGGTGCCTTCCTTGGTTTGCCGGATGGATATCCGGTATCGGCGACGCGCCATACTTCGGCTCCGCCCACTTCAAATATAGACCCTTCGTGATTGCGCGGGACGAGGCAGAACAACTTCCTCCACAACTCGAAATGAGCCTCGACGCCCAGGAATAATTCGCACAAAGCGACGAAACCCACAATGCGTAGAATAGAGGCCGGAGTGAAGTTGTGTAGCTGGAGGCTGTAGTACTCCAGAAGCCCTCGGAGGAACGGATGGATTGGAAATCCAATGCCTCTTAGCAGGTAGGGGACGAAACACACTCGCTCTCCCCCGGACGGATTGGGGAAGTACTCTGCCTGAGTCCCCTCATTGAAGGAAGCTAGCCTCGTCTGAACAGGGATTAGATCTGCAGGGGGAAGGAATCCCTGCGTTTGCAACTTCGTCAATTGGCTATGAGACACAGAACACCTCTCCCACTCGCCTTTCTCTGGGCCGGGACGAGCGGAGGAGCTAGGAACGCTGGCCATGCTGGAATGGTCTCTCCTAAGCAGTCTCTGGAGATTTCTTCTGCGCGGCGCTGAATGGATCTAGGATCCAATCCCTTTAAATATGCGCTCTTCCTTACGTAGGTGGAGTGTTATTCGCAAAAATACCCTGACTTTCCACATTCGCTTGACACGTGGAGGACGAAGATTATTTAAAACGGGCGGAAGCCAAGGAGGCGACATTGGATCAATGGCCGAATACATTACTTGAAGATCATCGAAGGAGGAACCCGCTTTGCAATGCCGAAGACAATGTGTGTGCCGAGCACCTCGCTATTGAAGATTGGTTCGGGGGCTACTGAGGGAGTCCCGGATTAAGGGGTCCTCGGGCGTCCGGCCTGATATCCATGGGCCGGACTGATGGGCCATAAAGATACGAACACCGAAGACTATAACCGTGTCCGGATTGGGCTTTCCTTGGTGTGGAAGGCAAGCTAGGCGATCAACCACGAAGATTCCTTCTTATGTAACCGATCCCATATAACCCTAGATCTCTCCGGTGCCTATATAAACCGGAGAGCATAGTCCGGATAGGACACATTCATTACCATATACACATAGGCTAGACTTCTAGGGTTTAGCCATTACGATCTCGTGGTAGATCAACTCTTGTAATACTCATATTCATCAAGATCAATCAAGCAGGAAGTAGGGTATTACCTCCATAGAGAGGGCCCGAACCTGGGTAAACATCGTGTCCCCCGTCTCGTATTACCATCGATCCTAGACGCACAGTTTGGGACCCCCTACCCGAGATCCGCCGGTTTTGACACCGACATCCCCCGCCCCCAAAAGGGATCTATATTCGAGGTGGGAGGCGCCGAAGTATGGCGCATAGCCGGGAAAGTGTACCTGTCTGGCACTCCGAAGAAGGCATCCAAAGAGTGGCCCTCAGAATGGTTTTATATTGAAGACGTTGTTCTTCCGAACCCAATCTGGCGTGGTCTTCCCGAACTCTCCAGTGCTCCTTTAAAGAAGCGCACTAGCTGGTGTCCCCGAAGCCTCGAAGAAGAAGACAGTGCGGAGGTTAAGAGGCTAGTAAGCAAGATCAGAGTACTTGCCAACTCCGGCTGTCTATAATCGAGGTAATGGCGATTTCAATAACGCGATGCGTTCAGGCGCTCCAATCTAGAGGTTTTCCTATGTGGAATTACATTGGGGAGGATGATGCATCCCGTTGTCTATGCAAGGGTCCAAAAACTTTTGCCGCCCTGGCCACCATCTTAGCTGACCTTTACAAAGGGGAGAAGGAGGACTTCACTCGCTTGAAATGCCGGGAAGGTTTTTCCATGTATAACCCCATCGACTGGGTGAGTTTTTCTTTGATTATTGTCCTCACTCAACTCTTTCCTGAGTTATGCTAGTCGAATTTAATCCGGCTATTTTTTATAGTAGTGGAGAAAGGTCGTCGAGGGGGTCCACAGCCCCGCTCCGCAGCCAGAGGACCATATTCGAGACATGGATCCCGGATTTGAAGAAGATCCGGATATATTTATAGAACTTAAGGAGGGGGTCTTTTATCAGGTGAGCTACGACGGCACGGAAGTGGCCATTATAGCCGATTACCCTGGCCTTCTCCCCTCCTCCCATGTAAGTACCCAGGAGAAGTCTCCTCCAAAAGAGTTTTCCTGTTGCGCCTCACCCACCGCACTGTCTCATGCTCCGAAGGGGCGGCGATCATCTCGCCGAGCTGTATCAAAGGCGTCCTCTAAGAAGGCGATGCCCGTGTAGGGCGAGTCTTTGAAAATAAAGGCCAACGGTGATACTACCGGCCCCCCGCCTTCACCAAAGAGGTATAGTTTTTAACATGCACTCGGCAGATAAACCGGATTGTGAAGTTTTCCGATGTGCCATATTTTAGGAAGAGCATACGCCGGACTGTATCCGGGGACCTCGCCGGCCATGCATCGACCAATCTGGCCCCGGACCCTGCCACAAGGACTAGGGTCGATACAGGTGCAACGCCGGATTGTCATCTCTAAGAGGATTCAGATAATGTATCCGTCACCAATTCCAAAGTGGAGAGCGCGATGAATCATCGGCGGCATAAAGAGGCCATGCGCGACCCAAGTTTTACCCGAACACATGCTAGAAATCGTATAAAAACGAGAGAAAAAAATTGAAAAGGAGAAAAAGGAACAAACAAAGGTATATGTCCGGACTTAGGCGTAGAATCTTCGGAGCCGAGCAGCATTCCATGGGTTCAGCTCTAAGCAATTATTCGATGCATTGCGAAGGTGATAGGCTACTCAAGTGAGAACTTCATCTATAATGAAGGGACCCTCCCATTTGGGTTTGAGCTTGTCCTTTTTCTTGGTAGGCGTAGAACGAGTTCACCGACATTATATGTCTTCGCTCGCACTTCTCTGCTTTGGTGTCTCCGAGCCTGTTGTTGGTAGAATGCGGAACGGGCTTTTGCGACATCACGCTCCTCTTCCAGGACGTCTAGATCGTCCTGTCAATCGACCTCAGCTTCCCTCTCTTCATACATGCGCACTCGAGGTGAGTCATGAATAATGTCACAGGGCAGGACAACCTCTGCGCCGTACACCATAAAGAAGGGTGTGTATCCGGTCGTGCGATTGGGCGTGGTCCGCAGCCCCCAGAGTACGGAATCGAGTTCCTCAACCCAGTGGTTATCTGATTCCCGTAGGGATCACACTAGTCTGGGTTCGATGCCGCTCATTATCAAGCCGTTAGCCCGTTCGACCAGACCGTTTGTTTGAGGGTGATATACGGAGGCGTAATCGAGCTTAATGCCCAGATTAGCACACCAAGTTTTCACCTAGACGGCCGTAAAGTTAGAGCCGTAGTTAGTAATAATGCTTTGTGGGACACCATAAAGGTGTACGACACCGGATATAAAGTCTATCACCGGTCCGACTTCAGCTGTTTTTACTGGTTTGGCCTCTATCCACTTAGTGAATTTATCCACCATAACCAGCAAATATTTCTTCTTATGGCTTCCCTCTTTAAGGACTCCGACCATGTCCAGCCACCAGACCGCGAAAGGCCAAGTAACGGGGATTGTTTGTAGGGCAGTGGACGGCATATGGCTTTGACTGGAAAAAAGCTGGCATCCAACACAACGCTGTACGAGGTCCTATGCATCCGCTCGGGACGTGGGCCAAAAGAAACTTGTACGGAAGGCCTTACTTACAAGGGCCCGAGCTGCGGCATGATGGCCGCCAAAACCAGCACGTATTTCGGCCAAGAGCTGTCGTCCCTCCTCTTCGGAGATACATCTTTGAAGGACTCTGGTAGTATATTTCTTGTAGAGTTCTCCTTCATGAACTTTATAGGCTTTCGAACGTCGAACGATATGACGGGCTTCATTCTGGTTATCAGGGAGCTCCCGCCTATTAAGGTAGGCTAGGAAAGGTTCGGTCCACGGAGCGATGGCAACCATGATTTCAAGGGCGGAAGGTTTCATTTCGGTGCCCGAGCCCCCGATGATATCAGAATTGTGTTCGGCACCTGGGGGAATGATCGGCTCCGCACTAGTGTTACCGGTCTCGTCCTGCCATACCACGGATGGCCTGAACAGCCTTTCCACAAAGATGTTAGGTGGGATGGGGTCGCGTTTAGCGCCCATTCAAGCAAGGATGTCCGCCGCTTTATTACTGTCTCAAGCCACGTTGTGAAACTCAAGCCCCTCAAACCGAGCCGATATCTTGAGTACTGCATTGCGGTAAGCTGCCATCTTTGGATCTTTTGCATCGAATAATCCGTTTATTTGGGATATTGCAAGGTTCGAATCCCCGCGCACCTCGAGGCGTTGTATGCCCATAGAAACAGCCATCCGGGGACCATGCAGTAGTGCCTCATATTCGGTTGCGTTATCGGAATTCGTATACATGATTTGTAATACATGGCGGACTGTGTCCCCTGTAGGGGATGTTAGGAGGACACCAGCCCCTAGTCCGACTAACATTTTAGAGTCGTCGAAGTGCATCACCCAGTTGGAGTATGTGCTGTACTCTTTAGGGAGTTCGACTTCTGTCCATTTGGTGACAAAATCGTCCCACATCTGAGATTTAATGGCTCGGCGTGGCTTGTATGTTATTTCAAATGGTAGGAGCTCGATGGCCCATTTGGCAATGCGGTCAGTGGCGTCCCGATTGTTTATGATGTCATTAAGTGGTACTTCGGAAACCACCGTGATCGAACACTCTTGAAAGTAGTGCCGCAGCTTCCGGGATGCCATAAAGACTGCATATGCTATCTTTTGATAGTGTGGGTATCGGGATTTGCATGGTGTAAGGACCGACAATACATAGTACACTAGTTTTTGGAGTGGGAATTTGAGTCCCTCTTCCTCTCGTTCGACGACGAGCACCGCGCTCACCACCTGGTGAGTTGCAGATATGTAGAATAACATAGGTTCACCGATGTTTGGTGTGGCAAGGATTGGGTTGCTTGCTAACAAAGTTTTTATTTCTTCCAATCCGGCTGTTGCCGCATCCGTCCACGCAAAGTGATCGCTGCGTCGGAGCAGGCGGTAAAGTGGCAGTGCCTTTTCTCCCAACCTGGAGATAAAACGGCTCAAAGCTGCCACGCACCCAGCTAGTTTTTGGACCTGCTTTAGGTCTGTTGGTGTTGCCAATTGTGACAGGGCTTGGATTTTGGCTGGGTTTGATTCGATTCCTCTATTGGAAACAATGAACCCTAGCAGTTTTCCGGCTGGAACACCGACGCATTTTTCCGGATTGAGCCGTATGTCATATGTTCGGAAGTTGTAGAATGTGAGGCATAAGTTATCCACCAACAATTGGACATGTTTAGTCTTGATGACCACATCGTCTACGTATGCCTCCACCATCTTGCCAATTTGCTTTTCTAGGCATGTTTGAGTCGTGCGTTGGTAAGTGGCGCTGACGTTTTTAAGTCCCAAAGGCATAGTGTTGAAGCAGAAAGGCCCGTACGGGGTAATGAATGTTGTTGCGGCCTGGTCAGATTCCCTCATCTTAATTTGATGGTATCCAGAGTATGCGTCAAGGAAGCAAAGTGAATCGTGTCCAGCAGTTGCGTCAATGATCTGGTCCATGCGGGGCAGCGGGAAGGGGTCCTTAGGGCAGGCCTTATTGAGGTCTTTAAAATCGACACGAAGGCGCTAGGATTTTTCCTTCTTCGGCACCATGACCAGGTTTGCTAGCCAGTCCGGATGTTTGATCTCTCTGATGAATCCAGCTTCAAGTAGTTTAGCCAGCTCCTCCCCCATAGCTTGTGGTTTGGGTTCGGAGAATCGCCAATACGTTTGCTTGACTGGTTTGAACCCCTTTATTATATTTAGGCTATGTTTCGCCAGTCAGCGTGGGATTCCTGGCATATCCGAAGGATGCCAGGCAAAGATGTCCCAATTCTCCCGCAGGAACTCGCGCAAGGCGGCGTCGACCGTCGGATCCAGCTGTGCTCCAATGGAGGTTGTCTTATTAGGATCCGTCGGGTGAACTTGAAATTTGATTATTTCGTCTGTTGGCTTGAAAGAAGTGGATTTCGGTCTCTTATCAAGGATTACGTCATCTCTGTCCACTGTGGAATGCAGAGTGGTTAGCTCCTCGGCCGCCAGGGCCTCGGATAATGCCTCGAGGGCCAAGGATGCGGTTTTGTTTTCGGCGCGGAGTGCAATGTATGGTTCACTGGTGATAGTGATAACTCCGTTGGGCCCGGGCATTTTGAGCTTCATGTACCCGTAATAGGGTATGGCTTGAAAGCGTGTGAATGCGTCTCGCCCCAACAGGGCGTGATATCCGCTATTGAAAGGTGCCATGTGGAAGAGCAATCTTCGGACCTGTAGTTCTCCGGCATGACGAATACCATGTCAAGTTTAATTTTCCCCGAGCATTGTGCTTCTCGACTGGGGATAATTCCTTGAAAGGTTGTACTGCTTTGCTCAATGCGGCTCCTGTACATTTTGCATTTTATTGAGCGTGTTCTCGTAGATTAGGTTCAGTCGCTGCTGCCGTCCATGAGCACCTTGGTGAGTCGAAAGCCATCCCCAATTGGTTTTAGGACCAAAGCGGCTGGTGCTCGGACTGATCGGGCCCTTGGTTCGTCGTTGGCGTTGAAAGTTATCGCCGTATCATTCCAAGGATTTATTGCGCTACTTGGTTGACTTTGGCGAGGTCGCGGAGCGCCTGTTTGCACCGATTATTTGAAGAAAAGGTCTCGAAGACCGTAAATACGTTGAGATTGTCATCTTCCGAAGAGTACTTCTCTTGGGTAGTGTTGGTGAGGATGGCCTCACCGCTCTTAGCCACCTGCCGGAGTACCCAACATGCACGAAGGTTGTGTGTTGGTTCGGTATTTGGCGTCGTGTGTATCTGACAGGGCTTGTCAAGCCATTCCTCAAGGATAGTTCTATGTCCTGTTAAGGGCATGATTTTCTTGTCCATGGGATGATGATCAGGTGCCCCGTGAGGGTGCATCCTTTTTGCCCGTCCGGTTGATGGCTTAAAGGTAGGCGGTTCCCATCGGGCTATCTGGGCTTTCCAGGCGCTTTCCATTGCGCAATACTTCTATACTATGTGTTCCAAATCTATGAAGTGCATTATGCGACGGTGGTTGAGGGCATTGAGGATCCCCTCATCCAATAGTTGTGGCAAAATACTGAAATCGTGTCATCGTTACAACAATCTTTGATCTTGTTTTTAACAAGGAGGAATCTGGCCCAAAAGTGATGGACTATTTCCTGAGGTTGCTGTCGCACATACATTAGGTCGCATATGTCCGGAGGACCGGAATTGCTTGGGGAATATTGCTTGTGGTGGGCGGGCGGGCTTAAATCCAAACTCTATCCCATTGTGGGATCCGGAATTTGAAGAATTTCTGAGGTCATTGGCCCAGGATCCGGAGTGCCTTGGGAGTTTTTAGGCTCAACGCCTGGTTCTATGTTTGTAGGATAGAGTGTCTCTTCCCAAAGATGGGTATCCGGCTTGCAGGGCTCGGAAACCCGAACATAGCTTGTTCTCAGCATAGGGGAAGAGGTATTCTCGGCTTGTTCCTCCACAAACGCTACCAGATGGGTGATCGGCGGGGACTTGATTTCTCTCTGATCAGGTTTAAGCCCAATCCGATCGTAGTCTGTTGTGACCCCCAGGGCGAAGATGTGATCTAGCATTTCGTTCAAAGACGAGACATCCGCCGGATCCATCTTATCGGAGCGTTCGACGCTGATACAGAGATGATGTTCGGCAATTTGGGGGACCGCCTTCGGTTTAACGGCCGATCGGGCCCCTATGGTAAAACTGCCGAGCTGGAGGGTCTGCCCGGGAACTAGGGCCCTCCCAGAGATGATTTTGTCATTAATGACAAGGCGAACCATCGATCCTTCTATTGACGACATAGAGGAACTCTCAATGAAAGCACCAATGTCGGTGTCAAAATCGGCCGATCTCGGGTAGGGGGTCCCGAATTGTGCATCTAAGGATCGAAGGTAACAGGAGACGGTGGATATGATGCTTACCTAGGTTCGGGCCCTCTTAATGGAGGTAATACCCTACTTCCTGCTTGATTGACTTTGATGAGTATAGGGGTTACAAGAGTTGATCTACCTCGAGATCGTAATGGCTAAACCCTAGATGTCTAGCCTGTATGATTTGTGATAGCCTCTACGGAGTAGACCCTTCGGTTTATATAGACACCGAAGGGGGCTCGGTTGTACAAAGTCGGTTTATAGAGGAAGGAAACTACACTTCCGAGCGCCGGTCTTGCAATCCACGCAAAGGAGAGTCCCATCCGGACACGGTGGAAGGCCTTCTACCTTATATCTTCACGGCCCATCAATCTGGCCCATGTTACATAGCAGGGACATCCGAGGACCCCCTAATCCAGGACTCCCTCACACCCCAAGGTAATATTCAAGGAAGATCCAAGCAACCACTACAAAAAAAAGACACATCCATGACATTTTGGGCCGAACGAATTTTTTTCCTGTCATACATATGACATTTCTATGACGATAATTGGGACAGAACCCAGTATCATCATAGATGTGGTGGGCTCCTACTTCTATAACAAAAAATCATGATAGAAAATGGGCTTTTTGTCCTGGGCGGGCTGGAGACGCAGCTGCATGACATTCTTTGGGCCATCCATGACGGAAAAAACCGTGGTAGAAGCGAGGGGTAGGAAAATTTCGGGGAGTTGCCGGTTACGGTGGGAGGTCGGGGGCCAAGCGATGCGCGTTTCTCTCGTACATACTGGCGTGTGTGTGCGGCGTTAACTCTAAGCGAACCCGGCGATTGCACTACGGGCTACGCGTTCTTGAACCCGATCGATCAATGGTCGTGGCGAACCCGATGGAGCGATTCCTTCACTCTGCCGCTAATCGAAGCCGATCGATTGGATGAGCGATTGGCGGTGGCGTTACCTCTGGATGAACAGGACCCGTGGTGTGGAGGGCTGGATGAGCGATGAAGCGGTGGAGGGGTGGTCGTGGAGGGTGGTTGAACAGGACCCCATGGTGTGGAGGGCTGGATGAGCAGTGAGGCGGTGGAGGGTGGCCGTGGAGGGGTGGTTGAACAGTAGCCGGTGGAGTAGCGCGCGGTGGAGGCTGCATGAACAGGAGCCCGTGGAGGCTGGAGGAGGTCGACGGTAGCCCCTAGAGGCTGGAGGAGATCGACGGTGGAGATGAACAGTATCCCGTGGAGTCCCGTTTTGCGGTACGCCACACCCCTCCCGTTGAACAGGACCCCCGTTTCGACCGTAGGAGGTCCGTTTCCTCCGTTTTGCGGTACGCCACACCCCTCCCGATCAACAGGACCCCCGTTTCGACCGTAGGAGGTCCGTTTCCTCCGTTTTGCGGTAAGCCACACCCCTCCCGATCAACAAGACCCCCGTTTCGACCGTAGGAGGTCCGTTTCCTCCGTTTTGCGGTACGCCACACCCGTCCTGATCAACAGGACCTGTTCAAGCGTGGCGGTCGAACACAAGGCCATTTCCTCCGTTCTGCTGACGCCAGCCTCGTTTCCATCGCTGTTCCGTCCAAGCCGGTTGGCTCCCACGCGTTCCGTTGCCTCCCGATGAACACGACGCATTCCGTTGCCTCCCCATGAACACGACACATTCCGTTGCCTCCCCATGAACACGACGCATTCTGTTGCCTCCCCATGAACACGAGCCCTCGCCGTACGTATGCGCGACTAGGCGTTCAAGACCCCGCCCGCATGTACACATACGTGGCTGTATTTTCTTTCTTGCACCACGGCGCTGTATGCGTGCGTGTCGTGCTACGTCTTGGCGCCTCTACTACGACTGCGTGTGCGCGTCTACTACGACGCGTGCGAGCCTCTACATCGACCAGTAATATGCATTACCACGTTCGCGGAATGACAACGCTTACGTGCGCTTCGACCAGGTGGGTCTCGGTATCGAGCACTTCCTTACTGCGAAGATGTAGCTGGTGGGTCCCGAGTGGTCGGCGAATCATTTTTTGCCCGGACGCACTTCCTTGCGTGCGAAGGTGTAGCTGCTGGGTCCCAGCAGTCAGGGGGGCGAATCATTTTTTCTTTGCCCGGACGCACTTCCTTGCGTGCGAAGGTGTTGCTGCTGGGTCCCTGCGGTCAGGGGGGCGAATCGTTTTTTTTCGGACGCATTTCCTTGCATGCGAAGGTGTAGCTGGTGGATCCCAGTAGTCGGGGGGCGAATCGTTTTTTTTTCGGACGCACTTCCTTGCATGCGAAGATGTAGCTGGTGGGTCCCAGCAGTCAGGGGGCGAATCGTTTCTTTTCTCGGACGCACTTCCTTGCGTGCGAAGATGTAGCTCGTGGGTCCCAGCAGTCAGGGGGCGAATCATTTTTTCATGAAATACGATGGCCCGTCCGGTGGGTCCCCGCTGTCAGGTGGAGGAATAATTATTTTGCACGTAATAAGGAGGCACTTCCTTGCGGCTGCCGTGGACCCAGCTGTCAGCCTCTCCACGTACAGTCCACGTCCGATGGAAGTCGTTCCTTGACCATGTTGCCCACGCCGCGCCGAGAGCACCACGGCGGTGGAAGACGGCGAGGCCTAGGAAGGGGACGACGCGGAGCCGGGGAAGACGCGGCAGTGGATGCACACGCGGAGAGGAGTACGAGGGTTCACTGGTTCGGCTGCGCTGCCTTTGCCGCAGAATAACAGGGGGTGTGGGTGAGTGGAGGGATGGCCTGACCAGCGGTGGGAGTAGTAGGGGGCGGTAAGGCCTCCGCGGCAGCATAGCCGACCACGTGAGGCAGGAGCAGGCGGCACGACCGGCGCTGCTTTGGGCAGCTGGAGCAAGAAGACCAGAGGTTGAAGAAGCACGACGGCCATTGGATGGACATCGTACGGTCACTACAGCTAGAATCGTTTATTATTGACTAAGTTGACAAAGCCCTTGGTACGTCAACTTAGTAGGCCTGGTCGACTTCGAAGCGGTGCGCCCGGATGTCGGGGAGGAATCATTTTTGGGCGGGTGAAGCTAGAATATCCGAGATTGAAGAAGAAGCCGCGGCATCCGTTGGATGGACATCCAACGACCCTTCTGCTAGAACCGTGTGTTGACTATAAGTTGACAAAGCCTTGCATACGCGTCAACTCTGTTTTTTTAGGGGACGCGTCAACTTAGTAACGCCAGAAGTGTGTGGCAGAGAACTTATAGCCCATTTGAGATTTGTAAGAATGTGTAGCCCATTTTTGAATTATAATGGAGTTTACTATAGCCCATTTACAGTTTGTTAAAAGTACAGCCCATTTCAACCAACCGTTCAAAAGAGAATTCAATAAAATTTCCCACATTTTGATGGGATCCGAATATTTTTATCCCGATATTTCTAGTCAGATTAAATACAATTTCAATATAAATTTATATTACGTAAAAATCCAACGAAACATTGCGCTTGCAACAATTAATGAAATTAAAAAATTCAATATTCCAAAAATAATATCTTATAAAGTAATCACTATTTGGTGCATTTTTTAATAGTTACTACCCAGTTTTTATAATTACATCCCATTTATTATTTCTTAAAGCCCATTTTCTTGTCAAGCCTAATGCATCCCTCCTAGGAAAGATTTGTAGCCAGTAAGCGGTGAATAACAACTTGACCTTGCCTAGGTATTCCTAAAAAGTATATTTGGGCTAGCCATTTTCAGCTTGAAAAAATTAATATCCGGGCTGGATATCTGGCACAGGCTAGACGGGCCACACCATGATTAATACACTGCAGCGATGTTTTCGTTGTTGTTCAGAGGAGAAAAATTAATATCTGGGGTAAACATCGAAAAAAATCTGCAGTCTTGACACCTCAAAAACACAAATCTTGCTCGAGCTGCTTGGTCCCGGTATCGGTCGCTTCTTGTGCAATTCTCTCGTTTATTGACTACTCCCTCCTTTCCAGTTTGTAATGCTCAATTCAAAAATCTCACCAATCAAGGTAGATGGCGAGTGGTGGAATACTTTTTGTAGTTTTGCAAAAGCACCTAATTAATGCTCTTGTTATCCTAAAAAAAATATGTTTATCAATGCATTAATTGCAATGCATGCATGCATAAAGTACATGCATTGGTCAATTTTCTCTTAATACTTGCATGCAATGATCTAATGCACCTTGGAATCTGAACATGTGATGGAAAACAACCAAATTGAGCCTTATAAAATGGAAAAACTAAAATTTTGAGATAAGCCCTATAAACCGGAAAGGAGGGAGTACATAGGTTGACAATGGTGTGGGACCGTGATGTAAGGAAACCAGGAGGAAGCAAAATAAATTATAGTTATATATATATATATATATATATATATATATATAAAATAAGGAGGCACTTGCATACTGAGGCTATGGACCTGGTGGGTCCCCATTGTCATCCTATCCAAGTAAAGTCATCTCCTCGCCCGCGCATGCTTTCCGCCTGAAACAGTCAGCGCCGGCCGCCCCGCTTCCCGGTGCAGGCGATTGCTCCACCTTCAAACGACACAAGCACCGTCCGTCCGTCCATCTGCCACACACATTAATGATACGCGGTTGCCGAGGCGGCTACTCCGGCGCCACACGTCTGTCCCTCCGCCCGCCCACCATTGCTATATAAACTGTTGCGCCGGCCATAGCGCGATCATCCGCATCCGTTCCCTTTCTCCTGACCACACCACTACTGCCCATCATGGCTTCCTCGCGCTCAGCGCTCTTGAGACAGGCGAGCAGCGGACCACAAGGAGATGGCAGCCATTCTCGCCGACCGCCGGCTGGCGAGCGGCGAAGGGCAACGACGCCCTAATGGAGAACATGGTAGTCGACGATCCGGTGCCAACCCCTCCTCCGCGCCATCCTCGCCGGTGCATTGCACCATGACCATCGGCGAGCCCGTGCCCAATATATGGGCGGTGAGGCTGATGCGTGAGGAGCAGTTCCGAGAGGCGCAGGCCGACGCCGTCTACAACCTCCATCTCCTCCAGGAGCACCTGCAGGCGGAGGAGCAGATCGCCGTGGAGCGGGCGGAGCAGGAGGCGCTGCTCGACTCGTACCGCTCCGCCCGCAAGGGCCGCCTCGAGCGCTGGCGGTACCGCATGCGGGTGGCGGAGGCTGCGGCCGCCTACAAAGAGGCTAGCAAAGAGGGCGATGAAGCGGGCGAGGCGCTGTTTGGCGAGACCGAGGACGAGGCAGAGGACAATGACAGCTCCGACGAGTCCCCGCTCCGCTGGCATCGACGACGCCCTGCTCCGTCGAGGCCCCGTGGCGCCAACAACGAGGCAGAGGACACCACCGGCTCCGCCGAGGCCCCGCCCCGCCAACAACGAGGCAGAGGGCATCGCCAGCTCAGCCGAGGCCCCACCCTGCCATCAACGTGGGGGAGGATTTCCACCGCTCCGCTGAGGCGCCGCCCGCCGGCAACGAGACAGAGGACATCGCCGGCTACGCCGAGGCCGCGCCCCGCTGCCAACGAGGTCGCGCCACACAGAAAATGAGGAAGAGTTGAACACGATAGGTCGCCGCCGCTCGGGTCCAAGTAAGGCCACCGCCGCTACCCTCCGGTTGAAGCCAAGCTAGGCGGGTTGACCATTGACGGCCGGTTAGCTTCTTGGCGGCGATGTGGAGTCGGAGAGCTGCGCTGAAGAAGAACGCTGCTTCTACTTAACTGCTGGTTCAGTTGGCTGACTGACACGTGGGCCCAACAGGCCACATGTCAGTTACACAACACCTGCGATTAAATCATCAAGCTTTCTGTTCGGCTCGGCGGGGACACAGTGGGTAACCGGTTAATTAATTATACCTCCAGCGCACCCTTTTTAGTTTTTTTTTCAAAAGGAGGATGACCCCGGCCTCTGCATTCGGGAGATGCATGCGACCTAAACACCACTTTTAGTTGAAGAATGTATGAAATGTAATGAAATCCGGCATGTTTATATGAAATCCGATCGTGTATGAATGAATTTATTTCGATTAGTTGAATCCTATATCACTTTGGCATTGGATGAACATGCAAAACAATACGTACTAGCATTATTCCTGTGGTGATCACCACGTTTGCAGCGATTTCACATGTACTCCTTCCGGTCTTTTCTAGTCTGCATACAAGTTTTATCTGCAGTCAAAGTATCTCTACTTTGACCAATCTTATACAAAAAGTATGCACTTTCGCAATGTGCGAAGTAAAAGGAACATAAGGAGTACAAAGAGTTTGAGCAGCTTTTTAGCGTTTACGTACATTGCAATCAAACACAGGCCCTGGCAATTCATAGAGAACATTCAAAACAATCGATGATTATGCATCTCGGCGACTCACATGTCGGAGGCAATATTTACTTCACAACTAAGAATAAAGAAAAAATTAATCACCGGCGGCGACAAAGAAAGGCGTCCCATTCGAAAATATAAAACGCATATCTTGCTAAAATCAATGAGCAAAATTTGACAAGGTTGTCCCATTCCAAAATATCAAATGCCTACGATTGTGGAATGGGCAGGGTTTGCCATCAATTCGGACAATGACATGGCACCTCGTGCTAAATAAACCAGCTGTTCTTTTGTGCGGTTCCACCAAAATCAACCAAATTCGGCGTAGCTTGTATGATTTCGCCCTTATATGTTGCAACGCCTTGAACTTATGGGCACCTCCTTTCTTGTGGTGGAAATGGATGATTCGATGTATTCATGAACATTTTGTGCAGTTCCCTTTGAAATCATCTTTGAGCACCCTGTTTGCACAAATACAAAAAGTGATTAGTATAAAGCAAACTGTACTATGAATTGACAGTTTCAACAGTACATACATGGTCCATGTAGAGCACACTTTTAGAAAAATGGAACTCACGGAAAGAATCCTAGAACAACATCTCGCATCACAAAGAAAAAATGGAGATTTGTCGGGTCATACGAAATGAAGTTAGTTTGGTCTTGTGGGGAGTAATGTAACCATCCTTCAACTGCTCCTTCTGATGAGAAGATAGACAGGGCTTCTTCATCCTGGCATAATCGGAACTAGTCACTTCACGTACTCCATATTCTTCTTCAGAGGAAGATGATCCCTGTTTGCTCGAAAAAAAGGAAAGGAAATATTTAAAACAGCACAGATAAAGCACTTCTCAAGGACAATACCACCTTTCATGACAGTATCTAAACAGTAGCACAACAGCAATAGAGATGACAAAGCTCAATCATATGGATGAAATCAGTGGGTGAGTACCAACATTTGTTAGGAGGCTGATTGTGTAGAGCATACAGATGAAGCACTTCTCCGGAACCATCTGTTGCTATCTATGGGGGTGGCCATGCTTACTATATACTCCTCGATTAGTTTAATGTTTCCAACATCTTCTTGTGCAGTTCCACTAAAATATATGGTATCTTCAAAGAAGATCCCTGTTTGCGCAAGTAGAGATAATTACGTATGGCATCAAATCAGTGGCAAAACAATTGCTCGTTCGAGACATAGCAATAAATTAAGATGCAAAACTATATCATTACTTGTGTCATCACAGTTCCAGTGCTTCATTATAGCACGGGAGTTGATTTTTGTTTTTCTTCCGCTTGTTCTTCCCCTTCATCACTTGGTTCAATAACAGACAAGCTTTGCCTTCAATGTAAGATTTGGCATGTCAATTAGGGAGCAAAAGTATAGTACTAAACTTAATTTTCTGATGAAAGTGGCAAAATACAGGCCATCAGTTGTGTAATATCCTTATATTACCTCAATGGGATATTACGGTGCACATACAGATTGGAAGTCTTGTCTCCATTTGTGCAATTCACTAAAATCAAGCAACATTATCGTACAAGTAGCACAACATATGAAAGCACACCTGCGAGAATCATGTGAAAGAAGGCTAATCTTGACCTCTCATGATGCGGAATTCAAACAACTCACAAGAAGAAGATCTGAACCAAATTCGCCTTTAACGGATAGGAAGTAAGATCTCCCCTTTTGCGATTCCACTAAGATCAAGCAATCAAGAAAGCGTTGTTGGTGTGACATTTTGGTTGAACTGCACAAAACACTCTTAAAACAAAAGTGTTTTGTGCGATTGCAACAAAAGGTCACAATGGCAATGAGGTGAAGTAGATAACCCTGTTTACACACAGGTGCAAAGGAAACAATTAGTGGTCAATAACGGTGAATGACACAGAAGCCAACAAAAAGAAGCATCTACCTTATCTAAATGGGAAAGAAAGCAAGACAGTAGCATTTCTCAAACGGTGGCATTGATTAATATTAACATAGAGATTATATTAACAATAAATTTCATTAAACATGTAATTTGCTTTTAACTGTGGCATTACATCAATTTTCCAGCGGCATTATTAGAGGGTGTTTGTTTAAAGGGACATTTTGGTGTAGGGACTAAAAAAATCCGTGTCAGTCACATCTAAACCAAACAGGAGAGAATTTTCGGGACTAAAAGTGGGCATTTGGGACTAAAGAAATCCGTGTCAGTCAAATCCGTGTCAGTCACATCTAAACCCGAGGGAGTCTTTTTGGGACTTTTCCAACAGTTGCCCCTGCCACGCATCGCACCTTGTTTCTATTAGTTCATTACTAGGGGTAACATGGTCTTTTATCATGTCATTTAATAATCTCTAGTCCATGTTTAGTCCCTGGAACCAAGCAGGTAGGGACTAGGGAGTTTTTAACCAAACAGGGCCTTAGATTAACAACAGCTAATGAGTTGCGGAGACGGTGGGCCTTTTGACACCATGTGCATCTACCGATGTCTTGTGGTCATGCACAAATCTGCTTCAACAAAGAACAAACAACCAAGGAGCATATTTGTGTTGGTCCCGGTTTTGTTATCTTTAGACACCTTTCCCTATGTGAGCGTAGCAAATCTAGTCTGCTCAAACTCTTGACCTTGTCCCTTCCTTTCCTTTTTGAACTAGTACTTTCGCCCCTTCCTTTCCTCTTTGAACCACATCCTAGATTTATGCGATACAACTTTCCCCACTACTTTCCCCATTCCTTTCCTCTTTGAACCATGTCCTAGATTCATGCTATACAACTTTCCCCCTTCATTTCCTCTTTGAACCACGTCCTAGATTCATGCTACATACAACTTTTCCCACTACTTTCCCCCATTCCTTTCCTCTTTGAACCATGTCCTAGATTCATGGTATACATGCAGCTAGAGCAATGCATGTGGAGTAAGTAAAATACTCCCTCCATTCCCAAATATTTGTCTTTCTAGCCATCTCAAATGGACTACAACATACGGATGCATGTAGACATGTTTTAAATTTTAGATTCACTCATTTTGCTCCGTATGTAGTCAGTTGTTGAAATCTCTAGAAAGACAATTATTTAGGAACGGAGGGAGTATACCTTAAGGTTCTTGGGGCGTGGTTCGGTGGGCGACGGGACGGCTGCGAAGAAGAATGGGTCGGAGGCCCTCCCGCGCCGCCGCTGGGTGGAAAGTGAACAGCAGCGCCGGTAGTGGATTCCCTCCCTCGCTGACGGTGATAGCGTTAAGCCTCCTTCCCTTCCGGCGGACGGATCCTGCCGGCTCTTTGAGCAGAAGTGAGGGGAGAGAGAGGCCAACGAAGTCTTGTTCAGATCTGGAGAGGGCGAGAGAGTGTGAAGAGAGCAACTACAAGCGTTGAGGCTCCAGCGGGAGAGGGCGAGAGAGTGTGAAGAGAGCAAGTACAAGCGCTAAGGCTCCAGCGTGTATATATATACTGGAGAGAGAGAGTGTGAAGTGTGCAAACCCTAGAAAACATTTTGACCAATCAAAGAATCCTCCTAGCAAAAATTATGCTCAAGTGTAGTTATCGAACCCGAGACCTCAAGTTTGATGAGCGAACAGGCTAACCAGCTACACAATCCTCCCGTTATGTTCAACGAGAGGAAAATAACCTTTTATACATTCCTGCATTCGTGTGACAGGCATGCCGTGTTTTTTTTGTGTGTGTGGGAGTCATTAGGATTTCAATCATAACTGTGTCATGTGGCTTTGGTGGTAAGGCTATCCACAGTGGTGTAGAAATAATGCAGCCTTAGTCACCTTACCTCTCTCCACGTAGTACGTTGGGTCCCACCAGTCAGAGGGTGAAACAAACAAATTAATAAGAAAAATTAAAAGCGCCAGCGATGTATCTTACTACCTCACACATCTCGCTACTGCTCGGGAACACTGTTCAATTGATCCCTCTGTTCGCTCATGTACTATTTTAAGTGAATCCTTATTATAACATGCACACAAATTTTGGGCGCTTGTATTCGACTTAAGTCAGTGTGCCACCGTATCTCGTATACTTACTACTCCCTCCGTCTAGGTGTAATAAGTCACGTTAGAAGGTGCAATGGGACCAAGGTGCGTGCGTGTGCGTGTGTGTGTTTAACAGCATGTGTGTGTTAGGGAGTGCGACAGATCGACCTACTCCTACAAAGATATGGTGTGTAGTGTATGATTTTAGCCGCGAGAGTCGGTGCATCCTCTCATTTCCGGGCGTGTCCGGTAGGGACATGCGGACAGCTGCAACGCCCGCTCCTGACCAGCCTGGCCCACCCAAAGCCCCTCCATCGCCCGCGCGCGCTTCCCGCCCGAAACGGTGAGCGCCGCTCCAAAGAATCAGTGTCGCATTCATGCCCGGGTAGAGCGGACGCGACCTCTCACTGGCGCAAGAGTGATGGTTGCTTCGTCCGTCCAACTTACTGCTGGGTCTATGTGATTTGACGGCTCATTGGTCTTTATTACTGAGGTGGTAGGACTGCTTTGGATGTCCCACGCTTCGGCGAAAGGAGGTAGTAGATTATAATTTTCTCCATTCTTACAGCGGAGGAGTGCAAGAGCAGTGAAAACACGCAGGCTCAGTGATTACATGGCCCACCTCACACTATCACCGTGCGACACCTAACTCTTTACATAGTACTCCCTCCGTTCCTTAATATTACTAGATGAGTCCCCGCGCGTTGCCGCGGAACAGCGTATATCTCTCTGCGCAAAATTATCGATTTCATAGAACTAAAAAAACTCTATAACCGCATGACAAATGTGGTAGCCAAACTAAATAAACTCCCATCATCATTTAGATCATCCCACGTAAGGAAAAAAGATCAGCCAACTCCTACTACATAATGGGATTATATTTTCTTTTTGAGATGTTAATGGGACTTAAAAGCTCACTTACATGCATGCTACGGTGCATGCTTGCATGCGAACATGTTGATGTGATTTAAAACCCACTCACATGCATGTGCCACGGTATTTCTGCATGCTTGCATGTGGCTTAGTGCGGAGCCTCTCAACGTCTAGATCATACGGCTATTATGGTGATTTACTTCATCTAACAGCTACGTCAATTTTGATGATGTGGCTCAAGGAGAGCATAGAGAATTCCTAGTAGTGGGGGCTAGCTATTACTAGTAGATAAGTCTTTGTAGAGATTCCACTAGGTGAACTACATACGGAACAAAATGAATGAATCTACACTTAAAATGCATCTATATACATACGCATGTGGTTAATGGTGAAATCTCTACAAAGACTTATATTTAGGAATGGAGGAAGTACTAGTATAGTTCTAGTACGTACTGTACTTTATCAATGAGATAAATTTGTACAATGCTATGAAGCTTCCAGCTCTGTTACATGTATCTTGTGTCCAAGGTTGCCCGTTGCAACATTTCATCAAATACAAAGGAGACTAACATGCATGCTATTGCATCTCAATGATTGATGAGATCATAGCAAATATGTATTCCCTCCGTGCCAAAATAAGTGTCTCAACTTTGTGCAAACTTTAGTACAAAGTTGTACTACTACTAAAGTTGACACTTATTTTGGAGCAGGCAGCTAAAGAAAAAAACGATCCATGCAGTCCCTAGCCCTTGAACCGTGAACCCTGACCAGGCTTCAATTTGTTGGCAATGTTCGAGCTTCCTAATAAATGAAGTTTGCAACCTTTTGACCATGAAGTTTGCAACCTTTTGACCATTGGATCATTTTGTGAAGTTTCACCAAAATCGAGATGAGCATCCCTGTGGCAAAGAAATTGAAGAAGCGTGATTAGAATAAGATTACTAGGACTAGTTGATGAGACATAAAATCATCACAAATACAGTACGTAGAAGCCAGTAGAGGTATCAGGTATGTGCGGGGCAAAGAAGTAGAGAAATATCCACAGGGCGTGATGGGGGAAGCTGGAGCAATGGTGCAAGCCGGCTGTAAAGGGAGTTGTACCCGAGGGACGTAGCTCAACCTTGAGGAGGGCGGCGGGAGGCGGCAACTGCCCACGTCGCGGCAGTGAGCAAGGGACGAAGGCAACCTCACCGGCTTTGTGAGAGAGAACGGCGGGGACCCCTGATCGGGACGTGCCCACAATGGATTTTCGCCGTCGGTGACGGCCACCTCATCTACACTAAGCATCCACCCCTTCCCCAAGCGGACGTGATCCGCCGGGATGTTAGAGATGTGGCCACAGTCGTTTTGTGCGAGAGAGTGTGAAAAGAGCAACCCCAGCAAGCAACCGTGTAGGCTGGCCCATCCTGACTATGTATATAGTGGACGGTTTCCTTTTCTCTCCATATGAACCTATCATATTGCGTACGTGCCACTGAAGAAAAAAATATATTTATAAATGACGCGGCATCTACTAACCTTGCGCTTGGCATCTCCAAAATATTAACCTTGCGATTGGCTCTTCGCCTCTTGAAGTCGAGCAATAATGGTAGTGCGATATATATCGTTACGGCTATATGAGACCGAATGAATTGCTGCACGTCCCACCACGTGGGCGTAGGGTCGAGGCGAGGGAGAGTGCTACCACATACGAACAAAATGAGTTAATTTACACTATAAAATACGTCTATATACATCAGTGTTTGGAGTATGTACTAGTAGTTCATATTGAAATCTATTAAAGGACATATATATTCCAAACAATATGATATAATCTCTATAACCAAGGTAGTAGGGACGAGGAGTAAGCGGAGGGAGTAGTAAATTTTTCTCCTCGTCCTGCGAGCCACCGCACAAGATGGGCGAGGGAGGAGCAAGCTTCACCTCATCCTGCGAGCCACCACGCCCGTGGGGCGGGAGGCGGCATACTAAGCAAGCTTCTCCTCGATTCTGCGAGTTGTGGGACACATCAAAAGTACTCCAGTGTATAGTGCCTTGCCTCTAAGGTAGGCCCCACATGGTTTGCCTCTTTTTTTAATTTAACATAACGCGTCAAGTCGCAATTTGTTTGTTCACACGTGGTAGAAGATCCTCCCTCCACCAAGTGGACAACCAGTACACGTGCCAAATTACCACGTGGGCTGCCTTTTAAATCTGAAATGAGCTCCACCGTGTACCCGCGCAGGTGTGGTTGGGAAAGAGACGGGAGTACGTGCACCGTGCATGCACCTCTTCTCTTCCTGTCAGTCCCCCACCTACGTGGGTGTGTGTGAGAGATACAAACCGCGTTCGTGAGTGTTTTTTGTTTTGTGGTGGGGGTGGGGGTGGGGTGGGGGTTGATTTCGTGAATTATTTGTGGGAATATGTGTCGATGACATCTCAAACAAAATTTTGCATGCAATGTGTGTGAAATGGAGGCCTAACCATATCATACATAGAGGGTCGGGCAATCCACGAGAAGAGAGGGAGGGGTCATAACTATCGATAGAGTCGAAGAGAGGATCAAGTGGGTGGGTGGGAGATCGATGAAGAGAGCCAACGAAATTGTGTGTGTGTGTGTGTGTGTGTGTGTGTGTGTGTGTGTGTGTGTGTGTGTGTGTGTGTGTGAAAGTCAAAGATATAGGGCGACTGGACAACCTGACTGTTAGAGGGCACATGTCAAGTTTGTGCGTGACAGGGAGACATGACTAGAGCGCTTGATGTGTCGGTGTGTGTGTGTGGGGGGAGGGGGTGGGGAGGGGTAGGCGAGGCCTAACTATAGAGGTAGAACGACTTCGTATATGTGTTGAGAAGGAGAGACCCAGCTATATCTTGAGGGAGATCGGTCGACATCCATACATAATTGAAGGACGGGAAATATGATGGGACAGAGAGAGAGAGGAGAGAGAGAGGGAGGGAGAGGGGTAGAGTGCTGGATGGGTGATGGAGTTGCTTCTCGGAGATGTTGGGAGAGGCCTACTAGACAAACTGAGGGTGGAACTGCAATGTTATCAATAAGAGTGGGGATGTGTTTCTGTGTGTGCCTGTGCGTGATAGATCTGTCGGGACGCATCCATGGATGATGAAGGGGAAGCATGTGTTTGGTAAGCAAACCTAACTAGATCGGTAGATAAATTGTTGTTTGTCGGAGGAAGGGAGAGACACAACTAATGAGGTAGATCGATCGATGTGTGGGTAAAAACGAGTTATAAGGACCTAGCTGGCTATATGTATAGCAAGAGATCGGTCGGTGTCGTCCATTTGTTAGAGGCAAATAAGGCCCAGGTGAGACGGATAGATGAGAGAATGGAGCTAGGAGGTGGTGCGAGAGGCCCAACTACTAGCTAGATAGGGGAGGAGTGTGCGGTTGTGAGATCGATGAAAAGAGGCGAGAGTTTACACGTGTGTCGACCATATGAGAGACACGAGGCAAGGACACATAAAGGAGGAGATTGAAGCTGTGTGTGTGTATCTTGTAGGCAGGCATCGCTCGAGAGGTTTATCAATCGGTGTGTGTCGGAAAGGAGTTGTGGAGGCGGGAGAACGACCTAAAGAAAAAAAATGAATGTGCACAGTGGATAGAATGCCAAGGGAGGGGAGGCGAGGAGGGCGTGTGCAGGCACGAGAGAAAGTTAGTGGTAGCTACAAAGGCTAGAGGATTGTGTGGGTGTAAGAGACTAAAAAGATCATAATTTGATATGAAAGCGGATTCATATATTTGAATAGGAGATCATAGTGTTTTAAACATTGCATGCATGAATATAGCGGTGATACACGTGTTGTGCACATGTTATACCATAATGTGATAATGCATGGCTTTTTCAACTCACGGCTAAATGCCGAACAATCTAAACCATACTATACATCAAACAATCTCACATTTTATTTGAATTTGTGATAATGTGCCGCGTTTGCAGCTTACAACTAAATATCGAGCAATCTAAACAATACTATATATCAAACATTCTCACATTTTATTTGAATTTGTGGTAATGTGTGGTGTTTGCAACTCACATCTAAATACTTGTAGGCGTAGGAGGCGGGGCACCATACATAATGTGATAAACACATTATACATATGAGACATTGTTTAGATTATGAAGATCTAGCTAGAGCTAGAAATGTAATGTGATTTGAAATCAAAATAAAGTGGATTCAAAAAATCTAGTTCGAGTTCATATAGTACACATAGTTCATATGTAACTCGAGACTAATCATGTGGTGTCTTTGTGAAGATACTACACAAGCGATGGTTTAACTTGACAATAATGATGATTGTAGATCTTATTAAAACAGAGAAATGAATTCAAATGCTTTGACTTCACAACAATCATTCTTTGTAGATCTTATTCAAATTTAGTTCATATTGAAGCGGTAGTATATACGTTTGGAATGCACTAAAATGTTCATTTGAGTAGTAGGTTGCATGCATTATACACGTGGCGAAATATTTTAATTGAACATAACATGAATTCAAAGTTTTGGATGACATTTGTAGTGCGCATTGATTTGTTCTGATTACATGTTAGGCTTGTCCGGAAATTTCAACCCGCGCCTTGTTAGCCGAAATATTTAAGATATATCTTTGTCTCGTTGTGCTCCGACAACTCCCTCCATCTCAACCCGCGCCTTGCTATTCCGAAATTACAACGCGCGCAAAAACTCCCACCTCCTGTGAAATCCCGACACGTGAAATGCCCGTGGTACCCCTGAACTGAAATAACCGCCTCAAATCGGTGGGGGGTACTTTCGTAACTTACCCCACATTTCGGACAAGCGCGTCTCTAAGCCATGGTTCCCCACTGCCATCCCATCCGCCGACCCATTCGTACACCGAGGCCGCGAAAACCCGCGACGAAACCCCACACCCTGCTCCATCCGCCACCTAGCCGGAGCCTCTTCCCCGACAACGTCGTCCACAGCAACACCTCGACGTCCCTCATCCACCGTACCGGATGAGGATCCGTCGTCGATCCCATCGTCCCGCCGGTTCAGCCACCCCGTCCGCCACCTCCAAGGAGCTGCCCCGACGTTCCCCTCGTCTTTTGCGCCACCTCCATTCCCACACCGCCGTCTTCACCTGCACCACCGGAAGAGCATCATCATCACCATTTCCTCGGATGAAGCTGCGGCCTAATCGGCGCCACCAAAGAGGTTGTACACTAATCGCCGCATTTTCTTCTTGATTCGATCTCACGGTGCTGCCGGCGCCAGGTCCCGAGCCGACACGGCGTGGCTCCATCCGCAGCGTCGCCGGCCACTTCCTCCATGGCGTCGCTCCTCGGCGGCGGCGTCCACATCGGTAGGAGCTGCTGCTGCCTTAGCTCTCGATCGCTGCTACTACTGCTCTTGCTCTCGGTCCCTGCTCGGTGCGCTCTTGCTATTGCTCTTGCTTTCGCTGCTTTGCTCTCGCTCTTGCTCTTGCTTGCGATCTTTGCTTCGATTTGGCTACACTTGATCATTGAATCAACTTTTGGGTCAGTCGATTTTCAAGGGGTGGGCTCGCCGGGGTGAAGGAAGAACCAGCCGCAGCAGGGAGGGGGTTCGCCGGAGAGGTACCCCACTATATATCTTAGGGTTTAGGATGGGGGCGGTGTTCGCCGGCGGTGGCGGGGCGTTGGCGGGGCGGTGGCGTGGGGATCGCCAGAGAAAAAGCTCGGCACGTGGGGGCCTAGAGGGATGGCCGGGGCGGCGGCGGACCGGCGGTGGGGAGTGTTTTCGGCGGGCGGGCGGCGCACACTTGACATGAGCGTGAGGGCTGCTGTTTGGCCGGTGGTGGTGGCGGCTCGGGGGTGGAGGTTGAAGATGAACCGCAGCCCTTGATTTCGTATCAATGGCTGCAAAATCGGTGACCAGAGATGAAAAAGTCGATCGACCGACGTGTAGCCTCACCTTGCCGATGCGTTCAGTTTGACGGCAAAATTCAGTTTCGACAACAAATTCAGTTTGACGCTTAGGTTCGATTTGACGATTAAGTTCAGTTTGACGATTAAGTTCAGTTTTGATTAAGTTCAGAGATGAGCAGCTGATGTATTTTACATCTAGCACTTTGTGGTTATGTATTTTACATCATGTATTGGAGATGCTATTAGAATTCCACTCGAGTTAACGTTGTTCGTTGTCTCTCTTGTCTGCTTCACCTCGGCGTCGTACAACTCACGGAGCTGCTCCAATGATGAAACCCTCCATCACAGCCGGAGGCGTACCTCGGGCTCCATCTCCAGACGCCTAAGATCTTCTTCCCCTCCTCCGACAGCAAAGTCGGTGAGCATCCTCACCGCTAACCCAATCACGCTGAGATCGACATGGCTTCGCCAAAGAGGTTGTACACTTGTTGCATCTCTTTTTACTCTACATGTTATATATATTGTCCATTGCAGCACGGATTTGTTCCTTTAGTGTCTCCTTGAAAGAAAAAATTAGGAATTTTAATTTTCACTTGTCCTCCTTTTCAAATTCCTATTCATGAAGCACAAGACTAAGAGATAGTAGCATAATAGCATTATAACCGTACATTTTCTTGTGGTTTGACTTAATCTCACCATGCTTCTTTGCATCCTGTGATCTTCCAATTGTTGCGAATCAAACACCCAGATTGGCAGAAATCCTGTGTTTTTAAATTCTCTGTTTTGCACGTGCATTCCTATCCTATTCCTGTCTATTCCTATCCCTACATTGTTGGAATCCTGCAATTCAAACGAGCCCTGACAGAATTACTTCTCTTACAGATAGTTGTCAAAGAAAATCTTGCGTGGTTTGTCCCGCTCCTACTGCGTCGTCGTCCACCCTATCTCAGCTGCTCCAACAACAGAAGGGTCTAGCACAGCAGGGATCCGGCCTCCAGCTGTCTTTCGCTGCCTCAGATGTTCTTCCCCGCCGCCGGCAGCCATGAAAACTGCATTACCATCATCAACCGAGCAGATGACGTCGCGGACTACACGGGTCCGCAAGAGAGGTCGCACTCTTCGTGTCCGCTACGTTATGCATCGCTTATATTACATGCTACTTTATCGCCCTGTTCACCGATTAGACTACGAGTCGGCTCCAAACTAATGGTCAAACTTGAGTTTTTAAATGGTTGTGGGGTACATATCGGGCCGCTATCAATAGTATCTATCTACTATCCGGTTAATCTCCGGTGTCTACTATGAGTTTCATGTTGGGTGGGAAACAAACAGTAAAGAAGCCATTATCTGTATTTATTAGCGAAGCCATTATCGCACTGCTATTATTGGTTTTGGGTCTATCCACAGGTTACTGCCATCACTCTGTAATTCAGCAAACACTCCTTACATAATCTCACTATGTTTTATTCCTATGCATGATGCTTATTGTAAACAATGGAACTGAACATGTAGAGAAAAAGAGACGAGCCTTGTGTGGCAATATAATTTCATGCAGACGTCGCTCCATGGTAGGCGCAAAGGCAGCCCCCCTCCACGCATTTCGGATTGTAATCGAGAGGAAGATACCTGTTCTGAGGGGGATTCAGAAGGAGAAGATAGCTCCTATTTACCCCCTGAGGTCTTCGCTCTAACTTGGCATGCTGATGTTGGTTATATCATGCATATGGTGTCTTGCATTGCTTACTTTATACATCAAATATGTCATCTGCTTAGTTTAGACATCCTTTGTGTGAATGCCATCTGTTTAGTTTATTTATCATTTATGTGAATTATGCAACACCACCTTGTTTAGCCAGCATCATATATGTGAATTTTGCAATGCCATCACCTTAGCAGTCATCTTATATGTAAATTATATCAGGCCATCCTTTTTTCGTTACATATTACATTTGTCAACAATGTTAGTACATTCAATCGCTCTTCGTGTGCATCAGCCATTTGACACGGTGATGGCAAATTCTGGAGTGAAAACAAGGTCTTCTCGAGGCACCATGCTATCGGACAAGCGCATATCTCGCTGGTTACGGATAGCTCCTCGGAGGAGGATTCAGAGGCAGATGACCAGTCCTATTTCCCCCCTGAGGTGTATGCTCTAACTTGGCAGGGTTATGTTGTTCATATCATGCGTATGGTGTCTCGTATTGCTATGCCATTTGATTAGTTTAGACATGCTTTGTGTGAATGCCACTGTTCAAGGTGTCTAATTACCATATATGTGAATTATGCATTGCCATCTTGTTGCAAGACATTATATATGTGAATTATACAATGCTATCTTGTTGCAAAGGCATTATATATGTGAATTATGCAATGCCATGCTGTTGAGCCAATCATCATGTATGTGAATTATATCATGCTATCATTTTTTTGTATTACGTGTTCCATTTGTCGACAACGTTTGTATATTCAACTACTCTTCCTGTGCATCAGCCATTTGAAGCAGTGATGGAAGTATCTGGAGTGAAAACAAGGTATTCAGAGCAGACAATGCTACTCTTGAAGCAGACATCTTCTTTGACTCTGAGAGAGCTCCTCACGGGAGGATTTAGAGGCGATGACCAGTCCTATTTCCCCGAGGTCTATGCTCAAACTTGGCAGGGTTATATTACCCATGTCATGCATGTTGTCTTGCATTGCTTAGTTTTTACATCATATATAGATTTCCATCTGCTTACTTGCTTACTATATAAATCATATGTTTGAATTATATCATGCCATCATGTTTACATAGTACATACACATCATCTATCTGAATTATGGCATGGCAACCCATTTAATAAAGACATCATATAGTTATATCATCTCATCCTGTTTAGTGTTTACAGTCATCATATTTAGAATTATGGCATTATATCCATGAATGTATGTGAATTATGGCATGCCAACCTATTTAATAAACACATTATATTGTTATGTCATGTCATCCTGTTTACATAGTCTCATATTTTGAACTATATCTTTCCATCTTTTTTAGTTAGCCATCATAATGTGAAATTGTGTCATGCTATCTTGTTTAGTTAGCCATCATATATGTGAAATTGTGTCATGCTATCCTGTTTGGTTAGACAACATAAATATGAATTATTTCATGCCCTCTTTTATTCCCCACTATCCATTGCACCTGTTTATCATACAATGTCTATACTTTCAATTACTTCTCTTGTTTATCAGCCATTTGAATTGGAGAGCGTGATGGCAGTATCTAAGGGAGTAACAACACGGTCTTCAGAAAAGATAGTGCTACCAGTTAATGCAGATAGAACCACGGTTGTACTAGCCCAAGGACCAGATCCACCACACATAACCCAGACTCTCGCAGATTGTACCCCTACCCAGTTGGACAGAGAACCAGCTACACCCCTTCTAACCCCAACCCCGCAGATAGTAACCCAGCCCAATTGACACAGACCGCCTCCACCACAGAGCACCCAAACACGAAGCGGTTAGTAAGGGAACTGCAGTGCCCAAAGCACGAGGACCACCACTCCGAATCCCAACTCAACGCTTAAAGGAGAAGAAGATTTGTTCTCGGTCAGGTTACGTAGCTATGGTTCATACTCCTTTGCTCTTGCATTACTGTATTTACTCATACCAACTATTTTCAAATTTGAAGGATGGAATTGAAACTCCAATGGCGCAACATGTATGTTTTAAACCTGTTTCTTTAACTGGTTTGTTGTTGTAACCTGCTCTATGTTGATTTCAGTTTCAATTGAATAAACAGTTATGTTCTCATGTCATGCACAATACAAGTGTTGTTATTGCTCTATAGTTACCCACACTTATATTTTGTCTATTCTGCTTTGTCTTGAACAAATATTATTTGAACTGTGTATCTATCTTGATTTGGCAACAAAAACTAGAATGATATAGACCATAAAGTGACCATGGTACATAGATATATGTTTGTTTTATGTTGTTATCCTGTCCACTTTACTACTGAACTCATTTACCAAAGTGAGTTTCATATACAACATGGTAAACATGTGATGTGTCTGCTTGTTTCTCTTTTAGAATGTGGACAAAATATTGGAGAACAATACCACGTTATCCAATGGTAAAGGAAGTAATGCAGATAAGGTTCAAGATAGTGAGACATCCCTGTTGGTCTCCAAGAAAGTCGATAAAACTATCTTGACGACGGTGAGGGAACCCAAAAGTCATGTCTTGATGTAGTGTTCGAGTTATTGGCCACTCTGCTGGCACAAGCTCTTGAACTTCGCCGCTGAATCAGTTCGTCTTCTTGAGTCTCAACTTCAAGTTGAAAGACATCGATCGAGATGTCTTTGCTGACGAGGAAGATGAAGGACTAAGGAAGTCCTGCAGAATTTAGATGCATATTTTACGGTGCAATGACAAAGAATTTGGAGGATTTAAGCGCCAAACAAGAGAAAGTTAATAAGCTTGCTAAGCATCTTGCGACATTATGGGTACCAGGATATTGTTTCTTGAGATCCTCTGAAGTGGTTTCATTCTGGATTTGTTTTGTTGTATGCGTTTATTTGCGCTGGTCGCCAACTTTGACAACCTGTATATGATATGCTGCTTTGTTCCCTATATTTGCACTTTGGTGGCGAACTTTGATGCCCGATGGATGTAATATGTGTAATAGCCGTGATAGCCTAGCATAAGTTGCTTGCTTATTTATTTCCTTATTGTCTTGTTTATTTGTTTGCTTATAGTCAGTACAGTTCTTTTTAAAACTAGGCCACAATAACCATGGGCTAATATTTACTGTAGTGACACTGGGCCTCCTACGGGTCGTAGAAACAGTGGGCCCTCTAAGGGCCGTAGAAATAGTAGACCTTCTACGGGCCATAGAAACAATGGGCCTTCTACGGGCCGTAGAAACAATGGGGCTTCTACGGGTCGTATCATCAATGGGCCTTATACGGGCCGTATGACCATAACGGGCCATCGTTAATAGGCCATATTTGATGACGCTATGAAAAGCATTAGCGTATTAACGGACCACAAGCGGGCGATGTAACCACGCGAAATTTGGATTTGGCCCACAATCGAGAAAATAGCGAAAGAACGGGCCGTAAGTAAATGAATCTTTGAAATGAGCCCAAGAATAAATGGGCTCGAGAAGGCCGAAAGATAACATTTGCTGGAAACAGCCCAACTGAATAACGGGCCCTTAATGGGTATAAAGTGATATATTGTTCATTACGGGCCAGTTTCACCACGGGCCGTTAATGGGCCAAGAGTTACATAGGGCCTCATATGGGCCGAAAGACGTCCCATACATGGGCCAGAAGTGAAAACGGGCTGGAATCATATTGGATGGCCCAGATGACGCCATCGGGCCTAATTCGGATAGGGCGAACGGGCCTTGGGTTAGCGGGCCGTAAATGGGCTATGTGCGACGTGGCGTTAACGGGCTTTCCATGGGCGGCCGCCACCTTTTGACCAAGTCAAGCGGGCGGCCTTTTCACGAGAATGGGCCTCTGTTGGGTCGTGCACGGTCGACGTATCATAGGCGCCTACGTCCAATGAGTGGATGACATCTGTCCCAACGATGAGTCGACACGTGTTTCCTCCGACCAATGATGATTTTACACGTGGAAAATCCCCATTGGTCGGGGCGATTAACGGTTATCGGACCCAAAACCCGACCCGATAGCTTAACGGCGTTCCGTTATGGTGGATGCCACGTGTCGGTCACCCTTGACGAAAGCACTTCTGTGACACGCGATTTATTGTCATGGAAGCGGACACTTCCGTGATGATAATTTTGGTAATGTCATGGAACACTTCTCTGACAACGGTATGACTATCTTGATTCTGTCATAAATTTGTCATGGATGTACATGCATGACAAAAAACGCGACCTACTATGACAAACACGTATCATCATGGAAGTGTATTTTTTTGTAGTGAACTAAGCTTGGGGATGCCCCGGAAGGCATCCCCTCTTTCGTCTCCAACATTATTCGTAACCTCAGTTGGAGCTATATTTTCATTCGTCAGATGATAGGTGCTTTGCTCGGAGCGTCATTTTATTTTGCTAGGATTTGCCTGTTATTTAGAGTAATGTTTTGTATCTTTTATTTCAATAAAAGTGGCAAGAATAGCCTTTACCATGCTTATTTTGCAAGTATATGAGTTGCTGTTTCAAAATAGAAAGATCGTTGTTGTTGCAAAAATTCCCGAGAAAATTCAAAATGTGATAAAATGTTGAACTTTTTGCACAATGACTATGATAAAATTTCTACAGTGTGGTAAATTTTCAGAATTGTTTGAGTTGAATAAATATGGATACTTCCTCATCCATTACAGACTGTCCTGTTTTGGCAGATTGCTGTTATGTTTGCATATGTTTGCTTATTTAATGATTCTATTTGAGTATAGAAGTATTAAATATGCAGAGGTATTTAGTATGAAATGTTGAATAATAATTTTAGTGATTTTCTAGAGTGGATAATGATAAGGTTTTGCATTGATTTATACTAACTTATGTCACGAGTTCTTGTTTAGTTTTGTGTGGATGAAGTTTTTAAGATTTAAGGAAACCATGATATAAAAGGAATTAAGGAGACGCAAAAGCTCAAGCTTGGGGATGCCCAAGGCATCCCAAGATAATATTTCAAGAAGTCTCAACCATCTAAGCTTGGGAATGCCCCGGTAGGAATCCCACCATTCTTCATCAACAATTATCTTCACATGATGTGTGCTATTCTTAGAATGTCACTTTATTTTGTTTTGATTTCTGTTTTAATAATATACTTAGATCTGAAATTTTTTAAATAAAAAAGAGTCATCAATTAGCTACCCATTTACTTAACTTCTCGCATGATATTCACTTATATCTTTTTGGAATAGTTTGTCATTTACTCTCGTGCTTCACTTATATGCTATGAGTAAATTGTTGAATGAATTGAATATCATGAAGTTGAAATTATATCATGCCTAGTGGTAGCTTCACATTGGGTTTAGAAAGTGAAATCTTTTGAAGCTTGACAATCACAATATTGGTCATACAAGCGATTCATGAATGATTAATATAAGGAAGAGAACTTTCACATGCAAATATATTATCTTGGACATCTTCTATGATTGTGAATACCCATTAATTATTTTAAAACTTGACCAAATTAGTTGAAGTTGGAAAAGGAAGACAACGTAATGAGTTATGTTTGGGTATATTTGAATATAAGTTATCACTACTGGGGAAAACCCAAGTAGTAGCGCGGGTTTTCATGCTATCAGCAGCGCGGGTCGCGGCGCTACACGCGCTACTACTATAGACTATATCAACAACGCTTTTCCGAAACGTGCTACTATTAGTTAGCTGTAGCAGTTTCCTAGCCCCGCGCTACTGCAATATCTTTCATCATTTTCCCCAATTCCTACCCCATTTCAGTTTCAATAAACTGCAATTTCCAGACACTAGGTACTACCACATATCAATTTCATAAAGCATTATAGGTACTAGGTAGTACTACTAGATAACAATTTCATATATAGTCAACATGCATCCTCAAGCAGTACTAGGTGATATCGACGACGATCACCATATGTAGTTCTACATGATATCGACGACATCGACGACGATCATCATATGTAGTTCTAGATGATATAGCCACACACACACATATGTAGTTCTAGATGATATCGACGATGATCATCATCCCGAAGCCTGGGCGGTGGATGTTCCTGATAGTAATTAGGATGGCCTGTCCAACACGAAGATTCTTGCCAATGAGGAATCTCTTCCACCCAACCGAGTTTAAGTGTGTGCGTCCGTCTGTGTCCATGCGGTAAGTACAGGTGGTGACGGAGCCCCTTGCGGTAATGCATAGTCCAGCTGAGCCTTCTTCATCAGGCTCGATACCACAACTCACAGATAGGTTCTTTGGCAATTTCTGAATAAGAAAAACACATCAATTAATAAATAGCCTCGCACATACTCTTGCAAATATATTTCTATTAAGTATAGATTTCTACACTATCAAAAGACACAGTACTACGCATTTGTACTAATTAAGCATGAATTCTACTAATAAGTATATATGGATTATCTACACTATTAATAGTTCCTTGGATTCTACACTAATAAGCATGTGATCAGACTCTACACTCAAGCATATCATCGACTAGATTCCATACAGCATATCATTGGACTCTACACTAAGCATATCATCGGATTCACTAAGCATATCATCGGATAATTTGCATTTGTAAGTATTACAATAAAGCAATATATATATCATCAAATTACTACAGTCAGTATAACATACCATTTCATGCCGATCGACCATGGTACTTGTCGGTGGTCACGAATGGCACCCCGACAAAGTCATCACGTGACGGAATTATGTCCCATAGGTTGCACACCTCCTCCTCGCTCAGCCTCATTCTTTGAGCTACGATGGATTCATGAAGTGGGTTCTCATCATCTTCATTGAGTTGGTCCTCATTATCTTCATCATCTTCATCATCTTCGTCATCTTCATCATCTTCCACCAGGTTGATATAAATGACAGGTAGCTTGGGTCTTTCTACTCTGAAGGAGAAGCTGATCAACTCACCACCATTAAGACGCATGCGGGCGAGGAAACGGGCCCATCCATCTCCTCCAATCTACCACATATTGTGTCCTTTCTCGACCTCCATAGTGTACGCCCCCAGGAGCCTCAAATGTCATAGTGTCTCCTATCAGCTTGTTGAATTTCAACCTCACATTGCATGGGACGATCTGTGTAAAAAAAGCAAAATGACACAATGCAGTAATGCCAACACTAAAAATAAATAGTTGTTACATTTCATCTAATTTCTTACCGCCGCATGACGAAAACTCGGCTCGAAGTAGATGCCGAACAGCTTGCCAGTTGCAAGGTTGCTGGCGCACCTTGACTTGCACAGCCGACATGGTGGTGGTGGTGGTGGCGCCATTTTCCTAAATCAATATGAGCAAAGGATTAACGATCCACTTCATAGGAAAGAAAAACAGTAGCATGTGATATTTTTGGTTCTTCCGCGAGAAGCAATTTGATGGACAATTATAATTCTAAGATCTAGTAACATATTAGATGACAAGGTACCACCTACCAAAGCCATTTCGGTGGCACCTATTGCCGAAAAAACTTTTCACAAATATCTACCAAATCATGGTACCACCTACCAAGACATTTCATCTAATTTGGCCCCTATTGCCTAAGATAATTGATTAAAAAACAAGTGGCAAATTTAACTAAATTGGCACCTACATTTTGCCAGAAAATAACTTATTACAGAAAAACAAAAGCATCTAGCTATCCATGTACATAAAAAATAACAATAAAATGGTGCATACTAAATCAACTAGCCTATGAAATCAACTAAATCAACTAGCCTACTGAATCAACTAGCATACTAAATCAACTAAATCAAAATGTTCTAATCAACTAGCCTACTAAATCAACTAAATCATATCAACTAAATCAAAATTTTGCATATGAACTAGCCTACTAAATCAAAATGTAGCAGGGAGGAGGGGTTGTGGATGGAGGAGGGAGGAGGGAGAAGGAGGGGCGACTCGAGGAGGGACAAGAGAGTAGGACAGAGGAGGAAGGCGGGGCGAGGAGGGGCCGGCCGGCGGCGAGTGGAGGGAGAACGAAGGAGGAAGGCGGAGCGAGGAGGGGCCGGCCAGCGGCGAGTGGAGAGAGGACGGAGGAGGAGAGTGGGGGATGGGAGATGGAATGGCTTAGCAGTAGCGCACTATAGAGAAAGGTGCTACTGCTAAACGACCTAGCAGTAGCGCCTTTCACAAAGAACGTGCTACTGCTATGTGTCAGCATGTGTACAATCTGATTTGTCAATATGAGTCATCAATGATCATCTATGCGGCCACAAATTTTACACATAGAGTTCAGTGAAGACCAAGTGCTTGTGATAGTTTGAGAAGTAACATATTTAAGGTGGTAGAAACCCTCTTCGCGGAGCGAGGTGGTACTAATTTTTTTAGTAAACTTAGCAGTAGCGGGTATTAGTGCTATGATCTGTAGCAGTAGCGCTCTTCGCGCTAACGCGCTGCTGCTAAAACTAGCTTCACGGCGGGGTCGGGGGAATTATAGTAGTAGCGCGGCTAATTTTATTTCAGCTGCGAGTTCTGCTGGAGCGTGCTGCTGCTATATAGCAGCAGCGCCTTATTTTAAAACACGCTGCTGGTAAGATTCTGTGTATAGGCTTTTCCCTAGTAGTGTATATTGTTATGGATCCTCCAACATGTGGTGTTTGCCTAGGATCTTTTTCTAGCCAAAAATTCGTACTAATTAGAGATACTACTTGTGCATCCAAAAACTCTTAAACCCAGTTTCTTGCCATGAGTATCCACCATACCTACCTATGGATTGAATAAGATCCCTCAAGTAAGTTGTCATCGGTGCATAAAGCAATAAAAATTGCTCCTAAATATGTTTGATCTTTTATTGTAAGGGAAAATTGAGCATTGTATGAACTTGTGATGGCAAAGTATTAAAAGCGGCGGACTGCATAATAAAGGTTGTTATCATAAGGGGCAATATAACGTGGCGTTCCTTTGCATTAAGAGCTTGGGCATCCAAATAAAAAGCGCATGACAACCTCTGCTTCCCTCTGCAAAGGGCCTATCTTTTACTTTTCAGTATTTAGTTTTATGCAAAGAGTCAATAGTATGAATTCTCATTTCAACCTCAACTATTCTCTAGTTGGCAAGCATCATGTGGTGGGGAAAGATCTAGGCACATATGACCAGTCAAATACATTTGATCATGATTTATTATTGTTGACAATTATGTCCATGATGAATGTGTTGGGAGGCAAAATATTAAGCCCATATCTTTCTCTGTGTTCGATGGATGCCATTTGTTCTAAGAATATGATTTGAGTACTAGCAATCTTGGAAGACTATATGATGATTGAGTATGGGGAGCTCTTACTTAGACTATGTTAAATAAGTTGAATTGCAATTGTTTGGTGACATTGTTTGAACCTTAACATGTGAATTGATTGCTACTTTATCATTATGAGTTTTATGACAAAGAGTTGATGTTATGATGCTAGGAAAAGTGACTGAAATTATCATTGATCAAACTTATGCACTTTGCTAGCATTCACACTTCATAAATTATTTCTTTTATCATTTACCTACTCGAGGACGAGTAGGAATTAAGCTTGGGGATGCTGATACGTCTCCAATGTATCTATAATTTATGAAGTATTCAAGCCATTATATTATCATTCTTGGATGTTTTATAATCATTTTATAGCAACTTTATATCATTTTTTGGGACTAACCTATTGATATGGTGCCCAGTGCCAGTTGCTGTTTTTTTGCTTGTTTTTACATCGCAGAAAATCAATACCAAACGGAGTCCAAATGTAACGAAACTTTTTAGAGATTTTTTTGGACCAGAAGACATCCAGTGGGCCAAAGAAGTGCCAGAGGGGCCCCCAGGCGCGCCCATGTGGGTTGTACCCACCTCGGTGGCCTCCCGCACCGCCTCTTCACCCTATAAGTTCCCAAATATTCCAAAAATCCTGGGGATAACCCTAGACCAGAAGTTCCGCCGCCGCAGGCCTCTATAGCCACGAAAAACCAATCTAGACCCTGTTCCGGCACTCCGCCGGAGGGGGAAATCATTACCGGCGGCCATCTTCATCATCCCGGCGGCCACCATGATGAGGAGGGAGTAGTCTAGCCTCGGGGCTGAGGGTTTGTACCAGTAGCTATGTGTTTAATCTCTCTCTCTCTCATGTTCTTGAGATGGCACGATCTTGATGTATCGCGGGTTTTGTTAATATAGTTGGATCATATGGTGTTTTCCCCTCTCTATCTTGTTGTGATGAATTGAGTTTTCCCTTTGAGATTTTGTTTTATTGGATTGAATACTTTTATGGATTTGAGAACACTTTATTATGTATGTCTTGCTATGAATACCCGTGGTGACAATGTGGTATTTTATTGCTTCACTTGATATATGTTTTGGCACTCAACTCGCGGATTCCCGAGGTGACATTGGGGTAATCTATGCATAGGGATTGATGCACGTTCTTGTCTTTGTTTCTTCGGTAGAAATCTTGGGGCACTCTTTGAAGTTCTTTGTGTTGGATTGAGTATTATGAATCTGAAATTATTTGATGTTATTTTAGTATGAACTCTTGGATAGATCGATCGGAAAGAATAGCTTCGAGGTGGGTTCGTACCCTACAAACAATCTCTTCTTATGTTCTCCGCTAGATAGGAACTTTGGAGTGATTCTTCATCGCACTTTGAGGGATGGTTATATGATCCAACTATATTAGCATTGTTGAGAGATTGCACTAGCAAAATTACGGACCCTATGCCTCATTTTCAAGCATTGCAATACCGTTTGAGCTCACTTTTGTTACTTGCTACGTTGCTGCTTTTTATTGTTCTTATTACGAAAATCAATATCTACTATCATTACTACACTTGTATCACCATCTCTTCGCCGAACTAGTGCACATATACAAATTATCATTGTATTTGGTGTGTTGGGGACACAAGAGACTCTTTGTTATTTGGTTGCAAGGTTGTTTGAGAGAGACCATCTTCATCCTACACCTCCCACGGATTGATAAATCTTAGGTCATCCACTTGAGGGAAAACTGATATTGTCCTACAAAACTCTGCGCTTGGAGGTCCAACACGAGTGTACAAGAATAAAGTTGCGTAGTAGAAATCAGGTACCTCGGCCTCCTCGCGTCCTAGTGATATTAACATCCGCCATGTCCATTAAGGAAAATTTTGTGAGGTCGACTTCACACAAAATGATGACGAATCGTTAACACAAACATATAAAAGGAACATTACATCTTATCGGGGTTCAGCTCATACACATACTAGGGTTCCATCATATCCCCAAGAACTAGGATTCTACCTAGACATAAATACAATAGGCATCATCATGGTGTTCACGGCAATAACAGATGAATGATTGATATAACGCACACATATGAATCCACACTAAGATGAATGGGGGGGGGGGGGGGTCGATGTCGAGGATGTGGATGATGATCATGGTGGTGGTGATGATGGTCGTAGTCTCCTAGATCGAGGCTTTATTTTTACCGGCTAGGAATGGATAATTAATTGAAAATTAGTTACGAGGCATTAGCGGACACGCTTCTGAATTCGAGACATCGGATCGTGAGCTCTGCAGAACTCGGCGTGGGCCCAACCCCACCCCTCCCTACCTGACCTCCTATATATTGAAGGCGTCGGCAACCCCAGCCGCCACCTAGATCAGATCGCATCATTACCGCCTACTTGCGCACAGCCCACCGTCGTTCCTCACTCTGCTGTTACTTCCGGCGATCCCACCCCGTACACCACGTGCACGATTGTACGGAAGAGCAGGCCTCCGGAACACCACCCTCTCTAATCCTGTACCGGGAGAAGGAGCGGTTAGGTAAAGAAAATACACACCATCCTTCACAGGTGCCAAACCAAATAACAAACAAAATTTATGAAATCTCAACAACACCAAGGGAAGTGCGCTCGGCACTTCTGGTACTTATTGAAGTTTTACTCACGTTAAATTTCCTACTAAGGAATTGAGGACACATCAATTCCTCTTTTTTTGTGGGGCACATCAGTTCCTTCCATAGAATTTGATAACCACACAATACGATGCTCCAAAGATTCTTTGCATAATTTGTTTCCCTAGAGGATTCAAATTTCCAAATTTTTCATGAAAAATTCTACAGTTCAAAGAGACCTTGGAATTAAGGATAATAGAGACATAAACATTAAAAATAGAGGGAAAACAAGATTATGTACAAATTTTACTGGGTAGAAACGTTATTTACCATCGTGACATGTATTTCTGTTGCCATTCCTACCATAGCATGGAGTTGCACAGAAGACCGCCTCCCCTCTATTATTGAAGCTGCTCTACGACGAACACTCGTGAGTGAGTTTGTGATGAGAAACGTAGTGATACAGCCTCCTCTCTACTGAAGATGCTCAGCACCGAAGTCTCACGAGTCACGAGGCCAGTGACAGTCACCGGCGCTGATCCATGCCAACTCCAGCACACGTTGACATGCGGTCTCAAATTAACTGCTCGCGGGTCGACGCACTCGGTTTCTTCCAGCAGAAAAGCGGAAAAATATTCGGCCAGGATAAGATCTCGGTGAAGCGGCTAAACGCCAACGCTACCGGCGATGGAAGCCGCGTCCCGCAGCTGGTGGATGGCGACCCGACCTGATTCCGATCGCGTTGCCGAGACGACGGGAAACCGGAGCGCTTGTGAGGAAGGCACGAACCGGCGCGACACGGCCAAGTGCGACCGAAACAGAAAGCCAAGATGCCCTTGGCAACTTGCACCACTCCGTGTGCCACTGCACTCTGGACTGCTGACATGCGGCGCGGTGCGGTGCGGCGACGAGAAAAGGTTTGCACCAGCCGAAAAAGGCGGAAGGCATCCTAGGTTCACTGTTCCTGGACCTCACAAAAATGTGTGCGTGCTGGTGATAATATGCGACGACGGGCCATAGGCTAGGTACAATTATTTCATTTTATTCTTGGTTATAGCTTTCGCGAGGTATCCCGTCAGGATTTTTTGAGATAATAAATATACACATAAACGGACAACGAATGAGCCCCTTGGCTTTGCGACTGCTCGGTCCAATGGCCTTGATGCTGCACCGGCGAGTGATTCGGCGCACCAAAAGCGGTGGAGGGTCCATGCGCCGGATGCATGGAGCGACTTGTTTTTGTGAGAAAGGTTGTGTGCATGGAGCACTTGGCGAGGGAGGTCACAAGGTTCCAAAACGCGGGACGTAGCGGACGTACGTGGGCAGCCCAAGGTGCGGATCCACGCACACCGCAAAAGCGCGGAAAAAGAGTGGCGGAAAAACACACGAAAGCAGCCCGGACGGGGCGAACGCGAGGCGCACCACCCGAGCCGGCGGCCCCCACCCGCTGTCCAATCCTCGATCCGACGGCCCGCGCTCGCACCGACCGGCCGCGGAGACACGGAGCCGCCCCCGCACCCCTGGAGCCTGAAACCTCTTCCGCTTTACCTCAGCACGCGCGCCAGTTAACCCATCACGGTCACCCGACCGGCCCGGCCCTGGTTAGCGCCCGGTTACCTCCCCCCTCCCTCCTCGGCTGCTGGTTATATACCCCGCCCCTCCCTGGCCGTGGGCGAGGTCGGGTTCTTGATCGGGGTTGGTTGGGTGTTGTATGAGAGGGAGTGAGCGGGCGGCGGTGTCAGCGTCAACGTCGGGGATGAGCTGCAACGGCTGCCGCGTGCTGCGGAAGGGCTGCAACGAGGCCTGCGTGCTGCGCCCGTGCTTGCTCTGGATCGAGGCAGCCGACGCGCAGGGCCACGCCACCCTCTTCGCCGCCAAGTTCTTCGGCCGCGCCGGCCTCATGTCCTTCCTCACCGCTGTCCCCGAGCAGCAGCGCCCAGGTACGTACGGACGGACGGGAGATCGATGGTCTTCTTGGCACGACGATTCATCGGTAGTATATATGTTGACCTTCTTTGGCTGAAGTTTGCATGGTGTTTGCTGTGGATTGCAGCCGTGTTCCAGTCGCTGCTGTACGAGGCGGCCGGGCGAACGATCAACCCGGTGAGTGGCGCGGTGGGGCTGCTCTGGGCGGGGAGCTGGCACCTCTGCGAGGCGGCGGTCCAGACCGTGCTCCGGGGCGGCGCCATCCGCCCGCTGCCGGAGCTCGCGGGTGGCGTCCCGGAAGGCGGCGTCGGTGGCAGCGACCTGTTCGCCTCCTCTTCCAGGCGGGCCGTGGTGGGGTGCTCCACGTATTCGGCGGCGAAGCGGGTGACGCCGAGGAAGACCTGGGCGCCGGAGGCCGCGTCCCAGCACCAGGAGCCCTCGTGCGACCTCGGGCTTTTCCTCACCCCCGGATCGGCCGCGGCGGCGGAGGGGGAGCGACGGGCGAGGCGGGCCGGCACGCCGTCGATGAGCTCCGACGGCTCCGTGACCACGAGCGCCGGCGAGAAGGAGCCGGAGCTGCTGAATCTTTTTGTTTAATGAAGCTAGTTATTAATCTGCGCGTTCATTCACCGTAGTAGTACCGCGCGATCGATCGATCGATCGATGTGCTGCTCGCTCGCTGGCGCTGGAACCAGCTGAACTTTTTGGTAGCCTCTCTCTCGTCCCACCGGCGACGCGCCCCTTGATTCTTTTTTGGGCGTGCATGAACCGCCGGCTTGGTGTGACACGGAGATGACTAGATGAGACCGCCCCGGCCGGCTTTGTTCCTTGTCTACTCCGATAATAGTACCGCTGCTTTCTTAGCGCCACCACTAGTACTACAAAGATGGTTAAATAAGTAAGAGTACATTAAAGCTCTCGCTCTTATCCGGAGCGTGATTAGCGTTTGCCCGGCGAGTGCGTGTGCTTAATACGCCATTGCTCCTACCAGTAGTACTCTCCCGATTGTGTTTCTTTTCTGAGATCTGCTCTTCCGTGCTTTTGTGAACTGGTCGTATGATTGATCAGTCAATGTTTCACGCCACCGCAAAATCCAAGCGGCCGTACAGCTTGTGATGCAGCGTGTGGGGTTGCTGAGATAGTAGAGCGAGCGGTTCAGCTTTGCGGAGGGGCTACAGCCGTACCGTGGCGCCGCGTTTCGGGGTGGGGGCGCGTGACCACCCGAACGCGCGACCGCAGGCCCCTGCGACGCGGCGTTCTTCTGCCGCGCAGATGTGTCGCGGCTTTGAGAGTTCAACCCGTTTGCCGGCACGGCCGAAACGTCCAATTTCCATTTGTTTCGGGCAGAACGTCCGATTCATTGTGCAGTGGCCGTGCTACAGCGCAGCGTAGCTTTGTGCGTGCACATGCATCAGCATATAGTATTGTTATTGGGCTTTATTATTCATTCGTTGGGAAAAAACGAGAAGAGCGCCAAAACGTTACTAGCGACCGGTTGTTTTCTCCTTGAAAAGAATCCCGAGCAATCGTCCAAAAAAAAGGTAAGGGTGATCCTCCTCTGCATGCCACGCGTGATCCGTCTCCTCCGTTTCACCGAGTAGATTTCATGCGTGTGATAATTTTTTTTGTCGACACCAGATCTGATAGGATATGCTGGCCTGGCGACAGTAACCAAACCCGACGCACGGGGAAGGCCCCTCGTACATGTGAAACCCTGTAGTCTCTCCCCGTCTCTCACTCTCGTGCAGGTCACTTTTGTGATTGCACATGCATTAGCTTATACCGCAGTAGTTGCTGCTCTTTTTTTGGAAAAAATCTGAGAGGAGCACAAAAGGGTTACTAGCGAGCAATTGTTTCCTTGCAAAAATCCCCCGAGCAATCGTCCATAAAAGGAAAGTGTGATCCACCTCTCCATGTCACACACAATCCGTCTCCTCCGTTTCATCCAGTAGAAATAATATGAGTGATCAATTTTTTTGCCCACACCACATCTGTTAGGATATGCTAGCATGTCGTGAGTAACCCAACCCGACGCACGGGAGAGGCCCCTCATGCACGTGAAACCCTCTGGTCTCTCCCCGTCCCTGACCCTCATGCAACTACCTTTGTGCTTGCACATGCATTAGCTTATAGTACATTAGTAGTTGCTGGGATTTTTCATTCATTGGGAAAATCTGAGAAGAGCGCAAAAACTTTACTAGTGAGTAGTTGTTTCCTTGCAAAGATCCCTGAGTGTCGGTACTAAAACTGGTAGACCTCGGGGCAGGGGGTCCCGAGCTCGGGATCTCAGATCAATGGGTAACAAGGGACGAAGGAGAATGTGTTCACCTAGGTTCGGGTCCTCACGAAGAGGTAATACCCTATGTCTTGCTTTGATTGTATTGATGATTGTGTATCGAGTACAAACTTGATCTACCTCGAGATCGTAAGCAGTGTTCTAACCCTAGGGCTAGGTGGATGTGACTTCTATAGGCTAAACCCCTCAGCTTATATACACGCCAAGGGGAGTACCTAGGGTTACACATGACCGGTTGCCGATCTAAAGATGCACATGGCGATGGCCAAAGTTGTCCTCGGAGTACATGTCAAGTCTTGGCAGAGTCCATCTTGATCACGTCAAGGTACAAGGCTTCCGGAGTCCTTCCTTGTAAGAATGATGGCCCATAAGCCTGGCCCGCGGATTTTGGGCCAACTAGGTTGGTACCCCCTGGTCTAGGACACCGTCACTGAGCAATCGCCCAGAAAATTAAAGTGTGATCCTCCTCTCCGAGTAACACGCGATCCTTCTCCTCTGTTTCACCTAGTAGATTTCATGCGTGTGATCTAGTTTTTTTGTCGACACCGGATTTGGTAGGATATGTTGGCCTGGCATCAGTAACCCAACCCGACGCATGGGGGAGCACAAAAACATTACTAGCGAGCAATTGTTTCCTTGCAGAAATCCTCGAGCAATCGTCCAAAAAGAAAAGTGTGATCCTCCTCCCTATGTCACAAGCGAACCCTCTGTTTCACCCAGTAGAAAATCATGTGAGTGATTAATTTTTTGCCCACACCAGATCTGGTAGGATATGCTAGCCTGTCGTCAGTAACCGAACCCAATGCACGGGAGAGGCCCCTCGTGCACGTGAAATCCTCTAGTCTCTCCCTCTCCCGGACCCTCATGTAGCTACCTTTGTGCTTGCACATGCATTAGCTTATACAGTAGTAGTTGTTGAGATTTTTCATTCATTGGGAAAATCTGAGAAGAGCGCAAAAACGTTACTAGCGAGCAGTTGTTTCGTTGCAAAAAACATCGAGCAACCGTCCAGAAAATTAAAGTGTGATCCTCCTCTCCCAGTAACACGCGATTCGTCTCCTCCATTTCACACAGTACATTTCATGTGTGTGATCTTTTTTTCCCCACACCAAATATGGTAGGATATGCTAGCCTGGCATCAGTAACCCAACCTGGCGCATGGGGGAGGCCCCTCTTGCATGTTAAACCATCTGGTCTCTCCCCGTCCCTCACCCTCGTGCAACATACCTTTGTGCTTGCACATGCATCAACTTATACCGTAGTTGTTGCTGGGCTTTTTCATTTACTAGGGAAATTTGGGAAGAGCACCAAAACATTACTAGCGAGCAATTGTTTCCTTGCAAAAAACCTCGAGCAATCATCCAAAAAAGAATGTGTGATCCACATGTATATGTCACACGCGATCCATCTCTTCCGTTTCACCTAGTAGAACTCCTGTGAGTGATCATTTTTTTGCCGACACCAGATCTGGTAGGATATGCTAGCCTGGCATCAGCAACCCAACCCAATGCATAGGGGAGGCCCCTCGTGCACGTGAAACCCTCTTGTCTCTCCTGGTCCCTGACCCTTATGCAACTTTACTTTGTGCTTGCACATGCATTAGCTTATACAGTACTAGTTGCTGGGATTTTTCATTCATTGGGGTTAATAGCGACTAGTTGTTTCCTTGCAAAATCCCCTAGCAATCGTCTAGAAAATTAAAGTGGGATCATCCTCTCCATGTCACACACGATCCATCTCTTTCGTTTCACCTAGTAGATTCCATGTGTGTGATCAATCTTTTGCCCACACCAACTCTGGTAGGATATGATAGTCTGGCATCAGTAACCTAACCTGGCGCACGGGGGATACCCCTCGTGCACGTGAAAGCCTCTAGTCTCTCCCCGTCCCTCACCCTCGTGCAGCGTACCTTTGTGCTTGCACATTCATTAGCTTATACCATAGTAGTTGTTGGGCTTTTTCTTTCATTGGGAAAACTGAGAAGGTCACAAAAATGTTACCAGTGAGCAATTGTCCCCTTGCGAAAATGCTTGAGCAATCGTCCAAAAAGGAATGTGTGATTCTCCTCTCTATGTCACACGTGATCCATCTCCTCCGTTTCACCTAGTAGATTTCATGTGCGATGGCCTACAAGTCACACAGGATGGTGTAGCACTTCCGTGTAAGTATCCCAAATAGTTATCGTCCCAACAAAGAGCGAGGAGGGTATTTATGAGCAACTTTTTTGTCACACCCAAGTTGTCACAACTCTTATGTGAGGTAACTGCTTGTGATTCTGTAGAAGCTATCAGTGTTCCAGGAGTCAAATAAACCAGAGTAGTGAATATGATGGGATGGTTGCAACGAGAATAATATTGACTTGGAATTCAAGAAAGCATAAAGTAGAGATTTAAAATAGAAGTGCTTGTCAGCAGTAGAAATATTGGGTGCAAAGAAACTTCAGATCATGGTATACCTTAAGTGTCCCAGTTACCTTGTATCGTGAGTTTAGTATTTGATTTGCTTGTTGTGTAGGCGGATATGAAAGGATCGATATGGTTGACTGGTGGGGGGGGGGTGAATAGGAGACTACAAATTTTATCTTGTTTGTCAATTTTAGGGTTAAGCAGATAAATAGTTTTCACGAGATATGCAACTAGGTGAACACAACCTATATGACAAGCAAGCTTAAAGCCAAATATACTAGGCAACAACCTAATGAGTAAGCCCTACAAGCATACAAATCAAGGAAAATGCGGGAAAGGATTAACCACAAGTGAGACGATGACGTGGATTTTATCCCAAAGTTCACTCTTCCTTGGGGAAGAGCTAATCTCTATTAGAGCGGTGTTGGAGCCAAAGTTTGCGGAACACCATGGAAGGCTCAACGTATTCTCCTTTAGTCACCCCCAATGTATGAGCCTCGTTTCACTCCGAGTTGGTCTTGAAGGCGACCACCATTCCTTTACATACGTCTCTGGAGCACACCACAAGCAAGGAAGCTTCAAGAGGAACCTATAACCACCTAGCAGCCCAAGCTCCAAGAGTAACAAGTCAATGGTGAACAAATATTTGGGGAACACGAATTGATTTGCTCAAGTTGTAGATCAGGAATTGCTCCCTCAATCCCAAAAGTTTCACAAGTTTGGGCGGGGGGATTGAGAGTAATGAGCAAAATGGAGTGTACCAATGGTGGAGCTCAACTAGACATAAGGGTTAGGGTTAGAGGTGGAATCGAAGAAGGGTTGGTTTTATAGTGTTCTTGGTCGGGTGGTTGTTTCTGCCCGTTGGACCCCATGTGCACGGGCTAAGTCTGCCCCGTGCACACGGGGTATCCAGGAGAGAAAACACCACCCCATGCGCATGGGGGCCAAGACCCCGTGCGTATGGGGTGTCCAGGAAGTTTTGTGGCACCCCGTGCGCATGGGGGTCAAAGACCCCATGCACACGGGGTGTCCAGAAAGTTACTGACCACCCCATGCGCAACGGGGTCAAAGGTCCCGTGCACACGGAAGTTTTTGTTGAAACTCACGGGACACCTCGGTGAAGCATGCTACAAGGCAAATATGTGATAGGAGGTGGGAGGGCTAGTGTACATGTTTTGATGCGTTCCCGCATGATATTCATCCACGAATACCCCTCTTAATAGTGTGGTTTTTCCCTACGAATCAAATCAAACCAAAATGAAACCCTTCGAGTCGTCGGTAAAACCACGCCTTTGATCTTTTTGAAATGGAGGAGGGTCACAAAACTCCAACATGATCTTCATGGAACCAATATCCTGAGATAAACTTTAGCAATCAATATTAGTTCCACTAACCAAATGTCACACCACCAAAATATAATCAAGTACCACTTGCACTTTCAGCCTCCCCCTTTTTGGTGTATTGATGACAATATGGTTAGGACATGGCAAAACGATATAACACTAAGTATGGCCATGCCACAACTATTAATCGTGAGAGCACTACAAAAAAAAGACACTTCCACGAGATTATGGCCCGAACGAAAACTTTTTCTGTCATGGATGTGACACTTCTATGATGATAATTGTGACAAAAACACGTATTATCATAGATGTGGTGAGCTCCTACTTCTATGGAAAAAATCATGACAGAAATGGGCTTTTTGTCGTGGGCAGGCCAGAGGCGCACCTGCATGACATTCTTGGGCCGTCTATGACATAAAAAATCATGGTAGAAGTGAGAGTGAGGAAATTTTCGGGGAGTTCCATCTTATGGTGGGCAATCGGTTGGTGGTCGGGGCCGAGCGATGCAGTGTGGTTTGCTCGTTCTCTCGGTGCGCATGTGTGCAAGGCATTCGCTAACTGAACCCGAGCGGGATGTTCGTTTACTAAACCCGAGCAATCGATCGATCCCTCGCACTACGTACTAAACACGAGCGATGGATCCCATTGCTACGTAACCAAGCTGATAGATCGCTTCACTGCTAACTGCACCGGAGCGACCCCTTTCCTGCTAACTAATACGTCTCCAATATATCTATAATTTTTCTTGTTCCATGCTATTATATTATCATTCTTGGATGTTTTACAATAATTTTATAGCAACTTTATATAATTTTTTGGGACTAACCTATTCACATAGTGCCCAGTACCAGTTGTAGTTTTTTGCTTGTTTTTTACTTCCCAAAATATCAGTACCAAACGGAGTCCAAACGCAACTAAACTTTTTGTAGATTTTTCTTGACCAGAAGACACCTAATGGGCCAAAGAAGTACCAGAAGGGAGGCCCGAGGTGGTCACAACCCACCAGGGCGCGCCAGGAGGCCCAGGTGCGCCCTGGGGGTTGCCCCCCTCGGTGACCTCCCGCACCACCTCTTCACCCTATAAATTGCCAAATATTCCAGAAACCCTAGTGAAGTCGACGAAACACAATTCCAGCCGCCGCAAGTTCTAGAACTTCGAGATCCAATCTAGACACCATCACGGAGGGGTTCATCATCCTCATTGGTGCCTCTCTGATGATGCGTGAGTAGTTCATCATAGACCTACTGGTCCGTAGGCAGTAGCTAGATGGCTTCCTCTCTCTCTCTCTCTCTCTCTCTCTCTCTCTCTCTCTCTTGATTCTCAATACAATGATCTCTTAGAGATCTATTTGATGTAACTCTTTTTTGCGGTGTGTTTGTTGGGATCTAATGAACTTTGAGTTTATGATCAGATCTATATCCATGAATATTATTTGATTCTTCTTTTGATATCTTATATGCATGATTATTTATAGCCTCATATTTCTTCTTCGAATATTTGGTTTAGTTAGGCCAACTAGATCGATTTTTCTTGCCATGGGAAGAGGTGCATTGTGATGGGTTTGATCTTGCGGTGTTCTTTCCCAGTGACAGAAGGGGCAGCAAGACACGCATGTATCGTTGCTATTAAGGATAACAAGATGGGGACTATTCCTACATGAATAGATCTCGTCTACATCATGTGATCGTTCTTATTGCATTACTCCGTTTCTCCATGAACTTAATATACTAGATGCATGATGGATAGCGGTCGATGTGTGGAGTAATACTAGTAGATGCACGCACGAGTCGGTCTACTAATCTTGGATGTGATACCTATATATTGATCATTGCCTTGGATATCGTTATTATTATTCGATCTTCTATCAGTTGCCCAACAATTGTTTGTTTACCCACCGTGTGCTATTTTCTTGAGAGAAGCTACTAGTGAAATCTACGACCCCCGGGTCTATTCTTTATCATATTTGCTTTGAGATCTATTTTTATTCGCTTTTATTTTAAGATATATTATTCCAAAAACCCAAAAATACCTTACTACACTTTTTATTACTTATTTTATTTCGCGTTTTATTGAGATCTATTTATCCAGTCTACCATAATTTTTATCCCGTCAACTTGACAAATTTTGGTGCCGTTACCTGAAGAGGGATTGACAACCCCTCATAAGCGTCGGGTTGCAAGTATTTGTTCTTTGTGTGCATGTACCGTTTACATAGTGTTGCTTGGTTCTCCTACTGGATCGATTCCTTGTTTTCACAACTGAGGGAAATACCTACCGTAGCTGTACTGCATCATCCCTTCCTCTTTGGGGAAATACCGACGCAGTTTCAAGCGACATTAAAAGGAATTTCTAGCGCCATTTCCAGGGAGACATCATCAACATCTACCAGGTTCCTAATCACAAATCTCATCTCCTTGCAATTTACATTATTTCTGTTTGCCTCTCGTTTCCTCCCCCCCCCCCCCACTTCACAAAAAATTGCCGTTTTATTCGCCCTCTTTTTCGTTCGTCGTTTTCTCATCAGATCTATTATTTGCTTGGACTTGTCACCATGAGTAATTTCGGTATGGCAGAAACAGATGATGGCATAACTCCTAAAATTAGACGATCTGGCAATCTGGATGCTAAAACTTTTGTTTTCGGGCAAGGGAATCTTTTGGGAAAAGAACATATCCAAGAATTTTTCAATTTGTTGGAAATTGGACTGTTGATGACGCTCCTATACTTAAAAGGACTAAATCCTAATCCTATGTGGAAGCTATTTCAGCACTAGTCTTGAAACTTGAAAATAGATTTATCCGTACCCATCCTACCTTGCAGAGATTGTTTTATGAGCTACCCTTTATAAAGATCCTAAAGCTAAAAGGATAGCTACCCATGTTCTTATGAATGAATTTGATCACATAGTACGGGAAGCTAAGGAATTATTTTATTTTTACGTATTATATGTTGAGACATTTGCTTGGAAATAATCAAATTTTTTATGAGAATCTTAAAAAAGAGATCCCTGTTTTAGATATAATCCAACAAGTTTTCAATGATGTTAATCAAAAATATTCTTGGATTGTGGCCAGAATTCAAAGGGAATACGTAGATGGGCAACTTGATAATGCTAAAATTTCTATGGATAATGTGTTTCGAGTTATTTTTGCAAAACCTCTTGACAAGAACACACCTATGGAATATAAGAAGAAAAATTACAATACTTGAATCTATGTATTATTCCTAGCAAGGGGCATAAAACGACAGCGCTTGTTTGAGGCAACCCAATGAATACATTTTATTTTTTATTTTTCTTTCTGTCATGGACTTAGCACGGCAGATGCCCTAGCAAAAGGACTTAGGTGTAGAGCCATCACAACTAGGTTAGCTTGAAGGTGTTGAACGGGACAAAGGACACATATAGTTTTTACCCAGGTTCGGCCCCTCTCAATGGGTAAAAGCCTACTCCTGCTTTAGGTTGTATTGCTTGTGTTTCGATTACTAGGGAGCGAATACGCTTGACCTAGTTCACGATCAATTATTCCTTGAGTTAACCTACCGCTGGGTCACCCCTTTATATATAGGTTGATGCCCGGCGGCTTACAGAGTCCCGGCCGGCTAACAGAAGCGTGACCGGCTCGGTTTCTAACTAAGCTCGCCTTACAAAACAAGTTAACATATGTCGGCTCATCCTTTTGGGCCTCAAGTCACCTCAGAGTCTTGGGCCTTCAATAGGCTTGCTCTATGAACCGCCATCTTCATGTCTTCTTGGACCTTGTCGGGCCTTGTCGGTGTCAAAACCGGCGGATCTCGGGTAGGGGGTCCCGAACTGTGCGTCTAGGCGGATGGTAACAGGAGACAAGGGACACGATGTTTTTACCCAGGTTCGGGCCCTCTCGATGGAGGTAATACCCTACTCTTGCTTGATTAATATTGATGATATGGGTAGTACAAGAGTAGATCTACCACGAGATCAAGGAGGCTAAACCCTAGAAGCTAGCCTATGGTATGATTGTTGTATGTCTATCGACTAGCCTGGCCTCGGTTTATATAATGCACCGGAGGCCCGGGATAACAAGAGTCCTAACCCGAATCGCCGGTGGGGAGGAGTCCTTGTCTTGATCGCCAAGTCTTGTGGAATCTTCCTTGTATGCGGCAACCGTAGGAATGGCCCATGAGTATCGACCATGGGGATCCTCGGCCCAATCCAACTGATCGGGAGACGGCGTGGTGAGTACCCCCTAGTCCGGGGCGCCGTCAAGAGCCCCCTGAACTGGTCTTCAAGTTGGGGACGCTCCTCGATTCTTCCAAACTGTTCTTCATCTTCGGTCGTCGGTCTTGAAAACTGGTTCAACAAATCTTCTCATCTTCGATCTTGAGGATCGCCTAAGTGCATACAAAGAGTTTACACGTTGGGTATCCGAGGAGCCCCTTTAAGTTTACGGCCTTTATCAATGCCTTGTTATTTTTATGACATGCCTCGGGTTTGAAGTAATTCCCAGGAGGCAGTGTCCACTTGCGTCCGAGCTCTAACGCCCGACTACATTCGAGGTATCTTTTGCAGCCGAGCACCAACGCCGGACTGCTTCCCAGCTCTATGGCGGACTATGTATCCGAGCTCCAATGTTGGACGGTATCCGAGCTCCAACGCCGGACTATGTATCCGAGCTCCAACGCCGGACTGTATCCGAGGTGTCGTAAATCACCTTGGTTCAAAGAAGTTTGAAGGAGTTTAGCCGAGCTTAATGCCGGAAATTCCCTCTATGGAGCCAACCACTAGCATCCGAGCTTTATGCCAGACTGCTTCCGAGGTGGTGCACCACCCCGAATGTGGGCTGATTTTTGTTAATATTTTTTATTGGTGCAATTTATTCTCTGCCGAGATACGTAGCCAGTAGCCCACAAGGTGTGTATCGGTCTAAAACCGAGATGCACGAAGGATGACGAAGAGCGCTGATCCCAAGAGTCACCGAGACTCGAGGTTGATTTGCAAAATCGGCTGAGGATCAAATCCTAACTTCGGCAGAATACTTGGGACACAAAAAGCGGCGTGCTCAGCCCTCGAGACTTCGGTTGGGTGCGGCCGACCAACCCGAGGATCAAAATCTCCTCGAAATTGTATTGCACTTAAAATTTTACGCATAGAGCAATGCAGTAGCCCCGAGACATCGGTCGGGTGGCAACACGGATCGAGGAATTGATGTGCCCCTTTATTATTTGTAAATAATAAGCCCGAAGCCAGTAGCCCCCGAGCCTTAATGCGGGCACGGGTGGCCGAATTAAGGATCGATATCCATAGTAAAATCACAAATTATGTGTAATGACTCAATGTATCCAAGTACTTTATGTCATTAATGCTCGGATCCACATTGTACAAAACTTTGTTGACCGACCATCTGCTTCAACCTTCTCGGCCAGTAGCCGAGGAGTGTTTGTCCTACTTTATAAAGCCTTTATGAGGGCAAAGATTTATGAAAAACAAGGCAATCTGGCCATACGGTTTTATAAACAAAGGTACGCAGAGAGATATGTTATATTATTGTTTAACAGAAGAAATGTCTTCCAAAGAAAATAGTCCCGCTATCGGTTCCTTTCTTTGGGTTGTCATGCTAAGCATGATCATGAAACCTCGGCTCCAATGTAAGAGCAAAATATTGAGGATTTAGTTTGGGAGGCCAGTTACTAGCCCCGGTAGTGTTGGCTGACGATCGAGGTCAAGCAGGAAACACTTCGCCAATTTTATGAATGGCCCGTGATTTAATATAGTCATCGGATCGCTGGCGGTTTACACCTATTGTGACGGTCGGTTTCGGCTTTCTCCTTTGAGGTGCTTGACCATGCGATTTGGAAGCACAATCGCGATGGTTCTCCCTTTGCACACCTAGCCGAACAAAGCGGAACGTAGGAGGCAAGCGCGAGCCGGCAACCCAACTATTGAATCAAGACACAATTCAAACTGATGCATATATAGCAATATCCGAGAATGTTTTTGCCGAATCTCTAAAGGTGTCCCGCGTTGCACTGTGAGACTTGTGCTGAAAACACACAAATAGGTAAAAGTGCCAAAAGCTTGGAAAACCAAAAAACGTCAGTAAAAACTTGACGTCCGAACAAGATCAAGTGTTCGGTGCCAATCCGAAAATTGGACTTAAAAAAAAGTGCTTCTGCCGTGCTTTAACATGACACATCCTATCTCAAGACTTCAAGCGGGTCAGCCTCTGACGGTCTCCCCATCCCGAAGGCGGAGTACTTCTCATTAGGCCAGTTTAGAAAACTAAACTCTAAGCGGTTTTGAGAGAAATTAGGCTCCCGACTAGTGACCGCTTTTTCGTGTCGAGAAAAGGAGTGATAAATAATAATAATAACTCTGCATAGCGACTAAGAAGAAAAACACTTATTATAAAAGCGGCTCAAATAAACATAAGAGCCCCCAAGTGACTTGGGTAAAGAATGATTCTGCAAAATCAAGTACTTATATCATATCTATATTCAACCGAACTTTAAACGCGTCTTAACAGACCGTCGGCTTCTCCTTCTTCGGTCAAGGACCGAAAAGTCTTATGTACTCCATCTGTCGAGAATATCGACGGTGTTTCCAATAACCAGGCAATCAGGTCATAAGGTCATAATGCATAAAGCGGCGCTCGGGGAACTTATGCTATATTATCGATAAATTGTAAGAAGCATCTTGAAGAAAATAGTACCCCCATCGATACCTTTCTTGGTGCTCATTGTTAATATGAGACTTGTGCAATAGATTTTTTGTACTCATGAGTTCCGTTGTGTGCCGACCATTATTGAAAACAGTAAGAGCGCTAGCTTTCGGCTTCACCCAATCTGAGGTCCGGCTCGGGTGACTCGATCGTGACAATCGCAGAGGTGCTCCCTTTACTCCCTAGCCGGACAATCGGGAATGTAGGGGTAAACACAGGAGCAAGGCAACCCAGCTTGCAATTCACTTAAGTCAATATGGTGCATATTGTGGCGTAATACACGAACAAGGAACGAAGCCGTACAAGTATAATCATGTGCAAGAGGAAAAAACTTCATGAAGGAAGCCCCCAAGTAAACGGGGTATTTGAATTTGCGCGTCACAAACAAAGTTTGGACAAGGAAAAATTTTACAAGCAACTTTTTCCCAAAAAAGTATAACGCTTGATCGAGCCGAACACAAGTTAAAAATTCAAAACTTTGAGCATGAAGGCAACTTAGCTGGTTAATGTGTTCGGTATTGACGACGCGGTCCGAGCTTGATGCGGGACAAGGTTCCATCTAAAGCCGATCCCGAGGTGGCGGAGCAAAGAGCTCGGCACTCGAAGTGGTGACATAGCACGGTCAATGCGGACGGCAGAGTGATGTCGAAGTCCCTGCATGGGGTAATGAAGTGTTAATGAAGCCCCGTCCAGCCGGGGTGACGCCAAAGGATATAGTCCGGCTGGATCATTTTCTTGTGCACAAAAAATAGTGCAGACCGGGGATAATAGTAATAATAAGAATTAAAAAAATGTTGCATAATAAATAATTTATGCAAAATGAGTAGTAAAAGAAATATGGCCTGGTGCCGAAGTCGATGTCGATGCAGGTCGTCGGTGTAATGCAATAAAGGCGTGGCAAAGCCTGAATTCACAGGTCGGTCCGAGTTCCGGATGCGGCGTTCGCCGGACTATGTACGGAAATTGACCGAACCACCATGCGATTGTCGTTAGTGCGGCCACCATTTGATAGACCTGCGTATATGTGATGGACAAACCAGAGTAATGATTCCTTGGAAAAAATGAACCCAAACAAGCAAAAAATACTGGGATTAATAGCACCTGGTTTATTTGTTGTAGCAATCCGAAGGAAGGTGATTCCCAAATTTGGGACTCGATCCACGCACCCATTGCCTGATGGGCGATAAAGCAGCGGCATGGCAATCTTTGGCAAGGTTGGCTCGCCGAGGCAAAGCCCTCGGTCCAGCTAACGTGTGGCGAGCTGGTCGGCTAGCGGCAAGCGTCGGAGTAGTTGATGAAGAGATGGCGAAGCCCCGGTCCAGCCGAGATGTCGAAGTAGGTCGGCGTGATGGACACCAGCTTGAAGAAGCAATAGTGCAGCCCCGCCGATGCGAGTCATGACGCCTTGATCGATGCCGGCTTGATGAGGCGACCGTGCGGCGATGCGGTATGCCGCTCCGCGTAATCCGTGGGCGGCGATATTGGTGATGATTTATCCTTCGCGATGCCGGACTCTTGTTCAGCTTGCCGAGATCATGATCCGAAGAAGTTGAGCTCGGCTCAACAAAGTGACGACGTGTCTAGCGTAGGTCGGCAGCCGTGGAGCAATATTGCCGGACTGGTTTGACACCAGCATGATATTGAAGATCATGTTCAAAAGATTTTAAAGTTAGTGGGATGTGTTCGGAAACAAAACACAACATCCCATACAAAACTTCCTTCAGAAAGGATGTCCAAAATTCCGTTCATAAAAAAGACGAACTCGGGTCGGGTTCGTTTTCGCGCAGAAAACAGATACGAAAAGTGATGCACTAATCGGAAGGTTACCGGAGTTTGGACGGTCGGATCGAGCTGAAATTTTGAGGGGGGGTAGATATAGGAATTTCGCAGACGATCAACGGTTGGATCTTCCAAAGGAAGTCCGACCTAGAAGCTGGACACCACGCCCTAAACTCGTCCAGATTCTCGTCCAGATTCAATGCGGCTCCGGTATATCGGAGATTGCCAGAGATTCCTCCATCGGAACTCGACGAAATTTTCCACGGTTGTTGTAGGCTCAATTCCGCACAATTCCACCGAAGCAATCGTTAAAACGACGCTTGAGGAGGCGGTGGCGGCAGACACAAGTCCGCTGTCCAGAAAAACAGAACGGTCGCCCGAGGGCAATGTTGACGTTGAGCCCCCGGGCTCCCTGGATGCTTCCTCCATGATCTTGATAGAGATCGGAGTTGATGTTGATGAAGGCCCTCATCCGAACATGACGATCGGAGGTAGGGCGCGATCCTTGGTCGAACCAAGGTGACCCGGTCAGTGGCGGCGAAGATGTCAAGTCGCAGATTGATCTGCAGGTGAGCCATCGACCTTTTGCGACGACACAGTGGAACTCTCAATGAAAGCACCAATGTCGGTGTCAAAACCGGCGGATCTCGGGTAGGGGGTCCCGAACTGTGCGTCTAGGCGGATGGTAACAGGAGACAAGGGACACAATGTTTTTACCCAGGTTCGGGCCCTCTTGATGGAGGTAATACCCTACTCCTGCTTGATTAATATTGATGATATGGGTAGTACAAGAGTAGATCTACCACGAGATCAAGGAGGCTAAACCCTAGAAGCTAGCCTATGGTATGATTGTTGTATGTCTATCGACTAGCCTGGCCTCGGTTTATATAATGCACCAGAGGCCCAGGATAACAAGAGTCCTAGCCGAATACGCCGGTGGGGGAGGAGTCCTTGTCTTGATCGCCAAGTCTTGTGGAATCTTCCTTGTATGCGGCAAGCTGTCGGATCGCCCATGAGTATACGGCCATGGGGATCCTCGGCCCAATTCAACTGATCGGGAGACGACGTGATGAGTACCCCCTAGTCCAGGACGCCGTCAGGCCTCTTCATCTTTAAGCCGCCAATGGCATGACCCGGCCCTCCACTACGGGTCATACCTAGTAGTTATATCCCCAACATTAGGCCCTAGGTTGATTTGAACTTGTTCACATCAATCTTCACCACTTGGCTTAGCAGAACTCTCCATCATCAATTCCTCATCAACTCGTTGTAACCCGCCATGATGTCACATTACAGAACTGTGGTAACCCACCATGACATCATGCACATTAACTTCGCACAAAGCCCAGGATATCTCAACAGATCCTTATCTTAATAGACCTCTAAAAAATCGAGGCATCCCTATAGCCACATAATCATTTTTTTGCCTCCTCGATTCTCGCGCATGTCGTCTAGTCGCTTCCTTATGAATAGGGGCATGGGTCCTTCTTTTCGCTTTTTATCCTTGCCCCCTCGTCTTCATCTTCCTCCTTGCGATGCCGCTGCAAGCCCGAGCTCCGCCGCCGTCGTCTTCCTCCAGCATCATCAACTCCGGCCGCTGCATCAACCTAAACGGACCAGAGAAACGCGGCGCTCTTCCGTTGGTCATCGGCATCAACAGGTACCCGTTTTGCTTCATATCAGATCTGCATTAGGGTTTCCGCCGTTCGTCGGTGTTCTTTACTTTTCTTCATTTTCCTATTTAGGACGCATAGTTTGATCCGAACACATCACCAAAGGTGTGCAGTTGTAGTTTAGCATCCCTTTCCAATCATAGAAAGCACCCTTTCTATACAAGATACCATCTGAGCACATGAGTTCTTCCGCTGCCGCCACCTTAGGTTTAAGATTTATTTTATTTTCTGAACTGCTATAGATCCAAAATAATAGAACTGATCTGTGGAACCTGTTTGTTCACTACTTAGCAAAATTTCACTCATAGGTCTACATATACTTGTGAACTGTGGTCGTGCGGGCGGCTTATATGATAGGCCGTAACCCGCCAGACACCATTAGCCCCACTTTAAGCCGTCAGTATATGTTTAGAATCGGTATAACCAGGCAGCATCTTCCGGTTTAATCATGCCAACCTTTATAGCATGTATTCTCTGCATACGAATTGGCCTTGCATAACACACTTACTTTTTGTTCACATGACGGCTTAACAGCATAACCTTAATCTGGAAATATTTCCCTTTCTAGGCTTTCATCAACAAAATGACCAAAACCGTCACTTCATGCAACCGGGTCGCCTCCCGGGTTACCGAGCAGACGCTGAATGAGCATGTTCAAGTGGGCATCTTAGCCGCAAAAAACATTATCCACTGGAGAGCCCCAGGAACAGAAACCACCCCTAATCCAAAAGAAGGTGAAGTCGTAGTTTTCACTGATCACATGCTCCGGGGGTTTAGTCCACCCGGCTCAAAATTCTTTCGTGATGTGCTGCATTTCTTCCAACTTCATCCTCAAGACATCGGGCCCAACTTTGTTTCAAACATCTGCAACTTCCAAGTTTTTCGCGAAGTGTACCTTGAACAAGAGCCCACTATGGAATTGTTCAGGGAGTTTTGTTACATGAACCGCCAGACCGAGTTCACATATGGGCCCAACCTAGAACTAGGTGGCATCTCAATTCACAGGCGGAAAGAAGCCACCTTTCCTGCCGCCACACCTACCAGTCATCCTAAGGATTGGAACCAGACTTTGTCTTATTTCAAGGATACGTCTCCAGAAGGTGAAAATCCTCTGCCGAGTTACCGTGAAAGCCGGCTTAGCAACAGACATCCTCTCCCAGAACGGATCAGGACAGAAGAACGGACCAAATATATGCCCATTTTTTACATGATTAGAGCCTTGATGGCCAATGGTTTGACTGGAGTCGATATGGTTTGATGCAGGGTTGCATGGAGAATCTTACCCTTAAGCTGCCGATCCGGTTTAATGTGTGAGTATACCGGCGATGTCAAAGATCCGCTGCGTTACTCTCCAATCCGTCTGGAAGACAAGCAGATTAACGATATGACCAAGACTCTGCTCAATGAGAGTTTAGAGACTTGCAACAAAGTGGGACTGAACCCCTTCTGCACTCTTAACAAACCTCCAGCTGCGAGTATTTTCAAGCCACTTTTACCAACTCCTTATTTTTTTAATATGTCTTCTCATTATTACTTGAACTTCTGCAGGCTGATTTCCCCTTTTGGAACAAGAAACTCCAAGATAAGCCGACCAAGAAGGTCAGAACCAATACCAAGGTTTCCAAGAAGCCTGCCAAAAAGAAGGTAGACGCAATTGATCTGTTTACTCTGGATGTTGAGTCGGAGGTAGAACATGACTCCCTTGGCTCTTTCTTTATTCATCTTATTGACATTGATTACTATCAGGATGACGCGGAGGCCAGCCATGAAAATGGTGAAGAGGTAACCATCCTTTCCTTCGACTCGGAACCTCTGCCAAGACAGAAAGTTCGACAATCGAGCCGGAAAGTAAGGTTTTCTCACCCTTTAGCTTACTTGGATCCCAACTTATTTTGAAGAAACATCAACATGAAATTCGCTGCATAACCCGGAATAGTGGCGGTGGGATTCTCTCCTTCGGTTTACCCAACACGCCGGCTCCTCGCAAGCGCCGAGCAGAGGTTTCACAGATTTCGACTTAGCTTTTCCAAAGGCAGGTCTTATTGGACAACCCCTTGACCCTTCTGATTCAAACTATCAGGGAACTTCTCACTCTTCTTCCGGCGACTCAACTGGAACTCAGATTCCTCTTTTCAAAACCGTACCCAGGTGAGAACATTAAGCTTGTTTGCTTTAACACTTACTCAATTGATATATTAACCCCATCATGTGTCTTATTTTCAGTGCTATAGCCAAGCCCAACAAGAAGTTGAAGGTGAATAAGCCAGCTAAAGATCCCAAGGTTGCTGACCATTAAGCCAGGTGAATAAGCCACACAAATCTGCCGCCAGAAGAGCACAATGCCATAATGGATTCCGTGGATGTTAACCTGGACAGTCCCACCAAGCCTGTTGAGGACAAGGCTGAAGATGTTATTATCACTGGGGTTGGTTATGCCGAGCCGGGCAACCCCATTGTCTTAGCAAAACATAGTGCCAAAGAAGAACTTTCAGCTGCGGACATCGGCAAACGGAAGCTAGATTTGGAGAGTTATGCCCAGTTTAATGCTCATGAGATTCATGCGGGTTATCTAAACCGCCTTCATACCAGCCGTGACTTTGAAGCCGGCTTAGTCAATCTGTTGAAGGAACGCTTTGAGGTAAACACTGAAAAAACTCTTCTCATATAACCGTTAGTCGCCAAGTCTACCGAATATGAAAGGAGTGAATATGTTGTAGACTTAAATAGCATTCTTGACCTTGTAGCTATTCCATAGCAATTTTTAACTCTGCTGAATCAAAACGAGTAGTCCCTAAGGGCTGGCTTAAACTGGTAGGCTAAGCCGGGACTTCAAATGGTAGTGCTAAAATCCACATATGTAGCCCCCAAGGGCAAGCTTAAGCTGCATAGCTAAGCCGGGACTTATCACCATACTTATGAACAAATCCAAATATGTAGCCCTCAAGGGCCGACTTAAGCTCCATAGCCAAGCCGGGACTTATTACCATACTGATGAACAAATCGAAATATGTAGCCCTCATGAACCGGTTTCCGTTGAAGAGACTAACCGGGTCATTAAAGATTTGCCTTAAAAAAGAGAAATACACATTAGCCCCCAAGTGCCAAGTAAAATACTTGTATTATGCTTGGGACTTCAAATAAGATGATTATAATACTGCCTGTCTTTTTATATTGCAGGCTGAATTAAATATGAAAGAATCCCAAGTCACTGATCTTCGGCAAAACATCAAGTCCCAACAAGCAGAGACCGCGAAGGCCAAGTCAGAGCTGAAAATTGCTTTTGAAGAGACTGAAAAACTGAAAAGGGATTTTAGCGCTGAGAGAACCAACTGGGAAACTGAGAAAATGGCTCTGCTGAAAAGAGAAGATGTTGAGGCTGCTCTTAAGCCGGTGACTGACGAGTTATCCGGCTTGAAGGATGAGATTAATAGCATGACAATCGCCATCTTTGTTAAGTAATATTTACTTCAATCTTTAATTACCAAGGTATAACAATCATTAGCCGGTTTAACGATACCTTTGCCGATGCAGGCTCCAGAAGTTCCAACCTGGGTCAAGACATGCGCGCAAAGCTTAAAGTTGCATACACCCTTGTGGAGCAGTTATACACCGGCGCTCAACGGGCTATATCTGTTATCTCGCATAACAATCAACCACCTTCACTCATCAAGAAGTGCTGGAAAAATTATCTGTGCTGCCGCAAAGAGTTGAAGAGCTAAAGTGATCCGCCGCCAGAGCCGGTGTCATCACCATGCTGAGCCGGGCAAAGGCATGGCCAGCAGAACTGGACCCAAAAGAGTTGGCCACCGGCTGCCCAAGCTTGAAAGGGGACGGGTCTCCAATCGAAGCAGCAGATTTCACCAAGTGTGTAAGGGAAATGCACCCTTTGGCAAGCAAGCTAGCTAAAGAAACTGACATGTCAAAATATCAGGCGGCTTACACAAAAGAAAACTCAAGAGTACCAGTGCCGGTTCATGATGTCGTGGATCTTATCCCGCCAACACGTAAGCACACCTTCGCTCCTAATATTTATCCGTCGACCCTTATAGATGATGAAGCTGTATTTAAAGCTTTGACAGGGATCAACTGGGCCACACTGACTTCCAGCCAATGCGTGAAGAAGAAGAAGAAACGGTGCAAGATGACCTGGAGTCTTCAACACGCCAAGTCCAGAACAACTGACTCAAGGGGCGGCTCTTAAACTACATCATAGTGCTTTCTTCTGGAAAAAAATTTAATCCACTTGGGCCTTGGAGAGCCTTGTAATAAGCTAGTTTGAAAACCATGATCTGTCATGCCATCGTGCATTTTTTGCCTTCAAACTGCTGATGCACTTTCTATGTGCCTTTGATAAGTTTGCACGGAAGATTATACTATTTGCAATGTTCCTGCACACATCATAAACAACATATGCCCTGGCGGTTTACACCAGGGTGGGTCAAAACGCCCAACAAAATGTTATCTGGCGACTTTAAAGTCTATAACCAGGGCGGGTCATCAAACCTCGCATATTCATTTAACAAGTAAAAACATACCTGTGAAATTGGTTCATACTGCCGGCTTTCATTGCCATATCCAGCAAGGGTAACAGCCCAAAGACTTACAGCGCATAACTCCAATTATGCAATCAAAGTAAACTGGCGACTTAACATCCAAAGCCAGAATGAGTTATCAAAATCCCATATATGCTCAAATATGAGCCATAAGGATTAAGGCTACATGGCCTGAATTGTTTTAAACCATATGTTAATATGGAACAAAGATATGAATCCAAACAATGTTCACAAAAAATAATAAATCAGAAAAAACAAAGGCTTTCATAGGCCGCCAAGCCAAAATTTCAAGTGCTTTCATGGGCAGCACAACCACTGAGTTAATCCTTCATTCAAACCCGTAAGCCGGCCCTCACATGACCAACCGCCATTTTAACCTCAACAAGTTCAGGGTCTTTACAAGATTGACTGTTGAGAGTACGGCGGGTCATTCCAGGATTACCTAGGCGGAGTGACAAGGGCATATAGGTAGGATAACCCGGAACTTGGTGTTTACACCTGGCATACAAGCCAATCAAGAGGGTAAGTAAAGATATGTTCATTGAACAGGAAGCCCCCAAGTAATTTTATAATGAGCCGTCAAGGCAGGATACCTATGTTTGTACTGCGCACTGCAGCAAGTTCTCTTTGGTAACCTTTAACTTGGGCAGGAAGCCCCCAAGTAATTTGCAACAAGGCGTGTAAGCCGGATTAATAGGGTAGTCATAGCTATGCTCAATGAGCAGGAAGCCCCCAAGTAATTTGTAACAAGGCGTGCAAGCCGGATCAAGAGGGTAGTCACAGCTATGCTTAGTGAGCAGGAAGCCCCCAAGTGATCTTATGAACTAACAACAAAGACTCAGATACTCAGAAATGAAATGAGAGAGGCCCTGAATTATCAGGGATGTCGGCTTTATTATACTGATCATAATATATACATTGATGAAAATATGTACAACACAAGAGCCGGTGGCTCAAGTGTAATAAGGCCGAAGATGAGCAATGTTCCGAGGCCGGCGGGTATCCTCCTCCGATGTGCGTGAGTCCTTGTGATCTCGAATGTCAATGAGGTAGTATGAGCCATTGTTCAGGTTTTTGCTGAAAACGAAAGGCCCTTCCCAAGTGGGGATAATTTGTGCATATCTGTCTGATCCTGGATGAGTCGGAGCACCAGGTCACCTTCTTGAAAGGTCCGAGTTTTAACCCGACGACTATGATAACGACGCAGATCTTGCTGATAAATCACCGAACGAGCCGCCGCAAGGTCACGCTCCTCATCCAGGAGGTCAAGATCATCCTGGCGTGCTGTTTCGTTATCAGCTTCAACATAAGCCGCCATGCGGGGCGAATCGTGACGGATGTCACTAGGAAGAACCTGTTGGGGAACGTAGTAATTTGAAAAAAAATTCCTACGCACACGCAAGATCATGGTGATGCATAGCAACGAGAGGGGAGAGTGTTGTCCACGTACCCTCGTAGACCGTAAGTGGAAGCGTTATGACAACGCAGTTGATGTAGTCGTACGTCTTCATGATCGACCGATCCTAGTACCGAACGTACGGTACCTCCGCGATCTGCACACGTTCAGCTCGGCGACGTCCCACAAACTCACGATCCAGTAGAGCTTCGAGGGAGAGTTCCGTCAGCACGACGGCGTGATGACGGTGATGATGAAGTTACCGACGCAGGGCTTCGCCTAAGCACCGCTACGATATGACCGAGGTGGAATATGGTGGAGGGGGGCACCACACACGGCTAAGAGATCAATGATCAACTTGTGTCTATGGGGTGCCCTCCTCCCCCGTATATAAAGGAGTGGAGTAGGGGGGAGGGCCGGCCCTCTATGGTGCGCCCTGGAGGAGTCCTACTCCCACCGAGAGTAGGATTCCCCCCCTTCCCTAGTTGGACTAGGAGAGAAGGAAGGGGGAGAGAGGGAGGAAGGAAAGGGGGGCGCCGCCCCCCTTCTTAGTCCAATTCGGACCAGAGGGAGAGGGGGTGCGCGGCCTGCCCTGGTCTCCTCTCTCTCTCCACTATGGCCCAATAAGGCCCATACACTTACCGGGGGGGTTCGGTAACCTCCCGGTACTCCGGTAAAATCCCGATTTCACCCGGAACTATTCCGATGGTCAAATATAGGCTTCCAATATCGATCTTTATGTCTCGACCATTTTGAGACTCCTCGTCATGTCTGTGATCATATACGGGACTCCGAACTACCTTCGGTACATCAAAACACATAAACTCATAATACCGATTGTCACCGAACTTTAAGCGTGCGGACCCTACGGGTTCGAGAACTATGTAGACATGACTGAGACACGTCTCCGGTCAATAACCAATAGTGGAACCTGGATGCTCATATTGGTTCCTACATATTCTACGAAGATCTTTATCGGTCAAACCGCATAACAACATACGTTATTCCCTTTATCATCGGTATGTTACTTGCCCGAGATTCGATCATCGGTATCTCAATACCTAGTTCAATCTCGTTACCAACAGGTCTCTTTACTCGTTCCGTAATGCATCGTCCCACAAATTACCCATTAGTTAGATTGCTTGCAAGGCTTATAGTGATGTGCATTACCGAGAGGGCCCAGAGATACCTCTCCGACAATCGGAGTGACAAATCCTAATCTCTATCTATGCCGACTCAACAAGTACCATTGGAGACACCTATAGAGCACCTTTATAATCACCCAGTTACGTTGTGACGTTTGGTAGCACACAAAGTGTTCCTCCGGTATTCGGGAGTTGCATAATCTCATAGTCATAGGAACATGTATAAGTCATGAAGAAAGCAATAACAATATACTAAACGATCAAATGCTAAGCTAACGGAATGGGTCAAGTCAATCACATCATTCTCTAATGATGTGATCCCATTAATCAAATGGCAACTCATGTCTATGGCTAGGAAACTTAACCATCTTTGATTAACAAGCTAGTCAAGTAGAGGCATACTAGGGACACTCTGTTTGTCTATGTATTCACACATGTACTAAGTTTCCAGTTAATACAATTCTAGCATGAATAATAAATATTTATCATGATATAAGGAAATATAAATAACAACTTTATTATTGCCTCTAGGGAATATTTCCTTCAGTATCCCACTTGCACTAGAGTCATTAATCTAGTTCACATCGTCATGTGATTTAACACTTATAGTTCACATATTTATGTGATTAGTTCACATCTCCATGTGACTAATACCCAAAGGGTTTACTAGAGTCAATAATCTAGTTCACATCGCTATGTGATTAACACCCAAAGTGCACTAAGGTGTGATCATGTTTTGCTTGCGAGAGAAGTTTAGTCAACAGGTCTGCCACATTCTGAGCCGTATGTATTTTGCAAATTTCTATGTCTACAATGCTCTACATGGAGCTACTCTAGCTAATTGCTCCCACTATCAATATGTATCCAGATTGAGACTCAGAGTCATCCAGATCGGTGTCAAAGCTTGCATCAACGTAACCCTTTACAATGAACTATTTGTCACTTCCATAACCGAGAAACATATCCTTATTCCACTAAGGATAATTTTGACCGATGTCCAGTGATCCACTCCTGGATCATTATTGTACCCTCTTGTCAAACTCATGGTGAGGTACACAATAGGTTTGTTACATAGCATAGCATACTTTATAGAACCTATGACTGAGGCATTGGGAATGACTTTCATTCTCTTTCTATTTTATGCCGTGGTCGGGTTTTTGAGTCTTACTCAACTTCACACCTTACAACTCAGGCAAGAACTCCTTCTTTGACTGATCCATTTTGAACTCAATCAAAATCTTATCAAGGTATGTACTAATTGAAAGTCTTATCAAGCGTGTTGATCTATCTTTATAGATCTTGATTCCCAATATGTAAGTAGCTTCACTGAGATTTTCATTGAAAAACTCCTTTCAACCACTCCTTTATGCTTTCCAGAAAATTCTACATCATTTCCGATCATCAATATGTCACTTACATATACTTATCAGAAAGGCTGTAGTGCTCCTACTCACTTTCTTGTAAATACAAGCTTCACCGCAAGTCTGTATAAAACTATATGCTTTGATCAACTCATCAAAGCGTATATTCCAACTCCGAGATGCTTGCACTAGTTCATTGGAGCTTGCACATTTCGTTAACACTTTTTGGATTGACAAAAACGTTATGGTTGCATCAAATACAACTCTTCTTTAAGAAATCCATTAAGGAATGCAGTTTTTGACTTCCATTTTCCAGATTTCATAAAACATGGCAATTGCTAACATGATTCGGACAGACTTAAGCATCGATACGAGTGAGAAAATCTCATCGTAGTCAACACCTTGAACTTGTCGAAAACCTTTTGTGACAATTCGAGCTTTGTAGATAGAAACACTACTATCAGCGTACGTCTTCCTCTTGAAGATCCATTTATTCTCAATGGCTTGCTGATCATCGAGAAAGTCATACATGGATCCCATCTCAGATTTCATGGCCTCAAGCCATTTCGCGGAATCTGGGATCATCATCGCTTCCTCATAGTTCGTGGGTTCATCATGGTCTAGTAACATGCCTTCCAAAAAGGATTACCGTACCACCCTGGTGCGGACAATACTCTAGTTAACCTACGAGGTTCTGTAGTAACTTGATCTGAAGTTTCATGATCATCATCATTAGCTTCCTCACTAATTGGTGTAGGAATCACTGGAACTGATTTCTGTGATGAACTACTTTCCAATTTGGGAGAAGGTAGAACTACCTCATCAAGTTCTAATTTCCTCCCACTCACTTCTTTCGAGAGAAGCTCCTTCTCTAGAAAGGATCCATTCATAGCAACAAATATCTCGCCATCGGACCTGTGATAGAAGGTCTGCCCAACAGTTTCCTTTGGGTATTTGGGAGTTGCATAATCTCATAGTCATAGGAACATGTATAAGTCATGAAGAAAGCAATAGCAACAAACTAAACGATCAAGTGCTAAGCTAACTGAATGGGTCAAGTCAATCACATCATTCTATAATGATGTGATCCCGTTAATCAAATGACAACTCATGTCTATGGCTAGGAAACTTAACCATCTTTGATTCAATGAGCTAGTCAAGTAGAGGCATACTAGTGACACTCTGTGTAACATCCCAAATTTTCAATTTGGAATGTTATACATTAGGTCATCATGCATATCATATTTTTCTCGCATTTTCCGATCCTAGAAAATTTCACGCAACTCAAGGACCCTCGGAGAGAGTTGGAAGTTTCATTATTTTCATATTTGGGATTTCTCAAATTTTGAAAATAGGATCATTGGATTTATTTAATTATCTTCATAAAGTTTTTCCTATAAAAAAACTTAAGAGAGGGAATAATATGACTTTCCCAATACTTAGGAAAAATGAAGATATTATAAATAAATCAAAAATTTGGTTTTGGAAGATTTATTTTGCTTAGGCAAAAATGAGCATTTTAAAAATTTATGCATGTTTGCCGTTTTTAAAGTTCATTTTGTTCGACTCATTTTTAGGAGTCGGGAAAATTTATTTTATTAAAATCGGAGTTCGTTTGGTATTTTTTTAATCCGTTTTGTTTTGTTAAAAAAACGCGCAGGCAAGGCCCAGCCCGGCCCAGCGCCAGCCCACCCCTCTCTCCCTCGCGCGCCACGCCATTGTGAGCCCGCGCCGCCACGCCGCCGCCGCTTGCGTTTCGGGTCGGGACACGACGCCGCCGCCGCCTGGCCCCTTCCCAAGCAACCCCCCCCTTCTATTTAACCCGCCGCCCCCTCCTCTCCCTCAACCCGCCTTGCTTGCCGACCTCCACCCGAGCCGCCGCCGCCCTTGAAGGCCGCCGCCGTTCCTCGCCGTCGCGAACCCGGAGCCCTCGCCGCCCTCGCCGCCTCCCGACCCGCGCCACCCACCGCCCGTCGCCCGACCATGAGCCCGCCGAGCCCGCCGGCGAGCAGCCGGAGGTAGCCGCCGCCACAAACCCCCGATCCGGTTTTTTAAGGACCCGATCCGTTTTTTTTGAGATGTTCGTTTTAAAAAAAAAAACCTAGATGGTTTTAATTTTTCGGTTTTCTTAATTAACGAACGTTCACCGAACCGTTCGTTTCAATGAACGCGTTCGTTGGATTAGTTCTGTTAACGAACGTCCGTTATTTAGTCCGTTCATCGTTTTCATTTAATCGGATTTAATCCATTATTTTTCAGATTCGATTTCTGATCCGATTTTCAAATCTGTTTTATTTCTTGCTCGTTTATCGGAATCAGGTGATTCAAGCGCCTGGAGTTTCGTTACGAAACCGCCGTTCCGACTAACCTACTTACACAGAGTTTTGCTACTGTAAAATTTTGACTTAGTTTCAGATTTGCTAAACCGAGTCGTTCTCCCTCGAGTTTCCGACTTTCGATGCTTTATTTGGTTCGATTCTTTTGCAACCAGGGTTCTTAAGTTGAACTATCTGGTTGGATTTGTTATTCGAGATTTCCCCGTGCATTAGATGAGTACTTATTGTATGCTTGTTGTTTGTCTGCGTTAGATCACTTTCGAGTGCGCCGCTTGTTACTTGAATCTCTAGGACTCATGGATCATCGACAAGGCAAGTAACACTTTGATCATACTTTTTTCTACTACCCAGATTTTATGCATTAGATCAACCCTCAAACACTTGCATGTTTAGGATCTAATTAAATTGTGGGATGGGAAGTAGATTGAGGTAGTACCTATTACCTGTTTTACTTATGAAACCTTGGGAGTTACTTCTCGTTTGCTTATTATGCCATGCTATGCTAGTAGGCGTGGATTGGGTGAGTGAATATCCATGATGATGTGAGATTGTTAATTTAATGGTTTATCTAAGGTGGCAACCTAAACACACATCTGGGTGGATTGAGGCACTGGTTTCTATCGAGGACTTGCTGTATTTCTTGGACCGCCACCTGTGCTCTAAGGGATCATAAGATTATTCAAACTAGAAACTTCCGTGTGCAGCCACAAGCCAATTATGGGCTCTGGCATAGTTGACTAAGTTGTGCGAACTCTTACGGGTAGACTAGCAGATGTAGGGAAAGTAGGTGTCTTGGTCTACCCACAAGTAAGGTGTTAAGCGCTTACGAAAGACCTGTCTCAGTCATCCGTTTCTCAAACACCATGCAGTGCGAGAACCAAGCGGAGGCGATCGAGTCTTGTGGGGAAAAGTGCACAAACCTCTGCAGAGTGTATAAACTAATCATGATTAGCCGTGTCCCCGGTTATGGACATCTTGAGTATCTAGTACTTGAATATCATGTGAATCTCAACATGTTACTTCTAATAATAAATGTTATTGGGTTTTAATGAGTAATTTTTAATTGGGATTGAGGATGCTGTCAACCATTCTCAATGTTTAACAACCACCATGATAGTTAAATAAAATTATTCCTTTGATGTAGGGAAAAACCAGCTTTATGCAAAATGTAACCGTGAGAGCCTTACCACCAGCCATATATGCATGTAGTATAGGCTTGTTGCTTCATTGTTCTCTATGTGTTACATTGCGGCATATTCCATGTCTTGACCCGTTTTGGGCTGCAACTTTCACGTTGCAGACTTTTCAGAATGACGAGTAAGGTGTTAGGTGCGTGGTTCTATACTCGATGATGCCGATGGAGTTGATGGACTCACTTGTCTTCCAAGCCTTCGCTGTTATTATTAGATGGCCTTAAGCCATATTATTGTATTAAGTTCCCTTGTGGACAACGATGTAATAAGTGTGTGATTGCTACTCTGCTATAAATCCTTGAAGTAATCTTGTGTGGTGTCGGCATTCTTGATCCAGGATGACATCGAGCACGAGCACTAGATCCATTCGGTCCGGTCGCTCTGAGAGAATGGTATCGAGCACACGACCGTAGGGACACGACCACTAAGATGAAACCATAGATCACTATTCTCTTCCCATTTTCTAACTCCTCATCTTTTCTACTCTCTTTAGGATGAAGGACGCGAAGATCAAGTACACCCAACCGGATGAAGGCACACCTTTTGGATTTCACTTGAAGGAAGTTACCAAGCACGAACATTGGACTACCCAGCTTCACCGGGACTTTCAACGCCACTCACTCAAGAGGAGCTACTGGAAGATTCACGCTCACGTTCGTGAAGGACATTCGCCCCAATCACCAAGCCTACAGATAGTGTTTTCGATTGCACCAACTTGGAGTGCAGGAAAGAGCATGGCAGCTCACATCACTATGGGACGCATTGGAGAAGTTTATCAAGAAGACCTCAAGGACACTATCTACCAGATTTGCGGACGCCGAGATGACAAATGGGAAGTCGTCAGCACCAAGAAGGATAGATCCATTGCAGCATTCATCCAGGAGTTAAACCAGCACATTCGACGCCAGGAGAACCAGATGTGCAATGATATGTTGGAGTTGCAGAATGCGAAGGGAAGGATCATCGAACTTGAAGAAGAACTAAAGACAACTCGCAAGGACTATATGGACGAGATCGTAGCTACGGCAAGACACAATAACGATCTTAAGTACGAAATTGAAGAACTCAAGAAGAAGTTGGCGCTCCGGAATGAAGACCAGTATGTCGATTGCCCAAGCGACTACATCAACATCGACGACACCGATTCGGATCCAAGTGAACCCGACTTTGAAGACGAAGCTGGAGCAGACATTATGGAGTCTTCCACCGGTTCAAATTAGTAGAAGTCCCCCACATATTAGTAGTATTTCCCCCCATGTAAACATTATAGTACACGCACTTCTGCGATAGTTAGATCGTTGTAAGCCCTTGTTTGAATTGAATGAAGTGATTTTGTGTGTATTTGCTCATGTGCATTTGGGTAGTGATTCCCCTTAGACCTCATTCTATTCTAAATTCTCATCTTTTCTAAACCCATCAGATGCCTCCGAGACGCTGCGACCCGGATTCGCTTTTCCCGCCAGAGATCACCCAACTGATCCAAAGAGTTGTAATACCCTGATTCAAACATTGGTGCAGAACCAGGGCAACCACAACAACAACAACCCACCGCTACCACCACCTGCGGATCATCTGACTCGTTTCCTTAGACTAAACCCGCCGGTGTATTCCAGTAGCACCGAGCCGATTGTAGCAGATGGTGGCTCCGCAAGATAGGAAGGGAGCTGACCACTGCAGGATGCACGGATGGAGAAAGAGTGAAGTTTGCAGACATCAGCTTGAAGGACCCGCTGACATGGTGGGAGAATTTCACGATACTTACCACAGTAGACACTGTCACATGGGATCAATTTCAGCAAGCTTTTCGCACTGCCCATGTTTCAGCAGGAGCTATGGCCATGAAGAAGCGTGAGTTTCGCAACCTACGCCAAGGAGGAAGGACTGTTGGCCAGTACGTGGATGAATTTAGTAAATTAGCATGTTATGCCCCAGATGACGTTGTTACCGATGCAGCTAAACAGGAGAAGTTTCTAGAAGGACTGAATGATGAGTTCAGCATGCCATTGATGGTAGCCAGTTTCAATAACTACCAGGAGTTAGTAGACCGAGCCCTCATGATTGAAGGAAAGCAGCAGCAAATTGAGAACCGTAAGCGGAAGTATGGGCAAGGGAAGTATAACTCTGGAGCTCAGCAGAAACCTCGTTATACCCCTAAATCAGGAATTCAGTTTGACATACCCATGGAGGAGGTAATTCGCATAACCATAACAGCACCAAGAATGGGAACGGGAATGGAGGAAGCAGCAGACAGAATCGCACCAACCCGTCAACACCATCCAAAGTAGACTGAGTCATATTACTTGCTTTAAGTGCCGCAAGATCGGGCATTATGCCAATGACTATCGAGAAGGCGAGAATGGAAATGGCAATGGAAGCTCGGAAAGAAGCCCAACCCTTTCAATAGGGGACGGTGAACCACATTGATGTGGAGGAGGTTGAAGATCAGCCCGATGCGATGTCGGTAAGTTTTTGGTTAAGTCATTTCTGCAGCTTGTTCTTTTCGACATCTTTGGTGCATCGCATTCATACATATCAAGGGATTTGTAGATAAGTATAGCCTACCTACCGGATTCTTAAAACCCCGTTGCTAGTAAGCTCACCAGGAGCGGCGTCTATTGCCAGACAAGGATGTTTTCAAGTGCCATTAAGTATAGGAAGGCATGTATTCAGCCGGATTTGATCATTACGGAATCGCAAGGATTTGATGTAATTCTCGGTATGGATTGGCTGTCGATGTATGGAGGAAACATCGATTGCGCAAGTAAGACGATTTTGCTCACCACGGGAGGAAGAAGGATTAAGTATGTATCACGGCACGAGCCGAGAAGAGCGCAAGTTAATTGCCTATCGAGAGTGGTGCAGGAAGAAGTACCGGTGGTGAAGGATTTTCCTGATGTATTTCGGAAGAGTTGCCGTGAATGCCACGGATAGAGACATTGAGTTTTGATAGAACTTTGCCGTGAACAGGCCCAATATCGAAGCGACCATATAGGATGCCAAAGACAGGATTTGGCGGAAATCAAGAAGCAGATTAAAGAACTATTGGATAAAGGTTTTATCGCCCAAGTTCTTCACCTTGGGGATCACCCGTTTTCTAGTGGAGAAGAAGGATGGATCGTTAAGTATGGTTGTTGATTATCGTGGATTGAATGAAGTAACAATCAAGAACTAGTACCCACTACCTATGATAAATGATCTGTTTGATCGCTTGCAAGGAGCCTAGGTGTTTTCCAAGATCGACTTGCGATCGTGGTACCATCGATTGAAGATTCGGGAGCAGGACATACCCAAGACAGCATTTACCACGAGATATGGACTATACGAGTATACCGTTATGTCATTTGGACTGACTAACGCACCAGCCTATTTCATGAACACGATGAACAAAGTGTTTATGGAGTTTTTGGATAAGTTCGTCGTGTGGTGTTCATTGATGACATTTTGATTTTTTCGAAGAATGAAGAGGAACACAAGGAACATTTGCGATTGGTTCTGGAGAAACTGAGGGAACACCAGTTGTATGCCAAGTTCAGCAAATGTGAGTTTTGGCTAAAGGAAGTTGGATTTCTCGGACATATTATATCCGGAGAAGGGATAGCAGTTGACCCCACAAAAGTTGAGACCGTAACCAAATGGGAAGCACCAACGACAGTTGGAGAGATTAAATAGTTTCCTTGGACTCGCAGGATACTACCGAAGATTCATTGAGAATTTCTCAAGGATTGCTAAGCCTATGACTGAATTGTTGAAGAAGGAAAACAAATTCATATGGGTGAGGACTGTGAGGCAAGTTTTCAGGAGTTGAAGAAAAGATAGGTTACCTCACCAGTCTAGATAATGCCAGAACAGACTAAGGATTATGAGGTGAATTGCGACGCTTCACGTCGAGGACTTGGAGCAGTGCTTATGCAGGAAGGAAGAGTTGTTTCGTATGCTTCACGACAACTTAAGCCCCATGAGTTGAATTATGCCACTCATGATTTGGAGTTAGCAGTTGCCAGTACGCCTTGAAGACGTGGAGACATTTTCTCATTGGAAATCATTGTGAAGTATATACGGATCACAAGAGTTTGAAGTACATCTTCACACGGAAGGAATTGAATCTCGAGACAAAGGAGATGGTTAGAGCTTATCAAGGATTATGACATGAGATTGCATTATCACCGGAAAGGCTAATGTCGTAGGTGACGCATTGAGCCGTAAGAGCCACGTCAATACCCTAATGATGGGAGGAATACCCAATGAGTTAGCCGAGGACCTTCGAGAGCTATGTTTGGAAATAGTTCGAGAGGCTATGTAGCAGCACTGGAGATTCAGTCAACACCGATGGACAAAATCGAGAAGCCCAAAAGGCGGATAAGGAAGTTGCCTCTATAAAGGAGAAAATGAGCAAAGGAAAAGCTAAAGGATTTCGTGAGGATGAGCACGATACCCTATGGTTTGAAGACCGTGTTTATGTGCCCAATGACCCGGAGATCGGAAGTTGATTTTACAAGAAGCTCATGATTCACCCTATTCGATTCACTCCAGGAAATACCAAGATGTACTTGGATTTGAAGAATACTACGGTGGACCGGAATGAAGAAGGATATTGCGGAGTATGTAGCAGTTTGCGATGTATGTCGAAAGTAAAGGCGAGAACATCGAAGCCCGGCAGGATTGTTACAACCATTGCCGATACCGAATGGAAGTGGGATAAACTAGGCATGGATTTTATCACGGATTGCCAAAGACTCGTTCAGGATATGACTCGATTTGGGTTATAGTCGACCGTTTAACAAAGGTAGCTCATTTTATTCGATCAAGACCACCTATAGCAGTGCTAAGTTGGCAAAGATATACATGACCAGAATTGTGTGCTTACACGGAGTTCCGAGGAGCATCGTATCGATAGAGGAACCCGGTTTACCTCGAAATTTTGGAACGGTTACACGAAACATTGGGAACCCGATTGGAATTGATACAGCTTTCCACCCACAGACCGATGGATGACCGAGAGAGTCAATCAGATTTTGGAGGACATCTTTGAGAGCTTGTGCCCTAGATTATGGATCTAGCTGGGATGATAGTTTGCCGTATGCAGAATTTTCCTACCACAACAGTTACCAAACCAGCTTGAAGATGGCACCTTTCGAGGCTCTGTATGGAAGAAGGTGCAGGACACCGTTGTTATGGGACGAAACTGGAGATCGTCAGTTGTTTGGACCAGATTTGATTAAGGAGTCGGAACAGAAAGTTAAGTTGATTCGAGACAGGCTCAAGGTAGCCCGATCCGGACAAAAGAGCTATGCCGATTCAAAGCGCCAAAGTGATTGAGTATGAAGTTGGAGACAGAGTATATCTCGAGTATCCCCACTTGAGGAGTTAAGCGTTTTGGAGTTAAAGGAAAGTTAGCACCCGTTTCGTTGGACCGTATAAGATTTTGCAATGCATGGGAGAAGTTGCTTATAAGTTGGAATTACGGAAGGACTGTCGAGGAGTTAATGATGTATTCCATGTTTCTCAGTTAAAGAAATGTCACGCCGAGATAGCAGAGGTACCGTTAAGAGACACAGTGCCACTGGAAGCAATTCAGTTGAAGGATGACTTGACATATGAGGAAAAACCGGTTAAGATTCTCGATTATGCCAGCAGAGTTACCCGCAGCAAGGTTATCAAGTTTTGCAAAGTTCGGTGGAGCCACCACACTGAGGATGAAGCCACACAGGAAAGAGAGGAAGTTATGCTCAAGGACCACCCTCACATATTTTCTAAACAACCAGAATCTCGATGGCTAGATTCATCTTAAGGGGGTAGGTTTGTAACATCCCAAATTTTCAATTTGGAATGTTATACATTAGGTCATCATGCATATCATATTTTTCTCGCATTTTCCGATCCTAGAAAATTTCACGCTACTCAAGGACCCTCGGAGAGAGTTGGAAGTTTCATTATTTTCATATTTGGGATTTCTCAAATTTTGAAAATAGGATCATTGGATTTATTTAATTATCTTCATAAAGTTTTTCCTATAAAAAACTTAAGAGAGGGAATAATATGACTTTCCCAATACTTAGGAAAAATGAAGATATTATAAATAAATCAAAATTTGGTTTTGGAAGATTTATTTTGCTTAGGCAAAAATGAGCATTTTAAAAATTTATGCATGTTTGCCGTTTTAAAGTTCATTTTGTTCGACTCATTTTTAGGAGTCGGGAAAATTTATTTTATTAAAATCGGAGTTCGTTTGGTATTTTTTAATCCGTTTTGTTTTGTTTAAAAACGCCCGGGCCAAGGCCCAGCCGGCCCAGCCAGCCGCCCCGGCCAGCCCGGCCCACCTCTCTCCTCGCGCACGCCGCGCCATTGTGAGCCCCGCCGCCGCCACCGCCGCCGCCGCCCGTGTCCGGGTCGGACACGACGCCGCCGCCCAGCCCCTTCCCAAGCCGCCAACCCCCCTTCTATTTAACCCCGCCCCCTCCTCTCCCTCAACCCGCCCGCGCCGACCTCCACCCGAGCCGCCGCCCGCCCGGGCCGCCGTTCCTCGCCGTCGCCGGAACCCCGAGCCCTCGCCGCCCTCGCCGCCCCTCGACCCGCCGCCACCGCCCGTCGCCCGACCAGCCGAGCCCGCGAGCCCGCCCGGCGAGCCGCCGGAGGTAGCCGCCGCCACAAACCCCCCCGATCCGGTTTTTTTAAGGACCCGATCCGGTTTTTTTTTGAGATGTTCATTTAAAAAAAAAAAAACCCTAGATGGTTTTAATTTTTCGGTTTTCTTAATTAACGAACGTTCACCGAACCGTTCGTTTCAATGAACGCGTTCGTTGGATTAGTTACATTAACGAACGTCCGTTATTTAGTCCGTTCATCGCTTTTCTTTTAATCGGATTTAATCCATTATTTTTGATTCGATTTACGATCCGATTTTCAAATCTGTTTTATTTCTTGCTCGTTTATCTAATCGGTGATTCAAGCGCACGGAGTTTAGATTTAAACCGCCGTTCCGACTAACCTACTTACACAGAGTTTTGCTACTGTAAAATTTTGACTTAGTTTCAGATTTGCTAAACCGAGTCGTTCTCCCTCGAGTTTCCGACTTTCGATGCTTTATTTGGTTCGATTCTTTTGCAACCAGGGTTCTTAAGTTGAACTATCTGGTTGGATTTGTTATTCGAGATTTCCCCGTGCATTAGATGAGTACTTATTGTATGCTTGTTGTTTGTCTGCGTTAGATCACTCGGAGTGCGCCGCTTGTTACTTCGAATCTCTAGGACTCGCGGATCATCAGCAAGGCAAGTAACACTTTGATCATACTTTTTCTACTACCCAGATTTTATGCATTAGATCAACCCTCAAACACTTGCATGTTTAGGATCTAATTAAATTGTGGGATGGGAAGTAGATTGAGGTAGTACCTATTACCTGTTTTACTTATGAAACCTTGGGAGTTACTTCTACGTTTGCTTATTATGCCATGCTATGCTAGTAGTCGTGGATTGGGTGAGTCAATATCCATGATGATGTGAGATTGTTAATTTAATGGTTTTATCTAAGGTGGCAACCTAAACACACATCTGGGTGGATTGAGGCACTGGTTTCTATCAGGACTTGCTCAGATTTTCTTCGGACCGCCACCTGTGCTCTAAGGGATCATAAGATTATTCAAACTAGAAACTTCCGTGTGCAGCCACAAGCCAATTATGGGCTCGCATAGTTGACTAAGTTGTGCGAACTCTTACGGGTAGACTAGCGAGATGTAGGGGAAAGTAGGTGTCTTGGTCTACCCACAAGTAAGGTGTTAAGCGCTTACGAAAGATCGTGTCTCGGTCATCCGTCTCTCAAACACCATGTAGTCACGAGAACCAAGCGGAGGCGATCGAGTCTTGTGGGGAAAAGTGCGCAAACCTCTGCAGAGTGTATAAACTAATCATGATTAGCCGTGTCCCCGGTTATGGACATCTTGAGTATCTAGTACTTGAATATCATGTGAATCTCAACATGTTACTTCTAATAATAAATGTTATTGGGTTTTAATGAGTAATTTTTAATTGGGATTGAGGATCTTGTCAACCATTCTCAATGTTTAACAACCACCATGATAGTTAAATAAAATTATTCCTTTGATGTAGGGAAAAACCAGCTTTATGCAAAAATGTAAATCAGAGAGCCTTACCACCAGCCATATATGCATGTAGTATAGGCTTGTTGCTTCATTGTTCTCTATGTGTTACATTGCGGCATATTCCATGTCTTGACCCGTTTTGGGCTGCAACTTTCACGCTATGCACTTTTCGCATTTACGAGTAAGGTGTTAGGTCGTGGTTCTATACTCGATGATGCCGATGGAGTTGATGGACTCACTTGTCTTCCAAGCCTTCGCTGTTATTATTAGATGGCCTTAAGCCATATTATCGTATTAAGTTCCCTTGTGGACAACGATGTAATAAGTGTGTGATTGCTACTCTGCTATAAATCCTTTGAAGTACTGTGTGGTGTCAGCATTACTGATCCAGGGATGACACTGAGCACAGAGCACTAGATCCATTCGGGTCTGGTCGCTACACTCTGTTTGTCTATGTATTCACACATGTACTAAGTTTCTGGTTAATACAATTCTAGCATGAATAATAAACATTTATCATGATATAAGGAAATATAAATAACAACTTTATTATTGCCTCTAGGGCATATTTCCTTGATCTCCCACTTGCCTCGGAGTCAATAATCTAGATTACACAAGAATGATTCTAACACCCATGGAGTCTTGGTGCTGATCATGTTTTGCTCGTGAGAGAGGCTTAGTCAACGGTCTGCGCAACATTCAGATCCATATGTATCTTGAAAATCTCTATGTCTCCCTCCTTGACTTGATCGCGGATGGAATTGAAGCGTCTCTTGATGTGCTTGGTTCTCTTGTGAATTCTGGATTCCTTTGCTAAGGTAATTGCACCATTATTGTCACAAAAGATTTTCATTGGACCCGATGCACTTGGTATGACACCTAGATAGGATATGAACTCCTTCATCCAAACTCCTTCATTTGCTGCTTCCGAAGCAGCTATGTACTCTGCTTCGCACGTAGATCCCGCCACGCCGCTTTGCTTAGAACTGCACCAACTGATAGCTCCACCGTTTAATATAATCACGTATCCGGTTTGTGACTTAGAGTCATCCGGATCAGTGTCAAAGCTTGCATCCACGTAACCATTTACGACGAGCTCTCTGTCACCTCCATAAATGAGAAACATATCCTTAGTCCTTTTCAGGTATTTCAGGATGTTCTTGACCGCTGTCCAGTGATCCACTCCTTGCTTACCACTAGTAGAAAAGGGGGCAAAGGTCCAGGCCGGGTCAGCCCATTAGTCCGGATTCAGTCCAGAACCGGGACCCATGGGGGCATTGGACCCGGTTCGTGAGCCCCGGGGGCCGGCCGGGCCACGTGGGCCATTGGTCCCGGTTCGTATGGACCTTTTGGGCCTCGCTCCTGGCCCACCACCATTGGTCCCGGTTGGTGACTTGAACCGGGACCAACTTTTGTTACAAACTTTAATAGCAAAAAGAATTATCATAAAAGTAAATAAATAAGTAATTAGATTTCTGTTCAAAACATTAAAAGCAAAAAGAATTATCATAAAAGAAAATAAATAAGTAATTAGAATTTTGTTACAAACTTTAATAGCAAAAGAATTATCATAAAAGAAAATAAATAAGTAATTAGAATTCTGTTCAAAACATTAAAAGCAAAAAGAATTATCATAAAAGAAAATAAATAAGTAATTAGGATTTTGTTAAAAACTTTAATAGCAAAAAGAATTATCGTAAAATAAAATAAATAAGTAATTAGAAACAAAAAAGAAAGCAAAAAAAACTGGGAAAATTTAAAAAAGTGCCACCTACAGGGCCACCACGGCCTGCATATGACTAGAAACCCATTACTAGGGCCGGGATGCAGTTCGCAGAGGCCCAATAGGCCCGAAGCACAGAGAGAGATTTTAGGCCCGTAAGCTGCAGTAGAGAGGAGCTCGAAGTGGTTGGTTCGGCAGGGCTTATAAACCACTCCGAGCCCCTCTCGGCCAGCTGTGTGGGACTAAACATAGCACCGCGCGCCCGGTTCGGCCACGACCTTTGGTCCCGGTTGGTGGCACCAACCGGGACTAAAGGGTGGCATTGGTCCCGGTTTGTGCCACGAACCGGTATCAATGCACCCCTTTAGTCCCGGTTGGTGGCACCAACCGGGACCAAAGGCCTCTGTTTCCTAGTAATGGCCCCTTTAGTCCCGGTTGGTGCCACCAACCGGGACCAAAGGGTGGCATTTGTCCCCGTTCGTGCCATGAACCGGGACCAATGCTCTGCCTATATAAGCGGCACTCGCGAAATTTTCGTTCAGTTCCTTCTTCCCCGCCGCCCGACGCGTCTAGGCTGCCCGTCCGTCTCCGCCTCGCCGTCGCCGTTGTCGTCCGCGTCGCCGCCCCGCCCGTGCCCGTGCCCTTGCCCTGCCACGTCGCCGCCATGCCCGTCGGCCCGCGCCCGCATCAAGCCTCACCGTCGACCGTCGTCGCGCCGCCCCGCTCCGCGCCGCACCTCGCCGTCGCCGTCGCCGTTGTCGTCCCCGACACCGTCGCCGTGAGCAACTAATTTAGATGTGTAGTAATTTTTTTGTTAGATTTTTTGTAGTTTCGTAGATTTTTTGTTAGATGTGTAGTAATTTAGATGTGTAGTTCATAGATTTTTCTGTCAGATTTTTTTCATATTGTGTAATTAATTTGTTCATATTGTGTTAGATTTTTTCTGTTAATAGATTTTTGATGCAAAGATGTTTGTATGTTCATATATATGCATGTTTGTATGTTCATATATATGCAAAGATCGAATATGTCAAATTTTTATGATTTTTTCTGTTCATAGAATTTTTATGATTTTTTTCTGTTCATAGAATTTTTATGATTTTTTCTGTTGTAATTTTGTTCATAGAATTTTAATGATTTTTTGTTCATAGTATTTTCTTTGTAAATTTATTGTGTATGTATAGGAAAATTGTGAATGATAGAAGTCATTTATGAATATGTTCATATTTAGAAAAGAGGAAAAAGAAAAAAAAAATAAGAAGAGAAAGTGTTTAATATAATTAGTTAGAAAAATAATTGAACTATAGTTAAACTAGTTTATTTTTAGTAAGTACTACTTTATGATAATTCATAGTAAGTGCTTCATATATAGTTGAACTAGCTATAGTTGATTTAATAAACTACTTTATTTTACTATATATAGAAGTACTTTGTTTTTAGTAAGTACTACTTTATTTATTTATAGTAAGTGCTTAGTAGTTGAACTAGTTGATTTAATTAATAAAACTACTTTATTTAACTATATATAGAAGTAGTTCCGCATCGGCGTCGGCGATGCCTATCCCACATCCTTGTCGGTAAATCGACTTGGCGGTGGAGGCACCTTGATCGGTGCCATGTTCAGGGACCTGGGCTCCGCCGGCTGGCATTGGGAGGTACTACGTTCGGGGCGAGGTTGGTGAGGAGGCAGCCGTTGTTGACCCGATCCTTGTTTGGTGGCGGTCGTGTGGGCGGTGGCGGTGCCGAGACTTGGGACACCGCGGAGGTGGTACGTCACCGTGTCTGTGAGGAGGACGAGCACGTCCGTCGCTACATGGTTGCATTGGAGGCAGGTTCGACAATACTGGCAGGTTCTTGAGGATCTCACAGGAGCTATGATCTGTGATGGTTCCTTATCTTTGGGTGTCCACCGCCCGCGACGATACCCGTCGGGCACCACGGTTCTAGCTGTATTAGTGATGCTATATGTATGATAGTATTCGAGGAGTATTAGTGATAATATTCGACGATGTACGAACACAAGAGATGATGTACTTTTGCTTATAATTGAGTGCAAGCATGCTAATTTGAGTACTTTATTTTATGATTTGGTTTTACTTATTGAATGCTCATATTGGAAAAGTACTCCTACTTTGAATGCTAAAATCGTGGGGGTAGCTTCTCCTTCATTCCCGAAACTACTTTATTGAATGCTTATATTATGAACATAGGACGTAAATGTCGTACTCGGACAACGAAAACCACCCCGGGGAGTGCGACTGGTGCCACGATGACCGAGGTATGTGCGACAGGTTCATTGATCGGCGCTTCAGCATTAAGCTCGAGGAGACCTTCGATGTTCATACGGTACGCAACGACGACAATAGTTTTTTTCGTAATTAAGCACGACTTCAACTATTTTAACGTGTATTTTTCATATTTTCCAATTCGACTAGCTTATCCCATGCTATGCAAGACGCTATGTCTTGGAGAGGATGGGTTTTGAAGACCATGAAAGTATGGAAACCAAAACAATTCTCCTAAGGACCCATCATGGTGTGGATTTTCAAGTAAAGCTGTACAATCTTTGAGAGTGTAACCCATTTTGGTTGCAAAAATTGGGAAGCACTTTGCAAGATGTATGGTTTTGATGAGGGTATGCTTGTCACCATGGATCTTGGTGATCCTACAATCGAGCAAGACAATATGGAGATTTGGGTCCTTGTGGATACACCTCCAATTCTTCCCCATGTGAGCTTAACATAGTTATTAAGTAATTTATATTGTTTATTTCAAAATAGTTGACAGCTTATTTCCATTGACAACTTATTTTGATTGTTCAAAGAATGTGCGGAAGATGGTAGACAAAACCCACTACAATCGATGGCTCGAATTAACTTATAAGGAGAAAAATTATCCGATCGCATTTTGTACTGATCTTGAGAATTACAATGTCTACAATCGAACTCCTCAACATTATGGTCAATATGTGCCACTAGTGCACGTGTTGAACTACGGTAACTACCATGGAGATACCCTGGTAAGATTTTTTTTACTATTACGACATCCGTGCATCTTTTTGTATACTTCTAAAACTAGTACATCATTGCTAACTACGAAGTTATTACTATGTTTTTCAACAGAAAATCCTAGAGGATTGTGTGCCTCATTTGATGTATCAGAATGGCAGCCTTCGTGTTTTGAACATATATCCAGGTCATCCTACGAATCTCAACTGTCCATACCGGATTTCCAAAAGAAGTGGAGACATGAAATTAAAGAATGGAAAAAATGTATGGACAGTCATAAGGAGCTTCTTGGAAGCAAAAGGAAGCGAAGCGCAAGAATTGGAGACAGGATGATCTCCATTCTTCATAATGGAGAGTCAGGGTCTATATTGTTTTATGCTATTTTACCTTAAGGGTGTTTACGTCCTACCTGATACTGATGATCATGTGTAAGAAAAATTATGTAGGGTTGGGTTCGATGACTATGAGGGTGATGATCGTATGACTTATTATTAATAACGAGTAGGAGTTGTATGATGATGCATGATTAGTAGGACTAGTTATTATATATGATGATGTATGATGCAAGCATGCATGAGTTATTATATATCTGCGGGTGAAATGAACATAGCAGTAGCGTTGGTAAACCAAGGACGAAGATATAAGAGAGGACACTTCTCTCTATTAGCTAGCTAATAACAACCTAAAAATAACCCCATAAACCCCTAAACCAGCCACTTTTTTTAAAGAAAACCTCAGCTCCAGCCAGCTGCTAACGTGGAAGCCTTTTGGTCGGTTTATGTCATCAATCGGGACCAAAGGCCCTACTGAGCTGCGGCAGCGGCCACGTGGATGCCCATCTGTCCTGGTTCGTGTAAGAACCGGGACTAAAGGGGGGAGGTATTAGTAACGACCCATTAGTCCCGGTTCATGAACCGGGACTAAAGGCCCTTACGAAACGGGACAAATGCCCTGTTTTCTACTAGTGTACTTTGGTACCTCCCTGCTAAACTAATAGCAAGGCACACATCAGGTCTGGTACACAACATTACATACATGATAGAGCCTACGGCAGAAGCATAGGGAACACCTTTCATTTTCTCTCTATCTTCTACAGTGGTCGGGCATTGAGTCTCACTCAACTTCACACCTTGTAACACAGGAAAGAACCCTTTCTTTGCTTGATCCATTTTGAACTTTTTCAAAACTTTATCAAGGTATGTGCTTTGTGAAAGTCCAATTAAGCGTCTTGATCTATCTCTATAGATCTTGATGCCCAATATATAAGCAGCTTCAACGAGGTCTTTCATCGAAAAACTCTTATTCAAGTATCATTTTGTGCTATCGAGAAATTCTATATAATTTCCAATCAACAATATGTCATCCACATATGATATTAGAAATGCTACAGAGCTCCCACTCACTTTCTTGTAAATACATGCTTCTCCAAAAGTCTGTATAAAACCATATGCTTTGATCACACTATCAAAACGTCTATTCCAACTCCGAGATGCTTGCACCAGTCCATAGATGGATCGCTGGAGCTTACACACTTTGTTAGCATCCTTTGGATCGATAAAACCTTCAGGTTGCATCATATACAACTCCTCTTCCAGAAATCCATTCGGGAATGCAGTCTTTACATCCATTTGCAAAATTTCATAATCATAAAATGTGACAATTGCTAATCATCGTAGTCAACTCCTTGAACTTGTCGAAAACCTTTTGCAACAAGTCGAGCTTTGTAGACAGTAACATTACCGTCAGCGTCAGTCTTCTTCTTGAAGATCCATTTATTCTCGATGGCTTGCCGATCATCGGGAAGTCAACCAAAGTCCACACTTTGTTCTCATACATGGATCCCATCTCAGATTTCATGGCCTCAAGCCATATTGCAGAATCATCGCTTCCTCATAGTTCGTAGGTTCGTCATGGTCAAGTAACATGACCTCCAAAACAGGATTACCGTACCACTCTGGTGCGTATCTTACTCTGGTTGACCTACGAGGTTCTGTAGTAACTTGATCTGAAGTTTCATGATCATCATCATTAGCTTCCTCACTAATTGGTGTAGGAGTCACAGGAACATATTTCTGTGATGAACTACTTTCCAATAAGGGAGCAGGTATAGTTACCTCATCAAGTTCTACTTTCCTCCCACTCACTTCTTTCGAGAGAAACTCCTTCTTTAGAAGGGATCCATTCTTAGCAACGAATGTCTTGCCTTCGGATCTGTGATAGCAGGTGTACCCAACAGTCTCCTTTGGGTATCCTATGAAGACACATTACTCCGATTTGGGTTCGTGCTTATCAGGTTGAAGCTTTTTCACATAAGTATCGCAGCCCCAAACTTTAAGAAATGACAACTTTGGTTTCTTGCCAAACCACAGTTCATAAGGCGTCGTCTCAATGGATTTAGATGGTGCCCTATTTAACGTGAATGCGGCCGTCTCTAAAGAATAACCCCAAAACGATAGCGGTAAATCAGTAAGAGACATCATAGATCACACCATATCTAGTAAAGTACGATTACGACGTTCGGAAACACCATTACGTTGTGGTGTTCCGGTTGGCGTGAGTTGCGAAACTATTCCGCATTGTTTCAAATGAAGACCAAACTCGTAACTCAAATATTCTCCTCCACGATCTGATTGTAGAAACTTTATTTTCTTGTTATGATGATTTTCCACTTCATTCTGAAATTCTTTGAACTTTTCAAATGTTTCAGACTTATGCTTCATCAAGTAGATATACCCATATCTTCTCAAATCATCTGTGAAGGTGAGAAAATAAGGATACCCTTGTGAGCCTCAACATTCATCGGACCACATACATCAGTATGTATGATTTCCAATAAATCTGTTGCTCGCTCCATTGTTCCGGAGAACAGCGTTTTATTCATCTTTCCCATGAGGCATGGTTCGCAAGTATCAAGTGATTCATAATCAAGTGATTCCAAAATTCCATCAGAATGGAGTTTCTTCATGCGCTTTACACCAATATGACCTAAACGGCAGTGGCACAAATAAGTTGCACTATCATTATTAATTTTGCATCTTTTGGCTTCAATATTATGAATATGTATATCACTGCGATCGAGATTCATAAAAAATAGACCACTCTTCAAGGGTGCATGACCATAAAAGATATTACTAATATAAATAGAACAACCATTATTCTCAGATTTAATGTATAACCGTCTCGCATTAAACAAGATCCAGATATAGTGTTCATGCTCAACACTGGCACCAAATAACAATTATTTAGGTCTAAAACTAATCCCGAAGGTAGATGTAGAGGCAGCGTGCCAACCGCGATCACATTGACTTTGGAACCATTTCCCACGCGCATCGTCACCTCATCCTTAGCCAATCTTCGCTTAATTCGTAGTCCCTATTTCGAGTTGTAGATGTTAGCCGTCGAACCTGTATCAAATAACCAGGTGCTACTGCGAGCATTAGTAAGGTACACATCAATAACATGTATATCACATATACCTTTGTTCACCTTGCCATCCTTCTTATCCGCCAAATACTTGGGGCAGTTCCGCTTCGGTGACTTTGTCCCTTTGCGAGAGAAGCACTTAGTCTCGGGCTTAGGTCCAGACTTGGGCTTCTTCACTTGACGACAACTTGCTTGCCGTTCTTCTTGAAGTTCCCCTTCTTCCCTTTACCCTTTTTCTTGAAATTGGTGGTCTTGTTGACCATCAACACTTGATGCTCCTTCTTGATTTGTAACTCCGCAGCCTTTAGCATCACGAAGAGCTCGTGAATTGTCTTATCCATCCCTTGCATATTATAGTTCATCATGAAGCTCTAGTAGCTTGGTGGCAGTGATTGAAGAATTCTGTCAATGACACTATCATCGAAAGATTAACTCCCGGTTGAATCAAGTGATTGTTATAACCAAACATTTTGAGTATATGCTCCTTGTGAACTATTCTCCTCCATCTTGCAGCTTGTAGAACTTATTGGAAACTTCATATCTCTCAATCCGGGCATTTGCTTGAAATATTAACTTCAACTCCGGAACATCTCATATGCTCCATGGCGTTCAAAACTTCGTTGAAGTCCCGGTTCTAAGCCGTAAAAGCACGGCTGCTTGAACTATCGAGTAGTCATCAGTTTTGCTCTGCCAGACGTTCATAACATCTGGCGTTGCTCCTGCTGCGGGTTTGGCACCTAGCGGTGCTTCCAGGATGTAATTCTTCTGTGCAACAATGAGGATAATCCTCAAGTTACGGACCCAATCCGTGTAATTGCTACCATCATCTTTCAACTTTGCTTTCTCAAGGAATGCATTAAAATTCAATGGAACTTAGCACGGGACATCTATCTACAACAACATAGACATGCAAAATACTATCAGGTACTAAGTTCATGATAAATTAAAGTTCAATTAATCATATTACTTAAGAACTCCCACTTAGAGAGATATCCCTCTAATCACCTAGGTGATCACGTGATCCAAATCAACCAAACCATGTCCGATCATCACGTGAGATGGAGTAGTTTTCAATGGTGAACATCACTATGTTGATCATATCTACTATATGATTCACACTCGACCTTTCGTTCTCAGTGTTCCGAGGCCATATCTGCATATGCTAGGCTCGTCAAATTTAACCCGAGTATTCTGCGTGCGCAAAACTGGCTTGCACCCATTGTATGTGAATGTAGAGTTTATCACACCCGATCATCACGTGGTGTCTCGGCACGACGAACTCTCACAACGGTGCGTACTCAGGGAGAACACTTATACCTTGAAATTTAGTGAGAGATCATCTTATAATGCTACCGTCGATCTAAGCAAAATAAGATGCATAAAAGATAAACATCACATGCAATTAATATAAGTGATATGATACGGCCATCATCATCTTGTGCCTTTGATCTAAATCTTCAAAGCACCGTCATGATCACCATCATCACCGGTGCGACACCTTAATCTCCATCATAGCATCGTTGTCGCCTCGGCAACTATTTCTTCTACGACTATCGCTACCGCTTAGTGATAAAGTAAAGCAATTACATGACGATTGCATTTCATACAATAAAGCGACAACCATATGGCTCCTGCCAGTTGCCGATAACTCTGTTACAAAACATGATCATCACATACAATAAAATTTAGCATCATGTCTTGACCATATCACATCACAACATACCCTGCAAAAACAAGCTAGACGTCCTCTACTTTGTTCTTGCAAGTTTTACGTGGCTGCTACGGGCTGAGCAAGAACCGTTCTTACCTACGCATCAAAACCACAACGATATTTCGTCAAGTATGTGTTGTTTTAACATTCACAAGGACCGGGCATAGCCACACTCGATTTGAAAGTGCAACTATCCCTAGGTGGTTTTGGTAATTCATAACAACATATAGCTCATTGAGCTAATGCTATTCCAAGACTATTGCTTCAGGAAAGCTCAATCAATGGCATGGCATGGATGATGAAAGTGGATCCCTCAAAATACTAAGGACAAAGGATTGACTCAAGCTCAAAAGCTCAAGACTCTTCATTTTACATTTTAGTGATCCAAGATCACATTGAGTCTATAGGAAAAGCCAATACTATCAAGAAGGGATGAGGTGTTGCTTAATGAGCCTCTTGCTTCATGTGCTTAGTGATACGCTCCAAAACCCTCAACTACTTTCCCACATCCACAAATGACCTAAACCTAAAGCCAAAATCGGTCACACCGTTTCTTTCTATCTGGCGCCACCGATTCCAAAAGTCATAGCCACCGCCAAAAACCCTAAGCAAATCGGTCTTACCGATAGGGATCTAGGTCTAACCGTGATGGGGTTGCAATCTCTGTGTTTCCCTTATTAGCGTTTGGTCTAACCGAAGTGAGCGATCGGTCCCACCGAGATTGCAATGTAAACTCTCTGTTTCCTTTTTGTAACATTTCGGTCTCACCGAAAAGAGCAAATCGGTCCCACCGAGTTTACCTAACCAACTCTCTGGAAAGCTTATTAACAAATCGGTCTCACCGAGTTTGTGTAATCGGTCTCACCGAGATTACGTTATGCCCTAAGCTTAACCGAATCGGCCTCACCGAGATGCATGTCAGTCCCACCGAAAGTCACTAACGGTCACTAGGTTTACTAAATCGGTCCAACCGAGTTTAACGATTCGGTCCCACCGAGTTTGGTAAATTGTGTGTAAGGGTTAGATCTTGTGTGGAGGCTATATATACCCCTCCACCTCCTCTTCATTCGTGGAGAGAGCCATCAGAACGAACCTACACTTCCAACTTACCATTTCTGAGAGAGAACCACCTACTCATGTGTTGAGGCCAAGATATTCCATTCCTACCATATGAATCTTGATCTCTAGCCTTCCCCAAGTTGCTTTCCACTCAAACCCTCTTTCCACCAGATCCAAATCCTATGAGAGAGAGTTGAGTGTTGGGGAGACTATCATTTGAAGCACAAGAGCAAGGAGTTCATCATCAACACACCATTTGTTACTTCTTGGAGAGTGGTGTCTCCTAGATTGGCTAGGTGTCACTTGGGAGCCTCCGACAAGATTGTGGAGTTGAACCAAGGAGTTTGTAAGGGCAAGGAGATCGCCTACTTCGTGAAGATCTACCGCTAGTGAGGCAAGTCCTTCGTGGGCAACGGCCATGGTGGGATAGACAAGGTTGCTTCTTCATGTACCCTACGTGGGTGGAGCCCTCCGTGGACTCGCGCAGCCGTTACCCTTCGTGGGTTGAAGTCTCCATCAATGTGGATGTAAGATAGCACCACCTATCGGAACCACGACAAAAACATCCGTGTCTCCAATTGCGTTTGAATCCTTCAAACCCTTCCCTTTAATTTCTTGCAAGTTGCATGCTTTAATTTCCGCTGCCTTTACACTCTTTGCATGCTTGCTTGAATTGTGTGATGATTGCTTGACTTGTCCTAAAATAGCTAGAATCTACCAAACTCTAAAATTGGGAAAAGGTTAAGTTTTAATTGGTCAAGTAGTCTAATAACCACCCCTCTAGACATACTTCAAGGTCCTACATGATTCAACTAAAGTTGGAGAAACTGACACCCGCCAGCCACCTGTGTGCGAAGCACGTCGGTAGAACCGGTCTCGCATAAGCATACGCGTAATGTCGGTCTGGGCCGCTTCATCCAACAATACCGCCGAATCAAAGTATGACATGCCTGTAAGCAGTATGACTTGTATCGCCCACAACTCACTTGTGTTCTACTCTTGCATATAACATCTACGCATAAACACGGCTCGATACCCTTTGTTGGGGAGCGTAGTAATTTCAAAAAAATTCTTACTGGCATACGCCAAGATCATGGTGATGCATAACGACGAGAGGGAGAGTGTTGTCCATGTACCCTCGTAGACCGTGGCGGAAGCATTATGACAATGCGGTTGATGTAGTCGCACGTCTTCACGGTCGACCAATCCTAGTACCGAATGTACAACACCTCCGCTATCTTCACACGTTCAGCTCGGTGACGTCCCACAAACTCACGATCCAGTAGAGCTTCGAGGGAGAGTTCCGTCAGCACGACGGCATGATGTGATGATGATGAAGTTACCGGCGAGGGCTTCGCCTAAGCACCGCTACGATAGGACCAAGCTGGAATATGGTGGAGGGGGGCACCACTCACGACTAAGACATCACTGATCAACTGGTGTCTCTGGGGTGCCCTCCTCCCCCGTCTCGCATGGAGTGGAGGAGGGGGGAGAGCCTGTCGGTGTCAAACCGGCGGATCTCGGGTAGGGGGTCCCGAGCTGTGCGTCTAGGCGGATGGTAACGAGGAAACAAGGGACACGATGTTTTACCCAGGTTCGGGCCCTCTCGATGGAGGTAAAACCCTACTCCTGCTTGATTAATATTGATGATATGGGTAGTACAAGAGTAGATCTACCACAAGATCGAGAGAGGCTAAACCCTAGAAGCTAGCCTATGGTATGATTGTTGTTCGTCCCTACGGACTAAAACCCTCCGGTTTATATAGACAGGAGAGGGTTAGGGTTACATAGAGTCGGTTACAAATGGGAGGAGGTCTACATATCCGTATCGCCAAGCTTGCCTTCCACACCAAGGAAAGTACCATCCGGACACGGGACGAATTCTTCAATCTTGTATCTTCATAGTCCAGGAGTCCGGCCAAAGGTTATAGTCCGGCCATCCGGACACCCCCTAATCAAGGACTCCCTCAGTAGCCCACGAACCAGGCTTCAATGACGAGCGAGTCCGGCGAAGATTGTCTTGGCATTGCAAGGCGGGTTCCTCCTCCGAATACTTCATAGAAGATTTTGAACACAAGGGTAGTGTCCGGCTCTGTAAAATAAGTTCCACATACCACCGTAGAGAGAATAATATTTACACAAATCCAATCTGCTGACGTATTTTGCAGCATGACATCACACCACGGCCAAGCCTTTATTCGAATCGTTTTTACTGTCCCACCTCAGCGCACTTAGCAAGGCGGTTTCCTCGGCACGTCTTGTCGAAGCAGAGATTGTGTCCCCTTATTCCGGGATTCTCATCAATACGGGCGTGGGTAACCCAACCGTGCCATTAATTTATGGCGCTTGGGAGATAAGCGAGTTTTACCCGGTGGTGGGGGCACATAGTTCCGTCCGCCCATATAAGGGATAAGGATCCACCTTTCTCATCTATGCCTTCTTCCTCCTTTGCTTATCCATTGCTAGTGAGGCAAGTCCTTCGTGGGCGGCGGCCATGGTGGGATAGACAAGGTTGCTTCTTTGTGGACCCTTAGTTGGTGGAGCCCTCCGTGGACTCGTAGCGGCCGTTACCCTTCGTGGGTTGAAGTCTTCATCAACGTGGATGTACGATAGCACCACCTATCGGAACCACGACAAAAACATCCGTGTCTCCAATTGCGTTTGAATCCTCCAAACCCTTCCCTTTACTTTCTTGCAAGTTGCATGCTTTAATTTCCGCTGCCTTTACACTTTGTTTGCATGCTAGCTTGAATTGTGTGATGATTGCTTGACTTGTCCTAAAATAGCTAAAATCTACCAAACTCTAAAATTGGGAAAAGGTTAAGTTTTTATTAGTCAAGTAGTCTAATCACCCCCTCTAGACATACTTCAAGGTCCTACAAGTGGTATCGAGCCTTGGTCTCCATTTGCTTTGATTTCCATAGCTTTTGGTGGTCATAGCCTTGGTTTCACAACCTAGGAGAGTATGGCGTCTAGTGAGGGAAATTATCACCGTAGAGGTCCTTACTTTGATGGTACTAATTTTGCTAGTTGGAAGCATAAGATGAAAATGCATATTCTTGGACATAACCCGCCCGTTTGGGCAATTATTTGTATTGTCTTGCATGGTGAATTCTTGATGGGAGAGAACCGAACCGTGAAGCTAATGCGGAAGAATTGAAGATGCTGCAATACAACGCTCAAGCATGCGACATCATCTTCAACGGATTGTGGCCCGAAGAATTCAACAAAATCAGCCGTCTTGAGAATGCAAAGGAAATTTGGGATACTTTGATTGATATGCATGAAGGTACCGAGTCCGTCAAGGAATCCAAGTTGGATGTGCTCCAAAGTCAGCTTGACAAGTTTAAAATGAAGGATGGTGAAGGTGTCATTTGAAATGTACTCTAGGCTTGCTCTTATCACAAATGAGATTGCCCGGCTTAGGGAGTGAAGAGATGACCGACAAATTCATCATCAAGAAAATCCTAAGAGCATTGGATGGAAAGTATGATACCGTGTGCACATTGATCGAAATGATGCCAAACTACAAAGATCTCAAGCCAACGGAAGTCGTTGGAAGGATTGTTGCTCATGAGAAGTCACTCAAGGATAAGGAGGAACTTCACAACAAGTCAAGTGGTGCTTACAAAGCCTCAAGTGAAGCCCCACACCATCAAGTGGGAAACCAACCTTCAATGAAGAATTGAGCTTAATGGTGAAGAACTTCAAAAATTCTACAAAAGTAGAAGAAAAGGAAGAAGCTCCAAGTCAAGGTCTTACAATGACAAGAGATCTTCTAGTCGAGGCATAATTGCTACAATTGTGGGAGACAGGACACTACTCAAATGAGTGTACGACACCCTACAAAGAAGAGAAGATTCTCCAAGAAGAAGGAGCAAAGAGAAGAATCACCACCAAGAGAGAGGAGGAGTAGAGATGATCGTTGTGAACGAAGACCCTCACGGAGAAGTAAGGATTCGGAAAGAAAGGACAAGTCATCAAGGAGCTACACAAAACGAAGACATCAACCTCATGTTGGTGAATGGGTTTCCAGCTCCGACTCCGACAATCACTCCGAGAGAAGCTATCACTCCGACTCCGAATATACTCAAGATGAAGGTGTTGCCGGTCTAGCACTTGTGTCAACCATATCCTATGACATATTTGACTCACCAAATGAAGGTGTTGGAAGATGCTTCATGGCCAAAGGTCCAAAGGTAACACATCCCGAGTATGTTGATTTTAATAGTGATGAAGATGACTTGCTTGTGGATGATGATTTACTTGTTGAGAAATCTAGTGATGAATACTATGACGAAACGTCAATTAATCATGCTAATCAAACTAATTACAATGATAAGGAGAAAATTGAGCTTCTAACTAAAGAACTAAACACTCTTAAGTTGGCTCATGAAACTATCTTCGAAGATCATCGAGAACTTTTAAGGGCTCATGAGAAGTTACGCTTTGAAAAGCTCAATCTTGAGCAAGAGCATGAGTTCTTAAAGGCAATCAATGATGATCTCCGCAAGAAAAGTTCTTCTTACATTGCCAAGCGTTTACTCTTAACTACTTACATGCCTCAAGTCAAGTCTAGTAACAAGAACAAGAAAGATACTTCCTCTAGTAGTAACAATAATAATGTCAAATCCAATGTTGTTGCTTCTAGTAGTTCTCTTGATTCCACTAATGATTCTCTTAGCCAAGTTACACTTGAGCAAGAAAATAGTTTATTGAAGGGAATTATAGGGAAAGGTGTTTACAAGAGCCTTGCCGAGAGTAAGCAATTCGAGGAAATTGTAGGCAAGCAAGGAAGGCACCGGAAGAATCAAGGTGTTGGTTTTGAACGAAAGTTCAACGCCAATGGAGTTGAGTGGGAAGAAGATCAATACCCCAAGACAAAGTTTGTTCCTCAACAAGAGAAGTATGATCCTACTTCCTTCAAGGGGACACAAGCTCAAGATGATCTTCCACCACAAGACCACAAGAACAAAGGCAAGGACAAGCTTCAAGAAGAGATTGATGCATTTGAAGAAGCACCTAAAGCCTCGTTCAAGTGGGTCCCCAAGACTACGCCAAGTTCTACTTCATCAAGTACAACTACAACTCTAAGGATTCCCATCAAGATGATGTGGATCCCAAGAAGAAGAACTAGAGAGTTCTTGGCGGTGACTCCGCCAACATTCTTCACTCATATCATTTTGGCAAGAACAAGTGCAATCAACTTTCACATCTTGCACTAGTTCAAGGAGTCACAAACCCTCATGTTGGTAAGGCAAGGGACAAGGTAACCTAATCTTTTCATGGACATCATCTTGTGTGTGCATCACTCTATGTCTATGGATATTCTTGTTTGTTCCTTGTGGGACTAACCCATGTAGGCAAGTTGAAAGTGAAACTCACTCCAAAGGATTGCTCCAAATGATCTACATCAACATTGAGCATCTACATCTTCAACACCTACATGAAGTCATCATCGACAAAACCCAAGGTTAGTTCATCCCTCTAAGGGGGATCTCACATCTAGGGGAGCTTAACTCTAAGAATTGAGTCAAAGCAACTCTAATGGTGTGAACACATTAATGCATTATGTAAAAGTGGTAACCCACTTGAGTTTAAGCGATGAGTATGACCTATGATCAAATGTTCTCATTTGACTCCTAAGTCAATATACTCATATATAGATGACCTAGTCATCGCCAATTGCTTGATAGTTTCTAAAATTGGTTGTGCATGCTTTGCCACATATTTCAATTGCCATCTTATTGCGTGAGCATGTTGGTGCATATTTTACTCATTCAAGGACATCCACTTGTTGTTTTGTTTGTTTGGATTCTTTTCTTTGTGCCAAGTGGATGGACAAGAATGCCTAAGAACCTTCTTTAGCTATCTATGTTCTTCTCGTCTCAAACTCTATTCATGCTACGTCACAAAATTTGATCAAGTCAGATTTGAACCACTCTGTGTGAGGAGCACTCGGAGTCCCCGATTCGTCATAGACTTAAACTTCCAAAACCTCTTAGTGATTCTCGGTCTGACCGATCCTTCCATTTCGGTCCTACCGAGATCATCAAGTTGATCTGAGTTTTCAATCTCGGTGCAACTGATTTGAACTTTCGGTCTCACCGATTTGCTTTATCGAACATAATTATGCATCTCGGTGCCACGAAGTTCTTCCACTCGGTCACACCGGCGTGGTCGAGCTATATATAGCCACGGGCAAAATTTTGGAAATTTCTCCGAAACCCTTCGCCCGCGCAATAGCTCGCTCTGCCATCGTGGTCTCCGGATCATCTCCTCGTCGCTAGCAGCCTCCTGTCGCCGGTCTCCGCCGCCGTCAACGGATTTCGTCCCCGCCGTTGCCGCTGTAGCAAGTCCACCGCCAAGATAGGGTATGGACTTAATCTTTGTGCTATCCACGTCTGATTCCTGGCACATTGTTTTCATATTGATTCTTGCCACGATTGAAACTCGTCTATCCAGCCAAAGTAGTTCATAGATTAGGTATGATTCAAATTTTTAGGGTTAGGTTTCCGCCGAAACCATCTCGGACCCACCGAGTTGAAAAACTCGGTCTCACCGATTTGGCCTATGCCATTGCACTAGTGACTCTCAGTCTAACCGAGAATTACTAATCGGTGCAACCGATTTGAGGATTCTGTGAAACCCTAGCAGTCTCGATACCACCGAACTGAAACTCGGTCCAACCGAGATCATTAGTTTAGGTTCTAAAACTGCTTCGGTATCACCGAGTTTGAAAATCGGTGAATCCGAAATGGTTTCTGTGGAAAACTAAGACTGAACTTTTGAGTCATTCTTTTGCAAAAACCTCTGCATTTTGTGATGCTCATCTTTTCTATCTCATCTATAACTCTTCACAGGGTCAGCAGTCAGCTTTTGCAGTATGTCTGATCAAAGTGACAGCCAGAACAGGACAGAAGAGCAGATGGACTTGAGTGAGGGCACTAGTCCCTCAACTTCAGATGAAGGGAGCAGAAGTACTCCTAGCAATTTGCCTAAGGCTGCAACTAGGCAAAGGAGGAAAAGAACTTCAGATTTAGAGGATGAAGATTACAAAGCTGAGGAAGATGAGGCAACTTCCAAGAAAGTGGTGCTCAAGAAGGAATATGGCTTAGCAAAGAATACAAAGCCAGGCATGAAGATCGAAAGGCCTGCAGAAAGACAACTAATGTCCAAAGCCAGAGTGTCTACACAAGCTTCTTTGGAAACCCAACCCAAAGAACCAGCTGCTGCAGAAGGGAAGAAAAGAAAGGAAAGGGTCAAGATGACCATGGCCAGAGTAGTTGGTCAACCTTCCATGATGGAAGAGGAAGAGCTTGCTGCACCAGCTCCAAAGGCACCAAAGCTTATGGGTGATGCTATTAGATCAGGGGCTGCCACATCTAAGCCCAAGGAAGCACCCAAAGCTGCCTCCAAGGCCAAGTCTGCACCAAAGAGGAATACCAGGAGTATTCCAGCTGCTGAGAAGAACAAGGCCCAGTGCCAAATGATGCTGATGAGGAAGATGAAGAAGGACAAGTTCTAAGAAAGCTCAAGCCCAAGATACCAGACCACAATGATGCCCATCCTGTGGCTGAGAACATGATAATCAGGAAGGATTCAGGGCTGAGACTGTGGAGAATGGAAGATCCATATGCTTCAAGGAGAAGAACTGCTGTTGACTACAGGTTCCACACAAAGGAACAACAGGACTTCTATGAAACAATTCTGTTGGACAAGAAGCCCATAGTCTGTGACATGAAGTGGGTTGACTGGAAATTCATCAAGGAAAATGAACTGCACTATCCTGGAGTGCAAGACAGCTTTATTGCTTGTGGAGTTGCAGATTTTGTTGGACAGAAGTTCAACAACTGGAATGATGAGCTTATCATGTAGTTCTACTCCACATCACACTTTTACCCAGATGGAAGAATAGTTTGGATATCTGAAGGTACAAGGTACCAGTCCACTATTGAAGAATGGGCAAGTCTGAACAATACCCCCAAGGAGAATGAGGATGACCTAGACATTTATGCAAAGAAGAAGATGGGTCACAATTCAATGGCTCACATGTACAAGGAAATTCCAGACAAGGCATTAGCGACTCACAAGTTTGGATCAGTTCACTTTCTGCTGTCAGGGTTGCCAACCATAAATTGGATTACGAGGCACACTTTGTTGCCCAAGTCTGGTGACCATAACATGATCGGAGGGCATGCCATCAACATGTTGCATGTGTTTGATGTGCCACGAAGTTCAAAGTCATGAGCACGATCATTGAAACAATCGAGAGGACTCCAATGAGATCGTAAGAGGAGGCTGTGGATATGCACCTCGATTCAAGAATTGATAAACTCAAAGATGAGCACAAGAAAATATCAGTTGGATAAGGAACACTTTCCACTTTATCCAGACTTTGAGGACAATGAGGTTGTCATGAATGAAGATGATCCACAATCAGTTCAAGCTCAGGAGAAGAAGGAGAAGCCAAAGAGGGAGAAGGTTGCCAAGATGCCAACTCAAGAGGAGGCATCTGAGTATTTTTTGAAGAACAAGCAGGACCAGCTCGGATACTTAATAGCATCAACCCTGAGGATTGAGAAGGGATTGTCCACCCTCACTCAAAATCAGGAGAGCTTGGAGAGAATCATAGAACAAAAGTTCTATAACTTAGATGTGAAAGTAACTAAGATTCAGTCTGCAGTGGAGGAACTACAAGATGACATGCAGGAGAGGAAGGGCAAGACTACCACCAATGTGTTTGCCAGAGTGCCTAGAGCCCAGGAGGTCGGATCACGGTGCGGATGCAGACACTAGAGCAACAACTTCAGCTCCAGCCACTGCCCCTACAGCCTCAGTGCCACCAGCTCCAGCATCTACATCAGCTCCAGTTCAATCTACTTCAATAGAAGCTTTCGTCCTCGGCGTTATCCGGACTCCACCACCAGAAGATCAAGCCTGAGAGTCGATCTAGCACTATGCATTTTCTATGAACTTTTTGGTAACTTGTTGCCAAAGGGGGAGAAAAATGTATAGATCATAGGCTTCGAGAGAGAGTGTGTTGCTTTTGTTCTCTCTCGCTTTATTTGGTGGTTTTTCAATCTTTGTTTGCCTTTGGTTGAGATACTATGCTTGTGAGACATTGATGATCATGTGTTTGATCATAAGCTACACTTATGCATGCTTGATATTATCCTATCTATCTTATGTGATCACTCACTATGCTTGGTGATGAGTGCATGTATTCATTGTTTATTCTTTTGAGCGCTCCACCAAGATGTATGTGACATGGAAGAGTAACCCATGAGCCTAATTCATTGTGCATTTGCAGTCCAAAGCAAATATAAAACTATGCACAAATTTAGGGGGAGCTCTTGCTTATCACATACTTCTCAAAGCGACGATGTTATTTAAATTTTATTATCATTTGTCGAAGCTTTGATCTACATGTTGTCATCAATTACCAAAAAGGGGGAGATTGAAAGTGCAACTATCCCTAGGTGGTTCTGGTAATTCATAACAACATATAGCTCATTGAGCTAATGCTATTCCAAGACTATTGTTTCAAGAAAGCTCAATCAATGGCATGGCATGGATGATGAAAGTGGATCCCTCAAAATACTAAGGACAAAATATTGGCTCAAGCTCAAAAGCTCAAGACTCTTCATTTTACATTTTAGTGATCCAAGATCACATTGAGTCTATAGGAAAAGCCAATACTATCAAGAAGGGGTGAGGTGTTGCTTAATGAGCCTCTTGCTTCATGTGCTTAGTGATACGCTCCAAAACCCTCAACTACTTTCCCACATCCACAAATGACCTAAACCTAAAGCCAAAATCGGTCACACCGATTCTTTCTATCCGGCGCCACTGATTCCAAAAGTCATAGCCACAGCCACAAACCCTAAGCAAATCGGTCTTACCGATAGGGATCTCGGTCTAACCGAGATGGGTTGCAATCTCTCTGTTTCCCTTCAGAACGCGTTTGGTCGAACCGAAGTGAGCGATCGGTCCCACCGAGATTGCAATGTAAACTCTCTGTTTCCTTTTTGTAACATTTCGGTCTCACCGAAAAGAGCAAACCGGTCCCACCGAGTTTACCTGACCAACTCTCTGGAAAGCTTATTACCAAATTGGTCTCACCGAGTTTGTGTAATCGGTCTCACCGAGATTACGTTATGCCCTAAGCTTAACCGAATCGGCCTCACCGAGATGCATGTCAGTCCCACCGAAAGTCACTAACGGTCACTAGGTTTACTAAATCGGTCCAACCGAGTTTAACGATTCGGTCCCACCGAGTTTGGTAAATTGTGTGTAAGGGTTAGATTTTGTGTGGAGGCTATATATACCCCTCCACCTCCTCTTCATTCGTGGAGAGCCATCGTAAGCGAACCTACACTTCCAACTTACCATTTCTGAGAGAGAACCACCTACTCATGTGTTGAGGCCAAGATATTCCATTCCTACCATATGAATCTTGATCTCTAGCCTTCCCCAAGTTGCTTTCCACTCAAACCCTCTTTCCACCAGATCCAAATCCTATGAGAGAGAGTTGAGTGTTGGGGAGACTATCATTTGAAGCACAAGAGCAAGGAGTTCATCATCAACACACCATTTGTTACTTCTTGGAGAGTGGTGTCTCCTAGATTGGCTAGGTGTCACTTGGGAGCCTCCGACAAGATTGTGGAGTTGAACCAAGGAGTTTGTAAGGGCAAGGAGATCGCCTACTTCGTGAAGATCTACCGCTAGTGAGGCAAGTCCTTCGTGGGCAACGGCCATGGTGGGATAGACAAGGTTGCTTCTTCATGTACCCTACGTGGGTGGAGCCCTCCGTGGACTCACAAGGCAAATTACCCTTCGTGGGTTGAAGTCTCCATCAATGTGGATGTAAGATAGCACCACCTATCGGAACCACGACAAAAACATCCGTGTCTCCAATTGCGTTTGAATCCTTCAAACCCTTCCCTTTAATTTCTTGCAAGTTGCATGCTTTAATTTCCGCTGCCTTTACACTCTTTGCATGCTTGCTTGAATTGTGTGATGATTGCTTGACTTGTCCTAAAATAGCTAGAATCTACCAAACTCTAAAATTGGGAAAAGGTTAAGTTTTAATTGGTCAAGTAGTCTAATAACCACCCCTCTAGACATACTTCAAGGTCCTACATGATTCAACTAAAGTTGGAGAAACTGACACCCTTGACCACACGTAATGCGAAGCACGTCGGTGAAACCGGTCTCGCATAAGCGTACGCGTAATGTCGGTCTGGGCCGCTTCATCCAACAATACCGCCGAATCAAAGTATGACATGCCTGTAAGCAGTATGACTTGTATCGCCCACAACTCACTTGTGTTCTACTCTTGCATATAACATCTACGCATAAACCTGGCTCTGATACCACTGTTGGGGAACGTAGTAATTTCAAAAAAATTCTTACGCGCACGCAAGATCATGGTGATGCATAACGACGAGAGGGGAGAGTGTTGTCCATGTACCCTCGTAGACCGTAAGCGGAAGCATTATGACAATGCGGTTGATGTAGTCGCACGTCTTCACGGTCGACCAATCCTAGTACCGAATGTACAACACCTCCGCTATCTTCACACGTTCAGCTCGGTGACGTCCCACAAACTCACGATCCAGTAGAGCTTCGAGGGAGAGTTCCGTCAGCACGACGGCATGATGACAGTGATGATGAAGTTACCGACGCAGGGCTTCGCCTAAGCACCGCTACGATATGACCAAGCTGGAATATGGTGGAGGGGGGCACCACACACGACTAAGAAATCAATGATCAACTTGTGTCTATGGGGTGCCCTCCTCCCCCGTATATAAAGGAGTGGAGGAGGGGGGAGAGCCGGCTGTCGGTGTCAAAACCGGCGGATCTCGGGTAGGGGGTCCCGAACTGTGCGTCTAGGCGGATGGTAACAGGAAACAAGGGACACGATGTTTTTACCCAGGTTCGGGCCCTCTCGATGGAGGTAAAACCCTACTCCTGCTTGATTAATATTGATGATATGGGTAGTACAAGAGTAGATCTACCACAAGATCAGAGAGGCTAAACCCTAGAAGCTAGCCTATGGTATGATTGTTGTTCGTCCTACGGACTAAAACCCTCCGGTTTATATAGACACCGGAGAGGGTTAGGGTTACATAGAGTCGGTTACAAATGGGAGGAGGTCTACATATCCGTATCGCCAAGCTTGCCTTCCACACCAAGGAAAGTACCATCCGGACACGGGACGAATTCTTCAATCTTGTATCTTCATAGTCCAGGAGTCCGGCCAAAGGTTATAGTCCGGCCATCCGGACACCCCCTAATCCAGGACTCCCTCAGTAGCCCCTGAACCAGGCTTCAATGACGACGAGTCCGGCGCGAAGATTGTCTTCGGCATTGCAAGGCGGGTTCCTCCTCCGAATACTTCATAGAAGATTTTGAACACAAGGGTAGTGTCCGGCTCTGTAAAATAAGTTCCACATACCACCGTAGAGAGAATAATATTTACACAAATCCAATCTGCTGACGTATTTTGGCAAAGATGACATCACACCACGGCCAAGCCTTTATTGAATCGCTTTTCTTGTCCCACCTCAGCCTTAGCAAGGCGGTTTCCTCGGCACGTCTTGTCGAAGCAGAGATTGTGTCCCCTTATTCCGGGATTCTCATCAATACGGGCGTGGGTAACCCAACCGTGCCATTAATTTATGGCGCTTGGGAGATAAGCGAGTTTTACCAGGCTGGTGGGGGCACATAGTTCCGTCCGCCCATATAAGGGGATAAGGATCCACCTTTCTCATCTATGCCTTCTTCCTCCTTTGCTTATCCATTGCTAGTGAGGCAAGTCCTTCGTGGGCGACGGCCATGGTGGGATAGACAAGGTTGCTTCTTTGTGGACCCTTCGTTGGTGGAGCCCTCCGTGGACTCGCGCAGCCGTTACCCTTCGTGGGTTGAAGTCTTCATCAACGTGGATGTACGATAGCACCACCTATCGGAACCACGACAAAAACATCCGTGTCTCCAATTGCGTTTGAATCCTCCAAACCCTTCCCTTTACTTTCTTGCAAGTTGCATGCTTTAATTTCCGCTGCCTTTACACTGTTTGCATGCTAGCTTGAATTGTGTGATGATTGCTTGACTTGTCCTAAAATAGCTAAAATCTACCAAACTCTAAAATTGGGAAAAGGTTAAGTTTTTATTAGTCAAGTAGTCTAATCACCCCCCCTCTAGACATACTTCAAGGTCCTACAAGTGGTATCAGAGCCTTGGTCTCCATTTGCTTTGATTTCCATAGCTTTTGGTGGTCATAGCCTTGGTTTCACAACCTAGGAGAGTATGGCGTCTAGTGAGGGAAATTATCACCGTAGAGGTCCTTACTTTGATGGTACTAATTTTGCTAGTTGGAAGCATAAGATGAAAATGCATATTCTTGGACATTACCCCGCCGTTTGGGCAATTATTTGTATTGTCTTGCATGGTGAATTCTTCGATGGGAGAGAACCGAACCGTGAAGCTAATGCGGAAGAATTGAAGATGCTGCAATACAACGCTCAAGCATGTGACATCATCTTCAACGGATTGTGCTCCGAAGAATTCAACAAAATCAGCCGTCTTGAGAATGCAAAGGAAATTTGGGATACTTTGATTGATATGCATGAAGGTACCGAGTCCGTCAAGGAATCCAAGTTGGATGTGCTCCAAAGTCAGCTTGACAAGTTTAAAATGAAGGATGGTGAAGGTGTCATTTGAAATGTACTCTAGGCTTGCTCTTATCACAAATGAGATTGCCGGCTTAGGGAGTGAAGAGATGACCGACAAATTCATCATCAAGAAAATCCTAAGAGCATTGGATGGAAAGTATGATACCGTGTGCACATTGATCGAAATGATGCCAAACTACAAAGATCTCAAGCCAACGGAAGTCGTTGGAAGGATTGTTGCTCATGAGAAGTCACTCAAGGATAAGGAGGAACTTCACAACAAGTCAAGTGGTGCTTACAAAGCCTCAAGTGAAGCCCCACACCATCAAGTGGGAAACCAACCTTCAATGAAGAATTGAGCTTAATGGTGAAGAACTTCAACAAATTCTACAAAAGTAGAAGAAAAGGAAGAAGCTCCAAGTCAAGGTCTTACAATGACAAGAGATCTTCTAGTCGAGAGCGCAATTGCTACAATTGTGGGAGACCCGGACACTACTCAAATGAGTGTACGACACCCTACAAAAGAAGAGAAGATTCTCCAAGAAGAAGGAGCAAAAGAGAAGAATCACCACCAAGAGAGAGGAGGAGTAGAGATGATCGTTGTGAACGAAGACCCTCACGGAGAAGTAAGGATTCGGAAAGAAAGGACAAGTCATCAAGGAGCTACACAAAACGAAGACATCAAGCTAGCCTATGGTATGATTGTTGTTCGTCCTACGGACTAAAACCCTCCGGTTTATATAGACACCGGAGAGGGTTAGGGTTACATAGAGTCGGTTACAAATGGGAGGAGGTCTACATATCCGTATCGCCAAGCTTGCCTTCCACACCAAGGAAAGTACCATCCGGACACGGGCCAATTCTTCAATCTTGTATCTTCATAGTCCAGGAGTCCGGCCAAAGGTTATAGTCCGGCCATCCGGACACCCCCTAATCCAGGACTCCCTCAGTAGCCCCTGAACCAGGCTTCAATGACGACGAGTCCGACGCGAAGATTGTCTTCGGCATTGCAAGGCGGGTTCCTCCTCCGAATACTTCATAGAAGATTTTGAACACAAGGGTAGTGTCCGGCTCTGTAAAATAAGTTCCACATACCACCGTAGAGAGAATAATATTTACACAAATCCAATCTGGCGGCGTATTTTGCAGCATGACATCACACCGGCCAAGCCTTTATTGAATCGTTTTCTTTGTCCCACCTCGGTAGCACTTAGCAAGGCGGTTTCCTCGCACGTCTTGTCGAAGCAGAGATTGTGTCCCTTATTCAGGATTCTCATCAATACGGGCGTGGGTAACCCAACCGTGCCATTAATTTATGGCGCTTGGGAGATAAGCGAGTTTTACCAGGCTGGTGGGGGCACATAGTTCCGTCCGCCCATATAAGGGGATAAGGATCCACCTTTCTCATCTATGCCTTCTTCCTCCTTTGCTTATCCATTTTCAAGACTTTTCGAGCTCTAGCGCCCAAGTCCGCACATCCCACCTCAACCTTCTCCAGCCATGTCCGGAGCGGGAGGCAAGTGGATGGCCTCCTCCGTCACGGAGGGACACATCAAGAAGCTGAGGAAAGCCGGATATTTGTCCAATGACATCGCGCACCGGCTCCCCGACAAGCGGCAGCTCATCCCCACCCCCAGGCCCCATGAGAGGGTGGTGTTCCTCACCCATTTCCTCCACGGACTAGGTTTCCCACTTCACCCATTTGTCCGGGGACTCATGTTCTACTACGGCCTAGATTTCCATGATCTGGCCCCGAATTTCATTCTCAACATCTCGACGTTCATCGTCGTGTGCAAGGCCTTCCTTTGCATCCAGCCCCACTTCGGCTTATGGCTGAATACCTTCAATGTCAAACCGAAGGTAGTGGACGGCCGCCAAGAGGAGTGCGGAGGCGCCATGGTGGGCAAAATGCCCAATGTTACATGGCTCGAGGGCTCCTTCGTGGAGACCATAAAGGGGTGGCAATCAGGGTGGTTCTACATCACTGAGCCGCGTGACCCTGAATTGGCAGCGGCCCCCGAATTCCGATCTGGCATCCCCACATGGCTCACCTCCTGGAAAGAGACGGGCCTGTCGTGGGGTAATTCGGAGGAGCTGACCGGACTCCAAACCTGCATCCAAAACCTGGTGAGCAAGAAGCTCAAACTCGTCAACGTAGTCCAGGTCATGCTCATCCGCCGGATCCTCCCATGCCAACAACGGGCTTTCAGTTTGTGGGAGTTTGATCCGGCACAGCACCGAACCCTGAGTAGGCTCTTCGACACTACGTACGAAGACGCCTGGAAGGTGCTGTTCAAGGGCGCCGAGGCTCCCGCATCCGCTACCGAGGATCACAGATTCGGTGCGCAGCATCAAGCCAACGCGGTAAGCTATTTTACCCTTTACAGGTTACTTGTTTTCCATAGTTTGATTCTATGCGGGATCTAAACTCCCTTACCTTTGACAGGATTGACAGAAGACGTCCGGGCAGATTAACTGTCCGGCTCCCTTGCCCGAAGACCCAGCAGACGCCCGCTTGACGGGGTTGCTGGTCCCGGCACCTTACGTGGTGCCAGAGAAGAAGGCCAAGAAGAAGGCCACGGGAACTCGAAAGAGTTCCCGGCGCCCGGTGGTGTCGGATTCATCGTCCGATGACTCCGAGGCGCACTCCTCCCACGAAGACGAGGAGGAGGAAGAAGAGGCCTCTCCCCCTCCAGCGGGGGGAGGAACGAAAAGGAAGGCCGCCCCAACCGGGGGGGGGGGGGAGGGTCCAAGAAGGGGAGGACCCTTCCTCCAGACTACACCACCAACACCGATGACGGCGAAGAGGAGTGGCCATCCAGGGCCAAGCCCCTGGCAAAATCGTAAGTATCCGGATACCAGAGTAACTCATGGCGTTCCTTTGCTGCACAGTATCTTCTGACGCCGAATATAATCATGCAGTCCGCCCAAGGCCGGGCTAGATGCTTCGTCGAGCGGCTCCCTGGGTTCGTCGGATGTGAATAGCACTTCACTTCCGGCCGCCACCTCTCCTCGCGCTGCGGATGATGCCGAGGTGGAGTCCCAAAAGGGTCCAAGCCAGGAGGAGGTGGTCCTGGAGGCGCCGCAAGGCAACCTCCCGGACTCCAGGCGCAAAGGGGACAAAAACCCCCAAGGGCTCCAAGTCCGGCCCTAGGTCGGACACCGCCGGAACCTTGGTGGTTCCGAGTCCGTGGCGCCCCCTAGTAAGAAGGGCAAGTTTACGGCGCGGTGACCTCCGTCCAACCGGAGGCACCGGATAATCTGCTGGAGGTGCTTAACGGCGCCTCCATCGACGAGGAGCACCGCACTATTATGAGTGTGGTGATCCGAGGAAAGTTCGATCCGCCAAGAGCGAAGTGGCAAGCTCAGTGCTAGCCTTCTAACAGGCTTTGAGGTATGTATTTAAGATATGTAAAAATATTACCGCATAGGCGGTAGCCCCGATGCTCTGTTTGGTGTTGGAAAGAAAAAGCAGGCTGAGGACCTAAAAGATATAATGCAAGAGTCTAACATAAGTATGTCAATATGGGAATGCAGGCTGCGCTGCTGACCTCTGCCGCACTGACTGTGGAGGTCGATGCATTGAAGCAGAGCCTCGAGCGGTCCGAGAAGGAGCTCGGCCTTGCCAAGAAGTAGCTCGAAGACAAGGAAGGTAAGTAATACCTTATGTAAGAATATAAAAAGATGTGGTTGCAAGAAATGACAGGACCAACGTGAGTATTACAGGGCCACAACCGAGGGGGCGACCCTGAAGGAAGCGTTGTCCAAGGCCGAAGACAAGGCGGCCGTGGAGCGCACCGAGCGAGAGAAGCAGGAGGCGCGGGTGGCGGAGGTGCAGCAAGAGCTCCAGGCTCTCGTGGAAAAACACGAGAGTTTGGAGCTTGACTCAAAGACTCGAGAGTTCGAGCTCGCCTCGGCCCTTGAGAGCGCCAAATCTGCCAAGGCCGAAGCCCAAAAAGCCCTCCAGGAAATTGAGGCGATGAAGAAGATAGCGGTGGGTAAGGCATTCTTTATGCAAAGCAAGCACGTGAAAGTGAATTACTTGTTACTTACCCGAGTCCGGAGCTCTCCAGGAACATTCGCAGATCTTCCCCGGGGTGTGTCCGACGCTGCCGCATTCTACCGAGCTGAAGAGGGGAGCTCGATGGAGAAGGTGTTCTGGTCTCGATATCGAGGCGGACACCAGTGCCCTTGAGCAACCAGTGAAGCGGTGGTCGAGCTCCATAAGGTGGCGAACAGGCCATGAAGGGTCTCATAGTCCGGCTGTGGCACAGGGAAGCCATGCTTGGGAGCTACTTCGGCTGGTGAGGCGGTGGTGGATGCTGTCCATGGCTTGAAGTCATCAAGCGCTCGTATGCATCGAAGGTGCCGTAGGGCCTTGCCCGTGCTAAAGTGCACTGGGGCAAGATGGACGCTGAGAAGCTTGTGACGATGGACCACCGCCGGGCAAGGAGCATCGCAAGCCCGAGATGTATTATGAGGGCGTCCTGAAGGGTGCCCACCTTATAGCAGATGAATGCTCCAAAGATGTAATTTTTTAGTAAACTCGCATTGTGATCCTGTACGCTGAAAACTTGTTCATATGCGCTAAGCAACGCTTCTGAATTTAAAATATTACCTTTTGTGCGGCCGTATATTAAATTTGAGAGATGGCGAGTCGTAAACCACATCCCCATGTCATGAAAGTCTTTGGGGTGTTCGGGATAAACTTGAGCGCTCTTTTTCCCATTCTTGGGGTCCTTGAGGAGGCGCTCAACACAACGAACAAGGCAATCGGACTATAATGCTTGAACACTCTCACTTAGCCATAGAATTCTATAATTTTAAATTTCGGCGAAGCCCCTAGTATTCGGAAGATCGAGTTCGGGGCGCTATCCACGCCTAGGTCGGACAAAGCCGACTCCTCGCTCTAAGCGGCATAAGTCTTTAGGGACTCGAAAACCTCTCGAACAACGACTAGCTCTCGCCCTATCATGACGGTCAGTTTTAGCTTTCTCCACTGAGGTGCTTAGCCCAGCTCAAGCTGGGCACAATCGCGATGGTTCTCCCAGCTACCTTAGCCAATATAATGTAGCGTAAGGTACCAAAACATGGGAGCCGAGCAAACCCAACTATTGACCCAAGACATGATTCGAGCCGATGCATATAATGCTATAAGTTCGGGTGCCGCACTTGTGAAAGTGTTCGGACTTATCACACCGTATGTTGGGGTACTTAAGCCCCTGGTGTATTTGGCCATACCAAAGTGTACGGGTGCAACATGTCATTAATGAACATATATAGATAAAAAAGGGAATGCAGTAATAGACAAAAGCTATGTGTTGTTTATTCGAAAAGGCTGCGGTAAAAGCAGGACGATACAAATAGTGCGATAAGCAAGAGATGGGACTATTTGACATGTCCCCTCGAGGCGAGCTGCGGGATGATATGTGAAACAAGTATACTTGCTCGTTATAGAGACCACTGGACACTCGACGTAGCTACGCCTCCTGGCTGTTGCATCGTGTGTTCTACGATTGTACTGCCGGACAGGCCTTCCGTAGAGTGGAGTACTCAAAGTACGAAAAAGAATGACAAAATTGGGAGCCCCTAGTGCGGTTGAGCCGCATTTTGGGCATGCCGTGGTCGTGCCCCTCCCCCTATGCCCATGGTATTTCCGGGCGTAGTTATGTACGCGTAATCTTGGTTTTGCAATTTCGCGAGGGCTGGGGTTGGGGCCGCATTACTACGCTTTGCTCGGAGCGTGCAGCGGTTTTGTTGTAGGTTACTCGGGCGCAGCGGTCTCCGGACGTTTAATAGCCGGATTGGAGAATTGCCTTGAGAGGCTGCTTTGTACTTCCGCCGCGAGGGTCAGCCGTATGCTCCTCCGTTCGGAGAAGGCGTTCGATGTTTCCATTGACCGTAATGACTCCTCGAGGGCCTGGCATCTTGAGCTTGAGGTATGTGTAGTGCGGCACCGCATTGAACTTTGCAAATGCGCTTGCTCGGCGGCGTGATAGCCACTGCGGAACGGGACTATGTCGAAGATTAACTCCTCGCTTCGAAAATTATCCGGGGATCTGAAGACCACCTCAAGTGTAACCGAGCCTGTACGGTTGGCCTCTACACCTGGTATGACGCCTTCAAAGGTCGTCTTTGTGGGTTTAATACTTGAGGGATCTATGCCCATTTTTCGTACTGTATCCTGATAAAGCAGGTTCAGGCTGCTGCCGCCGTCCATAAGGACTCTAGTGAGGTGAAATCCGTCAATGATTGGGTCTAGAACCAATGCAGCGAATCCGCCATGGCGGATGCTAGTGGGGTGGTCCCTTAGATCAAAAGTGATCGGCCAGGAGGACCATGGGTTGAACTTTGGGGCGACTGGCTCCAACGCATATACGTCCCTGAGTGCACGCTTCCGCTCCCTTTTGGGGATGTGGGTTGCGTATATCATGTTCACCGTCCGCGCTTGTGGGGGGAAGCCCTTCTGTCCCCTATTGTTTGGCGGCCGGGGCTCCTCCTCGTCATCGCTATGTAGCCCCTTGTCTCTGTTTTCTACACTTAACTTGCCTGTCTGCTTGAACACCCAACAATCCCTGTTGGTGTGATTGGCTGGTTTTGAAGTGCCGTGTATCCGCACGAGCGATCAGTATTCGGTCCAAAGCTGGGCCGGGCCTGGAGTATTTCTTTTAAATGGCTTTTTCCGCTGACCGGGTTTAGAGCCTCTGAATCCGGCATTAACTGTCGTATCCTCAGCATTGTCGCCGTTAATGCAGCGCTTGTGCTTGTTACGACGCGACCTGCCATTGTTGTCCTTGGTATCCGAATTACCAGGGCTCTTGGTCATGTTATTACTACGAGCTAGCCAGTTGTCTTCTCCCGTGCAAAAGCGGGTCATGAGTGTTGTGAGGGCTGCCATGGATTTCGGCTTTTCCTGTCCTAGGTGCCGGGCAAGCCACTCGTCACGGATGTTATGTTTGAAGGCTGCAAGGGCCTCTGCGTCCGGACAGTCGACTATTGAATTTTTCTTGGTTAGGAACCGTGTCAAGAATTGTCCGCCGATTCCTCTGGCTGCTGAATTATGTGGCTTAGGTCATCGGCGTCTGGTGGTCGCACATAGGTGCCCTAGAAATTGTCGAGGAATGCGGCTTCCAGGTCCTCCCAACAACCAATTGATTCTGCTGGCAAGCTGTTAAGCCAATGCCGAGCTGGTCCTTTAAGCTTGAGTGGGAGGTATTTGATGGCGTGTAGATCATCACCGCGGGCCATGTGGATATGAAGGAGATAATCCTCGATCCATACCGCAGGATCTGTTGTGCTATCGTATGATTCGATGTTTACGGGTTTGAAACCCTCGGGGATTTGATGATCCATTACTTCATCTGTGAAGCATAGTGGGTGTGCGGCGCCTCTGTACTGGGCTATATCACGACGTAGCTCAAACGAGCTTTGTCTACTTTGTTCGGCCCGACCGGATTTACCATATCCGGCATGACGGTTATCGTCACGTGTCGTGGGGCGCCCACGCGATCCATAGATCGATCTTGTTTGCCTTGCCTTGTCCTCCAATATATCTCGCAGGTCTGGCGCATTTCCTCGTGCCTTGGTGTTCTTTGAGCGACGCCGGGGTGCGGCTTGAGTGGAGGGTCGAGAGGCCTCTCTGTCGCGGCCACAAGGTGGCCGGTCGGCCGCATCATGCGCTAGTGATGTAGGTCTAGGTGCTTCCTCCTCTAATCGGGGTAGCAGCCTGCATTTTGGGTAGCTCTTGGAGGGGCGTTCGAGTTCGTACTCTTCGGCCGCAAGGACTTCAGTCCATCTGTCGGCTAGCAAGTCTTGGTCAGCTCTAAGCTGTTGCTGTTTTTTCTTGAGGCTACTCGTCGTGGCCATAAGCCTGCATTTGAAACGCTCTTTTTCGACGGGATCCTCAGGCACGACAAATTCATCGTCGTCGAGGCTTACCTCGTCTTCGGAGGGAGGCATGTAATTATCGTCCTCTACCTCTCTGTCTGCCGCTCTCTCATGAGGGCTGGTTTCTCCATCCTCCTGCGCTGAATCCTGCTTTGGAGGGGTTGTCTTCAACCTTTGTCCGGTGTTATTGTCTCCCGTGCGGAATCACCGTTTTGCTTTGGCGGGATTTAGAGCGGCGCCGACGCCGGGCGCTTAGGCTGCTTCTTGGAGGGTCATCTCACGTTGTTCCATCGCCGTTACCTTCTTTTGGGGTGTCCACCATGTATATGTCATACGACGAGGTGGCCTTCCAATGCCCTGTAGGCGCTGGTTCTTGGTCGTCTCCTGCATCGGCATCCATACCGTCGATGTCATCCCAAAAAAGAAGTCGAGCATGTCAGTTAAATCATCGAAAGTGGCTACGAAGTGGGTGGTGCGTGGGCTTTGAATTTCTTCGTCGTCCGCATCCCAACCTTGCTGACCACAGTCCGGCCAGGGCTCTCCTGATAAAGAGAGAGACTTTAGTGAATTCAGAATGTCGCCGAAGGGCGAGTGCTGAAAGATGTCCGCGGCGATGAACTCCATGATCGACGCCCAATCGGATTCGATTGGCAGGGGCACGGAAGGTTCGGAGTTCGAAGGGGAGTCCGGCACCTTGGAGTCACAAGCTTCGCAAAGGACAAGGCTGGTGTTCATCTCGAAAGCCGTAGAGATTGCAGCCCCCGAGGCGGTGTCCAGCCACCCATCCTCGATTGGCGCAGTCGGCTTCGAGCTGAGGGTCGAAGGCACACTGCGCGGCCTCTAGGGCCTTTGTTCGGCGAGCTAGATCATGCCCATCGTAACGGTCTTGGCGCGCTCGGTACGTGGCTCGAACCCGTCGAAGATCAAGTCTCCGCGACGTCGGCCGTGTAGTTCAAACTTCCAAATCTGACACGATGGCGGGGTGTAGCTTTCGATCTGCTCCGGATGGCTGCGAATTGGCCCGCAGTGCAAAGCCGCCCGAATCACGAAGATCTGTCCGGGAGAAAAGTCTCACCTGGACCGCATCGTTATTGACGATCGGAGGAGCCATCGGGCCTAAAGATGACGACAGAGGAACTCTCAATGAAAGCAACAATGTCGTTGTCAAAACCGGCGGATCTCGGGTAGGGGTCCCGAACTGTGCGTCTAGGCGGATGGTAACAGGAGACAAGGGACACGATGTTTTTACCCAGGTTCGGGCCCTCTCGATGGAGGTAAAACCCTACTCCTGCTTGATTAATATTGATGATATGGGTAGTACAAGAGTAGATCTACCACGAGGTCAGAGAGGCTAAACCCTAGAAGCTAGCCTATGGTATGATTGTTGTTCGTCCTACGGACTAAAACCCTCCGGTTTATATAGACACCGGAGAGGGTTTGTGTCGGTGTCAAAACCGGTGGATCTCGGGTAGGGGGTCTCGAACTGTGCGTCTAGGCGGATGGTAACAGGAGACAAGGGACACGATGTTTTTACCCAGGTTCGGGCCCCCTCGATGGAGGTAAAACCCTACTCCTGCTTGATTAATATTGATGATATGGGTAGTACAAGAGTGGATCTACCACGAGATCAGAGAGGCTAAACCCTAGAAGCTAGCCTATGGTATGATTGTTGTTAGATCCTCTGGACTAAAACCCTCCGGTTTATATAGACACCGGATAGTGTTAGGGTTACACAGAGTCGGTTACAATGGTAGGAGATCTACATATCCTTATCGCCAAGCTTGCCTTCCACGCCAAGGAAAGTCCCATCCGGACACAGGACGAAGTCTTCAATCTTGTATCTTCATAGTCCAGGAGTCCGGCCAACGGTGATAGTTCGGCTATCCGGACACCCCCTAATCCAGGACTCCCATAGTAGCCCCTGAACCAGGCTTCAATGACGACGAGTCCGGCGCGCATATTGTCTTCGGCATTGCAAGGCGGGTTCGTCCTCCGAATACTTCATAGAAGATTTTGAACACAATGATAGTGTCCGGCTCTGCAAAACAAGTTCCACATACCACCGTAGAGAGAATAACTTTTGCACAGATCTGCTGACGTATTTCGCAGCGTGACATCACACCACGGCCAGGCCTTTATACGAATCGTTTTTACTGTTCCACCTCAGCGCGTTTAGCGAGGCGGTTTCCTTGGCACGTCTTATCAAAGCGGAGATTGTGCCCCCTTATTCCGGGATTCTCATCAATACGGGCGTGGGTAACCCAGTCGTGCCCGTTGGCACGCCTCCTCCATCTAAGGCGAGTCCCGAATGGTCACGGGGTGGGCTCTTGGTATTCAACCTCTTTATAACGAGAACAAGGCCCGCTCCTTTCTTTCAATCTCAATCGAATCCGCCCCTCGCCTCGAGTTCCAACACCCAAAGCTCCAGAGTTAGGCGCTTCGGACCTTAAACGGTGTCTGGCTCCGACCTGCACGGCCGGTGGATGTCTTCCTCCGCCACGGAAGAAGATGTGCTAAAGCTGTGAGACGCCAGGTATCTAATCGGCGAAATTTCGCATAGGCTGCCTGCCCAAGGGCAAGTTATTCCCACTCCCGAGCCTGGTGAGAGTGTGGTATTCGTGTCTCACTTCCTTCGGGGTTTAGGCTTCCCGATGGACCCCTTTGTGAGGGGGCTCATGTTTTATTATGGGCTGGAATTCCATGACTTGGATCCGGAGTCCATCCTCCACATCTCATCGTTCATTGTCATATGTGAAGCCTTCCTCCGCATTACCCCTCACTTGGATTGTGGCTCAAGACCTTCAAAGTGGAGCGAAGGTGATCAAGGGGCATCGAGCAGTGCGGAGGGGCTGTTATAAGCAAGAATGCGGACGCTCCATGGCCCGAGGGCTCTTTTCAAGAGGAGCTCAATTTATGGCAACAGGAGTGGTTTTATATCACTGCTCCCAGGGGCACCAAATGGGCGGCGCCACCTGCCTTCCTCTCGGGTCCTCCACTGCGGTGGGCATCATGGGTCAATAAAGGGCTTGACTGGGGACCATCCAAGGATGTACCTATGTTGCATGGTCGTATTCGAGACCTCCGAGAGAGAGAGAGAGATCAATCTGGTCGTAGTAGCGCAGGTCATGCTAATTAAATGCGTACCTTGCCCATAAGCGTCGCCCCCTCACTTTGTGGGAGTTTAATCCGGAGGGACCATGAGCTCTCCAACATTTTATGGGCGTAACGCCTGTGGAGATGTACCAACTGTTCTTGGATCACAAGCAATGTGTCCGGACTTAACCGAGGACGCAGGTCTGAGCTGCAATCGCCCGGATACTCAAGTAAGTAGTCATGTACCCGGACATGCTATCCGCATATTGATCATAAACTTGCCCTTAAAAGAGCTATCCTTTAAACATGAGTGGATAGCAAAAGCAAAACTGATCAGGTGTCCGGCCCCCCTCCCTGAGACCACGCCGGATCCTGTATTAACCAAGATGCTAGAGGTTGTGCCTTTTGAAGAAGGCGAAGGGGGGAACAAGGGAGCTACTTCCTCCGTGAAGGAGGCTATCAAGAAAGGGGGGATCGAGAATCCCTCCCTCCAAGGGGAGAAGAGGACCGCTTCTGAAGATCCTGAGACAAAAGCCTCGGCGGGGAAGAAATCTTCACCAGAGGGTCTGCGGCGGGAGATGCCCGGCCGCACTATTTCCCAAGGAGATCAGCCCTCCAATGAGCCGTAAGTAAGGCGTTTTTTGAAAGAGACATCCCGTTTTATTTACGAAGGTAACCGAAAGTTTACCTTGTAGTTCGGATCTCAGCCCTTCACAAGAGCTTCGTCTTGAGGATCTTGATCCGGAGATGATGGAGAGCGAAACGCCTCCGCCTGCCGTACCGTTATGCGAGGTGGACGACCCTGAGGTGTCGTCGCGGAGGGCTCCTCCGAATCCGGCGGGGCCAGAAGGCAGCCGTATGTCCCCTCAAAGCTCTCCGTGTCCGGCCTTCGAAAAAGGCCACCGGACGAGTCCGGCACCAACGGGTGTGCGGTCGGAGGAGCTGAAGGATCTGCTCGGGCGAGCGTCTATCTCGGAAGATCACCGTACGTTAATGGGTACGGTGATTGAAAGGATTTCATCCGCTGAGAGCGGATTGCATGAAGCCGTCGTAAGTTTATTGACGGGTTTTGAGGTACGCAAAACAAAATGATGCACCTTCTGACAGTTTTGCATATAAAATGCGCCCTGTATAGATAGTAGCCCCCGAGACTTGGTGCGATCTCAAAAATGACAGCGCGCAGAGGATCATAACCCCAGGTATAATATGCGCTCTTCTTATGTAGGTGGCGAAGCGTCCGGTGGCTAGCCGGGCTGATGAATTTGCCGAACTGAAGCGGCAACTTGACGTGGCGGATGCGGACATCACGCTTGTTAATAAGCGGCTTGACGAGTCACAAGGTATGCAACTTCTCCGCGGACAGATGGTAAGGGAGCTTGACGCCCATGTCTTACAACATGTATGCTTAATGCAGATGGTGCCGCTGCTATGGATAGCCTTGGGCGGAGCTCGCCGAGCCAAGGAGCAAGCCGGAAAAAGTGATGCGGCTGCTTTAAAGGCGGCATGAGCTAAAAGCCAAACAGGCTGCTCCTTTGCCAAAGCAAGAAAGAAATGGCCGAGATGGCTGTGAAATTGAAGAATGCTCTTGACCGTTGCGAGCTTCTTGAAAAGAAGATCGAGTGAAACAAGAGGACCTGAATAAGGCCGCCACCGAGGCCAAGGATACTCGCTACGCAATGAGAGCTATGAAGGAGGAGCTACGTCGGTAGGAGATATTGCGGCTGGAAAGCCCTTTACATTGCGGAGGAAATTCACGGATCCTAGTTACGCTCAATTGGACCGGCTGTGGGGTGCGAAGGATGCTTATACGGACTTGGCGGCGAGTGTCGTGACGCGGCAAACACTTCCGAGGTCAAAAGGATCACGGAATGGAAGAGCTTTTTTGGTCGCAGTTCCATAGTCCGGAGCGTCCACTTTCATTAACCGATCGTTTGGCCGAATGGGCTGAGCTGAATAGGTTGTCCGGACTTGCCATGAAGGCTGTCGTGACTCATTTGTGGCTGAAAAGCCCCAAGCCGAAGAATTATTTTGGCTTGGTGCAACAGTTCCTTGGTGCGGTGCCGCATATCAATGCAATGAAGCGGTCAGCATGCATAGAGGGTGCAAGGATGGCTCTTGCCCGTGTCAAGACATACTGGGCGGAGATGAAGGCCACCGACGTTGCATCCCAAGATTCAGACGAAGCAGTACCGCCGAGCACTATTTTGAGGAAGTCTGCGGGCGCTCGTTTAATAGAGACTTGATGCTCGAAGGATGTTATGCTTTAATGACATGTATGATTTGTGAAAACAATGTTTCAATATAATATAAGAGCTTTTTATACTTGTGCGTTCAAGTATTAAAACACCTCTGTCGGCCGTTGATGTATATGTGTATATAACACGAAAGATGGCAGTCTTGGCTTCAGCCCCCATGCACATAGTGCGGGGTGTTTGCAAAAGGCGCATTTTCACACTTAATCCAACGTCTTGGTCCTGTAAAGGAGGTGATAGCGTAGCAAACTAGGCAACCGGACTATAATGCTTTATCACTTTCACTTAGCCATAGGAGTTTGATGGTGGGCTACTATATAGCCCCTAGGGGCACCGCGCTCTCGTGAATTCGGGGCGCATATGTACTGACCGAAAGCGGTCCTTCGTCAATGCAGGGAATTCTAAACATTCGGTGGGTCATCAAGTGGTTGACCAGTCTCACGCTATATCATGATGATCGGTTTTAGCTTTCTCCTTTGAGGTGCTCAACCCAGCTCAACCGGGCACAATCGCAATGGTTCTCCAGCGCTACCTTAGCCGATATAACGAAACGTAAGGTACCAAAACATGGAAGCCGGGCAAACCCAACATTTGACCAAAGACATGATTCGGAGCTGATGCATATAAGGCCTAACTCGAGACGCCGAACACTCCCTAAGGTATTCGGTCTTTATGAAAGCAGGCAGAATAATGCCCTAAGCCCTGGTGTCGGTGTAGGCATAAAAAATTCTGGTGCGGCCGATGCCAAAACGCCACCTCCTCCTCGGTTATAGCAAGAAGCCGGGGATGTGTATCAACAAGAGACAGTAAAAAGGTTTACTGAGGGTCTTAATCTGAAAAGAATCCTTGCAACGGGTCCCTACCGCACGTCAAGCATGTGTCTCCGTTGTGCCGTATCCTGGACGGGTGTAGCACGGTGTTCATCTGTAAAAGAGAAGAACTTAGTTGAAAAGAAAAATAAGATCATGCGAAAAATGTACTTTGTATTAAATAAACAGAGTACGGTTCAAAAGGTGAATAAAATTGAGCTTTATTGTCTCTTGTTGTACATGCGTGCAGCCCCTTGTACGGGGGTATGCCGCTGGTAGGCCTTTATATGTTTACGCCGGACTCGTCTAGCCATGTCCGAGGTTCGGATGACCTATTTGGGTGCTTTGATTAGCGGAGCCGGATTAGTGTGGGGCTGTCAAGGCAGTCTCACGTTCTTCCGTGCTCGAGTAACACTTGATACTTCCTTTTAATGAGATGATGCCGCGTGGACCGGGCATTTTAAGTGTAAGAGATGCATAATGCGGTATTGCGTTAAAGCGGGTGAAAGCTTCACGTCCCAGTAGTGCTTGATAGCTACTTTCGAGTGGGGCGATGTGGAAGGTTAACTTTCGCGGCGGAAGTTGTCGGATGAGCGGAACTCAACTTCTAGTAGTAGGGAGCCCGTACAATGGGCATATAGGCCTGGCATTACCCCTTTGAAGGAGGTGTTTCTATGGAGAATTTTGGTTGGGTCTATCCCCATTTTGCAGATTGTGTCCTGATATAGCAGGTTTAGATCGCTACCTCCGTCCATTAGGACTTGTGTAAATTGGAGTCTGTCGATTATAGGATCTAATATCAAGGCAGTCCATCCTGCGTTCCGGATACTTCCGGAATAGTCCTGGTGATCGAAGGTGATTGGTTTTGACAACCATCGTTGGGACTCTGCTGGGATAGACCGTGCGGCACGTGTTTCTATGGGCGCCGCTCTGTTTTTCCCTTTTGTCACTTGAAGTGAGTTCACTGTTTTGACTTTTGTGGGAAATTCTTTTGTTTTCCGGTGCTTTCTGTGGTGGGGTTAAATCATCGTCCTCGCTTGGTGTGTCAAGCCCCTTGTGTTCGGCATTGAGTTTGCCGGACTGCTTGAAGACCCAACAACTCTGTGGGTATGGTTTGCAGGCTTCCCGGGAGTACTGTGGATTTGGCATATTTTGTCCAAGATTTTCTTTAGGTTGGATAGCTCATCGATGTTGTCCTTGAGGGGCAGTTTTTTATGATTCTGCCGGGAGCTTCTAAATCCGGCGTTGACTGCCGTGCTCTTCGGGTTGTTTCCCTTTGTCCGTATTTGGTCCTTGCTGCGTCATGGTTTGCCATTTCCATCCACGACTTGGATGTACTTGGGTCGCTGGTCTTGCATCTTGCCAGCCAACTATCCTCTCCAGCATAAAAGCGGGTCATGAGGCTTGTTAATGCAGCCATTGTTCTCGGCTTCTCTGGCGAGGTGTCTGTGAGCCATTCGTCTCGGACGTTGTGTTTGAAAGCTGCTAAGGCTTGGCGTCCGGACAGTCCACTATTTGGTTCTTTTGATGAGGAACATGTTCCAGAATTTGCGGGCTGACTCTCCGGGTTGTTGAGTTATCGACTTAAATAAATGCGCATCCGGAGGGCGGACATAAGTCCCTTGAAAATTTGCCCGAAAAGCATCCTCGAGCTCTTCCCAACTTCCAATGGTATTTTCAGGGAGGCTTTTGAGCCAATGCCGGGCTGGCCCTTTGAGCTTGAGGGGTAAATATTTTATGGCGTGGAGATCATCGCCTCTAGCCATGTGTATGTGGAGGATGTAATCCTCAATCCAGACTCCAGGGTCTGTTGTTCCGTTGTATTCCTCTATGTTTACAGGTTTGAATCCCACTGGGAATTCATGATCCAGCACCTCATCGGTGAAACACAGGGGGTGTGCGGCACCCCTATATTTGGGTGTGCCGTGATGTTCGGATATTTGGCGTGTTGCATTGCTTGGAAGAGCTTGCTTTCTCGGCCCATAGATGGACCTAACCGGGCCGTCCTTTTGATGTGAATCCTTATGCGGATCACGTGCCGGCTTGTGTACGGCGCCGTTTGCCGCTCTCTGTTTGCCATGGGGTCATCCATCCGACCGGGTGGCCTCCTTATTTTTTGATTGTGGGGGCTCTACGGCCTCCTCATCAAATTCGGGCAGTAGTTTTCTCTTTGGGTAGCTCTTTGTTCGGCGACTATCGCCGTATTTGTCTCATGATGTTGAGTACTTTGCTCCATCTGATTACGAGTGCATCTTCCGCTGTTTTGAGCTTCCGCTTACGCTTTTTTCAGGCTACAGCGATGGCGGCGAGCCTTTGTGGAGGTTCTTCTGCTCCAACAATTTGTCCGGCGTGAGATCGTCCGGACTGTTATCTTCACCGGGGACAGGTCGTTTATCCAAGTTGTCCTGTTCGGACGGTTGCTCGATAGCATGTTCGTCGTCCACCGGTTCGCCCTACTCTATGGCTGGGTCTGTGTGGCTGCCGTCTTTGTCGAGGCGGGACTTGATGCGGCGTTTACGTTGCCATTTGGACTGCTTTTCGAGGGAGCGATCCTTCGTAGCGTCCCGTTGTTCCTCGTCGTCGCTTCCTTTAGGTGTACCCACCATGTATACATCGTGAGATGAGGTGGTTCTCCGGTGCCCTATAGGCGCTGGTCCATGCTCCTCCCTTACATCGTCGTCCATACCGTCGATGTCTTCAGAGTCGAAGTCGAGCATGTCGGCTAAATCATCGACAGTGGCTACAAAGTGGGCGGTGGGTGGGCGTTGAATTTCTTCATCGTCCGCGTCCCAACCTTCCTGACCGTAGTCCGGTCAGGGCTCTCCTGATAAAGAGAGAGACTTTAGTGAATTCAGGATGTCGCCAAAGGGCGAGTGCTGAAAGATGTCCGCGGCAGTGAACTCCATAACCGGCGCCCAATTGGATTCGATTAGGGCGCAGAGGGTTGAGTCGGAGAGGAGTCCGGCACCTTGGAGTCACGGTCTTCGCAAAGCGACAGGATGGAGTTCGGCTCAATCGCCGTAGAGATCGTAGCCCCCGAGGCGGTGTCCAACCACTCGTCCTCGATCGGCGGAGTCGGCTCCGAGCTAAGGGTCGGAGCGGACGCTGGTGCGGCCTCCAGGGCACTGTTCGGTGGCAGAGCTAGATCGTGCCCATCGAGACAGTGCGGCGCGCTTGGCTGTGGCTCGAATCCGTCGAAGATCAAGTCTCCGGGGATGTCGGCCGTGTAGTTCAAACTTCCAAATCTGACCTGATGGCCAGGGGCGTACCTTTCGATCTGCTCCAGATGGCCAAGTGAATTGACCCGCAGTGCAAAGCCGCCGAATACGAAGATCTGTCCGGGGAGAAAAGTCTCACCTGGACCACGTCGTTGTTGATGATCGAAGGAGCCATCGGGCCTAAAGATGACGACACAGAGGAACTCTCAATGAAAGCACCAATGTCGGTGTCAAAACCGGCGGATCTCGGGTAGGGGGGCCCGAACCTGGGTAAAAACATCGTGTCCCTTGTCTCCTGTTACCATCCGCCTAGACGCACAGTTCGGGACCCCCTACCCGAGATCCGCCGGTTTTGACACCGACAGTTAGAGTTACATAGAGTCGGTTACAAATGGGAGGAGATCTACATATCCGTATCGCCAAGCTTGCCTTCCACGCCAAGGAAAGTCCCATCCGGACACGGGACGAAGTCTTCAATCTTGTATCTTCATAGTCCAGGAGTCCGGCCAAAGGTTATAGTCCGGCCATCCGAACACCCCCTAATCCAGGACTCCCTCACCGGCCCTCTATGGCGCACCCTGGAGGAGTCCTACTCCCATCGGGAGTAGGATTCCCCCCTTCCCTAGTTGGACTAGGAGAGAAGGAGGGGAGAGAGGGAGGAAGGAAAGGGGGGCACCTCCCCCCTTCTTAGTCCAATTAGGACCAGAGGGAGAGGGGTGCGCGGCCTGCCCTGGTCTCCTCTCTCTCTCTCTCTCTCTCCACTATGGCCCAATAAGGCCCATACACCTACCGGGGGGGGGGGGGTTCCGGTAACCTCCCGGAACTCCGGTAAAATCCTGATTTCACCCGGAACTATTCCGATGTACAAATATAGGCTTCCAATATATCTATCTTTATGTCTCGACCATTTCGAGACTCCTTGTCATGTCCGTGATCATATCCGGGACTCGGAACTACCTTCGGTACATCAAAACACATAAACTCATAATACCGATTGTCACTGAACGTTAAGCGTGCGGACCCTACGGGTTCGAGAACTATGTAGACATGACCGAGACACGTCTTAGATCAATAACCAATAGCGAAACCTGGATGCTCATATTGGTTCCTACATATTCTACGAAGATCTTTATCGGTCAAACTGCATAACAACATATGTTGTTCCCTTTGTCATCGGTATGTTACTTGCCCGAGATTTGATCGTCGGTATCTCAATACCTAGTTCAATCTCGTTACCGACAAGTATCTTTACTCACTCCGTAATGCATCATCCTGCAACTAACTCATTAGTTACATTGCTTCCAAGGCTTATAGTGATGTACATTACCGGGAGGGCCCAGAGATACCTCTCCGACAATCGGAGTGACAAATCCTAATCTCGATCTATGCCAACTCAACAAATACCATCGGAGACACCTGTATAGCACCTTTATAATCACCCAGTTACGTTTTGAAGTTTGGTAGCACACAAAGTGTTCCTCCGGTATTCGGGAGTTGCATAATCTCATAGTCATAGGAACATGTATAAGTCATGAAGAAAGCAATACCAATATACTAAACGATCAAATGCTAAGCTAACGGAATGGCTCAAGTCAATCACATCATTCTCTAATGATGTGATCCCGTTAATAAAATGACAACTCATGTCTCTGGCTAGGAAACTTAACCATCTTTGATTCAATGAGCTAGTCAAGTAGAGGCTTACTAGTGACACTTTGTTTGTCTATGTATTCACACATGTACTAAGTTTCCGGTTAATACAATTCTAGCATGAATAATAAACATTTGTCATGATATAAGGAAATACAAATAACAACTTTATTATTGCCTCTAGGGCACATTTCCTTCAGAACCGCCCCTGCTCCGTAAACCATGAAGAAAGGCGTATAACCCATGAACCTGTTGGGGTAGTATTTATACTCGAAAGCATCGAGGGTAACTCCTCAACCCAACAACTCGTCGTCCTCTGCAAAGGGACCATAAGCCGGGGTTTTATGCCTCTCAAAATTTCTTGATTGGCTCTTTCAGCTTGACCATTTGATTGGGGGTAAGCCACTGATGAAACATCAAGACGAATATGCTCTCGTTGACAAAATTCTTTCATACCACCCTTAGACAGATTAGTACCATTATCAGTTATGATGCTATGAGGGTAGCCAAAGTGGAAAATCACCTTTTTAATGAATTGAACCGTCGTTGCCGCATCACACTCGCTAACCAGCTCTGCCTCAACCCACTTTGTAAATTTATCAACCGCCACCAAAAGGTGGGTCTTTTTATCCTTGGATCTCTTGAAAGGTCCAACCATATCCATCCCCTACACTGCAAATGGCCATGTGATTGGAATCATCCTCAATTCTTGAGCCGGCACATGAGCTCCTCTGGAAAATTTCTGACAGCCATCACACTTGCTAACGAGATCTTCTGCATCAGCATGAGTCGTCAGCCAATAAAACCCATGACGAAAAGCCTTAGCCACGAGAGACTTAGCGCCGGGATGATGGCCACAATCTCCTTCATGAATCTCTCTTAGAATCGCACGGACCTCCTCAGGAGAAATGCAGCGCTGAAATACCCCTGTGACACTGCATCAATGTAACTCGCCATTGACAACGGTCATTGACTTAGACCGCCGGGTTATTTGCCTCGCCAAAGTTTAATCCTCAGGTAACTCACTCCGGGTCATATAAGCCAAATACGGAACTGTCCAATCAGGAATAGCATGAAGAGCCGCCACCAACTATTCCTCCGGGTCAGGGATAGCAAGATGCTCCTCCGTAGGTAATTTAACTGAAGGATTATTCAGAATATTAAGAAAGACATTAGGTGGTACCAGCTTACGCTGAGACCCCAGCTGGCTTAAAGCATCAGTCGCCTCATTTTTCCTGTGATCAACATGTTCCACTTGATAACCCTTGAAATGACCAGCAATAGCATCAACCGCCCGACGATAAGCCGCCATGAGTGGGTCTTTGGAATCCCAAGTTCCTGAGACTTGCTGAGCCACCAGATCTGAATCGCCAAAACACCTCACCCGGCTTAAGTTCATCTCTTTAGCCATCCGAAGACCATGGAGTAATGCCTCATATTTAGTTGCTTTATTATTACAAGGAAACATCAACCTTAAGACATAACAAAACTTATCACCTCGTGGGAAAGTCAAAATAACTCCATCCCCCGAGCCTTCCAACTGTCTGGATCCATCAAAATGAATAGTCCAATATGTATTATCAGGCTTCTCCTTAGGTATCTGCAACTCTGTTCAGTCATTGATGAAATCCACCAGCGCCTAAGACTTGATAGCTATCAAAGGCATATATTTTAAACCATGAGGTCCAAGCTCAATGGACCACTTGGCCACCCGGCCTGTAGCTTCTCTGTTTTGAATAATATCCCCTACAGGAGTAGAACTGACCACAGTGATGGGATGACCAAGGAAATATTGCTTCAACTTGCGACTAGCCATGAACACCCCATAAACTAGCTTCTGCCAATGTGGGTATCTTTGCTTAGATTCAATTAACACCTCACTGACACAGTAAACCGGCCTTTGAACTAGATATTCCTTGCCTGGTTCCTTCCTTTCCACAATAACCGCTACGCTGACGGCTCTGCTGTTAGCAGCCACATATAAAAGCAAGGGCTCTTTATCAATAGGAGCTGCGAGGACCGGCGGCTCAGCCAACTGCTTCTTAAGCGCCTCGAAAGCCTGATTGGCAACATCACTCCAGACAAAGTGATATGTTTTCTTCCTCATCTGGTATAGAGGGATAGCCTTTTCTCCCAGGCGGCTTATAAACCGGCTTAAAGCCGCGATACGACCCGCCAAATGCTGGACGTCATTGATACATGCCGATTTAGCCAAAGAAGTGATAGCCTTGATCTTCTCCGGGTTAGCTTTGATACCTCTTTCTGAAACCAGAAAACCCAAGAGCTTGCACGCTGGCACGCCAAAGACACATTTGGCCGGGTTAAGCATCATCTTGTAGACTCGGAGGTTGTCAAAGGTATCCTTCAAATCATCTAACAAGGTCTCCTTCTTCCTTGATTTCACAACGATATCATCCACATAAGCATGAACATTGCGTCCAATCTGGCTGTGAAGGCAATTCCGAACACACCGTTGATAAGTCGCCTGGACACTCTTGAGCCCAAAAGGCATAGACACATAGCAGAAGGCTCCAAATGGAGTTATGAAAAATATTTTCTCCTGGTCCTTAACTGCCATCTCGATCTGATGATAACCAGAATAAGCATCCAAAGAACTCAAACGCTCACAACCCACCGTAGCATCATTGATCTGATCAATACGAGGGAGAGCAAAAGGATCAGCCGGACAGGCCTTGTTAAGGTCTATATAATCCACACACATACGCCAAGTTCCATTTTTCTTAAGTACCAGCATCGGATTAGCCAATCATTCAACATGAAAAACTTCAACAATAAACCAAGCCGCCAATAGCCGGGCCACTTCTTCACCAATGGCCTTGCACCTCTCTTCATTAAAACGACGAAGGAATTGCTTGACCGACTTAAACTTGGGATCAACATTGAGAGTGTGCTCAGTGAGTTCCCTCGGTACACCTGGCATGTCTAAAGGCTTCCATGCAAAGATGTCCCGGTTCTCACGGATGAACTCGCAGCTTTCCTATTTCGGATCCATATTGGCACTGATAGTGAACTGTTTGGATGAGTCACCAGGAACAAAATCGGCCTGCTTGGTGTCATCTGCCGACTTGTGTTTTCAAAATTATGCTACTGCTATGATTGTGTTTTCTATGTTTTAGTTAGTGTTTGTGCCAAGTAAAGCCTTTGGGATCATGTTGGGTAATAGTTGATTTGATCTTGTTGAAGAACAGAAACTTTTGCGCCCAGTAAAATAGTTTTCAAAATTCACAGAAGCGCGATAAAATCCTGATTTTTGTACACAAGATTGATAAACAAATTTCCTACTAATCCTAGTTGTTTAGAATTTTTGGAGTTACAGAAGTATACGAAGTTCCCAGAATACTACATATTATTCTGTTTTTGACACATTCTGTTTTCTTAGCGTTATGTGCTTATTTTGATGAATCTATGGATTGTATCGGGCGGGGGGGGGGGGGTATAAGCCATGGTAAAGTTGGAATACAGTACATATAATGAAAAAATAAATTATGAATGGGTTTGCAACACTACTTAGAGTAGTCATTTGATTTGTTATACTAACAGATCTCATGAAGGTTTTGTTAAGTTTTGTGTGATTGAAGTTTTCAAGTTTTGGGTGAGATCATGATGGATGAAGGAATAAGGAGTGAAAAGATCCTAAGCTAGGGGATGCCCCATGGCACCCCAAGTTAATATTCAAGGAGAACCAAGCAACTAAGCTTGGGGATGCCCCGAAAGGCACCCCCTCTTTCTTCTAACGACCATCGGCATTTTACTTGGAACTATATTTTTATTCGTCACATATCATGAGTTTTGCTTGGAGCATCTTGTATTATATGAGTATTTGCTCATTTTGTTTTTTAGTTTGTGTCATCTATCCTTGCTGGACACACCTATTTGAGAGAGCCAAAATTATGATATGATTTGCTAGAATTGCTCGGTATGCTTCACTTAAATTTTTTGAGCTATGGAATTGCTCTAGTGCTTCACTTATATCTTTTTGAGCACGGTGTGATTTAATATTTTTGAAGAAATGCTCTCACACTTCACTTAGATTTATTTGAGAGTTAGTAAAATTTTGTAGAAATTCTCTCATGCTTCACTTTATTGTTTTGAGAGAAGAAAAGTTTTATGCTCATGTTCTTCACTTAAATTTGTTTGAGCTTATCAAAATCAATATATGAAATTAGTCCCAAAATGATAGATATTCAAGAGGATATAATAAAAACTTTCATGAAGATCATTGGACAATTTAAACTTGATTCTTTGTAATAGTTTTGAGATATGATGATACTGATATGTGAGTCATGTTGGTGAGTAATTATGCTTTAGTGAGAATAATGGTGTTAAGGTTTGTGATACCCTATGCAAGCATGAAAGTCAATAGTTATGCAATGAAATTACATCCTACTTGTGGTGCATTATTCAATGTTAGTTATGCTTCATGCTCACTTATGTGATTTTTCCTTTCTTGGTTGGTTGCTTCTCAATCTTTTTGCTAGCCTCCACTTGTACTAAGTAGAAATACTACTTGTGCATCCAAAATCTTTAGACCCAGTTTTGCCATATGAGTCCACCATACCTACCTATATGTGGTATTTCCGTGCCGTTCTAAGCAAATTTGTGTGTGCCATCTCTAATTTTAAAAATGAATTCCTTTTTGTGTGCTCGTACCGCTCATGAAGCGGCAGGGGGTGGCCAATATTTTCCATGCTAGATGTGGTATTCTCAAGATGAGTGTTTATTCACTTGTCATTTCATGAGAGTACAACGCTAATAGGGATGCACAGTCCCGAAATGAAAAAGAAATTTACTTTATGTTGTCAAATAATAAATTCCTTGGAAAGTGTTGGTATGGAAGGCACCCATGGATACGGCTAGCCATGGATTGTGAAAGAATGATGGAAAAAGGAATAAACTTTATTTTATATTTGGGAACCTCCTATGATATATTTAGCATGGAAAGTGTTGGGAATTACTTGATCCTTTCCGTTGACGGGAAAAGTATGCCTCTCAAAAATTTATCTCTCAATGTAAGCTTTGAGCTCTCGCACGTCTACAAAACCCTACTTCCCTCTGCGAAGGGCCTATCTATTTAATTTATGCAATTTTTAATTTTTATTTGAGTCTCCATCTTCTCTTATAAAGCACAAACTAGGGGGCACTATAATTGTACTTGAACATTGGATGTATCTAATATGTGAGTGTGTTGCATGAATGGATCAATGATTGAGCATGATGGGCTAGGGATAACTTTCTTTAGTGTTGATATTTTGAAAGACATGGTTGCTTGTTGATATGCTTGAGTATTGAAATCTTCATGTTAAAACTAGACTATTGCTTTGAACCATATAAAAGTCCAAATGTCCAAGTTACAAAAGAAAATAATATGTGATGAACATGTTAGGCAGCATTCCACATCAAAAATTATGCTTTTATCATTTACCTACTCGAGGACGAGTAGGAATTAAGCTTGGGGATACTGATGCGTCTCCAACGTATCTATATTTTTGCTTGTTCCATGCTGTTATATTATCATTCTTGGATGTTTTACAATCATTTTATAGCAACTTTATATCATTTTTTGGGACTAACCTATTGACATAGTGCCCAGTGCTAGTTGTTGTTTTTGCTTGTCTTTTACTTTGCAGAATATCAGTACCAAACAGAGTCCAAACGCGGCGAAACTTTTTGGACATTTTTTCTGGACTAGAAGAGACGCAGTGGGCCAGAGAAGTACCAGAGGGGAGGCCTGAGGTGGGCACAACCCACCAGGGCACGCCAGGAGGCCCAGGCGCACCCAGGGGGGTTGTGCCCCCCTCGGTGACCTCCCGCACCGCCTCTTCGCCCTGTAAATTGCCAAATATTTTAAAAACTATAGGTGAGTCGACGAAACACAATTCCAGCCACCGCAAGTTCCAGAACCACGAGATCCAATCTAGTCACCATCATGGAGGAGTTCATCATCCTCATTAGTGCCTCTCTGATGATGCGTGAGTAGTTCATCATAGACCTACGGGTCTGTAGGCAGTAGCTAGATGGCTTCCTCTCTCTCTCTTTTGATTCTCAATACAATGGTCTCTTGCAGATCTATTTGATGTAACTCTTTTTTGCGGTGTGTTTGTTGGGATCTGATGAACTTTGAGTTTGTGATCAGATCTATATCCATGAATATTATTTGATTCTTCTTTTGATCTCTTATATGCATGATTATTTATAACCTCGCATTTCTTCCTCGTACCTTTGGTTTATTTAGGCCAACTGGATCGATTTTTCTTGCCATGGGAAGGGGTGCTTTGTGATGGGTTCAATCTTGCGGTGTTCTTTCCCAATGATAGAAGGGGCAGCAAGACATGCATGTATCGTTGCTCTTAAGGATAACAAGATGGGGGCTATTCCTACATGAATAGATCTCGTCTACATCATGTCATCGTTCTTATTGCATTACTCTGTTTCTCCATGAACTTAATACACTAGATGCATCTTTGGATAGCGGTCGATGTGTGGAGTAATAGTAGTAGATGCAGGCAGGAGTCGGTCTACTAATCTTGGATGTGATGCCTATATATTGATCATTGCCTTGGATATTTTCATAATTATTCGATCTTCTATCAGTTTCCCAACAGTAATCTGTTTACCCACTGTGTGCTATTTTCTTGATAGAAGCCGCTAGTGAAATCTACGGCCCCCGGGTCTATTCTTTATCATATTTGCTTTGAGATCTATTTTTATTCGCTTTTATTTTCAGATCTATTATTCCAAAAACCCAAAAATACCTTGCTGCACTTTTTTTTACTTATTTTATTTCGCGTTTTATTGAGATCTATTTATCCAATCTACCACAATTTTTATCCCGTCAACTTGACAATTTCTGGTGCCGTTACCCGAAGAGGGATTGACAACCCCTCATAAGTGTCGGGTTGCAAGTATTTGTTCTTGTGTGCAGGTACCGTTTACACAGTGTTGCTTGGTTCTACTATTGAATTGATACCTTGGTTTCACAACTAAGGGAAATACCTACCGTAGCTGTACTGCATCATCCCTTCCTCTTTGGGTAAATACCGACGTAGTTTCAAGCAACATCACAGCCCGACGCAGGCATCACGGTTGGGCAGTCCTCCTGGATCCTGGTGACTGGCTGCTCAGACCAGCGCATGAACTGGGAGTGGGGGAGCTACATCGTTCACCTTGATGGACTGTCGGTGCAGGCCACTTGCATCAACCGCTTCGCTGGTGAAGACAGCGTAAGACACTCCCGAAAGAGAGGAAGCAGTGCGGGGTCGGGCGGCGGCCAAAGTTGGCAGCGGTGCGACACCACGGATGGTGTCAAACTCATGTCGGGCAAGCTCGAACTTGCAGCGGGCGGCCACAAGCTCGGTGGCCTCGGTGAGTAGGAGCTCTCGAGACACGTCGAGCTCAGTCGTGATGACAGCCGGACCAACATCAGGCGTGATAGAGGCGCGCGGACGCCGTGCCGTCACCCGCAGGGGGTTGAGCATGTCAGAGAGCATTTCTGCACGGGGGTAGCGGTCGTCGATGCCGCCAGGAATAATATTGTAGCGGTGTGGCGAGTCGGAGATGGTGAGCACCTTGCTAGGGTACTCACCGGGGTCGAGCGCGACGGCGATGCGCAACTCGCCAAAGTGAACGACGACGCTACCGGGAGGGCAAGCAATGTTGAGTGCCATTCTGGAGCCGGCACCATCAGCCGCGCCGGGCGCGCTGAACAGACCGTGCGTGATGCGTTCACTAGTGGGAGTGAGGGAGGTTCCGGAGGCGAGATCGGCGACAAGTGGAGAAGGACTCGCGATGTACCCAGGTTCGGGGCCCTTCGAGGGAGGTAAAACCCCTAGTCCCGCTGGATCTCACAAGATGAATACAAGGCACTCCTGGGGCTGTTTGAGGGGAGGAGGAAGAAGAGCTAGCTCTCACCTTCTCCTGGTTACATGCGTGTGAATAAGAATCGAGAGAACCCCCACCACCCACGCATGGAGGGCTCCTGGGGGGTCTTATAGGACGGCCCCCAGGATTACTATGGTAATGTTACAAGGGTGTGGAGCCCTGCGTTCATCGTCTGAAGCTGGCCACGGGTCCCGTCGGCTGCCGGGTCCACGAGGGGGGGGGGCGTGGTACTATAGAACATCGATCCCTACGTCATGAGGCGGTCGGCGTCGTGGATCTATAGTGGCAGGACGCGCGGGCTCTGGTCGCTCGGGTATGCGGGGCAGCCGCACTGTAGCCAAGCTCTCCCGTCGTGGAGAGTTGTCTTGTCGTACGGACGATCGGGGCAGCTGTTGACTCGCCACCAGCCAGCTAGCGGCCAGCCTGATCACCGCATCTGGCCGGCCGGTGCGTCAAGCAGTTGGGAGGAGAGCCGACTCGATCGAGAGCCGTCAGCAGGCCATATTTATTATAAAAAGGTGATGTGGTTTAATCCGGGCGGGGTGCCTACTCGGGGGTCATACCCCCGACAAATGGTGGACAGCGGATCCTTATAAATATTTATGGTCCCTGCCAAGCAGATAGAAGAATTATATTTCTCAACTGTCTTCAGAGCATTCAGATTGATGATGATACCAACTGGTTACTATTGGGGACTTTAATTATATTAGATACCCTGACAACAGAAATAGAAAGGGGGGATAATATTCAAGACATGCTTCTATTTAATGAGGCCCTCAGCAAACTTGCATTAGTTGAGATCCCTCACATGGTAAGGAACATTACTTGGAGTAATATGTAGGAAGCTCCTCGCCAGGAGAAACTAGATTGGATCTTCTCCTCTAAATCCTGGATGTTGTCTTTAACTAATACCTTGGCAACTCCTTTGGCCATAACCACATGAAGGAAATATGCCCTAGAGGCAACGATAAAGTTATTATTTATACTTCCTTATTCCATGATAAATGTTTATTATTCATGCTAGAATTGTATTAACTGGAAACTTGATACATGTGTGGATACATAGACAAAACACAGTGTCCCTAGTAAGCATCTACTAGACTAGCTCGTTAATCAAAGATGGTTAAGTTTCCTAACCATAGACATGTGTTTTCATTTGATGAACGGGATCACATCATTAGGAGAATGATGTGATGGACAAGACCCATCCGTTAGCTTAGCAAAATGATCGTTAAGTTGTATTGCTATTGCTTTCTTCATGACTTATACATGTTCCATTGACTATGAGATTATGCAACTGCTGAATACCGGGGGAATGCCTTGTGTGCTATCAAACGTCACAACGTAACTGGGTGATTATAAAGATGATCTACAGATATCTCCGAAGGTGTTTGTTGGGTTGGCATAGATCGAGATTAGGATTTGTCACTCCGAGTATCGGAGAGGTATCTCTAGGCCTTCTTGGTAATGCACATCATAATAAGACTTGCAAGCAATGTGACTAATGAGTTAGTTTCGGGATGATGTATTACGGAACGAGTAAAGAGACTTGCCGCTAACGAGATTGAACTAGGTATGAAGATACCGACGATAGAATCTCGGGCAAGTAACATACCGATGTCAAAGGGAATTACGTATGTTGTCATTGCGATACGACCGATAAAGATCTTCGTAGAATATGTGGGAGCCAATATGAGCATCCAGGTTCCGCTATTAGTTATTGATCGGAGAGGTGTCTCAGTCATGTCTACATAGTTCTCGAACCCGTAGGGTCCGTACGCTTAACGCTCGATGACGATTTGTATTATATGAGTTATGTGATTTGGTGACCGAATGTTGTTCGGAGTCCTGGATGAGATCATGGACATGTCGAGGAGTCTCTAAATGGCCGAGAGGTAAAGATTGATATATTAGATGATAGTATTCGGACATTGGAAGTGTTCCGGAGTGTATCGGGTACATATTGGAGTATCGGGGGGTTACTGGAACCCCCCCGGGGGAAGATATGGGCCATCTGGTCCATAGGAGGGAGGCACACCATCCCACAAAGGGGTGGCGCGCCCCCACAGGGAAGGATGCTGAATTGGACTAGGGGAGGGCCCCCTCTCTCTCTTTCCCCCTTTCCCCCTACGGTAAAAGGAAAGGGGGGGCCGAATCCAACTAGGAGCCCAAGTAGGATTCCTCCTACTTGGGCGCGCCTAGGGCCGGCCTCCTCCCTCCCTCCTTTATATATGTGGGGGGCACCTACAACACACATCAATTGGCCCAAGCCGTGTGCGGTGCCCCCTCCACAATTTACACCTCCGGTCATATTCTCGTAGTGCTTAGGCGCAGCTCTGCGCGGATCACATCACCATCACCTTCACCATGCCGTCGTGCTGACAGAACTCGTATACTTCCTCGACACTCTGCTGGATCAAGATCTCGAGAGACGTCATCGCGCTGAACGTGTGCAGAACTCGGAGGTGTTGTACTTTCGGTACTTGGTCGGTCGGAACGAGAAGACGTTCGACTACATCAACCGCGTTAAACAATCACTTCCGCTTTCGGTCTACGAGGGTACATGGACACACTCTCCCCTTCTTGTTGCTATGCATCTGATAGATAGATCTTGTGTGAGCGTATGAATTTTTTTGAAATTGCATGCCACGTTCCCCAACAGTGGCATCTGAGCCAGGTCTATGCGTAGATTATATGCACGAGTAGAACACAAAGAGTTGTGGGCGGTGATAGTCATACTGCTTACCACCAACGTTATATTTTGATTCGGCGATATTGTTGGATGAAGCGGCCCGGACCAACCTTACATGACCATGTTCATGAGACCAGTTCCACCGACAGACATGCAACTAGTTTTGCATAAAGGTGGCTGGCGGGTGTTTGTTTCTCCAACTTTAGTTGAATCGAATTTGACTGCGGCCGGTCCTTGTTGAAGGTTAAAACAACAAACTAGATAAATCACCATTGTGGTTTTGATGCGTAGGTAAGAACGGTTCTTACTAGAAGCCCGTAGCAGCCACGTAAAACTTGCAACAACAAATTCGAGGACGTCTAACTTGTTTTTGCAGGGCATGTTGTGATGTGATATGGTCAAGACATGGTGTGATATACGTTATTGTCTGAGATAATCATGTTTTGTAAAAGTTATCGGCAACTGGCAGGAGCTTTATGGTTGTCGCTTTATTGTATGAAATGCAATCACCATGTAATTGCTTTACTTTATCACTATGCGTTAGCGATAGTTGTAGAAGCAATAGTTGGCGAGATGACAACAACGCTTCGATGGAGATCAAGGTGTCAAGCCGGTGACGATGGAAATCATGACGGTGCTTTGGGGACGGAGATCAAAGGCACAAGATGATGATGGTCATACCATGTCACGTATTTTGGTTGCATGTGATGTTTATCTTTTATGCATCTTATTTTTCTTAGTACAATGGTAGCATTATAAGATGATCCCGCACTAAAATTTCAAGGTATAAGTGTTCTCCCTGAGTATGCACCGTAGCGACAGTTCATCATGCCGAGACACCTCGTGATGATCGTGTGTGATAAGTTGTACGTTCACATACAATGGGTGCAAGACATTTTTGCACATGCGGAATACTCGGGGTTAAACTTGATGAGCCTAGCATGTAGAGACATGGCCTCGGAACACTAAAGACCGAAAGGTCGAACGTGAATCATATAGTAGATATAGTCAACATAGAGATGTTCACCATTGAAAACTACCCCATCTCACGTGATGATCGGACATGATTTAGTTGATATGGATCACGTGATCATTTAGATGACTTGAGGGATGTCTATCTAAGTGAGAGTTCTTAAGTAATATGATTAATTGAACTTAATTTATCATGAACTTAGTCCTGATAGTTTTTGCATATGTATGTTGTAGATCAAAATGGCCCATGCTACCGTTCCCTTGAATTTTAATGCGTTCCTAGAGAAAGCTAAGTTGAAAGATGATGGTAGCAACTACATGGACTGGGTCCGTAAATTGAGAATTATCCTCATTGCTGCATAGAAGAATTATGTCCTTGATTCACCGCTAGTTGAAAAGCCCCCTCCCGCTAATGTAGACGCTTTGAACGTCTGGCAGACGCGGTCTGAGGACTACTCTATAGTTCAGTGTGCCATGCTCTATGGCTTAGAATCGGGACTTCAAAGACGTTTTGAACGTCATGGACCATATGAGATGTTCTAGGAGTTGAAGTTAATATTTCAAGCAAATGCCCGAGTTGAGATATATGAAATCTCCAACAAGTTCTATAGCTGCAAGATGGAGGAGACAGTTCTGTCAGTGATCACATACTCAGAATGTCTGGGTATGATAACCACTTGACTCAGATGGGAGTTAATCTTCCGGGTGATAGTGTTATTGACATAGTTCTTCAATCACTACCACCAAGCTACAAAGGCTTCGTGATTGAAAGTGCAACTAATCCCTGGGTGGTTTTGGTAATTCTTAACAACATATAGCTCATTGAACTCATATCCATTCAGGATAATCATTTTATAAAGTTCAATGATTGGCATGGCATGAACTAGAGATGTGGACCCCTCACAATGCTAAGGACACATATTGGCAAAAGCTCAAGACTCTACATTTTCATTTTAGTGATCCAAGATCACATTGAGTCCATAGGAAAAGCCAATACTATTAAAACGGGATGAGGTGTTGCTTAATGGCTTGCTTGCTCAAATTTCTTAGTGATATGCTCCAAAAGACCTCAACCACTTTCTCATTTCCAATTGCTCAAAATGCTTAGTAATATGCTTACTGATATGTCCAAGAGCTCCCGGAGATCAAGCTTAGAGAGCCACATAGCACTATGCATTTTTGACCTTTTTGGTAACTTGTTGCCAAAGGGGGAGAAAGTGTATAGATCATAGGCTTCGAGAGAGAGTGCTTTGCTTCTTTTTGCTATCTCTTGCTACTTATTTGGTTTCTTGTTTGGTTGATACTCTATTTGTGTGTGAGAGATACTTTTATGGTCATGTGCTTGATCATACCATAATTTAATGCTTGTGCTTGGATGATGACTTTATCTATCTCTCATGTATGATCATTCACACTTTGTCTTGGTGATGAGTGCATATTTCATATTCTATCATTTTGAGCGCTCCACCAAGATGTATGTGACATGGAAGAGTAACCCATGATCCTAATCGATTGTGCATTTGCATTCAAAAGCAAATTTTAAATAATGCACAAATTTAGGGGGGTCTCTTGCTTATCACACACTTCTCAAAGCGATGATGTATTTCATTCTTATTATCATTTGTTGTAGCTTTAATCTATATGTTGTCATCAATTACCAAAAAGGGGGAGATTGAAAGTGCAACTAATCCCTGTGTGGTTTTGGTAATTCTTAACAACATATAGCTCACTAAACTAATATCCATTCAAGATAATCATTTCAGAAAGTTCAATGATTGGCATGGCATGGAATAGAGATGTGGACCGCTCAAAATGCTAAGGACACATATTGGCAAAAGCTCAAGACTCTACATTTTCATTTTAGTGATCCAAGATCACATTGAGTCCATAGGAAAAGCCAATACTATTAAAAGGGGATGAGGTGTTGCTTAACGGCTTGCTTGCTCAAAATGCTTAGTGATATGCTCCAAAAGCCCTCAACCACTTTATCATTTCCAGATATGTCCTAAACCTAAAGTCAAACTCGGCCCCACCGATTTGATCTATCCGGCGCCACCGAGTTCTCTTGACATAGCCATAGCCAAAAACCCTAATCAATTCGGTCCCACCGGTAGGGATCTCGGTCTCACCGAGATGGGATTGCAAACTCTCTGTTTCCCTTCGTAACGTTTCGGTCCAACCAAGATGAGTGATCGGTCCCACCGAGTTTGCAATGAGAACTCTCTGTTTCCTCTTCGTAATGTTTCGGTCTCACCGAAATGAGCGATCGGTCCAACCGAGTTTGCCTGACCAACTCTCTATTTGCCTATTACTGAAATTGGTCTCACCGAGTTCATGTGATCGGTCTCACTGAGATCAAGTTATGCCCTAACCCTAACGCATCGGTCCCACCGATTTGATCATGTCGGTCCCACCGAAAGGCCTAACGTTCACATTTTCAACCATATCGGTCTGACCGAGTTTCACTATTCGGCCCCACCGAGTTTGGTAAATTGTGTGTAACGGTTAGATTTTGTGTGGAGGCTATATATAGCCCTCTATCCATTCTCCATTCAAGGAGAGAGCCATCAGAACATGCCTACACTTCCAGCATTCATTTTCTGAGAGACAACCACCTACTCATGTGTTGAGACCAAGACATTTCAATCCAACCACAAGAATCTTGACCTCTAGCCTTCCCCAAGTTGCTTTCCACTCAAATCATCTTTCCACCATATCCAAATCTATGAGAGAGAGTTGAGTGTTGGGGAGACTATCAATCATAAGAGCAAGGAGTTCATCATCAACACACCATCTATTACCTTTTGGAGAGTGGTGTCTCCTAGATTGGTTTAGTGTCACTTGGGAGCCTCCATCAAGATTGTGGAGTTGAACCAAGGAGTTTGTATGGGCAAGGAGATCGCCTACTTCGTGAAGATCTACTCTAGTGAGGCAAGTCCTTCATGGGTGATGGCTGTGGTGGGATAGAAAGTTTGCTTCTTCGTGGACCCTTCGTTGGTGGATCCCTCTGTGGACTCGCGTAACCGTTACCCTTCGTAGGTTGAAGTATCCACCAACATGGATGTACGATAGCACCACCTATCAGAACAACGCCAAGAATCTCCGTGTCTATATTGCGTTTTCTCCCTCCAAACTCCTTCTCTTTACCTTCATATGTAATGATTTACATTCCGCTGCTATACTTTTAGATTTGCATGTGTAGGTTGATTGCTTGACTTTTGCTAGGTTGCTAAAATCTCCCAAGACTTAAAATTGGGAAAAGGCTAGATTTTTATTTGGTCAAGTAGTCTAATCACCCCCCTTCCAGACATACTTTCGATCCTACAAGTGGTATCAGAGCTTTGGTCTCCATTTGCCTTGATTTCCATAGCTTTGGTGATCATAGCCTTTGTTTCACAACCTAGGAGAGTATGGCGTCTAGCGAGGGAAATTACCACCGTGGAGGTCCTTACTTTGATGATACTAATTTTGCTAGTTGGAAGCATAAGATGAAAATGCATATTCTTGGACATAACCCCGCCGTTTGGGCTATTGTTTGTATTGGCTTGCAAGGTGAATTCTTTGATGGGAGAGAACCGAATCATGAAGCTACCGTGGAAGAATTGAAAATGTTGCAATACAATGCTCAAGTTTGCGATATCCTCTTCAACGGATTGTGCCCCGAAGAATTCAACAAAATCAGCCGTCTTGAGAGTGCAAAGGAAATTTTGGATACTTTGATTGATATGCACGAAGGTACCGACTCCGTCAAGGAATCCAAATTGGATGTGCTTCAAAGTCAACTTGACAAGTTCAAAATGAAGGATGGTGAAGGTGACGCTGAAATGTACTCTAGGCTTGCTCTCATCACAAATGAGATTGCTGGGTTAGGAAGTGAAGAGATGACCGATAGATTCATCATCAAGAAGATCCTAAGAGCCTTGGATGGAAAATATGATACCGTGTGCACATTGATCCAAATGATGCCCAATTACAAAGATCTCAAGCCAACGGAAGTCATTGGTAGAATTGTTGCTCATGAGATGTCACTCAAGGATAAAGAAGAGCTTCACAACAAGTATAGTGGTGCTTACAAAGCCTCATGTGATGATCCTACATCATCAAGTGAGAAACAAGCTTTCAATGAAGAATTGAGCTTAATGGTGAAGAACTTCAACAAGTTCTACAAGAGTAGAAGCAAAGAAAGAAGTTCCAAGTCAACGTCCTACAATGACAAAAGATGTTCCAGTCGTGAACGTAATTGCTACAATTGTGGAAGACCCTGACACTACTCCAATGAGTGTACGGCTCCCTACAAAAGAAGAGAAGACTCGCCTAAAAGGAGAAGCAAAACAGAAGAATCACCTCCAAGGGAGAGAAGGAGTAGAGATGATCGTTATGAACGAAGAACCTCTCACAGAAGCAAGGATTCGAAAAGGAAGGACAAGTCATCAAGGAGCTATGCAAAACGAAGACATCAAGCTCATGTTGGTGAGTGGGTATCCGGTTCCGACTCCGACCACCACTCCGAGAGAAGTTGTCACTCCGACTGCGAATATACTCAAGATGAAGGTGCTGTCAGTCTAGCACTTGTGTCAACCAACTCCTATGACATATTTGACTCACCAAATGAAGGAATTGGAAGATGCTTCATGGCTAAAGGCCCAAAGGTATCACACCCTGAGTATGTTGATTTCAATAGTGATGAAGATGATTTGCTAGGTGATGATGATTTACTTGTTGACAATTCTAGTGATGAAAACTATGATGAACTTGCTATTAATCATGCTAATCAAGATAAAATGAATGGCGATGATAAGAAGGAGATTGAGTGTCTAACTAAAGAACTAAACACTCTGAAGTTAGCTCATGAAACTACCTTAGAAGATCATCAAGAGCTTTTAAAGACTCATGAGAAGCTACTCTTTGAAAAGCTCAATCTTGAGCAAGAGCATGGGTTCTTAAAAGCAATCAATGATGATCTTTGTAACAAAAGTTCTTCTTACATTGCCACGTTTACTCTTGTCTACTTATATGCCACAAGTAAAATCTAGCAACAAGAGTAAGATAGATTCTTCTTCTAGTAGTAACAATAATCATGCTAAATCCAATATTGTTGCTTCTAGTAATTCTCTTGATTCCACTAATGATTCTCTTAGCCAAGTTACACTTGAGCAAGAAAATAGCTTATTGAAGGGAATTATAGAGAAAGGTATTTACAAGAGCCTTCTTAGGAAGTAAGCAATTTGAGGAAATTGTACGCAAGCAAGGAAGGCACCGGAAGAATCAAGGTGTTGGTTTTGAACGAAAGTTCAATGCCAATGGAGTTGAGTGGGAAGAAGATCAATACCCCAAGGCGAAGTGTGTTCCTCAACAAGAGAAGTATGATCCTACTTCCTTCAAGGGGACACAAGCTCAAGATGATCTTCCACCACAAGACCACAAGCTAAAGGGAAAGGACAAGTGTCAAGAGGATATTGGTGCATTTGAAGAAGCTCCGAAGGCCTTGGTCAAGTGGGTTCCCCAGACTACATCAAGTTCTACTTCATCAAGTACGACTACAACTCCAAGGATTCCCATCAAGATGATGTGGATCCCCAAGAAGAAGAACTAGAGAGTTCTTGAGGGTGACTTCGCCAACATACTTCACTCGTATTCATTTTGGCAAGGACAATTGCAAACAACTTCCACATCTTGCACTAGTTCAAGGAGTCACAAACCCTCTTGTTGGTAAGTCAAGGGACAAGGTAACCTAATGCTTTCATGGACATCATCTTGTGTGTACTTCACTCTATGTCTATGGATATCCTTGTTTGTTCCTTGTGGGACTAACCCATGTAGGTATTGAAAGTGCAACTCACTCTAATGGATTGCTCCAAATGATCTACATCAACATTGAGCATCCACATCTTCAACATCTACATGAAGTCATCATCGAAAAAACCCAAGGTTAGTTCATCCCTCTTAGGGGGATATCACATCTAGGGGGAGCTTTACTCTAAGAATTGATCTAAAGAAACTCTAATGGTGTGAACACAGCAATGCTTTATGTAAAAGTGGTAACCCCACTTGTGCTTAAAAGATGAGTATGACCTACGATCAAATGTTCTCATTTGACTCCTCAGTCAATATACTCATATATAGATGACCTAGTCATCGCCAATTGCTTGAAAGATGCGAGAGTGTTTGTGCATGCTTTGCCACATATTTCATTTGCCATCTTATTGTGTGAGCATGTTGATTGCATATTTTTCTCATTCGAGGACATCCATTTGTTGCTTTGATTGTTTGGTATTTTTCTTTTGCCAAATGGATGGACAAGAATTCCTAAGTACTCCCTCTAGCTATCTATGCTTTTCTCGTCTCAAACTCTATTCATGCTACATCACAAAGTTTGATTAAGTCAGATTCGAACCCTCTGGGTGAGGAGCACTCGAAGCCACCGATTCGTCATAGACTTAAACTTCCAAAACCTCTCAATGTATTTCGGTCTGACCGATTCATCCTTTTTGGTCATATAGAGTTCATTGAGTTGATCTAGGTTTTCAATCTCGGTGCAACCGATTTGAACAACTCGGTCACACCGAGTTGCAGTAACCGCTTGCGATTCTGCATCTCGGTGCCACCGAGTCGTTCCACTCGTCACACCGACAGGGTCTGGATATATATACCCACGGGTCAAATCTTGGAAATTCCTCCGAAACCCTTCGCCTGCGCATATCTTGCTCTACCGACTCGAGGTCTCCGGATCGTCTCCTCGTCGCCAGAGACCTCCTGCCACTGGTCTCCGCCGCCGTCAACGGGAATCTTCGCCGCCGTTGTCGCCGTAGCGATTTCACCACCGAGTTAGGGTATGAACTCGACCCATATGTGCAATCTTAACCTCTGATTCCTGCACTTAGGTTAATGCCATGATTCTTGCCACGTATGAGATTGTTCTATCCAGCAAAAACTTCCTTTAGATTATATTTGATTCGAAAATTTAGGGTTAGGTTTCCGCCGAACTCATCTCGGACCGACCGAGTTGTAGAAATCGGTCTCACCGGTTTGGCCTAGGCCACTTGTAATTTTCAGTCTGACCAAAAGTTACGAATCGGTGTGGACGAGTTTGATTCTCAGTGAAGCCCTAGAAATCTCAGAGTCACCGAACTATGTCTCGGTCTGACCGATTACACTACTTCAGACTCTAATATTGCTTCGGTGTCACGGTGAGTTCAACAAATCGGTAGCCCCGAAATGCTTTCTGTAGAAAACTAAAACTAAGTTTTTGACTCAATTGTTTTGCAAAATCTCTGCACTTTGTGATGCTCATCCACTCTATCTCAACTACATCTATTCACAGGGTCAGCTTTCAAGTCAGTTTGCAGTTTCAGCCATGTCTGATCAAAGTGACAGCCAGAACAAGTCTGAGGAATAGATCAACCTGAGTGAGGGCACTAGTCCCTCTGGCAGCTATGATGAGGGTAGCAGAAGCACCCCAAGCAACTTGCCCAAAGCTGCAACCAGGACCATGAGGAAGAGAAACTCAGATTCTGAGGATGAAGATTATGTTGCTCTTGAGGAGGAGGTCACCTCCAAGAAAGTGCTGAAAAAGGAGTATGCTGCTGCTGGTGCAACCAAGCCTGGTTTGCACAAGAAAGCTCATGCCAAGAGAGTGCCCATGTCCAAAGCTAGAACATCAACTCATTAGAAAGCTAAACCAGCAAGTGAAGCTGGAAAGGAAAAGAAGGAGAGGAAGAGAGGAAGATGGTGCAAGCGTGTTGATCCTATGGCTGGGTTTGAGAAGCACTCATCGGATGAGGAAGAAGATGATGAGGAAGATGCTGCACCAAAACCAAAGACTCAGAAGTTGATGGGGGATGCCATGAAGTCTGGGGCTGCTCCACCAAAGCCCAAGACTGCCCCCAAGGCTACTGCTCAAGCTTCCAAGTATGCACCAAAGAGAAGCACTAGAAACATCCCTACTGCTGAGAAAAACAAGGCCCCAATGCCTGAAGTGGAAGAAGAATAAGAAGGAGCCCAAGTGCTCAGAAAATTGAAGCCAAAGATCCATGATCATGATGATAATCATCCAGTGGCTGAAAACATGAAGGAAAGAAAGGATGCATGTCTTAGATTGTGGAGACAATCAGACCCCTATGCTGCAAGAAGGAGAACTGTTGTGGATTACAGATTTCACACCAAGGAACAACAGGACTTCTATGAGACTGTGCTTTTAGATAAGAAGCCCATTGTGTGTGACATGAAATGGGTAGATTGGAAGTACATTGACAACAATGAAGATCATTTCCCTGGAGTGCATGAGAGCTTCAGACTCAATGGAGTTGACACATTTTTGGGTCAGAAACTGACCAAGTGGAATCATGAGCTGATTATGCAATTTTACTCTACTGCTCACTTTTACCCAGATGGGAAGATTGTGTGGATATCTGAGGGTATAAGGTACTAGTCCACAATTGCTGAGTGGGAAAAGCTCATCAATTCTCCAGAAGAAGCTGAGGATGACATTGATGTTTATGCAAAGCCAAGGAAGGATCACAACTCCATGGCCAATATGTAAAAGGAGATACCTGACAAGGCCTTGGAGACACACAAGCTAGGCTCGGTGTACTATCTGTTATCTGGATTGGCCACCATGAACACTATACTAAGAAACACCTTGTTTCCCAAATCAGGAGATCACAGGATGATCAGAGGCCACTCCATCAACTTGCTTCAATTGTTTGATGTGCCACAGAAATTGAAGGTGATGAGCTTGATAGTTGAAACAGTCAAGAGAACTGCAGCAGACCAGAAGAGATCATGTGGGTATGCTCCACACATTCAGATGCTCATCAACTCCAAGATGGGCAAAGGCATGTATCTCCTGGATAAAGAGCACCTTCCCTTGAGGCCTGATCATGAGGACAACACAATTGTTATGGATGCTTCACATCCTACATCAGTAGAGGCTTAGGAGAAGAGAGAAAAAGCAAAAGCAGAGAAGGCAGCCAAGATGCCAAGTGCTGAAGAGGCATCCCAAGTATTTCTCAAGTCCAAACAAGATCAACTTGGCTATCTCATTCAGGCTACATTGATGACTGAGAAAGGTTTGGCCACCCTGACTCAAAATCAAGAGAGTCTTGAAAGGATCATCGAAACAAGTTTTATGATCTAGACTTGAAGGTCACAGAGATGCAAACTGCAGTTGAGCGGCTCCAGGATGAAGCTGAAGAGAGAAGAGGGAAAGCTACCACTGAAGTTTTTCAGAGAGTGCCTACGGCACAGAGGTCTGCAGCAGTGCTAGTGATAGACACTAGGGCTACTACATCAGCACCAGAAGCTACAACCTCAGTTCCTCCTCCAGTTGCAACTCCACCAGCTCCTCAGTCTTCTTCAGATGCATTCATTGCAGGACTCCTCTCCACACCACCTTCTCACTCCAGAGCTCCCGGAGATCAAGCTTAGAGAGCCGCATAGCACTATGCATTTTCAAGCTTTTTGGTAACTTGTTGCCAAAGGGGGAGAAAGTGTATAGATCATAGGCTTCGAGAGAGAGAGTGCTTTGCTTCTTTTTGCAATCTCTTGCTACTTATTTGGTTGCTTGTTTGGTTGATACTCTATTTGTGTGTGGGAGATACTTGTATGGTCATGTGCTTGATCATATCATACTTTAATGCTTGTGCTTGGATGATGACTTTATCTATCTCTCATGTATGATCATTCACACTTTGTCTTGGTGATGAGTGCATATTTCATATTCTATCATTTTGAGCGCTCCACCAAGATATATATGACATGGAAGAGTAACCCATGATCCTAATCGATTGTGCATTTGAATTCAAAAGCAAATTTTAAATAATGCACAAATTTAGGGGGAGCTCTTGCTTATCACATACTTCTCAAAGCGACGATGTATTTCATTCTTATTATCATTTGTCGAAGCTTTGATCTATAATTTGTCATCAATTACCAAAAAGGGGGAGATTGGAAGTGCAACTAATCCCTGGGTGGTTTTGGTAATTCTTAACAACATATAGCTCACTGAACAAATATCCATTCAAGATAATCATTTCAGAAAGTTCAATGATTGGCATGGCATGGACTAGAGATGTGAACCCCTCAAAATGCTAAGGACACATATTGGCAAAAGCTCAAGACTCTACATTTTCATTTTAGTGATCCAAGATCACATTGAGTCCATAGTAAAAGCCAATACTATTAAAAGGGGATGAGGTGTTGCTTAATGGCTTGGTTGCTTAAAATGCTTAGTGATATGCTCCAAAAGCCCTCAACGACTTTCTCATTTCCACATATGTCCTAAACATAAAGTCAAACTCAGCCCCACCGATTTGATCTATCCAGCGCCACCGAGTTCGCTTGACATAGCCATAGCCAGAAACCCTAATCAATCCGATCTCACCGATAGGGATCTCGAACTCACCGAGATGGGATTGCAAACTCTTTGTTTCCCTCCATAACGTTTCGGTCCAACCAAGATGAGCGATCCGTCCCACAGAGTTCACAATGCAAACTATCTGTTTCCTTTTCGTAACGTTTTGGTCTCACCAAAATGAGCGATCGGTCCCATCGAGTTTGCCTGACCAACTCTTTGTTTTCCTATTACTGAAATCGGTCTCACCGAGTTCATGTGATCGGTCTCACCAAGATCTAGTTATGCCCTAACCCTAACGCATCGGTCCCACTGAGTAGATCATGTCGGTCCCACCGAAAAGCCTAACGTTCACATTTTGAACCATATCGGTCTGACCGAGTTTCACTATTCGGTCCCATTGAGTTTGGTAAATTGTGTGTAACGGTTAGATTTTGTGTGGAGGCTATATATACCCCTCTACCCATTATCCATTCGAGGAGAGAGAGCCATCAGAACGTGCCTACACTTCCAGCATTCATTTTCTGAGAGAGAACCACGTACTCATGTGTAGAGACCAAGACATTCCAATCCAACCACAAGAATCTTGATCTCTAGCCTTCCCCAAGTTGTTTTCCACTCAAATCATCTTTCCACCATATCCAAATCTGTGAGAGAGAGTTGAGTGTTGGGAAGACTATCATTTGAAGCACAAGAGCAAGGAGTTCATCATCAACACACCATCTATTACCTTTTGGAGAGTGGTGTCTCCTAGATTGGTTAGGTGTCACTTGGGAGCCTTCGTCAAGATTGTGGAGTTGAACCAAGGAGTTTGTACGGGCAAGGAGATCGCCTACTTCGTGAAGATCTACCCTAGTGAGGCAAGTCCTTCATGGGCGATGGCCATGGTGGGATATACAAGGTTGCTTCTTCGTGGACCCTTCGTGGGTGGAGCCCTTCATGTACTCGTGCAACCGTTACCCTTTGTGGGTTGAAGTCTCCACCAACGTGGATGTACGATAACACCACATATCGTAACCACGCCAAAAATCTCCGTGTCTACATTGCGTTCGCTCCCTCCAAACTCCTCCCCTTTACCTTCATATGCAATGATTTACATTCCGCCGCTATACTCTTAGATTTGCATGTGTAGGTTGATTTCTTGACTTGTGCTAAGTTGCTAAAATCTGCCATGATTTAAAATGGGAAAAGCCTAGATTTTTATTTGGTCAAGTAGTCTAATCACCCCCCTCTAGACATACTTTTGATCCTACAGTGATGAACTATAATATGCAAGGGATGGATAAGACAATTCCCGAGCTCATCGCTATTCTCAAAGCTGCGGAGGTAGAAATCAAGAAAGAGCATCAATTGTTGATGGTTAACAAGACGGCTAGTTTCAAGAAAAAGGGCAAGGGAAAGAAGGGGAACTTCAAGAAGAATGGAAAGCAAGTTGTCAATCCCAGGAAGAAGCCCAAGTCTGGACCCAAGCCTGAAACTGAGTGCTTCTACTGCAAAGGGACTGGTCACTAGAAGCGGAACTGCCCCAAGTATTTGGCAGATAAGAAGGATGGTAAAGTGAACAAAGGTATATTTGATATACATGTTATTGATGTGTACCTTACTAATGCTTGTAGTAGCACCTAGGTATTTGATCTCGGTTACATTGCTCATATTTGCAACTCAAAGCAGGGACTCTGATTAAATGAAGATTGGCTAAGGATGAGGTGACGATGCGCGTTGGGAATGGTTCCAAGGTCGATGTGATCGCCGTTGGCACACTACCTCTACAACTACCTTCGGGATTAGTTTTAGACATGACTAATTGTTATTTGGTGCCAGCGTTGAGCATGAACATTATATCTGGATCTTGTTTGATGCGAGACGGTTATTCATTTAAATCATAGAATAATGGTTGTTCTATTTATATGAGTAATATCTTTTATGGTCATGCACCCTTGAAGAGTGGTCTACTTTTGTTGAATCTCGATCGTGGTGATACACATATTCATAATATTAATGCAAAAATATGCACAGTTGATAATGATAGTGCAACATATTTGTGGACTGCCGTTTAGGTCAAATTAGTGTAAAGTGCATGAAGAAACTCCATGCGGATGGACTTTTGGAATCACTTGATTATGAATCATTTGATGCTTGCGAACCATGCCTCATGGGCAAGATGACTAAGACTCTGTTCTCCGGAACAATGGAGCGAGCCACTGACTTATTGGAAATAATACATACCGATGTATGCCGTCTGATGAGTGTTGAGGCTCGCGGTGGGTATCGTTATTTTCTAACCTTCACAGATGATGTAAGCAGATATGGGTATATCTACTTAATGAAACACAAGTCTGAAACATTTGAAAAGTTCAAAGAATTTCAGACTGAAGTGGAGAATCATAGTAACAAGAAAATAAGGTTTCTACGATATGATCGCGGAGGCGAATATTTGAGTTACGAGTTTGGCCTTCATTTAAAACAATGTGGAATAGTTTCACAACTCACGCCACCTGGAACACCACAGCGTAATGGTGTGTCTGAACGTCGTAACCGTACTTTATTGGATATGGTGCGATCTATGATGTCTCTTACCGATTTACCACTATCGTTTTGGGGTTATGCGTTAGAGACTGTTGCATTCACGTTAAATAGGGCATCATCTAAATCCGTTGAGATGACACCGTATGAATTGTGGTTTGGCAAGAAACCTAAGCTGTCGTTTCTCAAAGTTTGGAGTTGTGATACTTATGTGAAAAAGCTTCAGCCTGATAAGCTCAAACCCAAATAGGAGAAGTGCGTCTTCATAGGATACCCAAAATAAACTGTTGGGTACACCTTCTATCACAAATCCGAAGGCAAGATCTTTGTTGCTAAGAATGGGTCCTTTCTAGAGAAGGAGTTTCTCTCGAAAGAAGTGAGTGGGAGGAAAGTAGAACTTGATGAGGTAATTGTACCCTCTCTCGAATTGGAAAGTAGCTCATCACAGAAAATCGTTCCCGTGATGCCTACACCAACTAGTGAGGAAGCTAATGATAATGATCATGAAACTTTGGATCAAGTTACTACTGAACCTCGTAGGTCAACCAGAGCACGTTCCACACCAGAGTGGTATGGTAATCCTGTTCTGAAAGTCATGTTACTAGACCATGATGAACCTACGAACTATTAGGAAGTGATGATGAGCCCAGATTCCGCGAAATGGCTTGAGGCCATGAAATCTGAGATGGGATCCATGTATGAGAACAAAGTATGGACTTTGGTTGACTTACACGATGATCGGCAAGCCATTGAGAATAAATGGATCTTCAAGAAGAAGACTGACGCTGATGGTAATGTTACTGTCTACAAAGCTCAACTTGTTGCGAAAGGTTTTCGACAAGTTCAAGGAGTTGACTACTATGAGACCTTCTCACCCGTAGCGATGCTTAAGTCTGTCCGAATCATGTTAGCAATTGCCGCATTTTATGATTATGAAATCTGGCAAATGGACGTCAAACCTGCATTCCTTAATGGATTTCTTAAAGAAGAGTTGTATATGATGCAACCAGAAGGTTTTGTCAATCCTAAAGGTGCTAATAAAGTGTGCAAGCTCCAAATGATCCATTTATGGACTGGTGCAAGCATCTCGGAGTTGGAATATACGCTTTGATGAGGTGATCAAAGCATATGGTTTTATACAGACTTTTGGAAAAGCCTGTATTTACAAGAAAGTGAGTGGGAGCTTTGTACCATTTCTAATATTATATGTGGATGACATATTGTTGATTGGAAATGATATATAATTTCTGGATAGTATAAAAGGATACTTGAATAAGACTTTTTCAATGAAAGACCTCGGTGAAGCTGCTTATATATTGGGCATCAAGATCTATAGAGATAGATCAAGACGCTTAATTCGACTTTCACAAAGCACATACCTTGATAAAGTTTTGAAGAAGTTCAAAATGGATCAGTCAAAGAAAGGGTTCTTGCCTGTGTTACAACGTGTGAAGGTCAGACTCAATGCCCGACCACTGCAGAAGATAGAGAGAAAATGAAAGTCATTCCCTATGCCTCAGCCATAGGTTCTATCATGTATGCAATGCTGTGTACCAGACCTGATGTGTGCCTTGCTATAAGTCTAGCAGGGAGGTACCAAAGTAATCCATGAGTGGATCACTGGTCAGCGATCAAGAACATCCTGAAGTACCTGAAAAGGACTAAGGATCTGTTTCTCATTTATGGAGGTGACAAAGAGCTCATCGTACATGGTTATATTGATGCTAGCTTTGACACTGATCCAGATGACTCTAAGTCACCAACCAGATACGTGTTTATATTGAATGGTGGAGCTGTCGGTTGGTGCAGTTCCAAGCAAAGCGTCGTGGCGGGATCTACATGTGAAGAGTAGTACATAGCTGCTTCGGAAGCAGCAAATGAAGGAGTCTGGATGAAGGAGTTCATATCCGATCTAGGTGTAATACCTAGTGCATCGGGTCCAATGAATTTTTTTGTGACAATACTGGAGCAATTGCCTTGGTGAAGGAATCCAGATTTCACAAAAGAACCAAACACATCAAGATACGCTTCAACTCCATCCATGATCAAGTCAAGGAGGGAGACATAGAGATTTGCAAATACATACGGATCTGAATGTGGCAACCCGTTGACTAAGCCTCTTCCATGAGCAAAACATGATCAGCACCAAGACTCCATGGGTGTTAGAATCATTACAATGTAATCTAGATTATTGACTCTAGTGCAAGTGGGAGACTGAAGGAAATATGCCCTAGAGGCAATAATAAAGTTGTTATTTATATTTCCTTATTCCATCATAAATGTTTATTATTCATGCTAGAATTGTATTAACTGGAAACTTGATACATGTGTGGATACATAGACAAAACACAGTGTCCCCTAGTAAGCCTCTACTAGACTAGCTCGTTAATCAAAGATGGTTAAGTTTCCTAACCGTAGACATATGTTGTCATTTGATGAACGAGATCACATCATTAGGAGAATGATGTGATGGACAAGACCCATCTGTTAGCTTAGCATAATGATCGTTAAGTTTTATTGCTATTGCTTTCTTCATGACTTATACATATTCCTTTGACTATGAGATTATGCAACTCCCGAATACCGGAGGAATGCCTTGTGTGCTATCAAACATCACAATGTAACTGGGTGATTATAAATATGCTCTCTGTGTATCTCGAAGGTGTTTGTTGGGTTGGCATAGATCGAGATTAGGATTTGTCACTCCGAGTATCAGAGAGGTATCTCTGGTCCCTCTCGGTAATGCACATCATAATGAGCCTTGCAAGCAATGTGACTAATGAGTTAGTTGCGGGATGATGCATTACAGAACGAGTAAAGAGACTTGCCAGTAACGAGATTGAACTAGGCATGAAGATACCGACGGTCGAATCTCGCGCAAGTAACATACCGATGACAAAGGAATTGCGTATGTTGTCATTGCGGTACGACCGATAAAGATCTTCCTAGAATATGTGGGAGCCAATATGAGCATCCAGGTTCCGCTATTGGTTATTGACTGGAGAGGTGTCTCAGTCATGTCCACATAGTTCTCGAACCCGTAGGGTCCGCACGCTTAACGTTCAATGACGATTTGTATTATATGAGTTATGTGATTTGGTGACCGAATGTTGTTCGGGGTCCCGGATGAGATCACGGACATGACAAGGAGTCTCGAAATGGTCGAGAGGTAAAAATTGATATATTGGATGATAGTATTCGGACACCGGAAGTGTTCCGGAGTGTATCGGGTACATATTGGAGTACCGGGGGGTTACCGGAACCCCCCGGGGGAAGATATGGGCCATAGGAGGGAGGCACACCAGCCCACAAAGGGGTGGTGCACCCCCCATAGGGAAGGAGGCCGAATTAGACTGGGGGAGGGGGCAGAGCCAACCTTTCCTTGTCCCCCTCTCTCTCTCTTTCCCCCTTTCCCCCTCCGATAAAAAGAAAGGGGGGCCAAATCCAACTAGGAGCCCAAGTAGGATTCCTCCTACTTGGGCGTGCCTAGGGCCGGCCTCCTCCCTCCCTCCTTTATATACGTGGGGGGTGCCTATGACACACATCAATTGTTCCAAGCCGTGTGCGGCGCCCCCCCCCCCTCCACAGTTTACGCCTCCGGTCATATTCTCGCAGTGCTTAGGCGAAGTTCTGCGCGGATCACATCACCATCACCATCACCATGCCGTCATGCTGACGGAAATCGTCTACTTCCTTGACACTCTGCTGGATCAAGAGCTCGAGGGACGTCATCACCCTGAACGTGTGCAGAACTCGGAGGTGTCGTACGTTCGGTACTTGATCGGTCGGAACGAGAAGACGTTCGACTAACATCAACCACGTTAAACAAACGCTTCCTCTTTCGGTCTACGAGGGTATGTGGACACACTCTCCCCTTCTCGTTGCTATGCATCTCCTAGATAGATCTTGCGTGAGCGTAGGAATTTTCTTGAAATTGCATGCTACATTCCCCAACACCACATCTGATCATGTTCCACGTGTTCTCAAAATTGGAACTTCCATCCCCAAATCAAGGATCTTTAGATTTGAAAATTTCTGGCTGGAACACCAAGATTTTAAACAGGTGGTCAAACAAATTTTGGAGCAACTAGCAGGAGAAGCTGACAGTGCCAAACTTATTATGGCTAAATTCAAAAGGCTCGGGAAGGACTTAAAAATTGGAGCAAGGATTTATCTGATCCTAATAAAATCATCTCAAACACTAGTGTTGTCATTCTGTTCTTTGATAGTTTGGAGGAATATAGGCAACTCAGTCTTGAAGAAAGGGGGGGTAGCGACATCGTGAAAGTAAACTTGACAAACCCTCTCCATTTTCAGAAAACTTATTGGATAGAGAGAGCTACTATCAGATCCATTTAATTTGGAGAGGCGAACACTAAATTTTTAAGGCAAATGCCACTATCAAACACTTATTGGAAAGAGAGAGCTACTATCAACACTAATCATATAGCAATATTGACTGATAAAGAAGGTATTGAAGTCAATGAACACCAAGCAAAATGTGCTATCTTGTATAGAGCTTTCCATGCAAGACTTTTGTCACGCCCAAGATGCGACCCTATCCTAAAGGAACTCGATGGTCCCACCAAGGATAGAAGCGCATCTTGAAAATGCTTTTGCAAGGTGGATATCATTACATCAACATTACATAATACATAGGGATACATATATAAGGCACGAATGCCACAAGAATACATCACCATCACACAAGATCAACATCCGACTACGGATGAAACATAAACAAGCTCAAACGACATCCACCACCTTTAGCCGGGCTGCCGACTGGAACCTATCCCCGATCGCGAAGAAGCGTAAGAAGAACTCCAAAATAGTAACACCGCTCTCGTCAAGATCATCGCATAACCTGTACCGCAACTGTTGGTGTAGTAACTGTGAGCCATGAGGACTCAGCAATCCCATTACCATGGGTATCAAGACTAGCAAAGCTTAATGGGAAAGGAAGGGGTAAAGTGGTGAGGTTGCAGCAGCGACTAAGCATGATATGGTGGCTAACATACGCAAATGAGAGCGAGAAGAGAAACAAAGGAACGGTCGTCAACTAGTAATGATCAAGAAGTGATCACGAACTCCTACTTACGCCGACATAACCCGAAAACCGTGTTCTCCTCTCGATCAACCCGAAAAGAGACACTCACAGTTACGCACACGGTTGGTGTATTTTAGAAGAGTTTACTTCAAGTTTACTACACCGGATATTAACAAATTCCCATCTCGCCACATAACCGCTGGGCACGGCTCTCGAAAGTTTATACCTGCAGGGTGTCCCAACTTAGCCCATGATAAGCTCTCGCGATCAACGAAGGATATTCCTTCTCCCGGAAGACCCGATCAGTCTCGGAATCCGGCTACAAGACATTTCGACAAAGAATAAAACAAGACCAGCAAAGCCGCCGGATGTGCCGACAAATCCCGATAGGAGCTGCACATATCTCGTTCTCGGCACACCGGATGAGCCAGACGTCGGGTTGGCATAGACCTGATTGCCCAAAGGCGCGGACATCGCTTCGGTTTGGACCAAAGACTTTCGAAGGAGAACTGCCCGGGGGCTAAAATAAAGATGACCCTCGGGCTCCGGAAACCCAAGGGAAATAAAAGGGCATAGGTGAGGCAAATGGTAAAACCAATGTTGGGCCTTCTTTGGAGGAGTCTTATTCAAAGCGAACTGTCAAGGGGTCCCATAAATCACCCAACCGCTTAGGGACGCAAAATCCGGGAACATAATACCGATATGACGGAAACTAGGGCGGAAAGAGTGGACAAAACACCAGGCATAAGGCCGAGCCTTCCACCCTTTACCAAGTATATAGATGCATTAATAATATAAGAGATATTGTGATATCCCAACCAAAATCCTGTCCACCATGGAGCAATCTTCATCTTCACCAGCAACTAGCAACGCTGTAAGAGGGCTGAGCAAAGCGGTAACATAGCCAAACAATGGTTTGCTAGGAAGGGTGACAAAGGTTAGAGGTTCATGGCAATTTGGGAGGCTTGAGCAAAGAAGTGATAGGTAACGCAGCATAGCGATAGAACGAAGCAACTAGCATAGCAATGATAGTAGTGAGATCCAGGGTAGCGGTCATCTTGCCTGAAATCCCAAAGGAAGAAGAACGAGTCCATGAAGAAGATGAAGCCACGAAGATGAACCAAGCGTGAGCGAACGAATTCCTCACGATCGCAACGAAAGCAGGAACTATCGAGAAGAAGCACACAACATGGTAAACACACCACACATGAACAAGACATGATGCTCAACCAAGTATGATGCATGACAAGGCTACATGAAGCTACTCATGGCAAAAGATGATGCATACAAGACCAACACATCAAAGCAAGTTTAAATGAGGCGGGGAACAACATATAACAATTCCGGTAAGTCCTCATATGGAAATTTCGAAATTGGTCCAGATCTGAAAAACTTATGTTCTAGTTGTTAAACAGCAAGTTAAGATGCACCACGATGATCTACACGAAATTCTAGTCAAGTTACATATAAAGTTCATTTAATTCGGAGCTACGCCTAGAAGATATGAGCAAAACAAGATAAGCATGGCATTGATACAAAATGCATCCAAACATCAAGCACACACCTCAAATCATGGATGCAACACAATAATATGAAACTACATGCAAAATCAAGCAAGTTTCATATAGAGCACACTCAAAACGGAGTAACGGTGCAACACATACACCCTATACAAATTTAAAGGACAAACTGTCCAAAACAGCAACTAGGCATATTGGAAGCATCAAAACAACATGCTACAGCACCACAATATGAAAACAAAAGGCATGAACATGATGTACAGGTAAAGCATGACAAAACATGAACACTGAGCTATCTCCAGAAATCAGTAGAACATGCTCAAAAACACATAGCAATATTGCAAATAGTAACAGTTTCAGACTTATCAGGAAATAACATCAGGTTGCAATGTTTAGATCTACCAAACAACATGTTAAAGGAACTTATCATGGAAAACAAAGGCATGGAATGATACTACTAAATGCATAGAACAAATGTCCTTTACTGACAATGAGTCAAAAAGGATCAGAAGATATGATGGCACCCATGTAAATATAGTAACTTATATTACAGATTTAAACATGGCAGGAACAACAATAAGTAGGCATGTTGGTGAGCTTGAACCACCCACCACAGAGCAATACATGGCATGGCAAGGCAACTCACAGTAATAAGACATGTTTTATGAAGCTAAGCATGATAAGAGCAGGTTCATAGGGTGCATGGATCACTAACAACAATCATGGCAACATTGAACTTAATGTTAACAGGCTGACAGCAACATTATTTAGCAATTTGAGAGCAAGATTACAACAAGTTACAGCAGACTATAATTGCAAAAAAGGGCGTGATGCATAAAGCATGACATGTATAACAAAACATCCTTAGTGAACATCTCCAGATTATGCATAGATTGACTTGTAGAAGCAGGTTAACATAGCATCATGATGTAGCAGATTCAGACATGCAAAACAGCAACAGCAAGTACCCTACTTAACAAGCTTGATTCACTCACTACAGGAATCACAAAAATACATGGATGGCACCCTTGTAAATATGGCATGGCATAGATCAAAACACATGTAGAGCTCATGCTCATAGGATGCACACATCAAATGTAACAAAAATGACAAATCAACAAGTTATAACAGTTTCAGCAGGTTAACATCACATAGCACTCTTGCAACGATGATTCGGGCATCAAGATGAACTCAAATGAACGTGATGCGATGCAGTTAAATGATGTACTCGTCGAGTCGAACAATTTGATATGCTACACACCTAAAACGGAGCCACGAATGCAGAGATATGATGCGATGAACATGACATGATTATATTGCAGATCTGGGGACTAAGGCGATTTTTACCTCCGCGAAAGTCAACGCGGGACGGAGGGATCCGGGATGTGGGGATGCCGCGTTTGGTTCGAGGGAGTGGTGGATCTCGTCCACTCCCGGATCTGACCGGAGATAACTCCGGCGGGGCGGCGGCGAAGCCCGGGCGGCGCGGACGGACGAGCCGGCGAGGAGGAGCTCGGCCGCGGGGAGGTTTGGGGCGAGGCGCCGGGCGGCGGTGGGTCAGGCCGGGCGGGCGTGGACGAACGGGCTGGGCGCGGCGTAGGGCGCTGGGCGGCTGTGGTGGCACCGGGCGGCTGGGCGCCGGGCGCGGGGTCGGACGTCCGAGGCACCGCGGCAAGAGGGCGGCGACGACGAGGGCGGGCTGGCGGCGCGCTGGGCGGCGAGGGCGCCGGGCGTCGGCGGGCCCGCGAAGCTGGAGTTCGGCGTCAGGGGCGGCGGGCGGCGGGCGTCTGCCGTGAGGCCGGGCGATGAGTGAGGTCATACGGCGCCGCGCGCGAATGGAGGAAGGAGGCGGCGCTGCTGATGTGGCGGCCTCGGATTGGCCGGGGTGACGTGTCCGGCGGACATGTCCGGCGCGGATGGACATGTCCGGCGGCGCGAGGAGGAAGACTGCTAGGGTTAGGGGGAATTTGACCGCGAATTTCGGGGAAGGGGCATATTTATAGGTAGAGGGAGCTAGGAGAGTCCAAATTAGGTACGGCTTTCGGCCACGCGATCGTGATCGAACGACCGAGAGCATGGAGGGGAGTTTGCTGGGTTTTGGGCCACTTTGGAAGGGGTGTTGGGCTGCAAGACAAAAGGAGCTTCTACGATTACCCGGTTAACCGTTGGAGTATCAAACGAACTCCAAATGGCACGAAACCTGACAGGCGGTCTACCGGTGCTATACCAAGGCCGCTTGACAAACCTCGGTCCATTCCGAGAATGTTTAACACCCTTTACGAAAAAGAGGCAAATGGGGCGCCGGAGACATAGGAGTCCGGATTGCAAAACGGACAACGGGAAAATGCTCGGATGCATAAAAGCGAACACGTATGCAAAATGAGATGCACATGATGACATGATAAAATGCAACACGCAAGCAAATGACATGGCAACGACAATGAATAAGCTGGCGGACACACAGGCGATCGAATCCGGGCGTTATAACACTCCTCCACTAACAAGAGATCTCGTCCCGAGATTTTAGGACCGAGACGGAAGGGATAAAGGGATGAGGTGAAACAAGAAACGCAAGAGAGAAGAGGCAAAGAATCGAGAGCACTCGAGAAGAAGAGAGGAACGACAAGAATGACGAGAATCGAAAGCTCACGGAATCAGATAGACTAAGAAACCACTCCGGTTAGAACGAGATACGAAAACGAATAAGACTGGAAGGATTTAGGCAGCACTCCGGCTGAACATGGAAAGAATAGAACACGAGCTTGAGAGGATGAAATGATACTTGATGAACTCTTGAAGAATGAGTTGAATACTGACGATCCACCATGAAGAACTCCGGTGATAAAAAGGATGATGAGATAGAATGAAGGAAGAAAAAATAAGATGAGCCTTATGGTGATTTAGATGGAGGTTCCGACGAAATGGCCGAGGAAATTTAAACTCCGGAAAAGAAAAGATGAAAAGGCTTGGAACTAGAATTTATTCCTCAAGAACAAACTCCGAAGGGAGGGATTACTCACTTGGATGAAATAAGAATAAGATTTATTGTATGCTTATCCTTCATCAAATTAAATTGATGATAAGCAATGGATTTTGCATACTACTTATTCTTCTTGAAAGGGTTGAGAAGTGACATCTCACAAACTTGAGAAGGTCTTCATGAGCCACGGTAGGATTTGAAAGAACGAATGGATTGAATTATAATCAAGGAAAAAGAATCTTGAGCGAACCACCGTAAGAATTCGAAAATGACTGATGAAAGAGTATGAATCACCGGGAAGAATTAGAAGAACCAAATGCTAGAGGGGAATTAGATGCAAAAGGACGAAGAGATCATGAGCTGAATAAAGAACACTTGAACGAAGCACCGGGATAAATAGAGAACGATAACTGGAATGATGGCCTCCGGTGAAAAGAAATGGAAAACAACTCCTGACATACTCCGGATGGGTAAGAAAGAATATCTGACAAACGGAATAATTCGAGAGGATAGCATGAAGCTAGAACCACGAATCTTCGGAGAACGGGCAAGATTTAGAGGAAAAATTTTCTTCAATCTTCAAATGATGAGGAGAAACACCACCAAAATTACTGGGATACTCCGGAAGAATGAAAACCGAAAAGGTTGAGCCAACAATGAAAAGAATTTGAAAGTGATCTTGGAGAAGGCATGTGACTGATGGGATCCATTCTTACGTCACACTTAAAAAGAATTGAGAATAACCCCGGGGGAATTAGAAGAGTCAGGTAAGATCCTGGGAAAAGACCTGTGGGTTAGGGCCCACTAAAGGAAACACCGTTGGAAAGGGATGTTGAACAGATAGATGATGCACCGGAACAATTGAAATATTTGAATGAGGTGACAACCTCGAATTAATTCGAACACAGGCGAATCTCCTGAGATGTCTTCCGAACTCCGGAATGATTGAATGGCGAGAGGCAAACGAGCAAAGGGAAATATTTGAGCTGAGGGAAAGAATACGATCGACAACGACAAACTTGAATTGAATCCACCAGGGAAGAAAAAGAGGTGATGAATGTCAAACGAGACGAGAATTCACCGGTTGAAACAATTGAGGGAAGACTGAAAAAGTTTCCACATGAATGGAATTGATGGTCGGAATAAAATCGAACTCCGGGAATAATAGGTTGGGAGGGCGGGAAAACAAAGACAACTTGGAAGGGGAAACCGATGAATATCTTGAAGAGAAAACACCGGTTGAAATCATTGAGGAAAGAAAGCAAAGACTTCGCACGAGAAGGATCGATACTTGATTACGGACTCCGGTTTCGAGAAGAAGAAGGGTGGGCGGGTGGGAAAGAAAACAACTGAGGATTGAACTTGGCAAAGGCGAAGAGGCTCGAGTCAACTTGACGAGAAATGCACCGGACAAAAGAGGATGGACAACTCACGAAACTAACCGCGTGATCCTGAAGAAAAATTTGAACGGGAGGAGGAGTAATTCAAAACACCTACGTCAAGATTACTCACCAGGGCGACGAAGGGGCTGAGGAGTAAAAAGAATTCCTACTCTCCGATATAACTAGACTCCGAAAACAGTTTTCTTCTAGACTCAACAACGGTCAAACTACAAGATCAATCAAGGGGGCTCCTAGGGTCGGTTGAGGCTCTGATACCAACTTGTCACGCCCAAGATGCGACCCTATCCTAAAGGAACTCGATGGTCCCACCAAGGATAGAAGCGCATCTTGAAAACGCTTTTGCAAGGTGGATATCATTACATCAACATTACATAATACATAGGGATACATATATAAGGCACGAATGCCACAAGAATACATCACCATCACACAAGATCAACATCCGACTACGGATGAAACATAAACAGAAGCTCAAACGACATCCACCCTGCTAGCCCAGGCTGCCGACCTGGAACCTATCCCCTGATCGCAGAAGAAGCAGAAGAAGAACTCCAAAACAGTAACACCGCTCTCGCGTCAAGATCATCGCATAACCTGTACCTGCAACTGTTGGTGTAGTAATCTGTGAGCCACGAGGACTCAGCAATCCCATTACCATGGGTATCAAGACTAGCAAAGCTTAATGGGAAAGGAAGGGGTAAAGTGGTGAGGTTGCAGCAGCGACTAAGCATGATATGGTGGCTAACATACGCAAATGAGAGCGAGAAGAGAAACAAAGGAACGGTCGTCAACTAGTAATGATCAAGAAGTGATCCTGAACTCCTACTTGCGTCAGACATAACCCAGAAACCGTGTTCTCCTCTCGATCAACCCCGAAAAGAGACACTCACGGTTACGCACACGGTTGGTGTATTTTAGAAGAGTTTACTTCAAGTTTACTACACCCGGATAGTAACAAATTCCCATCGGCCACATAACCGCTGGCACGGCTCTCGAAAGTTTATACCTGCAGGGGTGTCCCAACTTAGCCCATGATAAGCTCTCGCGATCAACGAAGGATATTCCTTCTCCGGAAGACCCGATCAGTCTCGGAATCCGGCTACAAGACATTTCGACAAAGAATAAAACAAGACCAGCAAAGCCGCCCGGATGTGCCGACAAATCCCGATAGGAGCTGCACATATCTCGTTCTCGGGGCACACCGGATGAGCAGACGTCGGGTTGGCATAGACCCCGATTGCCTGTGGGCGCCGGACATCGCTTCGGTTTGGACCAAAGACTCGAAGGAGAAGCGGCCCGGGGGCTAAAATAAAGATGACCCTCGGGCTCCGGAAACCCAAGGGAAATAAAAGGGCATAGGTGAGGCAAATGGTAAAACCAATGTTGGGCCTTCCTGGAGGAGTCTTATTCAAAGCGAACTGTCAAGGGGGTCCCATAAATCACCCAACCGCGTTAGGGACGCAAAATCCGGGAACATAATACCGATATGACGGAAACTAGGGCGGAAAGAGTGGAACAAAACACCAGGCATAAGGCCGAGCCTTCCACCCTTTACCAAGTATATAGATGCATTAATAATATAAGAGATATTGTGATATCCCAACCAAAATCCTGTCCACCATGGAGCAATCTTCATCTTCACCTGCAACTAGCAACGCTATAAGAGGGCTGAGCAAAGCGATAACATAGCCAAACAATGGTTTGCTAGGAAGGGTGACAAAGGTTAGAGGTTCATGGCAATTTGGGAGGCTTGAGCAAAGAAGTGATAGGTAGCGCAGCATAGCGATAGAACGAAGCAACTAGCATAGCAGTGATAGTAGTGAGATCCAGGGTAGCGGTCATCTTGCCTGAAATCCCGCAAGGAAGAAGAACGAGTCCATGAAGAAGATGAAGCCACGAAGACGAACCAAGCGTAGACGAACGAATTCCTCACGATCGCAACGAAACGGGAACTATCGAGAAGAAGCACACAACATGGTAAACACACCACACATGAACAAGACATGATGCTCAACCAAGTATGATGCATGACAAGGCTACATGAAGCTACTCATGGCAAAAGATGATGCATACAAGACCAACACATCAAAGCAAGTTTAAATGAGGCCGGGAACAACATATAACAATTCCGGTAAGTCCTCATATGCAAATTTTGAAATTGGTCCAGATCTGAATAACTTTATGTTCTAGTTGTTAAACAGCAAGTTAAGATGCACCACGATGATCTACACGAAATTCTAGTCAAGTTACATATAAAGTTCATTTAATTGAGACTACGGCCTAGAAGATATGAGCAAAACAAGATAAGCATGGCATTGATACAAAATGCATACAAACATCAAGCACACACCTCAAATCATGGATGCAACATGATAATATGAAACTAAATGCAAAATCAAGCAAGTTTCATATAGAGCACACTCAAAACGTAGTAACGGTGCAACACATACACCCTATACAAGTTTAAAGGACAAACTGTCCAAAACAGCAACTAGGCATATTGCAAGCATCAAAACAACATTCTACAGCACCACAATATGAAAACAAAAGGCACGAACATGATGTAAAGGTAACGCATGACAAAACATGAACACTGAGCTATCTCCAGAAATCACTAGAACATGCTCAAAAATACATGGCAAGATTGCAAATAATAACAGTTTCAGACTTATCAGGAAATAACATCAGGTTGCAATGTTTAGAGCTATCAAACAACATGTTACAGGAACTTATCATGGCAAAAAAAGGCATGGCATGATACTACTAAATGCATAAAACAAATGTCCTTTACTGACGATGAGCCAAAAATGATCAGAAGATATGATGGCACCCATGTAAACATAGCAAGTTATATTACAGATTTAAACATGGCAGGAACAACAATAAGTAGGCATGTTGGTGAGCTTGAACCACTCACCACAGAGCAATACATGGAATGTAAAGGCAACTCACAGTAAGAAGACATGTTTTATTAAGCTAAGCATGACAAGAGCAAGTTCATAGGGTGCATGGATCACTAACAACAATCATGGCAACACTGAAATTAATGTTAACAGGCTGACAACAACATTATTTAGCAATTTGAGAGCAAGATTACAACAAGTTACAACAGACTATAATTGCAACAAAGGGAATGTATGGATAGAGCATGACATGTATAACAAAACATCCTTAGTGAACATCTCCAGATTATGCATAGATTAACTTGTAGAAGCAGGTTAACATAGCATCATGATGTAGCAGATTCAGACATGCAAAACAGCAACAGCAAGTACCCTACTTAACAAGCTTGATGCACTCATTACAGGAATCACAAAAATACATGGATGGCACCCCTGTAAAGATGGCATGGCATAGATCAAAACACATGTAGAGCTCATGCTCATAGGATGCACACATCAAATGCAACAAAAATGACAAATCAACAAGTTATAACAGTTTCAGCAGGTTAACATCACATAGCACTCTTGCAACGATGATTCGGGCATCAAGATGAACTCAAATGAACATGATGCGATGCAGTTAAATAGTGTACTCGTCGATTCGAACAATTTGATATGCTACACGCCCAAAACGGAGTCACGGATGCAGAGATATGATGCGATGAACATGACATGATTATATTGCAGATCTGGGGACTTAGGCGATTTTTACCTCCGCGAAAGTCAACGCGGGATGGAGGGATCCGGGATGTGGGGATGCCGCGTTTGGTTCGAGGGAGTGGTGGATCTCGTCCACTCCCCCGGATCTGACCGGAGATAACTCCGGCGAGGGGCGGGGCGGCTCCGGCGAGCTCCGGGCGGCGCGGACGGGACGGAGCCGGCGAGGAGGAGCTCGGCCGGCAGTGAGGTTTGGGCGAGGCACCCGGCAGCGGCGGGTCGCGCATGGCCGGGCGGCGGGGCCGAACGGGTCGGGCGGCGAAGCGCCGGCGCGGGCGGCCAGTGGTGGCGCCGGGGCGGCTCGGGCGGTGCGCGCGGCCGGACGTGGAGGCACCGCGGCAGAAGGTGGCGACGACGGAGGCGGGCGGCGGCGCTGGGCGGCGTAGGGGGCGCCGGCTGAGGCGCGCTACGCGGCGCGGGCGGGGCGAGCGCGGGCTCGGGCGCAGCGTGGCGGCGGCGGCGTCTTGCACGTAGGCTGCGATGGGCTGCGGGCGGCGACGGAGTGAGGGCGCGGCTACGTGGCCGCGCGAGTGGAGGAAGGAGGCGGCGCTGCTGATGTGGCGGCCTCGGATTGGCCGGGGCGACGTGTCCGGCGGACATGTCCGGCGTGGATGGACATGTCCGGCGGCGCGAGGAGGAAGACTGCTAGGGTTAGGGGGAATTTGACCGCGAATTTCGGGGAAGGGGCATATTTATAGGTAGAGGGAGCTAGGAGAGTCCAAATGAGGCACGGTTTTCGGCCACGCGATCGTGATCGAACGACCGAGAGCATGGAGTGGAGTTTGCTGGGTTTTGGGCCACTTTGGAAGGGGTGTTGGGCTGCAAGACAAAAGGAGCTTCTACGATTACCCGGTTAACCGTTGGAGTATCAAACGGACTCCAAATGGCACGAAACCTGACAGGCGGTCTACCGGTGCTATACCAAGGCCCCTTGACAAACCTCGGTCCATTCCGAGAACGTTTAACACCCGCACACGAAAAGAGGCAAAAGGGGCGCCGGGAGACATAGGAGTGCCGGATTGCAAAACGGACAACGGGGAAAATGCTCGGATGCATAAAACGAACACGTATGCAAAATGAGATGCACATGATGACATGATAAAATGCAACACGCAAGAAAATGACATGGCAACGACGGCGAATAACTGGCAGACACCTGGCGCATCGAATTCGGGGCGTTACAACTTTGTCAATCCACTCCTACTAAGAACCCAATGCTACTCCACACCTCCACTCTAATGATAACCTCCAGGAATTAGAGATGCCTTTCACTCATGAGGAGATTGATGAGGTTGTTAAAAACTTACCAGTAGATAAATCTTCTGGCCCAGATGGTTTCAATGTTGCCTTTCTTAAAGCCTGTTGTGACATAATTGCACCTAATTTCTACAATCTTGTAGAAGATTTCTATGAGGGTAAGGTAAACCTACAGAGTAACAACTACTCCTTCATTACTCTCATCCCAAAGAGAAATGCTGCAGTGGCTCCTAACGATTTCAGGCCCATATCTTTGCTCAATTGTACCATTAAGATCATCACAAAGCTCTTGGCTAGTATGCTTTGGAAACATATTCTCAACATGATTCACAACAACCACTATGGTTTTCTGAACAATAGATGCATTCAAGATTGCCTTGCATGGTCTTATGAGTTTCTTCGTAAATGGCATTGTGCTCCTCAAATAGAGTTTGAAAAGGCATTTGATATGCTTAATGATGACACAATACTGGATATTTTAGCAGCAAGAGGGTTTGGTGCTAGGTGGATCAATTGGATCAAGCTCATTTATAGCACTGGCTACTCTTTCCGTCCTGTTGAATGGTGTCCCAGGAAAACAATTCCTCTACAAAAGTGGGGTGAGACATGGTGACCCTCTATCACCTCCGATATTTGTTCTTACTGCAGACCTGCTCCAAACCCTGCTTAATGAGGCCAAGGATAAACAACTCATTCATATACCTATCGTTCATTCCACTTGTCCAAAATTCCCTGTAATTCAATATGCAGATGATACCCTTCTGTTTCTCCTTGCTGACCTCACACAATTTCAACATATCAAAAATCTTCTGCTTCATTTTGCTGCATACACTAGTCCGAAGGTCAACCATGCCAAATCAACTATTGTCTCCATAAACACCCCTGATTAGCTCATGCATAATATATCCACTCTTCTGGGATGCAACATTGGCCATCTACCACTTCCCTATTTGGGCCTCCCTTTGAGTATCCATAAACCCAAAATTGAGGATTTTGTCCCATTACTCAAAAGGATTGCATCTAGGCTTATTGGCTGTGCTACACTCTCCCCTAGAGACAAGCTTACCCTCCTTAAATCAGTCTTCTCAAGCTTGGCCATTTTCTTTATGTGCTCCTTCTCTATCCCCAAGGCTGTAATCCACCAAATCAATCTTTATTCGAAACACTGCTTCTTGAGAAAGTATGTCGCTGAGGAAAAGGGGATGGCTCTTATATCATGGGAAAAAGGTATGTATGCCCAAGTCACATGGAGGACTTGGAGTCCATGATGTTGCCACACACAACCAAACACTGCTGATGAAATAACTGGACAAATTTTTGAACACACGGGACATACCTTGGGTCAAAATCATTTGGGAGTCTTACTATACCAGTTGTGTACCGAGCCCTAAGCATGTGGGCTCATTCTGGTGGAAAGATGTTCTGAAGCTCTGGCTCATCTATAAACAACATGTTGTTTGTGTCCCGGGAGAAGGCCAATCTATTAACTTTTGGACTGACACTTGGTCTGATCATAAGCTCCAACGACATTTCCCTGAATTACACTCATTGAGCATCATCACTGATATCTCTCCCCAACAAGTACGAGCCTTAGATTAATTGGTAGATCTGTGCAACCGTCCTCTTTCCACCCATGCTCACCAACAATTTTTATTGCTCCGCCCTATGGTCCAACAGGGAACCAATCAAATGTCCAAAGATATTTGGAGATACACGTGGTAGAATAGCAACTATTCCTCGATGAAGATGTATAAAGTTTTGCAAGGTCCCAACCAGTCTCATCAATTCCTTAAACAACTTTAGAAATGCTCAGCTCAACTTCGACACAAGATTTTTTTTCTAGTGTCAGTAAAAGGAACTTATTAAAGAGAAAGTCCATGTATGTGGAATTCTAGAACTGTGTGCTATGCAATGACAAGGCCAAGAAAAGATTAATGCACGTGTTTTGGGACTGCTCATTTGCTAGTAGCTGCTGGAATCACATTATTCCACAAAGAAGAAGAGGCATCTCTTGTTATGATGAGATCTGCATCAATTCCTCATTGCTACCCAAAGAGATTGCTTTAGATATTCTGCTTAAGGGTTGTTGGGGCATTTGGTCTGTCCCTAATGATAAAATCTTCAGGAAAGCTACTTCACATATTATGGGCTGGAAATATTATCTTTAGGAAGGTATTAAGGTAGCAGCCTTACGAGCCAAATCTCCTAGGACTGCTAAGTTCCACTGTTGGTTAGAAAGTAACCTGTAATTTATTTCCATATTTGATAGAGAGGGCATTGGCTGAGAGGCATGTGGTGGTTGATGTTCTTTACCCCCTCCGTCCCTGAAAAGTGTACATCTATAAATTTTAGGACGAATTATAGAATAGAGTAGAAAATGTATTGAAAAGATGCAAGCCACCATCTCTCTCCTTTTTAATTACCCAACCCCTAATGAGCTAAGTGCATGTAGAAGTTAAGAAAACCATGTGAAGAATGTTGTTGGTCTTGATTATCTTGTGATGAGAGAGAAGCATTTTTTCTATTTTAAAGTGCATTGGAAAGATAGAAGTACACTCTTTTGCGAACAAATTTTAAAGTCAAACGTACACTATTCATTAAACGAAGAGAGTATATAGTACTTTTTTTTATTATTAATATATTACCGTGGAACTATTGTTCTACAGTCCAAGGTTCAATAAGGGGAGCCGTTGGAGATGCTCTTAGGTTAAGAGGTCGTACTTGTGCTTGATTACTTTTTTCTGGGAAAAACTTGGCCACGCAAATCACATTGGATCTTTTTTTCTCCAAATATGTGCGCATCTCCCAATATCGCATCTGAACCGACATTCCGAAACACATTCACTGACGATGATTCTTAGAACATGTCAGTGGCCGCATCGGAGGATAGAGCCGGTCGATCCCCGCATCGGACACATGATACACATGCATCCGGATCAACCACGTCCTCGGAGATAATAAAGCAGACGGCACCACGGCTGGTTCATGCGCGTAGGTAGCAGATGTGCCCATCATCTTATCTCGCTATCCTGTCCGCTGTGCAGCGAGTATCGAGCAGTCGGCGGCGCCGGGCTGGCTGGCTGGTTCCCTCGTGTTTAATGAGGCGGATTGGGAATACTACTGGAATTTAACTCGGATTGGAACTGTAGAGGGCGGTGAGTGAAAGTTACTCCGGTATAGTGCTGCAGCAAGAACTGAACTTTCTGCACGTGCCTTGATGCTTATACGCTCACATAGATTTGGTTAGCCTGTTCTTCTTTTTCTTTTTCTTTTTTTGCGAGGAAGCCTGTTCTTCTGTTCATCGTAGAGAATCATCAGACCTCGGCTTGCTTCGCTTCTGAAGCATGGCGCGGCTGTAGTGCTGTTGGTGCTAGACTCCAGCCCATTTTTTGGTAGGTCCGATCCAGCACTGTGCTGCTCGCCTACTCTGCAGCCTGGGGGCGTGCTGTCCACTGTATAGCCCCGCGGGCCGGCGGCGCCTCCCGTTCACACGCACGAACACGCATGAAAGATGTCGATCTCCTGCCACGCACGTCCAATCGACACAACGCCGGGTCGGGCCCCGGGGGCGCAGCAACTGCAGAAGCGGGCGCAGGACAAGGAGGCATAAATTTCGTGTTTTAACCTTTTTGTCAAAAAAAACGAGATCTGACCCTGTTTGAAAATATTTCAGGATTTGACCCTTTTATCTACCGTCAAAGGGCCTGGCGGTAGGATAATATAGCCTACCGTCGAGACCAACGGCGGTAGCGATCTTGTCCACGTCAGCAATGATAACAGCCGCCGTGCCTCCTCCGTCACACCCTACCGCCGCTCCACCCGGCGATAGGTTGTCTGAACCTACCGCCGGAGACACTGGCGGTAGGGTGTGGGCATATAACCATGGCCCGCCCCCCTTCTCTCCCCCCAATTCGCCCCCCACCACGAAGGCAGGCGGTTGCTCCAAGTCGCCTCTCTCATCCCTCCACTCTTCGATCTTCTTCGTTTCTTGACGCATTTTATGGATCGAGATGGCAATCAAGAAAGAAAAGTAAGCTCTTTCAATCCCTCCAATAAGTTTTAATCAAACACCTTTCAATTCGTCGCATTATTTCATTCAAATCACTTCTATTTGAATTTTTTTTAACCCTAGGATTGATTTAGGTTGATTCTAGATGTTATATTGTGTTAGATTTAAACTATATTGAAGAGTTGGTATGGTTGTGTTAAGATGAACCCTAGTTCATAATTGATTTGAATGGTTTTTTTATATGATGGATGATGCATGTTCCTATGCTATTGTGCAAGTATTGGGTGTAGTGTATGATGAATATTGGAGATGAATATTTGATATATTTGTTATATGTAGTATATGAATCCTCAAGATGAACCCTAGTTCATTTTTTTTAACAAAAAATGAGATTATGCATGTTGAATGTTGTTGGAGAAATATGTGTTATGATGCATTGGAACCATGGTGATTGCATCTTCATAAAAGAATTTTATTTAGTTCTTTGATATATGTATTGTATTTAGTTCATGTTCATAATAATCTTGATATATGATTATTCAAAGATTGAACTCATAGGTTCTGATGTAATTATTTTTTGTTATGCATCGATGTGTTTCGTAGTTAATGTTGAACCCTAGTTAATGTTGAAAAATCTTTTGATGTGCTTATGCAATTCTTTTAGGAGGCCACCTCTTGCGGACGACATCGGCACAAAGTACACAATGCTTGACCCTAGGTTCGACAAGCGTCACTGTGCCCGTTTCATTGAGAATGGAGTGGTAATTAGCATTTTAAATCAAATCTTTCGAATTGATGAAAACACGTTGCTAACTATTATGTCCATGCTAATTATGCTTTGGTTATTGATTTTCACAGATGTTGCCGCCACTGCGGATGAGGGCTCACAAGACGACGGTTAAGATGGAGTACGACGATCGGTACGCATCGTTCTTCAGGAGAGCCCGACTATTGGGTTTAAATCTGCAGTTCAAGCGTAAGCCGCCGACGCCGTTCACTCAGCTCTCACGGCTTTGATCGACCGGTGGCGGCGAGACGCACAACTTTCATCTTCCATGCGGGAGATGACCGTGACCCTCGAGGATTGGGCGATGATTACGGCAAGACGCTCGAGGGTCGCCCTCTCACAGGAAGAGTGGAGAGGGCGAATCGGGCACGAGAGGGTTGTCGACCTCATCGGCGATCGCCCGCTTAAGAGCAACCGCACTTCCGGCATACCGCTGCCATGGCTCCTCGAGCACCGTAGAAAGTGCCGGAAGATGCCGAGCCCCGTGGTGGAAGCGATGCCGTGGCCTACGTGGTACATTCTCACGGAGCCCGGAAGTCATGTCTAGTATGTGTGGATGTGTATGGGGCCTCTCCATTTGGATGTGGGAGCGAATCCCGGTGGGCCGTCTGGAGAAGATGCACTCGCGTGCATGGACGGACTATGGCGAAGATGACAAAGATGATCGGTACCCGACCGTCGCATACGCTTGGGACGTGGTGCGTGTCTACACGGGCGAATCGAAGGCCTTGTACAAGGTCTTCAGCAACGGGCTTGATGCTCTCACGCCTTTCCAGGTATAAGAACTGCATTTTCACTTGAGCTTACCATTGTTTCGATAACACTTTCACTTGAGCCTAACATTGTTTGGTTATAGGTTACTTGGCGGCCGTATAGTGATGATCGAGAGTGGGGGTTCGAGCTGAACAGAATGTGCAAGCAGGACCGGCTTCTCTTCCGGTGCATCGTGCCCATGATTTGTGTCTATGCCGTGGAGTACCACTTGCCACAGCGCGTTGCCGCACAATTTGGTAAGGCGCAACACACACCACCAGTCGGCATCGTCCGCGATACCGGTGACTACGACCTACACCTGTGAGTACCACAAGCCGTCCTCATCGATTCTATGTTCTTATTTTGATGCTTTACATTCATAAAAGAAGGGTGTTTTACATTCTTTCTTACGCATTGCAGGATTAGTAGGCAGAAGAATCAATCAATCACGGATTGGGAAGCCGAACATGCAAGATACGTGAAGGAATGGAACGAGTGGAAAGGACGCAAAGACACGGAGAGGAGAGTGATTGACTCGGACGCGTACGAGGATCACATGTTGTGGTACGATGATGGCATCAAGCATCGCTTCACGCCCGAGGCCCCAGTGGGCTACGGCGCAGATGCCGAAGACCTGTTCGATGACGCCTTGGAGAATGAAGCCTACAACGAGAGCATCAGACAGCTTGAAGGCGGGTTTAGGGAGTACGGACCCCTCATGAACAGAGTGGTATGTTGTTTTTACCTCTTTCGAACCGACGGTTGGATGAAATCAGCTTTTCGTGCTATTGACTCATTTTATTACTTTGCAGTCTTGGAGCTGAACAAAAGCATTTTCATGCCTCCGATGCGCTTAGTGCTGTCCACAGGACTCGAGCTAGTGAGAACAAGTTGAGGGAAGCGGTGAAGGTAATACGGAGTTCATTTTCGTTATCATTGGACATTCGAGAAGTTAACATATTCTTCCGTTATCATTGCGTAAATACGCCAACAAAGCACGCCCGGCTTGTGGGCCTGCTTGGGTGCGCTACAAACACCAAGGATGTTTTTCCTCCTGCACTGATGCATAGCCTCGCTTCATCGAGCCATGCAGCCTCGTCGTCTAGGGCGGGTCAAGATGACGAGGAGGAGAACGGCGACGATGATGATGATGCAGAGGAAGATGAAGAAGAGGGCGCAGAAGAAGAGGGCGCAGAAGAAGAACATGGTGAGGAAGAGGAAGAGCACGATGAGGATGAGGAGGAGAAGGAGGAGGAGTACGATGATGACGATGGACCTCCACCAACTCAGGCAACCCAGCGTGAGAAGAGGAATGTGCCGAAGAAGGACTGGCAGAGTCCATCCCCATTTCAAAAAGCACGTCCTGCGGCCCGCAAGAAGATGGCGGCCGAGAAGCGATCCAAGGATAACGAGGACCGAAAGTCGAAGAGGGTAAGGAAGGACTGAAGTTGTTGCCGTGTCGTTGAACTAAAAACTTGCATATTTGCTTCGTGAACCATATGAATTTGCTCGTGAAACTGTTTCGTTAATTTGCTATGTATCGAACCTACCTTATTTGTAGATTTGTGGTGTACCGAACCTACCTTATTTATAGATTTGTGGTGTGTGCATCATATATTGTGTGCTTCATACGTCATACATATGTTGTTTAAATGTTGTCTGCCAAAAATTGAAGACAAAAGAAGTTAGAAGTTGCAAACAATGCACACTGGGCCACCCTACCGCCACACACAAAGGCGGTATGGTTGCTACGTATCGCCATCGATGCAGTGGTAGGATGCCTCCCCCATATACGTGACCAAAAATCGATCAGTGTGACAGGATTGCACACCCTACCGCCAGGGAGCTCGGCGGTAGGATCCTACCCCCCAGGCCCGCGGAGGTAGGGTGTAACCCTGTCACTGGCCGATCGATTTTTTAATCATGTAAGGGGCGTGGGGAGGCATCCTACCTGGAACTCGATGGCGGTAGGGTGTGCAACCCTACCGCTGGGCTGCTCGATTTTTTGGTCACAGAAGGGGCGTGGGGTGAGGCATCCTATCGCCGGGTCTGATGGCGGTAGGGTGTACGTACCTACCACCGCGCCCTTGGGCGGTAGGGTTTGGGCATTTATAAACCCACCCGCGCGCCCACCCCACCCCAACCCCTAATCCCCACCCACCCAGCGCCTTCTTCTTCCTCTCGCCCATTTTCTCATCTCCTCCACTTCCCCACTCGATCTTCTTCGTTGATTCACGGATTTTGCGGATCGAGATGGCTACGGAAAGAGGAAGGTAAGCTCCTCCAATCCCCCAATTAGTTTGAGTCAATCAATCCGCTTTCTTATAGCCATATGAGGAACCCTCTCTAGTTGATATGATGAACCCTAAACCTAGATGATTGCAATGTGATGAACCTAGTTGATGAACCCTAGGTTTAGTCTTTCTTATAGCCATACAAGGAACCCTCTTTGATATGATGAACCCTAGAACCTAAATGAACCCTCGAACCTAGATGAACCCTAGGTTTAGTCTTTCTTATAGCCATATGTGATGATTTATTGTGTGAATATTGTAGATATTTGTTTTGCTATATATTTCCATTGATTTAGGTGGAATCTACCTATATCTGATGAATGCTTATATAATTAACTTTATCCAATCAATGCTTATAGAAGGAACATGGCGCCACCACCACCACTTGATGAGGATGAAGACCCACTTGAGGAAGCCATCTGTGCTCAAAGAGTGAGGCTGAGCGATCAGGAGGTGTGCAACCTATGGGACAACTTTCTGCCACGTGTTGACTTGATCGGGGCGCCATTCGTGACCCGTCTGACAAGTACCATGATCGATCGACATGTGATGGTATGTTATTAGTGTAGAATCCAAGGAATTGTTAATAGTTTAGATAATCCATACTTATTAATTGATATGTTTTTCTTATTCAGAAATTGCCAAAGAGCTTATCTGAGAGTTGTGGCATCGAGGCTGATGAAGAATGCTATGCTGGAATACGCCTTACCGCAAGGGGCCCCATCACTACTTGTACGTACGGTGTGGACACGGACGGTCGCACACATTTAAGTTCGGTTGGATGGAAGAGCTTCCTCGTTGACAAGAATCTTCATGTTGGACAGGCCATCCTTATTACTATCAGGAACACCAACCGTCAAGGCTTGAAGATGATGATCGTCATCGATATCTGTAACATCCCAAATTTTCAATTTGGAATGTTATACATTAGGTCATCATGCATATCATATTTTTCTCGCATTTTTCCGATCCTAGAAATTTCACGCAACTCAAGGACCCTCGGAGAGAGTTGGAAGTTTCATTATTTTCATATTTGGGATTTTCCAAATCTTGAAAATAGGATCATTGGATTTATTTAAATTATCTTCATAACATTTTTCCTATAAAATATTTCGAGAGGGAATAATATGACTTTCCCAAGCAATTAGGAAAAATGAAGGTATTATAAATAAATCAAATTTGGTTTTGAAGATTTATTTTGCTTAGGCAAAAATGAGCATTTTAAAAATTTATGCATGTATATTGTTTTTAAAGTTCATTTTGTTCGACTCATTTTTAGGAGTCGGGGAAAATTTGTTTTAATTAATTTGGAGTTCATTTGATATTTATTTTATTTGTTTTGTTTTAATTTTATTTAAAAAATTAGCCACTGGACCGAGGGCCCGGCCCAAGCCAGCCAGGCCCAGGCCCAGGCGCCCAGCCCACCTCCGCCTCCTCCTCGCCTTGCCGCCCGCTTGGTGTCCCGCCCGCCACGAGCCTCCCGCGAGTCTGCCGGACCCGGCTCCTGGCCCCCTCCCAAGCCGGCCCGCCCCTTTATAACCCGGACCCCGGCCCCCCTCTCTCTCACCACAACCCGCCGGAGCGGCCGCCAGCGCCGACGTCGACCCGGGCCTTGATGGACGCCGCCGACCGCCGTGGACCCCGCCGCCCTCGGCCGAACCCGCCGCCTCTCCCGAGCCGGAGAGCTTCGCTGGCGATCGCCGGAGGTAGCCACCGCCGCCCCGCGCCGATTCGGTTTATTCCCCTCGAACCGTCCGGTTTATTTTTTTTTTAAAAAATGTTAGGTTTTTTTAAAAAAAAAAACTAGATTGGTTTTATTTTTTTTTGGGTTTATTTTTTAACGAACGTTCACCGAACTGCTTCGCCGATGAACGCGTTCGTTAGATTCGATTACATTAACTAACGCTCACTTTTTAACCCGTTCGTCGTTTTTCTTTTTAATCGGAATTAATCCGTTATTTTACGATTTGATTTGAGATCTGATTTTCAAAACTGTTTTATTTCTCGCTCGTTTATCGGAATCGGGTGATTCAAGCGCTGGAGTTTCGTAACGAAACCGCCGTTCCGACTAACCTATTTTCACAGAGTTTTGCTACTGTGAGATTTTGACCTAATTTCAGATTGCTAAACCGAGTCGTTCTCTCTCGAGTTCCGACTTTCGATGCTTTATTTGATTCGATTCTTTTTCAAACTGTGGTTCTTAAGTTGAACTATCTGGTTAGATCTTTATTCGAGATTTCCCGTGCATTAGATGAGTGCTTATTGTATGCTTGTTGTTTGTCTGCGTTAGATCACCGGAGTGCGCCGCTTGTTATTTGAATCTCTAGGACTCGCGGATCATCGACAAGGCAAGTAACACTTTGATCATACTTTTCCACTACCCAGTTTTATGCATTAGATCTATCCTCAAACACTTGCATGATTAGGATCTAATCAAATTGTGGGATGGGAAGTAGATTGAGGTAGTACCTATTACCATTTTACTTATGAAACCTTGGGAGTTACTTCTACGTTTGCTTGATTATGCCATGCTATGCTAGTAGACGTGGATTGGGTGAGTGAATATCCATGACAGATGTGAGATTGTTAATTAATGGTTTATCTAAGGTGGCAACCCAAACACACATCTGGGTGGATTGAGGCACTGGTTTCTATCGAGGACTTGCACTGTATTTCTTGGACCGCCACCTGTGCTCTAAGGGATCATAAGATTATTCAAACTGAAACTTACGTGTGCAGCCACAAGCCAATTATGGGCTCTGGCGTAGTTGACTAAGTTGTGCGAACTCTTACGGGTAGGCTAGGTGATGTAGGGGATGTAGGTTGGTACGGTCTACCCACATGTAAGGTGCTAAGCGCCACGAAAGACTATGTCTCGGTCATCCGTTTCTCAAACACCATGCGGCGAGAACCAAGCGGAGGCGATCGAGTCTTGTGGGGAAAAGTCGCAAAACCTCTGCAGAGTGTAAAACTAATCATGATTAGTCGTGTCCCCGGTTATGGACAATTTGAGTATCCGGTACTTGATTATCATGTGAATCTCAACATGTTACTTCAAATAAATGTTATTGGGTTTTTAATGAGTACTTTTAATTGGGATTGAGGATGCTGTCAACCATTCTCAATGTTTCACACCCACCATGATAGTTAAATGAATTTATTCCTTTGAAGTAGGAAAAATTTGGCTTTTCATAAAACCTTATAACTATAGAGCTTTTCCACCAGCCATATATGCATGTAGAATAGGCTTATTTCTTCATTACTCTCTATGTGTTACATTGCCACATATTCCATGTGGACCCGTTTCGGGCTGCAACTTTTCATGTTGCGGACTTTTAGAACGACGAGTAAGTGATACGTTAGGGTTACGATTTCCTATACTCAACTTTGTCGTTGGTGTTGATGGGAATCCACAACCTTGCTGCTTCCGCTATATGTTGGATTGAGGTAATAGTATTTACATTACTTTATACATGTGATTTACCTCTGTTATAAATCCTTCGAGTACTGTGTGTCGACATACCGATCCGTGGATGACACGAAGCACGAGACTTGATCCATTCGGTCGGGTCATGACAGAGAATGGTATCGAGCACACTGACCGTATGAGACACGACCACTAAGATAAAGCCATAGATCACTACTCTCTTCTCATTTTCTAACTCCTCATCTTTTCTACTCTCTTTAAGATGACGGACGCTTGAAGATCAAGTACACCCAACCGGATGAAGGCACACCTTTTGGATTTCACTTGAAGGAAGTTACCAAGCACGAACATTGGATTACCAAGCTTCACCGGAACTTTCAACGCCACTTTGCACGAAGAGGATTTGGAAGATTCATGCTCACGTTCGGGAAGGACATTCGCCCCAATCACCAAGCCTATAGATAGTGTTTTCGATTGCACCAACTTGGAGTCCGGGAAAGAGCATGGCAGCTCACATCACCATGGGACGCATTGGAGAAGTTTATCAAGAAGACCTCAAGGACACAATCTACCAGATTTGCGGACGCCGAGATGACAAATGGGACGTCGTCAACACTAAGAAGGATAGATCCATTGCAGCATTTATCCAGGAGTTAAACCAGCACATTCGACGCCAGGAGAATCAGATGTGCAATGATATGTTGGAGTTGCAGAATGCAAAGGGAAGGATCATCGAACTAGAAGAAGAACTAAAGACTACACGCAAGGACTACATGGACGAGATCGTAGCTCTGGCAAGACACAATAACGATCTTAAGTACGAGGTTGAAGAACTCAAGAAGAAGTTGGCGCTCAGGAATGAAGACCAGTATGTCGGTTGCCCAAGCGACTACATCAACATCGACGACACCGATTCGGATCCAAGTGAACCCGACTTTGAAGACGAAGCTGGGCGGAACATTATGGAGTCTTCCACGGTTCAAATTAGTAGAAGTCCCCACATATTAGTAGTATTCCCTCCATGTAAACATTATAGTACACGCACTTTTGCGATAGTTAGATCGTTGTAAGCCCTTGTTTGATTGAATGAAGTGATTTTGTGTGTATTTGCTCATGTGCATTTGGGTAGTGATTCCCCTTAGACCTCATTCTATTCTACTTTCTCTTCTTTTCTAAACCCTTCAGATGCCTCCGAGACGCGACCCCGGATTTGTTTTCCCGCCAGAGATCACCCAATTGATCCAGCAGCGAATACCTCGATTCAAACACCAGTGCAGAACCGAGCAACAACAACAACAACAACCCACCGCCACCACCACTGCGGATCATCGACTCGTTTCCTTAGACTAAATCCGCGGTGTATTCCAAAGAGCACCGAGCCAATTGTAGCGGATGACCGGCTCCGCAAGATAGGAAGGAGCCGACCCGCTGCAGGATGCACGGATGGAGAAAGAGTGAAGTTTGCGGCGCATCGGCTTGAAGGACCCTTGACAACATGGTGGGAGAATTTCATGACCACTTACCACAGAGACAACATCACATGGGATCAATTTCAGCAAGCTTTTACACCCCATGTTTCAAATAGGAGCCATGGCCATGAAAAAGCGTGAGTTTCGCAACTTACGCCAAGGAAGAAGGATTAAGTATGTATCACGGCACGAGCCGAGGAGAGCACAAGTTAATTGCTTATCAGGAGTGGTACAGGAAGAAGTACCAGTGGTGAAGGATTATCCTGATGTATTTCCGGAAGAGTTGCCAGGAATGCCGCGGATAGAGACATTGAGTTTCGATCGGTACATTTGCGTGAACAGGCCCGATATCGAAACGACCGTCTGAGATGCCCGCATAAAGGATTTGGCAGAAATCAAGAAACAGATTAAGGAACTATTGGATAAAGGTTTTATACGCCCAAGCTCTTCACCTTGGGGATCACCCGTTTGCTAGTGGAGAAGAAGGATGGATCGTTAAGAATGGTTGTTGATTATCGTGGATTGAATGAAGTAACAATCAAGAACAAGTACCCACTACCTATGATAAATGACCTGTTTGATCGCTTGCAAGGAGCCAAGGTGTTTTCCAAGATCGATCTGCGATCAGGGTACCATCAGTTGAAGATTCGGGAGCAGGACATACCCAAGACAGCGTTTACCACGAGATATGGACTATACGAGTATACCGTTATGTCATTTGGACTGACTAACGCACCAGCCTATTTCATGAACCTGATGAACAAAGTGTTTATGGAGTTTTGGATAAGTTCGTGCGTGGTGTTCATTGATGACATTTTGATTTTTCGAAGAATGAAGAGGAACACAAGGAACATTTGCGATTGGTTTTGGAGAAACCGAGGGAACACCGGTTGTATGCCAAGTTCAGCAAATGTGAGTTTTGGTTAAAGGAAGTTGGATTTCGGACATGTTATTTAGGAGAAGGGATAGCAGTTGACCCCACAAAGGTTGAGACCGTAACCAAATGGGAAGCCCCAACGACCGTTGGAGAGATTCGGAGTTTCCTTGGACTCGCAGGATACTACCGAAGATTCATTGAGAATTTCTCAAGGATTGCTAAGCCTATGACAGAATTGTTGAAGAAGGAAAACAAATTCATATGGGTGAGGACTGTGAGGCAAGTTTTCGGGAGTTGAAGAAAAGATTGGTTACCTCACCGGTTTGATCTGCCAGATCAAACTAAGGATTATGAGGTGTATTGCGGCGCTTCACGTCGAGGACTTGGAGCGGTGCTTATGCAGGAAGGAAGAGTTGTTTACGTATGCTTCACGACAACTTAAGCCCCATGAGTTGAATTATGCCACTCATGATTTGGAGTTAGCAGCCGTTGTACGCCTTGAAGACGTGGAGACATTTTCTCATTGGAAATCATTGTGAAGTATATACGGATCACAAGAGTTTGAAGTACATCTTCACACGAAGGAATTGAATCTCGACAGAGGAGATGGTTAGAGCTAATCAAGGATTATGATATGAGATTGCATTATCACCCGGAAAGGCTAATGTCGTAGGCGACGCATTGAGCCGTAAGAGCCACGTCAATGCCCTAATGATGGGAGGAATACCCAATGAGTTAGCCGAGGACCTTGAGAGCTATGTTTGGAAATAGTTCCGAGAGGCTATGTAGCAGCGTTGGAGATTGATCGACATCGATGGACAAAATCGAGAAGCCCGTAAGGCAGATAAGGAAGTTGCCACTATAAAGGAGAAAATGAGCAAAGGAAAAGCTAAAGGATTTCGTGAGGATGAACACGATACCTTATGGTTTGAAGACCGTGTTTATGTGCCCAATGACCCAGAGATCAGGAAGTTGATTTTACAAGAAGCCCATGATTCACCCTATTCGATTCACCCAGGAAATACCAAGATGTATTTGGATTTGAAGAATATTTTATGGTGGACCGGAATGAAGAATGATATTTCGGAGTATGTAGCAGTTTGTGGCGTATGCGGAAAGTAAAGCGAGAACATCGAAGCCAGGAGGATTGTTACAACCATTGCCGATACCGAATGGAAGTGGGATAAACTAGGCATGGATTTTATCACAGGTTTGCCAAAGACCCGTTCGAGGATATGACTCGATTTGGGTTATAGTCGACCGTTTGACCAAGGTAGCTCATTTCATTCGATCAAGACTACCTATAGCGGTGCTAAGTTGGCAAAGATATACATGACCAGAATTGTATGCTTACACGGAGTTCCGAGGAGCATTGTATCGAACGAAGGAACCCAATTTACTTGAAATTTTGGAACCGGTTGCACGAAACATTGGGAACTAGATTGGAATTGATCTGACTTTCCACCCACGCACCGATGGATGACCGAGAGAGTCAATCAGATTTTGGAGGACATGCTAAGAGCTTGTGCACTAGATTATGGATCTAGCTGGGATGATAATTTGCCGTATGCAGAATTTTCCTACAACAACGATTACCAAACCAGTTTGAAGATGGCACCTTCGAAGCTTTGTATGGAAGAAGGTGCAGGACACCGTTGTCATGGGACGAAACCGGAGATCGTCGGTTGTTCGGACCAGATTTGATTAAGGAGTGCGAACAGAAAGTTAAGTTGATTCGAGACAGGCTCAAGGTAGCCCAGTCCGGACAAAAGAGCTATGCCGATTCAAAGCGCAGCGATTGAGTATGAAGTTGGAGACAGTATATCTCGAGTATCCCGCTTCGAGGAGTTAAGCGTTTTGGAGTTAAAGGAAAGTTAGCACCCGTTTCGTTGGACCATATAAGATTTTGCAACGCATGGGAGAAGTTGCTTATAAGTTGGAATTGCGGAAGGACTGTCGAGGAGTTCATGATGTATTCCATGTTTCTCGATTGAAGAAATGTCACCCCGAGATAGCAGAGGTATGCAGTTAAGAGACACAGTGCCACTTGGAAGCAATACTGATTGAAGGATGACTTGACATATGAGGAAAAACCGGTTAAGATTCTCGATTATGCGGCAGAGTTACCCATGACAAGGTTATCAAGTTTTGCAAAGTTCGGTGGAGCCACCACTGCGAGGATGAAGCCACACAGGAAAGAGAGGAAGTTTTGCTCAAGGACCACCCTCACCTATTTTCTAGCCAACCCGAATCTCGAGGGCGAGATTCATCTTAAGGGGTAGGTTTGTAACATCCCAAATTTTCAATTTGGAATGTTATACATTAGGTCATCATGCATATCATATTTTTCTCGCATTTTTCCGATCCTAGAAATTTCACGCAACTCAAGGACCCTCGGAGAGAGTTGGAAGTTTCATTATTTTCATATTTGGGATTTTCCAAATCTTGAAAATAGGATCATTGGATTTATTTAAATTATCTTCATAACATTTTTCCTATAAAAATATTTCGAGAGGGAATAATATGACTTTCCCAAGCAATTAGGAAAAAATGAAGGTATTATAAATAAATCAAATTTGGTTTTGAAGATTTATTTTGCTTAGGCAAAAATAAGCATTTTAAAAATTTATGCATGTATATTGTTTTTAAAGTTCATTTTGTTCGACTCATTTTTAGGAGTCGGGGAAAATTTGTTTTAATTAATTTGGAGTTCATTTGATATTTATTTTATTTGTTTTGTTTTAATTTTATTTAAAAAAATTCGCCCTGGATCGAGGCCCAGTAGGCCCAACCAGCCAGGCCCAGGCCCAGCCCGCCTGCCCACCTCCGCCTCCTCCCTCGCATGGCAGCCGCCCGCCCGGTGTCCCGCCGCGCCTGCAGCGCCCGCCATGCAAAGTCTGCCGGACCCGGGCTCCTCCGCCCCTCCCAAGCCCGGCCACCACTTTATAACCCCGGACCCCGGCCCCTCTCTCTCACCACAACCCCGGAGCAGCCGCCACGCCCGGCGTCGACCCGCCGCCTTGTGATGGGACGCGCGCCGCCGAGCCGCCGTGGACCCCGCCGCCCTCGACGCCGAACCCCGCCGCCTCTCCCCGGAGCCCCGGAGAGCTCGCCGGCGATCGACGGAGGTAGCCACCGCCGCCCCGCGCCGATTCGGTTTATTCCCCTCGAACCGTCCGGTTTATTTTTTTAAAAAAAAAAATGTTCGGTTTTTTTTTAAACTAGATTGGTTTTATTTTTATTCGGTTTTCTTATTTAACGAACGTTCACCGAACCGTTCGCTTCGATGAACGCGTTCGTTAGATTCGTTCTGTTAACGAACGCTCACTTTTTAACCCGTTCGTCGTTTTTCTTTTTAATCGGATTTAATCCGTTATTTTACGATTTGATTTGAGATCTGATTTTCAAAACTGTTTTATTTCTCGCTCGTTTATCGGAATCAGGTGATTCAAGCGCACGGAGTTTCAGAATGTGAAACCGCCGTTCCGACTAACCTATTTTCACAGAGTTTTGCTACTGTGAGATTTTGACCTAATTTCAGATTGCTAAACCGAGTCGTTCTCTCTCGAGTTCCGACTTTCGATGCTTTATTTGATTCGATTCTTTTGCAACTGTGGTTCTTAAGTTGAACTATCTGGTTAGATCTTTTATTCGAGATTTCCCGTGCATTAGATGAGTGCTTATTGTATGCTTGTTGTTTGTCTGCGTTAGATCACCCGGAGTGCGCCGCTTGTTATTTCGAATCTCTAGGACTCGCGGATCATCAGCAAGGCAAGTAACACTTTGATCATACTTTTCCACTACCCAGTTTTATGCATTAGATCTATCCCTCAAACACTTGCATGATTAGGATCTAATCAAATTGTGGGATGGGAAGTAGATTGAGGTAGTACCTATTACCTGTTTTACTTATGAAACCTTGGGAGTTACTTCTACGTTTGCTTGATTATGCCATGCTATGCTAGTAGGCGTGGATTGGGTGAGTGAATATCCATGACAGATGTGAGATTGTTAATTAATGGTTTATCTAAGGTGGCAACCCAAACACACATCTGGGTGGATTGAGGCACTGGTTTCTATCGAGGACTTACTGTATTTCTTCGGACCGCCACCTGTGCTCTAAGGGATCATAAGATTATTCAAACTGGAAACTTACGTGTGCAGCCACAAGCCAATTATGGGCTCTGGCGTAGTTGACTAAGTTGTGCGAACTCTTACGGGTAGGCTAGCTGATGTAGGGGATGTAGGTTGGTACGGTCTACCCACATGTAAGGTGCTAAGCGCTTACGAAAGACTATGTCTCGGTCATCCGTTTCTCAAACACCATACAGTGCGAGAACCAAGCGGAGGCGATCGAGTCTTGTGGGGAAAAGTGCGCAAACCTCTGCAGAGTGTAAAAACTAATCATGATTAGCCGTGTCCCCGGTTATGGACAATTTGGTATCCGGTACTTGATTATCATGTGAATCTCAACATGTTACTTCAAATAAATGTTATTGGGTTTTTAATGAGTACTTTTAATTGGGATTGAGGATGCTGTCAACCATTCTCAATGTTTCACACCCACCATGATAGTTAAATGAATTTATTCCTTTGAAGTAGGAAAAATTTGGCTTTTCGCAAAACCTTATAACTATAGAGCTTTTCCACCAGCCATATATGCATGTAGAATAGGCTTATTTCTTCATTACTCTCTATGTGTTACATTGCCAGCATATTCCATGTGCTGACCCGTTTTCGGGCTGCAACTTTTCATGTTGCAGACTTTTCAGACGAGAGTAAGTGATACGTTAGGGTTACGATTTCCTATACTCAACTTTGCCGTTGGTGTTGATGGGAATCCACAACCTTGTTGCTTCCGCTATATGTTGGATTGAGGTAATAGTATTTACGTTACTTTATACATGTGATTTACCTCTGTTATAAATCCTTCGAGTACTGTGTGTGTCAGCATACCGATCCAGGGATGACACGAAAGCACAGAGACTTGATCCATTCGGGTCGGGTCGCTACAATATCATCTAAACTATATATGCGTGTGGCTGCTGATGATCGTCATGTTTGATTGCTACCTATGGATGAAACCTTTTATGTGGTCGATGACCGTTGAAGTTGTTAAACTTCTTATGTTGGTTTCGTGAAACTATTTGGATGTGATCAAACTATGTTATGTGATCAAACTATGTTATTTGGTACTTGTTTCTTAGTCCGTAATGGCAAAACTTTTTGGATGTGATCAAACTATGTTATGTCTATGAAATTGTGCTTATTGTTTCTTATGACCATGGCAAAAAAATTGAAGACAAAATCAAAGCAGTTAAGTTCATGCGGACTATGATAACCTACCGCCAGGGCACTCGGCGATAGGTTTGTGTGGGCTACCGCCATGGACTATGGCGGTAGGTCCGTAAGCAGCCGTTAACGGCTTGACGGCCGTCAGCCACACCTACCGCCGGAACCTGCGGCGGTAGACTGTGCAACCCTACCGCCTGAAGGTCTGGCGGTAGCAAAAGGGTCAGATCTCGAAAACGTTTCAAACTGGGGTCAGATCTCGATTTTGTTTGACAAAAAGGTCAAAACACGGAATTTTGCCTACTCTCGCTCCTCTCCTCGGTCAGCGAACAAGCGCAGATCTCGCACAGGATGCCGGTGTTCCACGATGTAGTGTCAGGGCGCCGGGCCGACTTAGAGCAACTACAACGCGCCCACACCACACGCATATGTTTGGGTCGAAAAATATACAAACCGCGGCCTAACGCGTCCACGTAAATAAACGAGCGTCTATTTTGTCCTGACCCATTTCATGCCTAAATTTAAGCCGAATTTACATTGACACGGACACGAGCGACGACCGCCCTTGTCCTCCCCATGTTCCCGGGCCTGGTATCGTCGCCGTCGTAGCACACCCCCCCATGCCCACACCACCCCTTTGCTTCCGCCACTGCCGGCAACGCTCCAATCCCGCCTTCCTTGGCCAACGTTCGCCGCAACGGTCGCCTCCACGCCGACAAGCCTATTGCCTGGTCCAGGAGAGGCGCGGGGCTCTTTGCCGACCGACTTCTTCAACCACGCCCACAAGGTGTTCAACGTTTCGCTCACAAGGTACAAATGGATAGTGGAGACGAATACTTTTTCGACAACTTCATTTGATATTCGGATGATTCGTCGTCGGATTATGAGGAGTTTGTGGTTGCTACTTTAGTCGTCAATGACCACATTGCTAGGCAGCTGCCAATGTTTAGGGGCTCGATCCCAGGCCATGCACCGGCGTTTAATCGCAACAAAGAAAGTGGTTGTTGCCTACTATGGGAAGACTACTTCTTCCCCACTCTTCAAACACAGGCTATTTCAACGCCACTTCCGGATGGCTTGACATGTGTTCAATCATGTTCGGGACGGGGGTTGTGGTGTATGATAATTACCAGAATATATGCATGTGCATTGCAACGGAAGAAAAAATAGTATGTATTTAAAGTTAATAATAATTATATGTGCAAGCAAAATCCTGTGTGCACGTGAAAAGAGAACATTTCTTCTCTGTTTCACCAGGTGTGGCGTAATCAATCGTTATTTTTCCATTCATTGATTGAGGGCATTTAAAAGTTTTGTTACGTACACCAGAGAAGGCCCATGAATTATTCAATCTACTTTTCATTTCAATCGAGGAGATTTTAAGGTATAAATCTTCTGAATATTGTATGAAACATGGGCCATTTTTTAAATCCTGAAAAGTTTTTTAAAAATTATGTACACTTTCAGAAAAACGCGAACAAAATTTGAAACAGGAACATCTTTAAAAATTTACAATCATTTTTCGAAAACACCAATATTTTTTAAAAAAACATGAACATTATTTGAATTTGTGAACATTTTTTAAGAACGGGAACATATGTTGAAAATTTATAAATTTTTTTAAAAATGTGCATCTTTTAACATTATTTTTAGTTATGAAAATTTCAGTAAAACCAGAATGTTTTTCGAATTTTGAGCATTTTTTAAATTTTCATTTCATTCTAAAAATCTCGAATTTTTTTTAAAAACAATACAAAATTTGAAAAAATTGGGAAACTTTTCAAGGTCCGAATATTTTTTTAAATAGCAACAAAATTTTGGAGTTGTGAAGATTTTCAATAATTTGTTTTTTATTCTAAATGCTTTTTGAGAATTTGATAAGTAAATAAATTTGGAAAGTAAAAAAGAGATAGGGGAAGGAGAATAAAAATAGAAGTAAAACACATAAACAAAGAAAAATGGATCAGCCCATTATTGGCTGTCCTGTGCGAAGCTCTGACTATTGTTCGCCCTCTGCGGAAAATAAATATTTTCCCAACTGCGTGAGCAGAAAAATAAGTGGGCTTGCTTCGCTGGGCCACAGTGCGTGGCCCATGTACGAAATTCTAGGAGCGCCTTTTTCTAGCAGACGAACGCATAAGAATTTAGTACCATCTTGGATAGATTTTTTTTCTTTTCAGCGGTGAACGAATGAAGAAATTGGCGAAACACACCTTGCTTCACCAGAGGTAATCTTACGATCTCTTCCTAAATAAATTATGTTTAAAATATAAATAGTTACATGCATATTGATTCAATATGTAAAATTTGGTATAAAAATGTAGGTTATAAGACCAGAAAATTCATATTTTATGTATGTTTTACATTATGTTTTTATATTCGTAATTTTACGTATCATAAATTATTATTTACGACGAGTACATATTTTCTTATGTTTTTTTATGTATGAAATAAGATAAAATTTATGAAACGCGAAAATACGGTACATTGATGTCAAAATAGAGAGAGGGTGAAGAATAACTATTCCTCACTCAGGCTGACGAATAGCGCAATCCTATATATATCCTACCACCCGGTGTTAGTTACCCCACATATCTCATATACTACCATGTGGTACTATATAGACTATTTTATTATTTTAAATATATTCATATACTATGTCTAAGATATTTCAAAGCAAGTTACATGAAAAAATTGCATATGAGTCCATAGTTTTTGTTATATTTGTGAAATGCGTACATATTTTTACGTAAAAAAGAGCATACTCAAAATATTGTACATATTACCTAAAAATTAGTATATATATACTACCTAACCATTATTATATAGTACATACTACACGTACATACTCTCGGTTTCGACAGATACAAGTGGTGGTAACTACCCTGCTTGTAGGAAACATTTGTCCTATATATTATGTTTTTGCCACCTGGGGACATTGCCACCCCTCTGGCTTCCATCTAATCTAGCTTTGAGATCTGTGTAGCATCTTTTAGGTCTGCCATTGATTAGTTTTTCATTTGGCTAATTGCACTTAGACGAGTTCATTAGCACTAAGTAGTAAAAAAATTAAATGTTGATATTGTGTATATGCATGGATTTATTTTTGTGGAATCTTTTTTTAGTTCATGGAGAACTTCTTTTAGGTAATAAAAGTCTTAATCACAAACCAACTTTTATGGAATCTTTTTGGTTAAGTATTCATCATCTGACATTTTGATACCCCTAGTCTCACACATACTCTCCTAAAACCGTATTAGTGTGATCATTATCATGCTTCTTTAATTGGATCCTGATGGAGGAATGCCGATAGCATACTGTTTGCACAAATCACGAGGCATGCATTGAACGGAGATAACATGGGGTGGCACTGCCACCTAGAGGGGTGTCATAGTCACCGGGTGATAAAAAATCCACACTAATATGGTTCCAGGAGAGTATGTGCATGTGTGTGTGCGCGCGCGTGTGTATGTATATAGCACATATTCTTTTGAGAAGCAACGAGAGATAATTGATGCGTGCACCAAAAACGGTCTGCACAGCAGTGGGACGACAGGGCGAGGAGTTGTGGTCTTCTCTCGGATCATATTTGGTCTGCCAGATCTTAATAGTGGTGGGGTTAGTCGGCGTAGCGACGACCAACTAACTCGTGCCTTTTTTTCCTTTAGGTTCGCCCTCGTGTCGGGGTTGTGGTCCCCTCCTCATTTGGTGGTTGCGCGGTGACCTTTAGGGCACGGTTGCTTCGTCACTCTCTCCTACTACGATGTAACCGGATGGTTCGTCACTCTCTCCTACTACGATGTAACCGGATGGATTACTAATTGTAGTGCATAAATCAAGTTTCATTGGCATAATCCACTCTCTTTTAGTGGTTTGTGCCCAAAAATTCTATCAATCATAGCGAAAAGGCATACTCTTTTATCGTCAAATAGCGCATGGGACACACAATAGTTCGCGTCTGAGCAGCCCACTGGCAGACACCAAAAGAACCTGTGTTTTTAAGGCACGAGTATAAATCCAAAAACACAACAAATTGAAGGGTCGAACTCACGACCTAAAAACTTGACCACTGGGTGCTGGCCACTCGAAACCAATGACCAGTGCGAACGTTTAAGAACATACCGCATCACCATATCCAAAACCTTTTTTTGATTTTTTTTTCAAAAATTTTCAAAAATAAATTAATATTTATGAATCGCAAAATAAATTAAAACATGAACAATTTTTGAAATCCCGAAAAGTTTTTGAAAATTTTGTTCATTTTGGACAAAGATGAACAACATTTGAAATAGGGAGATATTTTAAAAATTCACAAACATTTTTTGAAAACATGAACCTTTCAAAATACACTAACTTTTTTTGAATTTGGGAACAGTTATTTATACTAGAAACATGCTTTGAACATTTATAATAATTTTCGGAAATGTGTTTATTTTAACCATGATCATTATTTTAAATTTGTACCATTTCAATAACAAGATATAGAATCTAGAACATATTTTAAAATAAAATTTTATATTGAAAATCCCAATTTGTTTTGGAGAAAACATTTTTCTAGAAAAAGTGGAACATTTTCTAAAATGCAATTTTATTTTATTATCTCGATTTTGTTGGAAAACACAAACATTTAAAAAATGGATTGCATTTGTAATTTTGAAAAAATTTGGAATGAGAACAAAAATTTCAAGTTTCGAACATTTTTTATAACAGGAACAAAATTTTGGAATTCGGAATTATTTTCTCAAAGTTGAATACACAAATCAAAATTCTGATTTTTTTTCTAAAAAAATTAAGAAACAAGTAAAAAAGACTACTATTTGCAGGAAAAAAGAAAAAGAAAAAAAGAAATAGAGAAAGGAACAAAAAATAAAATAAGAATAAAATACAAAAAAAAGGTAACGGGCTGACACAGCCTTGCGCCCTGTGCAAAGGTCAGACTATTTGTCGCCGTGTGCGCAGGGAAATAAGCGGGCTGGCTTCGGCAGGCCACAACATGCATGGCCCATGTACGAAAATTGCCTTTTTTTTCTAGCAAATGGACGCACAAAAATTTAGTACCACCTAGGATAGGAAAAAAACTTTTCGACGCTGAACGGATGAAAAAATCGAAGAAACGCACCTTGCTTTATTAGTAGATATAGATATAGAGGTATACATTTTGTATGCAAGGATGATGCCCTGGAAAATCTCTTTTTATCATAAATGCACTTCACCTATTCAGATGCTTGCATGCGGAATACCCAGTGATCTGATTGAGGAGTATGCCCGCATGAGTGAGTTCACATGCTTAGAATCCATGTACAGATTCTGCAAGGATGTGGTAGTAGTGTTTGGCCTGAAGTACTTGAGAGAGCCAAAAGTTGCAAATACAACCCGGTTGTTGGCGATCAATGCAGATAAGGACTTTCTGAGGATGCTTGGTAGTACAGATTGTATGCACTGGAAGTGGAAGAACTGTCCATCTGCTTGGTAGGGGCAGTATAGGGCCATGTGAGAGTTTGCACTGTCATATTTGAGGGTGTTGCTTCACAAGATTTTTGATTTGTCTCACTCTTTTTTCAGCATGACCGACTCTCACAATGACACCAAAGTGCTTCAGGGTTTTCTGGTGTTTGGAAGGCTTGCAGAAGGTAACTGCCCAGAGGTCAATGTTGAGATAAATGGCCACCACTACAATAAAGGATACTACCAAGTTGATGGTATCTATCCTCAGTGGAGTATTCTTGTGAAGACAGTCCCCAACCCAATAAGAGAGAAGAGGCAGATATTTGCCCAAGCACAAGAGAGTGCTAGTAATGATGTGGATCATGATTTTGGTGTTCTTCAATCTCGATGGGGCACCGTTTAGTATCCTGTTAGAATTTGGAGCATCAAGAAGTTGTAGGAGGTGATGACTGCTTGAGTGATCATGCACAACATGGTAGTGGATAAGCGTGCAAACGAAATCATGGGCCAGGGGTTTTAATATCAGGGTGAAAATGTTGTTCCTGAGCATAGAGAAGCGACAATATTTGCACAGTTCATACAATTTCATCATGAAATGCGTAATTGGGCAACTCACATTCAACTCCAGAATGATTTCGTTGAGCATACATGGGCACACCTTGGCAGCCAATTGATGTGTCGACTCTTTTTCTTTGCAATGTATTTGTACAATTTAAATTTTATTTGATTTTTAAACTATGTGATTTATATTCAGTTGTGATAACTATGACATTTTTACCTGAATTTGAATTATACAAACTTTGGGAATGTTTTTTGATATGTATGTCAGCAAGTTGTAAAAGTATGACCATGCAGATGAAAATGTGTCGAGTTGTTGGGCACACAGTCCATCCAAACGCAGGAGGGTGCGGACGCCGCTCAAAACGCCAACCCAAATGGTCAAAAAACAGACAAAAACCACATTCGTTTGCATCGATGCGCTGGGAGTTGCTCTTAGAAGCCGTTTGGTTTGCTCCCAGGACTGCCCTACCAAACTAGGGCGAGCTAACTAATTGGGGCAGGAATCAGCCGCGGGTAGTTTTTTTTCACAAAAACAATACATCCAAGACTTTATTTATCAGAAGAAACAACTACATCCTTTATGAGGAGAGTTATAATTTTCATTGGCTCAAGCCAATTTAACGTCAAAGAAAATCTAGTCAATCTAGCAAGCTCGCGAGAAACTTTATTTGCGTCTCTATTACAATGTTCGAAACTAGGTAAAGTAAAACCACCAACAAGATGATCGGAATCGCTGAAAATCGGCGCCGCAATCAGCCACCACTAGTTTGATTACCTGTCATCCCCAAACATGAAGTGGTAGGCACGTAATTTCCTGGAAAAGCTTGTCCGCGTTTCTGCAGAAGCTATTGTTAAAGTATCTACAGTCGCACCAAGCTAATTTGAGCCCTCAAATATTCGTGGACGCGTCTGAATGCACCCGTAGACATTTTTTTTTCAAGAACACACAACTTTGTATTAATAGAGGGGGGAAACGAGTGTCTACAAGCATAGTTACAAAGCCGCTCAAAGGAGGGCCACCTCTGCTATGAAATTCAAGGAGAACTGCTCGCTATATTGTCCGCTGGTGCGTGCCTTAGCCCACAGCACAAATTTTACACTTATGCCCGCCGATACCACACCACAGTCACTGTGGAAGTTTTTTGCGGACAGTAACTTAGTCACCTCATTCTATTGATTTTTTGTCGAAAGAGACCCTCTGTCGATTGGAATTGCCAAAAAGACCCCTCATGGACGAAATTGACAAAGAGACCCCTCACAAGTGGCGGCAGGCGTGGCGGGCGACACGTGTCACCCGCCGCCACTCCACGAGGCGGCGGGCCCGGCCGCCACGGGCAGAGGCGGCCTCATGGCACAATGGCTTCAGACAAAGGTGCGTGTCGCGACGGAACGGGCGCCACGTGGGCCCGGCCGCCACCGGGTGAGGCGGCGCCGCGGCCATTGCCGCTTCCTCTGCCGACACGGCTCGAAAGCGCTGGCTCAAAGTGGGCCACGCCGCCACCAGCCGAGGCGGCATGCCCTGTGATGCTGCACGCGCGACAGTGCGCAAACGGCGCTGATTCCGAGGCACGACAGCTACACTGGCAGCGGTGACTCCGACGCGCGAGAATATGGACGCTTTTGGTTCTTTCGCCCGGGAATCAGTCCTGTCTTTGTTTCTTTTGCCTCAGCGGATGCGATGGCTGAGGAATCCGATCTGGCGGGAAGGCTGTTGTGCTGACACTACAGGGATCCTAAATTTCCCCGCTTAATTTTCTCGCCATCATTTATCGTCTGAGCTTATAAAAGGAGACACCGAGGCTCTCGTCCAGCCATCCTCGAAATCGGCACTGCGCAAAGTGTGTAACACATTTTTTCAGTCGGTATGAGTTTGCCTTGCTCGGATCAAAGCATTAGGCCGAGGAAAATGAAGAATGCAAGTTTGCCTCCGGGGATGGCAGTCCTGCGGTGTTGGTGTGGCGATCTTTGCAAGGTGAAGGAGGTTACGGATTTTTTAGATTGGCTGGGCATGAAGTTTTTCATGTGCGCCAATTATGAGGAAGATCCACCCATAGCTATTTCAGAGTACGACAAGCCTCCGGTATGCTTTAACCATCACAAATAGATATTGTTGGTATTTTGATAGATTCTTTAATAACATTCTGGTTTCTTGTTGTAGTCTCCTCCGCCTCTGTGCATGTACTATCGTTGGATTGACACGGAGATGCCGGCTTGGGCAAAGGATCGAGATTCGTGAAAGAAGTCACCGTCGTGGAATAGTTTCTATGCGGAAGAGCGACGCGAGAAGGCGGAAGCTGAGGAGAAAGCAGAGCAAGAGAGAGAGAGAGTTAAAAGAATACTATGCGGAGCAACACCAGTTTTTTCAGGATTTAGGAAAGAAAAACAGGGAAGAGGCTCGTCGCATGGAGGAGCAGGAACGACAGCGAAAGGAGGCTCGTGAGGCAGAGAAAGAAAGAAAGGGCTCGTCAGGCCAAGGCAGCAGAAGAAGCTGGCGATGGAAAAGGAAAATATCCACGTTGGACTCAGTAGATTCCTGTGGTAGTATTTTAAATTTCGCAATCATTTGTATCTTTATTTCTGCAGTTTAATGTAGCTTTATTTCAGTAGTTAAATGTAGCTTTATTTAAATTCTACGATGTATCTTATTTTCAATTGTACCTTGTCGTGTTGTATCTTATTTTCAATTGTACCTTGTCGTGATGGAAAAATATAGTATTAGAATAAAGTAGTGGCATTTTCTTTCCCTCCACTAATTATCGAACATCGTGCAACAACTACAAAATGAAATTTAAGATAGAACATAATGCCTTACAATAAGAGAGTACAAAATAATAATGCAAGTACATCTGAATTAAACGGTACAACTGGAATACAGCTTAAAAACTACATGAAGGCATCATCGTCATCCTCCGTCGATGCAGAACTCTTGCCCTTCGTGGTTGCATAACTCTTACCCTTGGACGATGAAGAACTCTTGCCCTTCGAGGATGCAGTACTCTTGCCCTTGGACGATGCAGAACTCTTGCCCTTTGGCGATGCGAGAACCCGGAAGCGGCGGCATGAAGATATCATCTTCGTCCTCGCTCTCCTCGATCCATAAAAATGGATGCTTTTCTGCAGTCCTTCTAAAAGTTTCACTCTTGGCTCCACTACCTTCTTCCACCTTGCATTCAACCTAAGAATTTCTTTGCGTACCTCCTCATAGGTCCTTTCAGGCCACCGGACCTACGTAATTGGTGAGCCAACTCATTCATTATGGTGTCACTACCGGTGAGTTCGTCCCATGGAACTATCCTATTGTCCATCCACGAAATCGGTAGCTAGCCTCGGAAAGAGTGTTGCTCATCCTAGGGTGAAAACTACAATCGAAAGGATAATGGGACATCTCGACTACACTACACTCGAATGCTTATCCACCTCCGTGCGAAGGGGTTTTATAGGTAGAGAGGAGAAAATGGCGGGAAAAAACGATCTGCGGTATGGCGGAAAGGGTTGGCGGGAATATATGGCGGGAAGGGGTTGGCGGAAAGCGGGTGGCGAGGAAGATATGGCGGGAAGGGGTTGGCGGAAACGGGCCTAACATAAGCAAAAGAGTGGAGTGGATAGTATGGCGGGAGATATAGGCGGAAAAATTGTTCTGTTGGTGCATTTTATTTCAGCATACATAGATGTTCAAATCGAAAAGTCAATCTGAGACATATGTAGATACAATGGGTCGCGCATGTGGATAGATGAATCACCCTACTTACGACGACCACCTGGCCTTTCCTTACGGCCGGAAGGCGACAAGCGATTAGGTGGCCGAGTTACACGAAGACCGCAGCCGTACTCCAATTCGGCTTCATGTGTCTGCGAGTCCTGCGTAGGTGGTGGAGTCATGATTCCTTGTTGCGAACCTGAAGCGTAATTGTAGGCGTATGGTTGTGACTCTGCGGGGATAAAAGATGGGCCAATAACGTCCCCTCCGAAGAACTCTGTAACTAATGATCTAACCGTGTCGCCATGATCATGTGAAGCTCCCCGGAGGCCTGTGTTGACGCCATGATCATGTGATACTCCCTGGAGGCCTGTGTTGATGCCATGATCATGTGATGCTCCCCGGAGGCCTGTGTTGACGCCACGTTGGGTGTTCTCATCGCCCCATTTAACATCAGGTATGTCCTGCACATATAAACATTTTAAACAAACTGTTAGAGGATAATATATGATATCATTGTAAATGCATTGAAATGTAAACATGACTACCGATTATATCCCTCTCCTATCTTGTCGGCGATTAATGCGTGGTCTTGGTTTAAATCTGTACCACGAGTCTCCTTGGGCATGGGGATCCCTCGCGTGGAGAGATACGGCTGAGATCCCTCACCTTGGGTGTATGCATCATATCATGTGTACGCATATGGGTTAGGGGAAAGAAACTGCTCGGGCATCGATTCCAAGCCCGTGCCATGGTCTGAGATATACGCCTTACAGCGAAGCTGCATCGAAGAAGAGCGTCTGATGGCGAGATGAGTCTGTCGTGGCAATGTCGTTCTAGTACTCGGACCCTCCCCATCGCCCATGGCTCGTCTGGCGCCTCGCTTCGATGCAGACGGCGGCGCGCACTTGGTCTGGCTGACCTCGGTACCCGGCATGTTGTATGCTCCTGTGACAACGTCGTCGCCTCTACCGCATCTGAACTTCTTTGCCAAGTATTGTTGAAGAAGTTTACGGAATGTCTTCTTGAAATGGGCTGGGCCGGCATGCTATCCGTAGCCATCTGCCCTACTTCGTTGCAATTTTCAAGCTGAACAATATTTGGATGTTATTTAGTTCAAATGATTATGAAATGATGGACCTAAAAAAGTTACAAGTGATTACCATCTGGTCACGATAGTAAGCTGCATGCCGCTCAACATGTCTCCGCGCCTACTCCTCTTGTGTGAGATGTGTTGGTATAGTAGCTGGCTGACTGGCCAGGCTAGCACGTGTGTTCATGCAGTTCCACGGGTTCCATGTGACCTCTGCCTCATCAAGTATCTCAAACTGCTGGTGGTACATAGGGTAACAATTTTTTGCAATATCTGGAGACCAACTTTTCCGTGCCTTTGTCCACCTGGTGGCCATAGTTGCTTGGCACCCTCGCTAAAGTCATATGGGTATACGGGTTGTACTATACGAGGTCGTCCTACAGGGAGGTATTCCCAGGACCACAACTGTAGAAACTTATAGGCGACACAAAGTAATGGAGCTTTTTGTGCGAAAGAGGTTTCTTGCGTCGCATCACACAAGCCTCTGTATGTATGAGATAGCATGGCAGAACCGAAGCTGTATTTTGGCTGCTCGGGCAAAGGTTCATCTACCATATTCTCTGCAATGTAGATGAGACCAGGGATAACAACGTCCCCATGTGAATTTGGAAATAGATTCGAGGAGCCACAACAAATCATAAGCAGATGTCTTTTTCTCGTCTCCTCATTGGCGAAGCTAGATAAATTAAGAAAGTTATCACGAAGCCAGACGAGGGGGATGCCCCGAGGGTTACCAAAACATTGTGATTCTGGCATTTCCATCCCAAGACGGGCTGCTATATCTAATGCCCAAGATGAAGACACTCGTGGAGAGACTACCGGCTCACCTATAATTGGTAGAGCAGTGATCATAGAAACATCTTTCAGTGTAGGTGTAAGCTCCCCAAAACGAAAGTGAAAGGTGTGGGTGTCAGGTCTCCATCGGTCAACGAGGGATGTCAAAAGGGATGGGTCCGAACGTACTTGATCGTCGCATGATGTGAGCCTAGCAAAACCTTGTAGTCCATAAGCGTCAAGGTGAGCAAGGAAAAAAATTGTGTATTGGCCATGTTTTCTTTATGGTTCGAAGTCTGAAAGGCCGATAATCATGCTTAGTATTTGGTTTCAAAAATAGGTGTAGCGGTGGCGGCGTCATGGGGCCCCTGCAAAAGCAACGGCACTTCACCCATAACCTGCACACAAATATACAAATATACATTACGAGGAAGACGGAAATACAAATGCAAACCAAAATTAACTTAAAAAATACAAAGAGATACGATTTACATTAATTATCTGAAGTTAACATCAGAAGTACAATAATATAAAGAGATTCAATTTAAATTTAATATAAGTACATATATATCAACATCACGCGTTGTTGTTGGCTCGATACGGGCAGTCCTTGCGTGAATGTCCAGGACACCTACAAACGCGGCATCGCCTTGGTTCTCCCATCTGGCTATGGTCCATGTCATTGCGATGACGCCTAGACTGACGTCGTCCCTTTGCGGTTCTCATCAAGTCGGCGTTCGGAACCCATTTCGGCCCATCTGGCCACAACATTTTGTAGTTCATATCAATGCCCCAAGCCCAGAACTCACCATTTCAAGTGTTGTACATATTGTACATGTTGAAGTACGGCGATATGTATGGCTCGACGCTGATTTTTGATCGTGAGACGCCTTGAGCACATGACTGCAAGGGTAGCCCTCAAGCTTGGGCTTGTTACAAGTGCACTCACAGGAGGTTGAGCCAAGGGTGACAGCCTTGCTTTTTTTGATCCTCTGTGGTGACCCTTAACGTACTTGGCTCGCGCATTGACCTCCCACTTATTCCTAAGTGCGTCCACTTTCCTACAGCCATGACTTTGGGACTTCTTTGCTTTCTCGTCCAGATGTCTTTGCATCTTCTCGGACCATGGCTTGTTCAATTCAACTTGTGCTTTGCTGACGGTGACCACATGCGCAAAAGTATGACAGGTCCGGTTCCAAGTTTCTTCAATTAGGGTTGTGATCGGCAAGGTGCTCGCACTCCTTTAAGAACACCATTGTACACCTCGACATGTTCTTGGTCATTATTCCATACCGAGCCCGGTGTCGTGAGCCTGCGCCCACTTGTCCAAATGAGGGCAATTCTCGCCGATCCTTGGCTCAAATTTATGGGCGATCCTCGACCCCTCCGGTCTTCTCTCTGCGGCAAGGCAGCGGTCAATCTCACCATTGATACCTGCCGGATCGCATTCATTTTGGCTTCAGTTTTTGCATGCACATCCTCTTGAATAACTTGAACCAATCCTTGTTTTTGAATTTGGAGTAAAAGTTTGCTGCCAAATGCCTCATGCACCACCTTCCCTCTAGATCGGGCCAGCCCCACTCTTCTTCCGACGCCTTAATTATTTCAAGAGCGCTTAATAATCCAGTGTTGCGATCAGAGATGATGCAAACACCTTTACGCTCTTTCATGACACCAATCTTCACGCAGCTCAGGAACCACAACCAGCTATCTTTGTTCTTGCTCTCGACCAATGCATATGCAATAGGAAGAAGCTGATTATTTGCATCCGCTGCAATCGCCACCAATAGTGTGCCCTTGTACTTTCCAGTGAGAAAGGTACCATCAACTGATAATAGGCGGCGATTGCACGAAGGCTTGTAGAGTGCAGGCGAATGCCGAGAATAAGCGGTCCAGGATTAGCTCACCCGGGTTCATTGGGTTTGGACGTTCTCTCCGCCAAACTTGAGTCCCCCTATTAGCACTTGCTATTTGATGAAGCATTCTAGGTGCATAAGAATATGCCTCTTGAATATATTTTCCTTCGCACGCCTAGCCTTGATGTAGCTAACAAGGAATCCAATTAGATCCCCTGCATCTTTTTGCAGAGCCCTAACACTAATGTTGAGACTTCCCTGCACAATGGTTTCCATCGTCTGTGCCACATATTTCTTTGTCACATTGCAGTTGATCTGAAAGAGTCCCGGTTGCTCACAGGTATGCTCCACTATTTTTGTGATATGCCATGACCGACATACCCGGGCTTGATCTAGCGAGAACTCTTCCGCGGCAACCTTTCGCGGTGTGGATGCATATGACCTTCAACTCTTTTTATCGATCGCTTCACTCTATCTTTGGCGGTGGATGCCGATTGCATAGCTACCCATTACAGTAAGCAGACTTCTTATGCAGGAAAACTTGCCCAACCTCCGTGCTCCCGCTCCTAGGCGAAGCAGAGTGAAATTCATTGGTGATGCTCATATCCTGTAAAACCCAGGTTGCGGTGCCGCGCGACCGCCCTCGAGGAGGAACATCTTCTTCTTCGCTTGACTCGAAGACGCAGAAGAATGATCATCATCATCTAGCGCCTCCGGCAATCCCTCCACGTGTTCGCTCATGTCAGCGGCATGAGACCAATATCTGTGTCATACACATGCTGGCCGCCCGTCGGTTCCGATGGGCGGCGCTTAGGGAGCTGATGTGATGGCCAACTCGACCTCACCACCCTTGCTAATGCATCCGGCAACATCGGTGGTGAAAGAAATCCACATACACCATCGGTGACCATACATTGAGTTATTGGGATTGCTTGCAAACCTCATGTACGACCCCACGATCGATCACTGTGACCGCCGCAAACCCCAACGGGCAACTATCCCATCATTTCCTCCGTCAGCAGCGAAGGCCTCCATTGTCATTTTTCCCATGCATCCTGGGCCAAACACCTCTCGGATGGACCTTCTAACTGTTCGCGTAACCCACGTTGACCATGTCTCTCACTACAAGCTGTAGTCGACTAAGACAAGGACACATCCACCCCCAATGGACCGTCGCGTAAGAGCGTTCCCATAGTACACTACTAAATTTTCCATAGTACCTAACCAACATACATGTTTACATTGCAAACAATTAGTAACAGAACATTTAGTAGTAGTACGATGACAACATTTACATATCATACGACTAAAATAATAATCATATTTTCGTTACAAAAAATAATAATCATTTGCTTAGACTTTCCGGGGTTGTTTGGTTAACAGGTATTTAGAGATCTAATTTTTCTCAAACTCGTCTACTAGCGTCACAAACTAAAACTCTATTTGCTTATCTCTAACTACCCCTAAAATATCCTAAACTCTGTTTGCTACTAAGATGAATTGTTTTACCTAATTACATACATCATCAAGTACATTAGCACAAATTCGTAACATACAAAATTTAGATTATTTAGACATAACAAAGTAGACTTGCAGCCTCCTAACTATAGACTTATTAATAAACATACCACATGAAATAACATACCACATGCAATGAACAATTACAGTACAAGTGTTTCTTAATTACCGTATTAAGATATCTTGCATGTCAATACTAATGGACGCACCTAACATTGATACAACATCTTCAACCTAATCTTCTAAAAAATATATTATAAATGCTACATCTGTCGTCTGAAATTATTTCTAACCTCTAATCACTAACATTGCATAGCTAATGATGAGCTAAAAGACTAACTAATTACCACCTTGCATGCACAAAAAAATCAATTTATTGCAAAGCTCATACCTTGATCTTCAACTTCGTAGTTCACTTCGCTAGGCAAATCGTACTCTTGAAGCTCTAAATGACTCCAAAAAGTGATGAAATAATGCCTAACAAAATAGATAACACATAGTTATGAACTAAACAAAAAGGGTAAAAACATAATGCATGCAAACGAAACCAACAAAATGGATAGATCTTACCTTTGTCTATCTTTTCTTCAACTTCAACATATTCAAAATCCAACTCCAGACGCCCTAAATCACGAGTGAAAGTGCCTGCTGAGTTTTTCTTTCTCTCTGTTCTTACACACTCGGAAGGTAGAAGAGGATGCCAATGTGCTTGCGCGGAGCAGAAGCATACTATATAAAAGGAAGAGAATCCATGTAGTGTCGGCTGTGAGGTTCCGCAGCCTCGGATACCGCGGTGAGTGATTCCAGGTGCCATCAAATCTTTGAAGCAATAATCAGCGTGATTCTCGCGGTGTCGTCGCATCCGCTAAGGCAAAAGAAGCAAAAGCGAGTGATTCCCGCCCGTGAAATTCGTGCGTCCTCAGGCGTGGGAATCAGCCCAGTTAGCAACAGCGAGCTCGTGAAATTCGTCGTCGTTGCGCCTGGCAAAGCAACAAGATTAAGCAAGCAACAAAAGTGACGCGCACGGGAATCAGCGCCTGAAAAAGTGTCCACACACGGAAATCAGTGCCTGAAGCAGCGCTGCCGCCTCACCTGGTGGCGGCCGGGCCCACTGTCTCGTCGCGCGCGCAGCAGACCGTGTCGGCAGGGGAGCGACAGCGGCAGCGGCGGCGGCCTCACCCGGTGGCGGCCGGGCCCACGTGGCGCGGCCCGTTCCGTCGCTGACACGCTGCCTTTGTCGAAAGCCGTTGTGCCCATGAGGCCGCCTCTGCGGTGGCGGCGGGCCCGCCGCCTCATGGAGTGGCGGCAGGTGACACGATGTCGCCTGCCGCGCCGCCACTTGTGAGGGGGTCTCTTTTGTCAATTTCGTCCGCGGGGGGTCTTTTTTGGCAATTCCAGTCGGCAGAGGGTCTCTTTCGACAAAAAATCCATTCTATTGCCTTCACAGCCGCCCCGTTGATATCTGATCCCTAAAAATTATGCGCCCCATGCAACGTACTTGTAATTACATAGATCAATACACTTAGTGACAAACGGACATAATTCACGTACTAGCAAACAAAGTCATCATACGCCAAAAGATCTCGTTGTTCATCCGGACAATACTAATTCATACTAAAAAGATAAAACAGAGACGGACAAGGGCCGAAGAAATCATGATTTCCTTGCCGGCCTTTTCCCCTTGCAGCCGTCGCTGTAGATGTACCCCTCTGTGTAGGTGTCGACGGAGGGAAGGGTAGAGTCAGCGGAGCTGGAGCCGTCGGAGTCGTCGAAGGATGAGATGACGCTGGCCATCCTCCAGACTGCACGCGACTACACCTTTGCCAGTCAGATGGCGTTCGCTTTGACCGCCACTGTGACACCCCCGATTAAATCGTACACTAATCATGCACGCAAACGTGTACGATCAAGATCAGGGACTCACGGGAAGATATCACAACACAACTCTAAAACATAAATAAGTCATACAAGCATCATAATACAAGCCAGGGGCCTCGAGGGCTCAAATACAAGCGCTCGATCATAGACGAAGTTAAGCGGAAGCAACAATATCTGAGTACAGGACATAAGTTAAACAAGTTTGCCTTAAGAAGGCTAGCATAAAGCGGGATACTGAGATCGAAGAGGCGCAGGCCTCCTGCACAGGATCCTCCTAACTACTCCTGGTCGTCGTTAGCAGGAAGCACGTAGTAGTAGGCACCTCCGGTGTAGTAGGAGTCGTCGTCGACGGTGGCGTCTGGATCCTGAGCTCCGACATCTGGTTGCGACAACCAGGTAGAAGGGAAAGGGGAAAAGAGGGAGAAAAGCAATCGTGAGTACTCATCCAAAGTACTCGCAAGCAAGGAGCTACACTACATATGCATGGGTATATGTGTAAAGAGGCAATATCGGTGGACTGAACTGCAGAATGCCAGAATAAGAGGGGGATAACTAATCCTGTCGAAGACTACACTTCTGGCAGCCTCCGTCTTGCAGCATGCAGAAGAGAGTAGACTGAAGTCCTCCAAGTAGCACCGCATAGCATAATCCTACCCGGCGATCCCCTCCTCGTCGACCTGTGAGAGAGCGATCACCGGGTTGTATCTGGCACTTGGAAGGGTGTGTTTTATTAAATATCCGGTTCTAGTTGTCATAAGGTCAAGGTACAACTCCAAGTCGTCTTGTTACCGAAGATCACGGCTATTCGAATAGATAAACTTCGCTGCAGGGGTGCACCACATAACCCAACACGCTCGATCCCATTTGGTCGGACACACTTTCCTGGGTCATGCCCGGCCTCGGAAGATCAACACGTCGCAGCCCCACCTAGGCACAACAGAGAGGTCAGCACGCTGGTCTAAATCCTATGCGCGCAGGGTCCAGGCCCATCGCGATGCACACTGCATGTTGCGAACGCGGCCGGAAGCAGACCTAGCCTAGCAGGCGTTCGATCCAATCCGTGGCGCCGCTCGATTGGCCAGCGTCATGAAGGCTTCGGCTGATACCACGACGTCGAGTGCCCATAACTGTTCCCGCGTAGCTGGTTAGTGCGTATAGACCAAATGTCCAGACTCAGATCAAATACCAAGATCTCGTCAAGCGTGTTAAGTATCCGCGAACGCCGACCAGGGCCAGGCCCACCTCCCTCCTAGGTGGTCTCAACCTGCCCTGTCACTCCGCCACAAAGTAATAGTTGGGGGTCGTCGGGAACCCAGGCCCACCTCTACTGGGATGGAGCCACCTGTCCTTTCAGACCCCTCATCAGAATCACTTGCGGGTACTCAACGAGCTGACCCGACTTTAGTCACCACATGTGTCATGTATATAAAGTATATAGTACATACCCGTGATCACCTCCCGAGTGATCACGGCCCGATAGTATAGCATGGCAGACGGACAAGAATGTAGGGCCACAGATGGAATACTAGCATCCTATACTAAGCATGTATGATTGCAGGTAAAGGTATCAACAGTGGTAGCAAGGATAGGCTATGAAGCAGAATAGGATTAACGGAAAGCAGTAACATGCTACACTACTCTAATGCAAGCAGTATAGAGAAGAATAGGCGATATCTGGTGATCAAGGGGGGGGGGGCTTGCCTGGTTGCCCTGGCAAGAAGGAGGGGTCGTCAACACCGTAGTCGATCGGGGTACCAGTAGCAGCGTCAGTCTCGTAGTCTACCGGAGAGAAGAGGGGAAGAAACAATGAATACAATGCAAACAGATGCATATCGATGCATGACATAACAAGTAACGGTGCCAGGTGTGCCCCAACGCAGTAGGAGGTGATACCGGCGAAGGGGGGAAACATCCGGGAAAGTATTCCCGGTGTTTCGCGTTTTTGGACAGATGAACCGAAGGGGAAAAGTTGCGTGTTCGCTATGCTAGGGACGTGTGGCGGACGAACGGACTCGTCTCGTTGTTCTGAGCAACTTTCATGTACAAAGTTTTTCCATCCGAGCTACGGTTTATTTTATATTAATTTCAAAAGATTTATTCATTTTTAGAATTTATTTAATTATTTTACATCAACATTATCCAGAATAGTGTATGCTGACGTCATCATGACGTCAGCAGTCAACAGAGCGTTGACTTGGTCAAACTGACGTGAGGGTCCCAGCTGTCATTGAGTGATAATTAACCTAATAGATTAATTAACTAACCTAAGTGATTAGGTTAATCTAATCATGATTAATTACGTTAATTAATTAATATTTTATTTATTATATATATTTTTATTTCTTTTTATATAAAAACGTTCTGGGCGTGGGGCCCATCTGTCATAGGCCCCAGGGGCCATAGCGGGTGTGGGGGTTCACAGGCGCCAGGTGTCGGTCTTGGCGCGGCCGGCACTCGCCATAAAGCGGACAAGGCGTCAGGGCGCCGACGGCGGGCAATGCGGCCCACCGGGCCACGGCTGGCGGAGGCGAGGTGGCGCCAGGTGGGCGATGGTGGGCGGGCGGTGTCGCGCCGTGGGAGGAGGAGAGAGCGAAGAAGAGGCGCGGGCCATGGGCGCCCGGAGTAGCAAGGGAAGGCGGGCGTTGGCCGAAGTGGCGTTGAGGCGCTTGAGACCGAGGCGCGGCAGCGTGAGGACGCGCACGAGCGCAGCCAGGGCGCAGCATAGATGGGCACCGGCGTCGGGCGATGACCGGGGCCGCGGCGGGGCCAGCCTGGAACGGCACCAACGAGGCCGGCCGAGTGGTGGCCTGCAGCAGAGGACGATGGGGGGGGGGAGGGGGGTTCGCGCGAGGGGGCGATGGAGGCGGCTGCGGTCGGAGACAAGACCACGGCAAGGCAAGGAGCCAAGGTGGGAGGCGCGCGCGCGAGGCTAAGCGAGCGGGCACGGGACGGGGCCGGCTGTGCGCGACGAGGACAGGGGAAAGGAGGAGACGAGGGTTTCTCACGTTGGCGTGTAGGGTAGTGGCAGTGGGGCGCGGGGAGGAAGACGGGACGGTGGCGGCAGGAGGCGATCCGGTGGGGAGGAGGAAGCGGTCGGCGAGGAAGCTCCGGGCGCCGGCGTTGGCGTCGATCGATCCAGGCGGCGGGAGGGGTCGTTCCCCCGATCCAGATCTGGATCAGGGAGGTGGGAGAGCGACGTGGGGAACGAGTGGGAGCGTCGGTTAGGGTTCCAGGGGTGGGGAGGGCCATATAGGCCAAGGGCGACTGGGCCGGCCAGCTGGGCCGGCTTTGGCCAGCTGGGCCATTTAGCCCAGTGGAGGGGGGGGGGCTTTTCAATCCTTTTCTTTTTTTAAACTGTTTTGCCTTTCTTTTTATTTAATGTCCTTTTCTATATTATTAAATTTTAGCTTTTATAAAATACAAAGTTGTACCCAAAAGAGCATTAATAATTATGCCCCTACCACAATTAGCTTCGCACCTAAAACAAAATAGTTTGTATCTGTTTATTATTTTAAAATCATTTAAATAATTGTTTTTGCTACTGTTTTATTTAGTTTAGTGCATTTAAACATTTTATAAAGACTTGGTTTCTCCACCTATATTACTTATGAATTATTTGTCAAATCCAGAACATTTTTAGTTTTAATATTTGAAAACTTTTATCATTTGACTCGACTTTGAATTTGAACTCGAACGAGATTTGAATCATCGCGAGATTAGGAACAGTAACCTTGGTGACGTGGCATCATTAACAGAGGTTTACTGTAGCTTAATTATTCGGGCGTCACAATTCTCCTCCACTACAAGAAATCTCGTCCCGAGATTTAAGAGGGGAGTAAGGGGGGGGGAAGGGATTGGGTTACAGAAAATCTAACGGATCTTCTCGGTCTTGGTTGCTCTTCTCGAAGAGGTTGATCCATTACATTGATGTCTTCATTTCTCTGCTTCAGGTCATCATGATGAAGTAATTATTTTCTTCGGGAACTCCAACATACTTACGAATAGGTAAGGGATAGCTCAGCTACAACAGAATGCTTATGAGGAAAACAATCTGGGGTTAACCCATGAATGAGCATAAGATTATCTCTCGAGTTGAACATTTAGAATACAACGAGAGTACGGTACAATAAGAGGTTCCAAGCGGATAGATAGTTGCTCGAAGTCTGAACCAGAGTGAGAAAGGGGTTCAGAGCAGCGAGAGTAAGTATTGCGCTTGATACCAGAATAGAGCACTAGGAAGGTGGCCCATGAATTAAATACGAAGCCAAGCGCGAGGAATAAGTTTGGAAACAGGGGGTATAGGAGAGTCAGGTTTCGATCCTGGGGAACTGTGGGTTATGGGGCCACCATGTGGGTTAAAAGTAGGAAGGGCGGAGACATCTTGCGCGATCATGCAAGCAAGGCATGTCAGAGGGTAGCCTGTCGATTATGTCGGCAACAACATCGGTACCAAGGGCGAGGGACGAAGAGAACCATTTTCCTGCTCGTTGAATGAGGCGGACCAATAGGCAAAGTTCTAGTCCATCGGTGGCTTCCGGAATGTCATCAACAATAGTAATGTGAGTTCTTCTTGACAGAATTGTACACCGAGGTGTTTACATAAGCAGGAGAATATTTCTGCTTGGATCATATAGATCACAAGAAAGGTTAAACCAAGCAATGGAAAGGAAAATGTGATTATCAGATTAAACTGAACAATGGAAAGGAAAATGTGTTTAAACACATATTTCAGGGGTATATCCTTCGCAAGGACAAGCAGAGCATGATATCCATGACAAAATATAATGTAGAAAACCCTTTAGGTAAGGGGAGAGAAATTTCATGACATTACCCATACAACGGTGTTTGGATAATTGAGCAAGAATCATTTAGCATTGGGCTTCAAATGTTCTTGTTAAAAAAATCATAGTACCACAGACATGCTTCGAGATAGCATTGACATGGTCTTCAGGCAAAGGTTGGACTTGGATATACAAAGGATTCATCATGAACAACTTATAGAATAAGTCTTACAATTTCCTCATGGAAGAATGGTTAACCTTGCTAAAAAGGAAACTATAACAATAGGTCCTCCGGTCAGGTGTGCTAGGCATGACATCACCTTACCGAGTCATATAAAGACCAATGTTATAACTCTTGGAAATATGTTCCAACCATCATATTTGTCCAAGGTTCAGATCTGACTAGTGTCAGGATACCTCCGACTTAGGGTGCCAGAGAAGAAAAGGTGCAACACAAATTGACGAGATGATAATGTAAGATTCTCGGGAAATGTACTATGGAAGCGAGTTCCAGAACAAGAGCTCGTCATTAAACCAATGAAGGGATAAGGAGGTAGCTGATGAACTCAGCGATAATCCATCGAGATTTCGAAAGGATGGGTTTCCACAATTATGTGAACAAGGAGATAACATTTGTCAGATCAAATGATATAATGATGTATGCTCGAGGAAATCATACACGATTAAACACTGGTTGAAAGGTGCACCTGAAATATGGGCTTAGGGAGCATCATCAAGTTAGAATGGTGATCCAATAACCAATAGTCTAAGAACGAACGGTTGACCATTAACTTCAAAGCAATAAGGTTGCTAGAAGTTTTGAATTCACACATCATAGTTTAATTATCGGTATTCCGGTTAGAAACAACACGGGGACCAAGGAATGAATGGATATGGCAAGAAGTATCACCTGTATCAAGAATTCTTAAGAAGTGATGAAATTCTCACGACATTCTTGTCATAAAAGATGGTAATACTCCAAGGTAAAGAAGAAGAAATGTTGGATAGCAAGGATCTCAAGGTATAACACAAAACACAAACAAGTTTGTGTTGAACGGAAGGCAATCGAGTGGTCGATGATAACATAATCATCAAGGGCAAGGATGGTATTTCTCATCAGGAATTCAATTGATATCCTTGAGGAGCTCGGAATGTTGATGATGGTCATGACAAATTCTGTCGAGAGGTTTCATGGAGATGTAATCGGTCGGCGATGACATCAAGTCAAAGGAATGATGAAGCGAAATGATCTTGGGACCATGAGTAGGACACAAACTCGAATTCAAGCTTGTCGTTCAAGGTGGAACGATAAGACAAGGAAATCGACATAATCTTAGCTCATCATCGAAAGTTGTGCTCCGGAATTAAGGACCCGGTAGCACAGTTAAAATTAGCACGATAATGATGTAGCCGATCAGGCTAGGAATGACGTGATTGAGTTCAAACTCGTAAGTAATGAAGGTTACCAAGAGTTTCTTAATCGCGAGGCGGACTCGAGTCAGTTATCGGTGTCTTTGAGTGTTTAATAACTCAGAGCCCGTGAAAAATTGGAATCAATGAGAATATAGCACTTGACGAAGAACTCATAAGAAGTTATGCAGTTCCGTGATAATCTTGAGATACCAGGGGGGTAATACTCGATGACAGATCAAAGTAGAGGTTGGACCGGGCTATTGCTCTACAGAAGACAGGTGCTTAAACTTGCACGATAAGGAGAACATGGTCGGAACCACGATTGCAAAAGGCCAGATCCCAAATGTAAAATAAACTTATACCAAAGGAATAATTAATTTAAGAGAAGCTTTAATGATAAAATCTACATCGTGTCCATGGGCATGAACACAAGGTTCAAGGTCGACTCCCACTTCTCCAATGCATAACCATTCATTTACTTCCCGTGTTCGATGAAGTTGTAGTGTTGAAATTTTATCTGGCAAAATACCAGAAGGGTATGACTCGTGAAAACTTTTGAGTTCACACATATTAAGGAAGGCATAGGTTCAAGCCATCGGGGCTTCTTAGAACATATACCACGAACTTTAGGAGTAAATAACACAAGCTCAAAAGTAGAGCATGGTTGTCAAAGCAGAGGATACAATTTACCAAAGGCATTATATACCCGTGGAAAGGCTCACAAGGTTATTGAATATGAAGAACGATGTCGGATGAAATCCAACAATGGATCGGGCGATCCACAACGAAGCTGATGTGAGTATCGGTACTCAATCAGAGGAAGAAAGAATGCACGGGCATCAGATTATAGAACATCTGAATAATTCGATGCTTAGAAAACAAAGGAATTATGATTTCCAAAACAAAGGATCAGAAGCAGACGCTCTGATCAAGGATGGATAAGTTGGATAGACCAGAGGCACAATTGACGACAATTAGTTTGGTCGAGAAACAACTCATGTTCAAAATGACATCTGAACCGGAAAGATAATTTAGAAGGGTCAATTGATGATTGTGTGCATTCGCACATATGTTTAATCAATAGGATCAAAATGACGGTGTCAAAAGATACTAGTGAATATTGCTAGTGATATGGGAGCATCCATAATATAGCATACAAGTATTTGCAGAGCAATAGTTTGAAGAGGATGCTCAGAAGGTCGGATAGTATTTTAGAGTATCTTATGAAGCATACGAACAACTGGGGATGAACGGATACTCAATAAGTGCGAGGAATTTTCAACAGGGGTATTCATGTGGAAAATAACTGCAAGGCAGTAGGCACAAAGTAATCTTGGGGTATCTTGTTATAACAAGATTGACTGGGAATAAAAGTAAGAACGACAGGTGTAAGTATTTATCCATAGGGATATTTCGGTGGTAGGAATCGCAAAGCGGCGAGCACAAATTCTCGAAAGAGTATCGGAGAGTAACTTCGAAATCTTCTAGTGCAGCAGGCGATCATCTGAATTGAGGGGCTCTCCGGGAGAAAGTATTTTCGAGAACCTAAAGTTAGTTTTGTTTTTAGCAAAATCATTTAACCCGAATAGAAGAAAGATCAGAGTCCCAGAGTAAAGACGAGTAATAAAAGATCCTACTACCACCCAATGGCGACGTGGGCCTGTAAGCCGCACAACCATGTTAGTAAAAGTTTTGCAATGTCTAGACTCGACTTCGACCAAGGAGTGTGGAAGGGGGATTCCTACAGGCAGTCGGCTCTGATACCAACTTGTGACGCCCCCGATTCAATTGTACACTAATCATGCACGCAAACGTGTACGATCAAGATCAGGGACTCACAGGAAGATATCACAACACAACTCTAAAACATAAATAAGTCATACAAGCATCATAATACAAGCCAGGGGTCTCGAGTGCTCGAATACAAGTGCTCGATCATCGACGAGTCAGTGGAAGCAACAATATCTAAGTACGGACATAAGTTAAACAAGTTTGCCTTAAGAAGGCTAGCACAAACTGGGATACAGATCGAAAGAAGCGCAGGCCTCCTGCCTGGGATCCTCCTAAACTACTGTTGGCCGTCGTCAACGGGCTGCACGTAGTAGTAGGCACCTCCGGTATAGTAGGAGTTAAATGCGTCGACGGTGGCGTCGCTCACAGGCTCCGACATCTGGTTGCGACAACCGGTAGAAGGTAAAGGGGAAAATAGGGAGAAAATCAACCGTGAGTACTCATCCAAAGTACTCGCAAGCAAGGAAACTACACTACATATGCATGGGTATATGTGTAAAGAGGCAATATCGATGGACCGAGCTGCAGAATGCCGTAATAAGAGGGGATAACTAATCTCAGCAAGACTACACTTCGGCGACCTCCGCCTTGACATGTATAAGAGAGTAGACTGAAGTCCTCCAAGTAGCATCGCATAGCGTAATCCTACCCGGCGATCCCCTCCTCGTCGACCTGTGAGAGAGCGATCACCGGGTTGTATCTGGCACTTGGAAGGGTGTTTTTTATTAAGTATCCGGTTCTAGTTGTCATAAGGTCAAGGTACAACTCCAAGTCGTCTTGTTACCGAAGATCACGGCTATTCGAATAGATAAACTTCCCTGCAGGGGTGCACCACATAACCCAACACGCTCGATCCCATTTGGCCGGACACACTTTCCGTTGTCATGCCCGGCCTCGGAAGATCAACACGTCGCAGCCCCACCTAGGCACAACAGAGAGGTCAGCAGGCCGGTCTAAATCCTATGGCGCAGGGGTCTGGGCCCATCGCCCATTGCACACCTGCACGTTGCGAACGCGGCCGGAAGGTATCAACAGTGGTAGCAAGGACAGGCTATGCAGCAGAATAGGATTAACGGAAAGCAGTAACATGCTACACTACTCTAATGCAAGCAGTATAGAGAAGAATAGGCGATATCTGGTGATCAAGGGGGGCTTGCTGGTTGCCACGGCAAGAAGGAGGGTCGTCAACACCGTAGTCGATCGGGTACCCGATGAGCGTCGATCCGTAGTCTACCGGAGAGAAGAGGGAAGAAACAATGAATACAATGCAAACAGATGCATATCGATGCATGACATAACAAGTAACGGTGCGGTGTGTGCCCCAACGCAGAGGAGGTGATATCATGGTGGAAACATCCGGGAAAGTATTCCCGGTGTTTCGCGTTTTCAGACACATGAACCGGAGGGGAAAATTTGCGTGTTCGCTATGCTAGGGACGTGTGGCGGACGAACGGACTGCGTATCCCGATTCGTCTCGTCGTTCTGAGCAACTTTCATGTACAAAGTTTTTCCATCCGAGCTACGGTTAATTGCATATTAATTTTAAAAGATTTATTCATTTTTAGAATTTATTTAATTATTTTACATCAACAGTATCCAGAATAGTGTATGCTGACGTCATCATGACGTCAAGATGATGTCGACCAAATCAGCAGGCGTTGATCGGGTCAAATCGACGTGAGGGTCCCGGTATCCTTTGAGTGATAATTAACCTAACATATTAATTAACTAACCTAAGTGATTAGGTTAATCTAATCAGGATTAATTACGTTAATTAATTAATTAATTAATATTTTATTTATTATATATATATATAATTCTTTTTATATAAAAACGTTCTGGGCGTGGGGCCCATCTGTCATAGGCCCCGAGGCCATAGCGGTGTGGGGTTCACGGCGCCAAAAGCGTGCGGCGCGACCGATCGGGCACTCGCAAAAGCGACAAGGCCGCTGGGCACCGACGGCAAGCGGGCCAGCCACTGAAGCGGGCAGCCACGGCCACGGCAAGTGAGAGGCGAGGTGGCGCCGGTGTGCGATGGCGGCGTGGGCGCGTGTCGCGGCCGTGGGAGGAGGAGAGAGCGGAGACGAGGCGTGGGGCCATGGGGCGCCTGCCGGAGCAGCAGAGGGAGGCGGGCGACCGAGGGCGGCAGAGGGCGAGACCAGAGGCGCAGTCAGCGCGAGATCGTGCCAGCCGCTGTGGCGCGACGCAGATGGGCACCGGCGCCGGCAACGACTGGGCTGGGCGAGGCAGCCGGGAACCGGCGAGGTCGGCCGAGTGGTGGCCTGCAGCAGAGGACGACGGGGGCAAAGGCGGTGGAGGCGGCCGCGGCCGGAGACGAGACCACAGCAAGGCAAGGAGCCAAGTGGAGGGCCTTGAGCCTTGAGGCCAAGCGAAGGCACGGACGGGCCGGGCTGTCTTGCGACGAGGACAGGGGAAAGGAGGAGACGGGGGTTTCTCACGTTGGCGCGTAGGGGAGTGGTAGTGGGGCGCGGGGAGGAAGATGGGGACGGCCGGCGACGGGAAGGCAGTCCGGTGGGGAGGAGGAAGCTGGCCGGCGAGGAAGCTCCGGGCGCCGGCACCGGCGTCGACGTCGATCGATCCAGGCGGCAGGAGGGGTCGTTCCCCCAATCCAGATCTGGATCAGGAAGGGGGGAGGGGAGAGCGACGTGGGGAACGAGTGGGAGCGTCGGCTAGGGTTCCAGGGGTGGGGGGGCCATATAGGCCAGGGGCGACTGGGCCGGCCAGCTGGGCCGGCTTTGGCCAGCTGGGCCATTTAGCCCAGTGGAGGGGGGCCTTTTCAATCCTTTTCTTTTTTTTAAACTGTTTTGTCTTTCTTTTTATTTAATGTCCTTTTCTATTTTATTAAATTTTAGCTTTTATAAAATACAAAGTTGTACCCAAAAGAGCATTAATAATTATGCCCCTACCACAATTAGCTTCGCACCTAAAACATATCTGTTTATTATTTCAAAATCATTTAAATAATTGTTTTTGCTACTGTTTTATTTAGTTTAGTGCATTTAAGCATTTTATAAAGACTTGGTTTCTTTACCAATATTACTTATGAATTATTTGTCAAATCCAGAAAATTTTTAGGTTTAATATTTGAAAACTTTTATCATTTGACTCGACTTTGAATTTGAACTCGAACGAGATTTGAATCATCGCGAGATTAGGAACAATAACCGTGGTGACATGGCATCATTAACAGAGGTTTACTATAGCTTAATTTACAGATGTACCCCTCTATGTAGGTGTCGACGGGGGGAAGGGTAGAGTCAGCGGAGCTGGAGTCGTCGAAGGATGAGATGACGCTGGCCATCCTCCAAACCGCACGCGCCTACACCTTTGCTTTGACCGCCACCTCGCACTCTGATTGCTAGATGGCGAGCCGGACGGCTTCGGCATTTTTGCAACGGAGCCGCTGTGCGTCGATCTCCGCCGAGGCGAGGCACCGGCGGAGGACCATCGCAAGGAGTTGATCCTCTGGATCCACCGGTGCGCACGCTAGCCCGGCGGGCAGATAACGCCTCCCCCGCCACCAAAAGTTTTGTAGCGCGAAAAACATCCAGAAGTTTTACTCCGATGAGGATTCAAGCTCGCACCCATTAGTTACAGTGCACAGTGCCTTACTGCTAGAGCTACAAGGAGCTATTGAATACTAGTTTTTTGGTTCCTTTTCAATTTTTCCTTTTTTTTCTTTTTTTTCTTTTTGTTTTTCATTCAACATTCTTATATACATGATCAACATTTTTTCAAATACTTGTTCAATTTTTTTAAAACACTTGTTCAACATATTTCAAATACTTGTTCAACATTTTATATATACACGATCACCATTTTCATAAATACTTGTTCAACATTTTTTTGAATACTTGTTCAACATTTTTCAATGCTTTTTTAACTTTTTTCAAACACTTCTTCAACATTTTTCAAATACTTGTTCAACATTTTATATATACACGATCAACATTTCTTCAAATACTTATTCAACATTTTTAGAAAGACTTTTTTAACACGTTTTAAATACTTGTTCAACTTTTTCCAAATGCCTGTTCAACATTTTTATATACATGACCAACATTTTCTCAAAATACTTGTTCAACATTTTAAATATTTGGTCAACATTTTCAAATACTTGTTCGGCATCTTTCAGTTAAATTTTCGATATTTTTCAAATACTTGTCATAAAAGTTCAGATACTTCCTCAACATTTTTAATTTTTTTTTAATAATTTTTTTGTAATATATGTATTTAGAATTATAAAAGTATAAAAAATTTAAAAAACAAAAACAAAATTGAAAAAAGGCTGGAGTTTCCTATGCGCGTGGGCTGGCCGAACTGCGGTTCCCTTCAGCGACTCACTGGCCCCTCTCGCGTAACGCGAGAAATAGTCGCGCCCAATTCACCATCAAAACGACGTGGTTTCGCTCAAGTTTGTGTCGGCCTATGTTAGCTCTTCTGTTTCTTCTCTTTTATTTTATTTTTGTCTGTTTATATTTCTTTTATTTTCCAGTTTTCCTTTCTACTTTTTTCTTTTTGTTTCTTTTTTCGTGTATTATACAAAGTTCATCGCGTGTTTATATATAAAAAATGGGCATCATATACTTACTGAAATGTTCGCCCTATAGTACGAAAATTTTCAACAGGCCCTTTTTACGTTTCTGAAAACACGAAGAAAATTAGAAATAGGCCGAGCCCAGTAAACGTGGCTGCAGGCCCCGGTTGCAGAAAGAGTAATAACCAGCGCCTGCAGTGCCAAATGGGATTCGTCGTCAAAATGACGTGGCTTCGCTGAACCTCGGCCTCCTGGTGCCCCAGTTCGTGTCCGCTTATGTAAGCTCTTCTGTTTCTTCTCTTTTATTTTATTTTTGTCTGTTTCTATTTCTTTTATTTCCTTTTTCTTTTTCCTTTTTGCTTCCTTTTTCATGTATTGTACAAAGTTCATTGTGTGTTTATATACAAAAAATGGGTATCATATACTTAGGGAAATGTTTGCCCAACAGTAAGATTTTTTTAACATATTTTAAAACAATATTCATTGTGTATTTTAAAATTGTTCAGTGTATATCACAAAAAGAGCAATGTGTATTTAAATATTTTGCAGTGTGTATTTAACTATTGTACATCATATACAACAAAAAATTCAGTGTGTATTTTAAATATCATTCAATATATATTTAAATATTGTTCATCATATGTAAACAATATCAATAAATGTTCATAACTTCAGAAGTTTGTTGATGTTTTTCAATTTTTGTACACTTTTTTCAATAATTTTTCACATTTTATATTTTTATGCCAATTTCAAGCATTGTTTGCATTTAAAAAAATGTTTGCATTTTTTCAAGTAATGTTGAGAAATTGTAATAAGACGAAACTCTCATTGTACTTCGTACTTAAAGTTTAGTGTCGTGCTTTAACCAAGCTCAATCTCTATCTACTACTCCCTCCGTTCCTAAATAATTGTCTTTCTAGAGATTTCAACAAGTGACTACATACGGAGCAAAATGAGTGAATCTATACTCTAAAACATGTCTATATACATCCGTATGTTGTAGTCCATTTGAGATGGCTAGAAAGACAAATATTTAGAAACGGAGGGAGTAGCAAGCAAAGCAGCTATCCATCTGGAAGTAGTAGTTTGACTCCCACGAATGTTTTGTTTTTTTGGCATTGTCCATTTCTTCAACTCCTGCGAATGGGCTAGCCCATTTGCGGGCCTGCTAAAGCGGAAGTTCGCCTATTGGACGCATGCGAGCCTCCAATAATAGAAGCTCTTGGTAGATATGTAGCCACGTAATGCATACCTAGCACGTATACCTAGCTTATAACGAGGCAGCCTTCCGACTCGCTGAAGTCGTTCGAGTGTATAGGCCAGCCCATTGCTCGACCGAGGGAACGCTCGCATGAAGGGGAGCCCCAGATAAGCCGGCCCAGGCACACGCAATGCCACAACCTCATTTTTTCTGCTTTTTTTTCATGTTTCCTTTTCTCGTTTTCTATTTTTTATTTTATTTATATTTTCAAATTTTCTAATTATAGAGTATATTACAAAAACACTTTACATTAAACATTAGAAAAAGTTAACCAAGGATTTGCAAAATGCTAAATGTGTATAAAGAAAATGTTAATCATGTATACAAAAAAATGTATACGAAAAAATATCATGTGCATGAAAAATTTTGATCATGTATTTTCAAAAATTAACCAAGCATGCAAAAAAAAATGCAGAACAAGTATGAGAACAATGTGAATCAAGCATTTGAATTTTTTTACACGTGTATAGAAAAATGTTGATAATGTACTTAAAAGCTAATCTTTCATTTAGCAAATATTAGTCCAGCATTTCAAAATGTTATACTGGCATTTGAAAATGTTAAGCCAGTATTAAGTAAAATCTTTTTTTTATTTGAATTTTTTAATCAAGCATTTGAAAAATGTTAAAAAATATGTCAAGAATGTTAATGAAACATTTGAAAATCTTAAACCGGTATAAAAAATGTTGACCATGTATTGAAATTTTTTAGTTTTGTATTTGGAAAATATGTTAATCAAGCTTTTCAAAAATAGTATAAAACATTTGAAAAATGTTAAATGTCTATAGAAAAATGTTGAGCACGTGCTAAAAAATGTTTATCTTATATTTGAGAAATATTTATCAAGGACTTTAAAATATAAAAAAGTGTATACATGAAAAATACTAATCATCTATTCAAATCATGTTAATTTTGTATTTTAAAAATGTGAAACATGTGTATAGACCAAATGTTGAGAAAGTTTAAAAATATTTATTTTGTAGTTGAAAATATTAATAAAGCATTTCAAGAAATGTTAAAAACATGTATGAAAAATGTTGACCATGTATTCAGAAAATGGTACATTTGTATTGGAAAAAATTTAAAGGTGTATTAGAAAAATGTTCTTGACATACACAAAAAATAAAAATGTAGAATGAAACCAAAAGAAACAAAACAAATCAAAGAAAAAGGAAAATAAATTCAAAGAAATAGATTAAAAAAGAATGCAAAATAGTGAAAATCGATAAAGAAAAAAAGAATAACAAGAAAAAAAGTTGAAACCGCGAAAGAAAGAATAGCAAGGAATAAATAAGGAAAATGATTAATAATAGAAACCAATAAAAATAATAAAGAAACAAAGAAAACCAAATGAATAACGAAAAGAAGAAATAAAAAACCGGGGAGGAAATTACAAAACTAAACCAAAAAATAAGAAAATGGAAAAGAATAAAAAATCCGGAGGAAATTGAATAAAAATGAAGGAAAGAAAAAGGAAAAAAAAATCTAAAAACAGGGATCCGGAAAAACCAAGTTGAAACCGGGTTCGTTTCGCCTCAAGTATGTCGTCGGCTACAACTTTATCTAGAACCTGACGAGAGCTCGGTAGCGAGCACCTCTGCCAACTATGGAAGGGACGGGGGACCGAATCCTCTGCGCGCTCCGTCTTTCTTCACTTATATTATTTAACTGTTTGTGACTGGGTCGGCCCGTTGTTGTAGATGCTTCAAGCGATACCGGTGCGAGATATAGCCAACACACGTACCACAGCACATGTGCAAGCCAATTTAACCTATTTTTCTCCATCGGTTCGCTATGTATTTCTCCATTGGTTTTGGGAAGGTTCCTTGAACCTGTTTTTTAGTATTATACTGATGGTTCTCTTCCTCTCTTTTTTCTTCCTATTTCTTATTTTTCTTTCTTTATTACTGTTCTTAATAATTTCTTTTCTTAAATAAGCAAAGTTTCTCTTAAACCTGTAAGAACTTTTCTGAAAAACGTGAAGAATTTTCAGATTTGTGATTTTTTTTCAAATGTGAATACATTTTTCAAATTTGTGAAACAAGGTAAATTTGGGAACAAACTTCTTTAAAATCCATGAACTTGATTTTTTTTCAAATTCATGAATGTATAGGGCATTGGCCACTAGTGCCAACGTGTCTATTTGTCAAAATACTCTTCAAAGGTAATATTCCATGGAGTGCTCGCCAACAAAAGATTTTAATCTTTCCAGATACCTCTATTTTCCACAAAGTTTCCCACACATGATTGGGAGCCACCGGACCGACAATTGGTAAATTGTTGTTGTGAAATTGATGCTTCCATTCACAACGGTACGTTGAACATACAGAGAACACTCCGGAGCTTGTGCCATCCCATGCAACAAAATCCACAAAGGAACTATAGCTCAATGGAATTTGCAAAATGCGATTGGTATCAACTGGATTGAATATATCCCGAATCAACTCCTCATCCCAGTATTCTGCCACAGGATTAATCAATCAGTTCATTGACTTTGGTGATCAAAATCCCATTCCTTTGTGTGAGAATTTTCTTGGTAGTACTTGAAGGGATCCAATGATCCGCCCAGATGTTTACTTTTCCTCCATTCCCAATTCTCCATATGTGTCCCCATTTGGAAGTTTGAATACCCGCAACTAAACTTTGCCAGGTAAAAGAGAAACCTTTCTTTGGTCCAGCATAGAAAGAATATCACCCGAAGGATAATATTTTGCTCTTAATATCCTGGCACATAAAGACTCTGGTTCATCTAGTAATCTCCAGCATTGCTTAGCTAACATGGCTAAGTTAAAAGAGTGGAGGTCTCGGAAGCCCTTCCCCCCATCTTTCTTTGGAAAGCACAATTTCCACCAAGCCCACCAATGCATTCTATTATTATTTTAATCATCTCCCCACCAGAACCTTGCAATTGCATATGTGATCTCCTTGCACACTCCTTTAGGGATTTTGAAGACAGTCATTGCATACACAGGGATTGCTTGGGCAACAGCTTTTATCAAATTTTCTCTATCTTCAGTGGACAATAGTTTCTCATTCCATCCATGTGTACGTGAGCAAACCCTTTCGACAAAATGGTTAAAGCAATCACTCCTATCAGCTCCAACTAACGTTGGTAGTTCAAGATACTTATCAAAGAGAGCTTGTGTGTTAATATTCAGACAATTGCGTATATTTGTCTTCATATCTGTATCAGTATTGGGACTAAAGAAAATACTTCACTTAGCTACACCCGCCATCTGTCCTGAGTTGTTGCAATACACATCAAGGTCTTGTTGTAAGGAAGTTGCATTAGTCATATCTGCTTTCATGAGAATAAGGGAATCATTAGCAAATAAAAGGTGTGATACTGACGGTGCATTTTTGCACATCTTAATCCCATCCATGTCACCAACTTCTTCTTCGAACAACAATAAACTTGATAGTGCCTCTGCACATAACAAGAACAAATTAGGAGATAGAGGGTCTCCTTCGCGAATACCTCAGGTTGGAGTGAAACTGGTAGTCTCTTGAGAATTATATCCGATAGTGTAATTAACCGAAGTAACACAAACCATCATCATATTCATCCATCTATTAGAGAAGCCAAGCTTTAACATCATGCAAGGAGACACGAGCTAGTATTACCTCAAGGACGCCCTAAATAGTCTTGTCCATAATCACACAGGTACGCATAGAGTTTTATTTTCTTTATATTTCTGACAAAATATAAATACATATATTTTTAAAAACCTCAATGTACTTGACTTATTTAAAAATATTCACCATGAATTTGGTTTTTTTAATACTGTGTAATTTTTTTGTTACATCATCCGATCCATATTAATTATTTTTTTGAGACTCCGATCTATATGAGTTGTCACTGATTTAGTACAACCGGTATAATTTAAAAAAATGTTTATATCATAAAAAAATGCTTGTGACATTTAAAAATGTTCACGGTTTCAAAAATAATGTACATGGCATTTCTGAAATTTTCGTACACTTAAAAGATATTTTTGTGTAATTAAATAAAAGGTTTCTTAACATTCAAAAAAGTGTGTTTTACATTTAAAAATCATGCATCTCAAAAATATGTTTGTAACATCTATAAAATATTTATACAATGTAATAGTATGTCCCCATAGTTTTAGATAAATTTTTGGTATCATTCAAAAGAATTGTTTTCAAAATGTGTTTGAAAAACATTTAAAAAGTATTTAAATAAAATGCTCAAAACATTTATCTGAAAAATGGTAAATGTGCATAAAATGTTTTACGCATAAGTATTTGATAAAAATGTTAAGCATTTATAAAGTGTATGAAAGAAAATGTACAATGTGTATGAAAGAAAATAGACAGCAAAACATATATTTGAATAAAAACGTTAATATGTATAAAAAAATAAGCATGTATAAAAAATTGCTGCAATCCTAACTAGCCGTGATGAAGAAATTAGGTTGGTAGCGATTATAGGTCTCCAGCGTAAACCTCCAGAGGGTGATTTTTAATCCAAATACCAATATGTATACCACGAGATCAGGCCCTCAGTATTCAGTTCTAGAATTAAATCCATTGTACTTTGGTTATACTCGGTGTATATACTTGTCACAAAGTATCACCAATGGCATGATTAAATGTCATACTGACATTTGTGTTAGCATGGCCACAACACACGTCAATAATGCTAAACATACAAAGGTTTACATGCTTTTACAAGCTGACTAGGATCTTTTTAAACTAACTAACCTCTTCCCCTGATTTTCATGGGGGTGGGCCCCTTCTTCTCCTTAATCTCCAATTAAAACCCATCTTTATGTAAAATCATGTATCTTTTTGTACGTGTAGCATTACTTCAGCACACATATAGTACCTTAATTATTTCTGATCCCAATTCCCAAACAAGGATAACATAACAGCTGCCCATAGTCTACATGCCTCTGAGCACAACGACCGCTGCTAGCTCATGCACAAGACGCATGGATTTGAGTGACACATACCCTAAACAAACAGCCCCCATGCAGTCAACCAGTACAAGTTCCATTCCAAACGACCATGCACAGATGCAGAGACAGACAGGAATAACATACCAAGTGCAGCCACTGAAGTGAGAGCCATGGAATGGAATCAGCGCGCACACACGCACCCACTGGCGGGCACATGGCAAGTAAACAATGCCTCCGTCTGCAACTCCCTTTCTGCATCATCTCATCAGAAATCCCTAGCATTTGTCCTGGCCCCCTTGGACTCCTCATGTCTGGGGCATATCCGCAGGTAGGAAAGTGCCTCGCCACATGCGGTACGCATCACACCCGCCTTGTTCCTTGCGGCGTCCGGATCGAAGCATCCGCGGGGATTCAGTGAGCTAAAGAGAATTTCCCTAGAAAAGTGCAAATGCCTCGCCCTAGTTGCTTGTCCCCATGCACACCCTGCCCTGTTATCCCCTAGTTGCACTAAAACAACTCTCGCGCCCTAATCATACTTTTTGCTGGCTGCCAAATATAAAAGCCTCTTGCCTTAGCCTAACCCAGTCATGTGCTGTGCAACAGGATGCCAAAGGGAATTGCCCCTTGGGAAAAAGCTGGAACGGCTCGGCCTAGCGGCTTGGCGTCTTGCCCTTGTACCTCTTACTGAAGAATCATGTTTGGTTAGCGCCTGATCATCATTGGGACTAATATAATGGCGCAGCCTTAACCATATCCTCTTCGCCCTATGCGCTTTCCACGAGATGCTTCCACTGACATGCAAAGCTGGTCACCTTTCCATGCATGGCTGCATGCAAGATCAAGGCCTTTTTCACTGGCGTCGCAGCAGGCAATGTGTAGTATACGTACGTGCGAGTCCAAGGAGGAACCGGCAGGCCTAAGCTTTTGCTGCATTTGACCGGGACATTTGGGGTGCTCCGCATCACAAGCTCTTGTTCTGACGTGACTATGGTGATCCTGACGTTGTTTAATCCATCAACCTAATCTCTGATCGATCTGCCTTTTTGGTTGCTGGATTTGGTTGTTCTGAAGATGCATACAAGGCCATATATTGTTAAGCGTTCGCAAGCAAAAGCGTATGACTTATAATTAGCCTAAAGGTCGACACGTGTGGACCTGCTTAAAGTTGATGTAAGAAAATTTTGACAAGTAACCAACACCATCACCTTTTCAGATGATCTTGACGTTACTAATTTAATTCTCACGCTGCTGCTAAACTTCGTTGTCTGATTAGGAGAATTAAAGATCGCACAAAATGTTGGTCCGTAACAATAGGTCACAAGTGCTGTATGACTATTACATGTATGAGACAGAATCTTCTTGAAGTTATAGCATGATTGTGACATGATCTGTCTACGAGCTAACCAAACCACAACTAACAAAAGTAATAGCCGTCCAAGCTACGTACATAGATTTAAAACCAATTTCGTGCGTGGATTTCCTAAGCTACATAGTAGTAACCCAAACTCCAACTTCTTATACCCTAGTCTTTTTTACTAGGTGGCTAGCCATGTGGAGTCTAACTTCTAGTACTGCCGTGATCCATCCTACTATCTACTCAGCAATTAGTCCTGATTGCCTAGTTCACCTTCTCTGAAAGTGACAACTACATTTTTTATGGGAAAAAATAACAACTATATATATTAATCAACGGAAAATACCATGAGGAAACTCAACCGATCAGTCACCAGTGTTAAGAGATATTTACGTTCATGTGTTTTCAGGTTGAATCCTTCCGTCTCATAAGATAAGATTGATTTTCAAGCTATGAGCTTGAAAAATGATATTATATTATGGGACAGATGGAGTAAAAAAATTATGAGAAAAGATAACAACTAATTTTTTTGATAATCAGGGGCCCAACCCCTGGTTCCTTTTTTCATTAAGAGAAAAGAAACCACACACGAGTTCTTCTACAAGTTTCAAACTAAAAGCTAAAAAAACGTCCCAAGCAGCTACCACAAACTGCTCAGGAATTAGAACTACAGCCGCTATAGTGCAATAATCCAGTACAACCTTATTACAACAGCTCACAAAACGGAAACCACAACTGCACCTATTCACTACTCCCAGCACAAGGCACGCAGGCCGAGGGGAATGATGGAAAACTACTCCTTCCGTTCTTAAATATAAATCTTTTTAAAGATTTCAATACGGACTACATACGGAGCAAAATGAGTAAATCTACACTCTACAGTACGTCTATACACATATGTATGTAGTCCATATTGAAATCTCTAAAAAGACTTATATTTAGGAACGGAGGGAGTAGTAGCTGGAGGAAACCAGATGAATTGAATCCTCTTTGTGCAGGTGCAGTTTCTGGTATTCCAGCGTAGTCCTCCCCCCGTACGCTGCTTTCCTGTCGCCTCCTTCCAAGATGTAGCCCCAAAACCATGGCTTACACTGGATCAATCTGGTTCCAGCACAAACGGCGTTTGTTCAAGAGCTTTCCCAACATTTTCTGGAATGGCATCAACATCCCTCCCTGCAGATCCTTGGACACCTTTGTCCAGTCTCGCAGGTATCATGGGATCGGCCCCAACACGTGTTTCTTAGATATCTAGGAACAACAATTAAAAACAATCGCATTCCTGGCATTGCACGGTCCCCAGAGGACCGTAGACGTAATCACGTTCAAGTGAAGATATTTCTTGTCACAAAACCACAACTTGCCTAAAGTTTCAAACTTAACCACTGACACATAATGCAAATCCTGAACCACTGCCCAAACTTGCCTAGCTGCGATACATTCAAAGAAAAGATGGTGAACAGACTCAACTTCCTTACGGTGCACACACTTTAAAAGTTTAGCCACCCCCCTCTTCCTTAGGTTATCACAAGTCATGATTTTATTTTGAGAAAACAACCACAAAAACCCTTGTATTCTAGGAGGGACCCCGATTTTCTACACCACGGGCATGAATATAGGCAGGACTCCTCTAAATTTAACAATAGCATATAGTGATTTAGATGAATACACCCCTTTAGATTCATACTGCCAAATTAGAGAATCTTCATCTCCACTATATGTGGTAAGCTCCATGATGCCCAACAATTCTAGCCACAGACACATTAACTCATCTGAGAAGGTCCTTCTAAAGGTGCACGTAAGCTCTCTCCCATCCCAGAGTTCAGCTATTGTCTTGTTTTTCTCTTAAACCAGGAAATACAAATCCAAAAAATGGGTAGCAAGAGGAGCATCACCATGCCAAAAATATCCTCCCAGAATCTTGTTAATCTCCCATTACCAACTTCCCATTTATAACCTAATTTAACTGCCTGAAGAGCCCACTGCACCCCTTTCCAGAATTGGGATGGGTGGCTTTCATGACAACAAAGAATATTTGGGTTCCTAGTATTGTATTTATTATCAACTATCTTTCTCCAGAGAGAGCCATCCCCAGCAATATATCTTTTCACCCCTGCCCCTATTAGGTAAAGATTAATATCTTGCAGCTTCAGGAACCCCATGCCACCATATTGCTTCCTCGTACAGATGGAAGGCCAGTTAGCTAAATGAATCTTATATGCCCCTTCACTATCATTCCACAGGCAATTGGCCATATGAGAGTTAATCAGATTAATTGCCCACTTGGGGAATTTAAAGAAAGACAATAGATATATAGGAATGCTAGCTAAACATGAATTAATCAAAGTATTTTTCCCAAGATAGGATTGCAGCTTGCCTCTCCACCCTACTATTCTAGCCAGAATCTTATCTATCAAGTCCTGCAGATCCTCCCTACTCAATTTATTAAAATGCAGAGGTATCCCTAAATATTTACTGGGGAAATCTCAAACCATACTTGAAAGATCTCAAGAAACCTATCTAGCTCTAGCCTCTCCATATTAATGGGGACCAAAGCACTTTTGTGGCAATTAGTTCTCATGACAGATACTTCTTCAAAACAAGTCAGGATCCATTTCAGATTAAGTGCTACTTGAAAGTGCGTTAAGTCGACTAGAGGGTGGGGGGTTGAATAGGCGATTTTTATGAATTCTTCACTGAGGAATTTCAGGGTGAGGAAATTCCTAGGCGAAGAACTACTTGCAGCGGAATAAGTACTCAGATGCATACATGACATAACATAAACATGGACATCATGACGAAATAAAAACAGACACAGAGTACAGGAAACGTAAGCACAGGATAAAACAGGATAAAGACAAACAGACTGAAGAAATTGAACTGAGGAAATCGAGAAAGTCTTCAATCAAAGTCTTCAAACAGATATGAACAAGCACACAACACAGTAATGAGGAAATGGAAGGGTTGAGGAAATAGAACCAGTTAGCTCGGTGAAGACAATGATTTGGTAGACCAGTTCCAACTGTTGTGACAGTTGTACGTCTGGTTGGAGCGGCTAGGTATTTAAACCTGAGGGCACACAGTCCTCACCGTATTTTCCTTGAGCAAAGGTCACACAGACCTCGCCTAATCACTCGTGGTAAGTCTTCAGGTGACTTCCAAACCTTCACAAACTCGGTCACTCGGCGATCCACAATTTCCTCTTGGATGCTCTAGACCTTGATGCCTAACCGTCTGGGAGATGCACAGTCTTCAAAGGTAACAAGCGTCGGATCCACATAGGATTAATCTCTTCAGTGATGCTCAATCACTTGGGTTTGTAGGTGCTTGGGTTTGGGTTTTCCTCACTTGATGATTTTCTCTCAAAGTCCTCGGAGGATGGGATGCTCTCAATGACAAGTGTCAGTTTCTCTCGGAGCAGCCAACTAGCTAGTGGTTGTAGGGGGCGGCTATTTATAGCCTAGGGAGCAACCCGGCATGATAAGACACAAATGCCCTTCAATGATATGACCGTTAGGTGGGTAGATAATTTGGGACAGCTGGAGCATAGCACAGCAACGGTCGAAAACTTGAGGCACAAATTCCTCAGGGCTATCATGTTCCTCACTTGTAGGCAATCCGCACTGGCGAATTCCTAACTCCTCAGTCAGAACAAATTCCTCAGAGACCAGAAGATCTTTGTCTCTGTCACTGAAGAAATTGATTGAACTGCATGAGATTTCCAATGGCTTCACTTGAATGGATTGGTAGGTGTAGGATTTTGAGATGAGCATCACTTGGAAACTTTTCCTTAGTTTTTCCTCGACCCCCTTTAACAGTATGGTGTTTACTATGACTCAAGCAAGAGAAAATGAAACTACAACAACAAAAGTCTTCACGCTTCATGTTCCTCGTATGAATATGAAGTCTTCATGGTCACATCAATTTCTTCACTTTCAAAGTCTTTAGAAAGTCTTCAGAAATCCAAAGTGTTCAGTCGAAGACATTCATTTTTAGGGGTCGACTTTCTCTGTTAATATCAAACTCCTCATAGACTTATAGATCTGTATACACTTACAAACGCATTAGTCCCTTAACCTATAAGTCTTCAATACACCAAAATCACTAAGGGGCACTAGATGCACTTACACCACTCTACTATCATTCTCAAGGAAGAGCAATGTATCATCTGCATATGTATTGCAGACACGTCACTCCCCCACTAACCAATTCAAGAGCCAACCCCCTTACTGGTCCATCTTGTGAACCTCTTACCAACATTCTGGAAAAGTCATCCACTACCAAATTAAAAACTAAAGGGGACATGGGGTCACCTGCCTCAAACCTTTCCCTATCAAGAAACAATCACCCCCCCCCTTTAACTTGACTCCAACAGAGCATTTTGTGTTAAACTTTTAATCCAATCCAACCACCTAGGACTAAAACATCTAAGAGCTAAAAGTTCATACAAAAACTCTAGATTGACCTTATCGTAAGCATTCTCATAATAAATTTAAAAAATCAAACCTTTCCTTCCTGAAGAATGGATAGCATGCACAATCTCATGTGTAGTAACCACAGTTTCTAAAATGAATCTACCTCTAATAAAGGTAGATTGAAATTCAGAGATTAGCCTCCCAATAATGAGAGCTAATCTA